>JAEVFJ010000015.1:0-683397 GCA_021029105.1 Cristinia sonorae
GGGAAGTGTACACCCATATTAGCGCCTAAGGCTGACGAAGGCCACGTGACCAAACCGCAGTTGAAGGTTGGGTTCCGCTGCATAGGCACTTGCAAGGCGCGAATACAAAAGGCAAAGGTCAAGATAATGGCAACGACTGAATAGAAGTCTCACCAGGAGCAATTTAAAATTTCCGGCGCCAGAAAGCACGAAGTAAAGTTCTAATTTTACTTTGGAGGAAATATCCGAGTTTAAGGAAACAGAAAGAGCGGGCGATCTGTGCACGGAAAGTTTGTGTTTTCCGGGGCCAGAAAACACGAGCTTTCCGGCAGGGGAAACGGCAAGCGCTCTGGGCCCAGAAATATTATATTTTCTTTTCATCTTTCCATCGCCATAAAATTTCAATCAATTGAGTTAAAAATTTCCTCTGCCGGAAAGTACAGCATAAAGCATGTTATTTCTGGATCCAGAGCGCTCTCTGTTTCACCTGCCGGAAAGCTCGTGTTTTCTGGCCCCGGAAAACACAAACTTTCCGCGCACAGATCGCCCGCTCTTTCTGTCTCCTTAAACTCGGATATTTCCTCCAAAGTAAAATTAGAACTTTACTTAGTGCTTTCTGGCGCCGGAAATTTTAAATTGCTCCTGGTGTCTGCGATTATCGTATTACAAAAGCGTGACCTGTGATACGGACAGACGCACTCATGATTCCCCCTCATCTCGAGGTAATGTCCATCCGGGCTGCAACCTCCCAATCAGATTTCCAACGGGCCCTGACAGCCCGTTCTGACCTTTGAAGCTCTCCAAGAAGTTTTTGATCAGATTGTAATCCAGATTCTCAGCTGGACCGATATCGTCTTCATCCTCGTTCCTTTCGTCCCCATTCACAAGTCTTCGGAATTCTGCGTCCATAGCAGCTTCGATGTCTACTTCGGGTTCCGGTTCAGTCGCCCTGGCTTCCCCCTTATCTGACGTAGAGGTGCGTGGCGGAGCCTTGCCAGGTTTCGTTCGACCTAGCTCAGCGTCCATCGCTGCCATGACAGCCTCGAAGGAATCAAGATTGGGATTCGGTGTTCGCTCTGGCTTTGGGTGCACCTTCGCCGCGGGCTCCTCAACGAGGACCTTTTTCTTCTCCGCAGTATCTGCCGGCACTGCCGTAGTTGGAACAAAAGCTAATAGCAAATCGTTAGTCACCGCGGGTGGTAGATGAATTTGATACATACCCCCACGCCCAATGCGTTCTTGAACAATCTTTGCCCACTGCTCATCAGACATACCGAGGGCTTGCCTGGCAAATTCCAGAAACTCTTCCTGCTCCTCCTCCATGTCAATGTCAATTTCACCAACCACTTGAGGCTTCTCTTCTTCAGACTCCTCGTCTTCTACCTGTTCGCCTTCCTCGTCCGTCTCGTCGTCCGAATCCACTCCGTCGTACTGATCTCGAGGTATGATCGGTGGCCGCATCTTTCTCGGCTCCTCCCTAGATGGTTGAGCCGTTGTATCCGAGGCTGGGTCAACCGATTCCGCCTGTTCAACACCCGCATTTTCACGAGCGACACGTTGGGAATTACTGTGGAATGACGGTGGCATTTTGCCGTACTCTGATGGATCAAGAGGTGGAACAAGTCTTGCCATGGCGATTTCTCTTGCGGTACGTTTAGCTTCTGGTGATGCATCATCGCCGTCTTCAGAATCGCTTCCGGTGCCATCCGAGTCCACCTCGCCATCATCAAAGTCTTCATCCGAGAAGTCCTCGCTAACAGCCTGGTCAATATAAGGGTATATCGGCACAATGTATTTGAGCTTACTCGTGGAATCTTGCGCCTTCCAGATCACCCTTGCCTTCCACAAATTCCTCCACTTTCTTCGCCATTTCTTGCAGCTTAGTGGTTTGCCGTTGAGCTAAACGCTCTTCCTCTTCGAGTTTCTCATCGCCGTCAACGTTCATAGCGTCCTCTGGATTCGCCTGATTCGGCCCCAGAGTGTCCCCCAGCATTGCATCGAAGTCCTCTGCATCGATATTGAGCCATGAATCAGAATCCTCGTCTCTCAGGGAAGCGTGGGTGACATCTGTTGCCTGCGAGACCGCCTCGTTGAATTCGGAGGCAAATGTCGGCCTTGTAGCATCACTGGATCATTATGAGCGCACACAAAATGACGAGTAGACAAGCTATCGCATACTCATCACGACGAGCAGCGAGGAAGGCGTCGATAGCTTTGTCTTCCAGCTGCTTCCAAAGCGTCGAGCCTTCTACTTCCCCTTTGAAGTACCCAGAAGCTGTTAGGTTCTCCAAATAGCCTCTGTAGTCAGGATTTTGCTGAAGAAGATCCTTTCGGGCCTGAGCCTGCATAACATATGTGAGATCGCACCAAGTATACGTGTAAAAAGGACGCACTGCAGCTTCCATACCATCCTGCGAGGAATTCATCGCCGCGCTTTTCCCTTTGCTCTCTTGATAAATCATTTCGAAGCCACAGGCCTAAGAAGCGGATATCAGGCAACAACAGCTTCAAGCTTCAAATACACAAACCAGCTTCATTCCGACATCTCGCCACCGTCTTTCAGGGGTCCCTTCAAGTTCTTGCCAACGGCCAAATATTTTGGGCGGATAGAACTTCTGACCTAGCAGTTGAGCGTACGCGGTTCGCGTCATCTTGATGGTGGTCAGAACGCTCGGCTCTGGGGGAAACCGAGCCATCCTATGTGCAGCCTAATCGTCACAGTCAGTCTTGTACTCGTATTAGTACGGAAAAGCAGAGACTCACACGTAGTTGAAGAGCATCTCTCGTATAGAATGTCTCCACTGGCTTCTGCACCAGCGATGGCTTCACTGAGAGTGCCATTGCAATGTCAACTGGGACGTAGACTTTTGTATGATGAACATGCTGTGAGATTGCTGCGGGATACCTAATGCGCATAGGTCGGTGAGCACTCAAGTTCAATGCTTCATGTGGTTCATGCTCACCCGTAAATCTTTTTCTCCACAGCGGTCTCAACCTCCCTGGACGCTTGTGTGTTTACATTGGGATTTCGCACCAGCTTGATAGCATCTTCCACAGAGAGATAGTCTTCATTGTCCGAGTAGTCTAGCCCGTCTTCGTCGTCACTATCGCCCTTGAATTGGCGGCGACGAGGCGGTTCGCTAGATGGTGCAGAGACATGTGAGATAGGTATGAGATGAAGGTGGGAGCGATAGATCCAGACCTGTCCAACTGTTAGCCAAGATTGTAAAACTGAAGTTGTAAAGCTCACCCTATTCTCTGCATTAGTCGGTGTTACCCATGAAGGTAAATAATCCGCTGCCTCGATCAACAGGAATTCACCGTCGGTGTCATTCACGCTATTCAAATTATCACCATAAGTTGAGAGTAAATCAGAAGGATGTGGGCGGACAGACCTGATCACCGCGTCCCACTTCGAGCTGATCTCCCTCAACAGCCAGACCGCGCACCACTCATCGTCAACACAGTCACCAACCCTCATTCTTCCTTCTAAAACATAACCGTGTCCATCCTCGTTCTTTGCAACCTTCAACTGGAACCCATCCCTGTGCCAGAGATGGTCCACTAAGAGGGAGTCGACGAAGGATTGAATGACCGCGGCAAGAGTAATTGCTGATACTTTGTCGGACATCTCCTCAGTCGGGTAGAGGACATAGTGAAGGGTATCTTCCGATATAGCTGGCGGCCGAGAGAAGATGTCCATTATTGGTACCGTTGTCCTAGACGTGAATCAGGTCAAGACAGGCCAGAGAATGGTATGCCAGAGCTGAGAGGATGCAATGGAGGTCAAGGAAAGTCAGGAATTCTAATCTCCATCGGCCCGGGCGTCTCTTACTCGGAAAGGTGATCAGTTAGCGCTTCATACTCCCTGCCAGTAGCACTTCGCTTGAGCCTGACTCTTGACGCACCACAGCCATCTGAATCACTCCCTTTTGCACATACCCTTGGACTTCGACTTGAGGCGTCATTGCTGTCGCCCTAGGTCTACTGTGCAATGGCGGCGGTAGCACAGAAGGATCGAAATCTGCTAGCAGTCATTGGTGATGAGGTATGCGTCTCGTTATTCAAATGTGGAGATGTCTGACGATGTCTTAGGACTCGGTAACAGGACTTCTCCTCGCAGGTATCGGAAACGTTGACAAGGAGGGAACGCGACGAAACTTTTTAGTTGTTGATAACAGTAGGTTGACCTCGTTCATGCGTCATCGTTTAGCTAAATGACTTCTTTCCAGAGACTGAGCAGTCGAGGATTGAGGAGGCATTCCAGGAGTTTACTACGGAGCGAAAGGATATCGCCATCCTTCTCATCAACCAACATGTGAGTCCTTTATCCATGTATGCTAGCACAGCGCTCATAATGCCATGTTCAGGTTGCTGACAGAATCAGACCCACCGTTGATAAGTACGAGCAAGCATTTCCGGCATTACTCGAGATACCCTCAAAGGACCATCCATACGGTACCAGCCCTGCCACAATCTCGATTTATGTCCCCACCTCTCATATAAAAGTGCACAGATCCCTCCAAAGATTCCGTGTTGAAACGCGTGCAGAAGCTCTTCGGGGATTGATAACGACTCCAGCCCGCTCACCGTCGCACACACCAATGAACAGATTGCAAGTGTATCATACAGTACATTCATCCACAGAAATGAGAGATACGTTAAAGCGTATACATGCACGATAGATATTATGTAGAATGGTTGAATACCGATCGAGATGGACAGAGTGGAGGTGGGCATGCATGCAAGAACGAGTGTGTAATATGAACCTATTTGTGCCACCGCATGACACGCTCTGTTTCTCGAACCCCATCGGTCCTTACAACGAAAACCCGCTTGGGATTGCGAGCATGCGAATCTACGAGATTCGCCAGTCAGTTGGAATGACACGAGCTTAGACATTTACTCTCACCTGGTATGTCAATGAGAATATACCTGAACTCGAAATACCCTTGGTCGTTCTGGGCACGTAGGTATTAGTAGCAGTAACAGTAAAAGCAGGGAATACATCATACCATGACCAAATCCGCATGCACCTCTCCATCTGTGTCCGTCGGCCCAGTGACAGGGTCCTCAAAATGCTCGCTATGAGCTGCGGTTGGTCCCTTGATACCAGAGAATACACCAGTAAGTCCTGACAACCAGTCAGACTCCTTCTTCGCCTCCTTGACCTCCGGTGCGGCTGGAGGGACATCTCGTGGAAGAACAGAATCCCCGCTCAGAAACTTGAATAAATGCTTGCACCGATCTAGCACCTGTTCTACCCGCTCCCGTGCACTTACGGCAAGCTCGTCCAGTGTCCCTTTGGATAGAGCGTCACGAGTGTCCTTCGTCCACCGAACCGCCGAGTCTAGGTAAGATTCATCTTCTGCCGTCGAAGTTGACCCGGGTGGCTGGCCTTTGACATAAAAGTTCAACAACATATGTTCTCGTCCCTGTGAATCGACTGCAATTTGCGAAGAGAGGTGATGGTTTCGATGTCGTGGTCGTATGCCAGTTGAGGGGTTATTATGGAAGGACAGAGGGCCCTGTAGATATTTCGCCACCTAAGAAGATAGATTGAGCGGACAAACGTTCACATCAAGATTTTCACAGACCCTCGGTGACGCCTTTATCAAATCACACGCCTTCCCGTACAGGACAGTCGGCGAATTGGGCGAGAACATTTCGGATGTTAGGGCATATACGAGCACTGCGAACAAGCCGGCGCCGAACACGATGACGATGGCATTTGAAGTCCGTGCCGTGGATCGTAGTACTGCATTACAACGTGACATTATCAGCAATAGCGAGTGCGAAGACGAAGACACTACACACCTTTCCCACTTGTACTCAACTCTGACCACTTTTTCACCTTCACGTCATCTCTGGGTGTAGGAGGGATGAGACCCAGCTGAAACGGTCCAACGTTGTCCTCTCTTCGTGCAGCACGCTGCTTCTGATCCAACGCATTGGAAAGGAGGGACGAAGTGGTGGTCGGGTCGCGATGTGTTGCGAATGTTCTCCATCCAACCGGGTTTGGAACCTTGATCTTGACCGCGTGAAAGTGAACGCCGCGACAATTCGGCTTGATTGGTATTCTCGAGAACTGGTTACAGCATGGGATGCGTATCCTTGCATTGATAATATTCATCGCTGAGACTGACTTGATGAGTTTACAGTGTCCGGGTGTGCATGTGAAAGTGTGGGTTCAGGTTGAGCTGTATGACGTCCAACTCATTTCGGCGAAGGCGTCTGTGATTGTTTGGAAGCGCCGGAGACCAGTTCTTCACAAAATGAAACGTCTCAGTCAAGTATATGTATTATTCTGCAAACAGTGCTAATAGTGCTACGATCCAATTGTTCCGTGGTATTATCAGAACGGAGGAGGACAAATCTAATACCCGAATTGCTCCAAGTTGGCAGTGACGGACTTCTTCAACTGAAAGCATAAGTAGCCATGAGTCAAGACCATGTCGCTGGAGTAGATGTAAAACGAACCGGTGGGCTGATACCATCGCCTTCGAAGTAGGCCATGACAAACTCGCGAGCAACCCAGTCGTTATGAAGTGCACCAAGATCCCTCACTATGAGGGTTCGTGGGTGCTCCGGTTCCGGTGCGAGCAGAATTAGTTCGAGGGGTGTATGTTTAGGAAGAGCGGTATTTGGAAACATAGACTTCAATTTCCTGAGTGGAGACTGTGCTTCGGCCTCTTCTTCCTGCGTTAATTGACCTCGCTGCCGACTCAAAACCATACGTGCTTGCAGTGCGCGCATGAAGCCGTCCCGTAAATGGCTATACGAGGTCGAACGTGTTGGGACTTCGATATAACTGTGGTCAACCACTGAGTTGAGTGATGAGAAACGGCAACTCACCGATGCGCAAGGCACATGTGGTATTGCGGACAATGTGTTCAATCTTCTCGTCGGGTGTAGCGGACTTGGGAATCTATACCTTCATGGAGTGACTGATGCGGAAACTATACAGCATATGCGCTCGCCTTCAGGTTGGGATTCTGCAGGTCGGCATAAAAGGCAACTGAGTACACTTTGATACCGAGAAATGAAACCGTGCGAACACCAAGTCCGACCAGAGTAAAGTCGGGCAATGGCGACTTAGACTGGACCTTGAGAACGTTTGGGAACGCAATCGAAGTTGCCGGGTCAACTTCAAGAACACGTCAGATAAGCTCAAGAACAGAAAAAGGCACATACCAGTGACATCTCCCTTCTCCGACACGCTCGCATCCAGATGAACGGTCTCGTTGAGCGATAGAGCAGCAGCCACAGCGAGAATCGAGCCCCATAGCACCGGCTTCAGGAGATTTCGTTGCGGTAGACTGGGTCGTATGTTGCTGTGAAATGCCCTCTTTGATGCCAGTGTTTGAGTGGACAACAGCCTCTGGGCTACGGGTTGGAGTAGGCGGGACATTGCGCTGGTGAAGGAGACCGTGACCGAGACTTGCAAGTTGCAACTTGCACTGGACTGGAACAGTGTAGCGCCCATCGCTTTCCACGTGGTTATCAAGGTGACGCAAGTCCGATTTGAAGAGCGCCTTGGATCAATCGTGTGGCTCGAGCAGCGCGAGGATACGCGTCGTCTCTCATCCTCTCCCGTCATCTCTCAGGCCGCGACACACATCCATCGACGCGTAATCCTCCTGGGACTCGTAATCCTTTTGGTTTCCCATAAAGTCTCCCGGAAAGTTCGTAATCTATCTTCACCTTTTCATCATGGACCTCCATTCACTTGCTCTCTCCTTCGGTATAGACCTACCTGCCTCAGCTGCCTCGGACACTGGTATGGCCATGGAAGAAGATGACATATCCCTTCCAGACTCGCCGGCGATTGAGTCTGGTCACCTTTCCCCTGATTCATCTGCTTTTGAGAAGCAGCGTGCTGCTCTACAGACATATCTGGACTCCGTTCCGTACAAATGCGAGACAATCGAGGAGATGCAGTCGGTGCTGGAGGAGATTGTGGGAAAGATTGTGATATGTGCACGAGCAAAGAACTGGCTTGTCCTCGCCACTTGGGATGGCATGCTGCAATGGTCCGTGACGTTCACTGTCAGTCACACGATCCCGTTAACAAATCACACTACCCAGCTGGCTCCTGCTCCGATACCCAATGTCCAAGAGCATACGTGCACGACTTGTTACGTTGTATTACGAGTTATGTCTTGTCCCAGGACTAGAACCACGAGTTATACGGAGTTGGGCAGATATGCTGAACCGGCTGCTCGCGAACAAACCAGACCAGAGGCGTAAGCTCGAAATCGGAGACCTTGTTCTAGAGTGGCAACCTCTTTGGAGAGTACTACAGAAGGAGCTGTGGCCCAAGAAACGTCTACAAGAGAGCTCGTGAGTTTACTTTTAACATGCGTTGATATTTCTAACAATTGGTCCCGTTAGGCGGAACATGATCAATATCCTACTGTTCATAGCAGAGCATTGCAGCAGGTATTATTGTGCCAGCGAGATTCCAGATATGCTTCACGCCTTTCTGCCTATGGTTACGAATGACGTGAGTAACAAATCCCCAGATCTGTAAACAGTTGTCTAAATACCATTTTAGACGATCTTAACCATGGTTCCGGTTATAGTATCCTTCCTCCCTCCTACGCATACCCACCTATACCTCCCATTGATATTCAAACTTTGGGAAGCATTCAATTCTGGTGTTATCGACGATCGTTTCCTAGAGGTTTGCGGTGACCTTTCGGAGGAACATATCGCAGGCCCGGATGGCGACGCAGGCCCTGAGGGCGGTGCCAAATTCAAGGATGTTGGTATGTGGAGCCATGCGGAATGGACCATGTTAGTAGGGAAAACATTGGCTTCCATGAGTACGTCCCTCGTCTGTTTCTCGGCATTGTTCGGTGTCTCACAGATGCTGCAGATGTTCCTGTAGGCTCCATCAGAGTGAGCAAACGATGCAATTTTTAATTGCGGGGGTTCTAATATCCATTTCAGGGCGCGAGCACTACTGCGGGCCACGCAGACAGTATGGGAGACAAGCAGTCGCTTCGAATCCGCAAGCAGTCCAGTCGCTTCAGTGCGTGAACTCATCTCGGCCGCATGGGTATGCCGTGTTAACGCATTCATTCGTAGACTCACTCGCGAAATTGTTCGTATACTCCATGTCGTTGGACAGCCCAATTCGGGGCGAAGATGTTTCTGATCCGAACGCTGGCTGTCTTGCCGGCTCCCAAGCACTCGACTCGTTGGATAAGTTGATCACTAGTACGGAGTCGTATTTCCACCCTTCAAACACAGGTCATTGGACGATAGCTGTGAGTGAAATGCTTTCAATGTTGGCATAGTGTACCGAAGATCGTTTTCACCAGTTGACAAGCTTTCTACATCGACTCACAACGGAGTTCTGCAAGAGATGGAAAGAAGAGGAGCAAAGCACTTGCAAGACCCCCGTCGTTAGTCCATTCGACCATCATACCCTTTTCTCTTGCGCCAGCTGAATCAACTTTGTCGTGTAAAGCCACGACGCCTGACTCCAGCAATCAGACGGGCTTTTGTTACTACGCTTCGCACACCCGCGTTACTGGCAATGTTCGCGAAAGACCCTATATCCTCGACTTACGCTCAAGGCTCCCTCCGGTCGATGGCGCTTCTACAACCGAACCTCATAATGCCGGAACTCCTAGAACGTGCATACAATGGTTTAGAAGTGATTAACGAGACTCATAGGACCACAACGGTGCTGACTATGTTAAGTGGCGTTGCCCTTCCTTTGGTTTCCGAGAAGATATGGCCCGCGGGTCAGAAGCATGTCGTACCTCTTCTTGAGTTATCCATTCCAGGGATTGACCTTGTATGTAACCAATCGTCGTATCGTTGGCTTTTTCGCTCACCAAATCACGCTCTAGAACGATCCCATCAAGACTCTTTGTGCATCCATGTTCATCATCGCTGTTTCGCAGCATATCAAGATCGGGGATCTTTCCATGCAACAGGGAGGCGTTCCTATGTCGGATGACGCTCCACCTGACGAACTAATGGAGGTCGATGATGATGAGGCAAGGCTCCCTGTTGGTACAGAAATGGGTTTCGCCGCGACGCTAAGTAGAGAAGAAGAACGAGCTCTCACTCGTGAGAGCACAGCCGCCTTCGCAGGTCAGCACCTTTCTCCCATTCCAGGAATTGTGTGACTCACTCACATATTCGTACTCAGATTGGGTGACGTCGTTATTCCGCCGAGTCTTTGCACTTCTTGAGAATCTGCCAGAGGAAGGCGGCAAGCGCAATACCACTGGTGGCAAGATGGAAGAAGCGGTATTGAAGTCGATCAAGAGTACTCTTGATGTTGTCTGCCTTCACCTCTCGGACCAACTCTTTGACCTCGTCCTGAACCTCGTCTACGACTACGCTACGACCAATGCGAAGTCGAATGCCGTCCGGGCGTTTGGTCAGCTTGTCGCGTGTCTGGCTCGAGTGAAGCCAGATAAGGTCATCGCCAGATTCTTGCCCTTCTGCGTCAGACAGATCCAGGAAGAACTGAAACACGGTGCTTCTAGTATTCGAACAACATCTACCCACTCAGCGGTACCGTCAGATACTACACTTCATTGGAGTGAACCATTTGTCCATCATATACACGAACCTTAGCTGATGTATTCTTATAGACATGTCCATTCTTCGCGGATGCCTTGGCTATGGAGGACCTGCTGTAAGTCTACCACCGGAAGAGACACAACCTAATAACTTACAACTATTTTCCAGCTCTTGAAATACAAGGAACAATTCATCGAATTGCTGTCCTTGCTAATTGACAAGACTAAGAGTGAACGTGGGTATTCCGGAACCGGACGGCTCATCAGCCGAATTCTGCATACAGTTGCTGGGGTCTACCCTATCAATGCTCGTTTCGTCAACTCTGAGCTATGGGATGATCCAGGTGTGTTATAGGTTGCATGATAGATGACTCGTTGAGATGCTCATTCCCTTTTTTCAGAATTCAACCGCAACCACAACTTTTACTGGGGTAAACTGTACAAGGCTGAGGATGTCAAGGCTGAATGGCACAGTAAGCTTTTGATATGTCCTTCTGGGGGTGGTCTGACATCCCGCCGCAGCTCCTTCATCGGAGGAGATAGACTTCGTTGTGGAAGTTCTCGACAGGATTGCTGCCCCTGCGCTGGCCAAGCTCGAGGCTCTTCTTGAAGACGTTCCAAGGTGGGATAGCGTGTCAAGGAATGACTTCTGTCGGTACGTACATCGTGGCTGCTCTCTGAATTCCTAGGATGGGTGTCTGAACTTCATCCCAGGTATCTGCATGCCGTGCGTTCCGTTTGGGGAGGGCTTCCCACGATCTATCGAGAAGGTCACAAAGAGGTCAAGACATCATGCCTGCATGAAGAAACGGAAGTGGAAGGAATGCTCGTATCACGACTCAGTGTTGCAGCAGGGTTCGCCCTCGAAGACCCTAACGATCCACGTTACCAGAAGGTGGTTACGCATCGTCAACACTTCGGCGCTGTCATCCACCGAGCCGCCATTGCCCTCCGTCAAGGTCGAGAAGGAGAAGATCACATTGACGCAGTCATCGGTGTCTCCAAAGCGATTGATGTCTATCTCCTTGAATATGCGATGACAAGAGGAACTTTCGATTCAATGCAGAAGACTTTTGCTCAGACTCGAGAGTAAGCTCGTTTGACTAAGTCCAAGTTCGTTGCAGTACTGACCTGCATTCCAGGCTGAGTCGTATGTGGCCGCGCCAGAAGGACAACACACGGGCAGTGTTCCTCAAGCGAGCCCAAGTGTACCATTCTGGCCGTGTGTATTTGGACGCGTTGTACCGTCGTCGGTCTGAGTTCGACGACCTGATGCTGGAGGATTTGATTGAGCTGTCGCTCTCACCTTACACAAGGGTTCGGAGGTGAGAATTAGACAATTTGCTCTCTCAACCGTCTCGCTAAGTTATTTCTAGGCATGCCCAAGCAGTTCTTCAAAACGCATGTGGCTACTACTTGCGATCAACGCGGTTCTGTCTGCCATATCTGTTCCGCGAGCTCGGTAAAGGCGTTGATCCAGATCGCATGAAGGGTGCTCTGTATGTGCTATGGAATAAGGGAATAGGTGCGTCCTCTTTCTGTGTCACGTATCGCAGTCGTCTCATTCTTTTATGCGTGAGAGTAGCTGCATACGCCTTAGCAGGTATGCGTTGTGATATCCGTAAAAACTCCTCACTAATGCTGTTTTCAGATGCAACCTTCAGCGGCCAGTATCTCACAACTCTTCTCGGGTGTCAGCATCAGGAGAAGGTAAGTTCCAGCCATCTTTCGCAACATTATCGGCCGCTCAACACCGGAACAGCCGTCAATTCAGAAATTAGTCGGAGGTGTGGTCCAAGACGCCCTTTCGCACTTGGCTGAAGAGGGCGTCCACACCACGGCGTTCACCGAGAGCACAGATAGATTAGACCAAACGTTGAAATGGGTAGCTGGTGAATTTTCACCGAAGCTCGTTGACAATGACCTACTCAGCCAGTCGGTGGCGAAGTCACCGGCGCGTATTGTCCAAAGGAATCGGGTGTGGCAGACGACAGTAAGTTCAACAGTAAAGCTCGGCGAACTGCATTCACATTTCGCCCAAGGTGTCGGAAATCCTTGAGATTGCATTACGCCCTGCTACACATGTGAGTATCTGGTTTCTCTGTAGGTAATCTGCTTCCACTGACGACATTTGATAGTGGCGTTACGTTCAATTCGCTGCAAGGTTCCTTTACGGGCTGCTGAGAAGGGATGTCGCACCCCCACCTGAGATGGCTAAGTTCTTCATCGACATGAGCATTAGTCCTCACCCTACGATCAGGTCAACTGCTCAGAAGTGAGTAGTTATCGTGAAGGTTGGAATCAGATACTGAAAATTTGGTTCAGGGCTATCGTCCGGCTGACTGGCATGATCAAAATCCGAACCTACTCTAAGTCAGGTGACGAGTTGTGGTGGGATGAATGGAAGAGTCCTCTGCGAAAGGACATTCCTGTGGTCGATTCACCCCAGTTCTATGCAAGCCTGATCCGACCGCCGGGTCCCACAGAAGAGTGCGTGACACATTCATTGCTTCGGGATCTTTCTCTGACAAAAGGTGCAGACCGGTGTACGTGGACAAATTGACGACAGGATTCTTGGCCTGGGGTCCATCTATCAAGACCTACAGGGCAGTGGCATCGCAGTCACCTTTCCAGTGGGAAGCAGAGTCACAACCCGCCTTGGAAGCGATCCGAACAACCATCTCCTCTGGGGAATTCTACTCGACATTGGCGACCTTGCTTGGCCAGGAGTCAACACGAAATCCAACCGTCCTTGAGCTTCGGGGCGAACATGTTATGTTCATGAAATCTCTCGGTAAGGTTCATCGCTCTCCTTTAAGATCAGTACGTTGATACCTGGACTCACTTCATACAGCTAAGATGTTCGAGTACGAGCGGTTGGACGAACTGCTTGCAGTGCTTGAGCCTCTGTTAACGGATCCAGATCGGTTCAGACAGCGAGCAGGAGCAGAACTCCTCGCAGGGCTGCTACGAGGTAGACAGTTCGGCCAACTGCCAGGATTTACTCGACTGATCGTTCATAGGTTCAAAACATTGGACCACCCAGAAGTACGATCACCTCTGGTCCTGGATGATGTCTCGCATAAACAGAATTTTTGCGCAGATCAAGCCCGACACTCTTAGCTTTTGGGAGAACATGTTCAACGTAGGTCTACGGTCACTTCTAATATGGTCAACCATCTCAACATGTCATCAGGAACAACTATCTGAGCGTGACTATCGTCGTGTCCAACCTCTTATCAACTGGATATTGTCCCTCCCGCTTGAATTCCACGGCGACTCGGCATTTGCTAGTGAGTCGGCAGAGATGGTCTTCTGGCGCAATCTGACAAACAATACACTAGTGACAAAGACTCTGACCCTGTTCAATGTTGTCGCTGATTGCTCCTGGTCCCGCTTTTACCCTGTGTCGGATCATTACATGAACCTCTTCTTTGATAACGCCAATACTGGTTACGCTGAGGTTCGTCTCCTTTACTCGGGGAATGACCAGTACCAGACTCATGTTCCCGTCATACAGATTCGCACACACATCGCGCAGAACCTCGCAGCGATAATCTCGTGTCAGTGGCGGCCGTCTTACCCAACTCCGGAGGCATTCCTGCGCGCATGTGTGGAAAGCAATGACCCTCTCGGTATTCGGTCAGTGCTTGAGATGCCTGACAATCCGTTCGGCGCAACTAATACTTCGCTACCAATAGGGATGCCAAGTACCTGAATCGTGTGAATGAGATCGCACGCCAGCTGCCCATTTGGAAAGAGCAGCGCCTTCCGCCACCAAGAGTCAGCCAATCTCAGTACGACAAAGTTGGGCTCACCATTTTGCAGTGGATATGGTCCTGTTCACATGGCTCCCATGCCTCTCTAATGTTCCCTTACATTGTTGCGTTACTGTACGTGCTCAACTCTAGTTCCGGGTGACATTGTTTAACCCGGCCTTTTAGTCCGGAGATCCTTCGTATGTCCGAGCTCAACGATAGCGCTGAGCTGCAGAAGTACAGCTCAGCCGTCTTATACGTACTCTCGGCGGTAGCGCCACCTGCGGATTACATTGAAGTAATCGCAGACAACTTCATTGATGCTATCAAGTCGTCCGGGGTACGAGGCTGCTGCTCACACGACTGAATATGTAGCTGATTTTCGGTTTCCTTCGCAGTCATGGCGCATTCGGGTCAACGCACTACCAACCCTCATCGTGTTCTTCTACAGGAACTTGATGAATATGTCAAGTGGATTAGTGACGAGAGTCATGGATGCTCTCCTAGACTGTCTTGCTGACGAGAACGTCGAAGTCAGAGAGATGGCATCCAAGATGCTTTCAGGGCTTGTCCGTTGTTCGCAGCGACAGAGCATTATTCCGCTCAAGGTAAGTTTGTTCCACAGTGGTGTCAGTACCCCAAGCTGAGCGTGATCTTCGGACAGGATCGCTTCGTGAAACTCGCAAGGAAAACGAAGCTGCCCTCCCGTCGAGATCCATCGTATGCGGATGCTTTAAGGTCTCTGCATTCAGCCATTCTCGGGTTATGTGCTCTCATCGAGAGCTTCCCGTACTCCGTGGAACCTTGGATGCCAGCTCTAACTGACAGTAAGTGTCATTCTGTGCAGATGCTATGTGCGGATGGAGTCCTGATATTCCGTATGTAGTCCTTGCGAACCACGCAAGTGATCCGGCCCCAATATCCACAACGATTCGCAAATGTGCATCGGAGTTTAAGAAGACACACCAGGTATGGACTAGCTCAATCCTCCGCTTCGCCTCGATGTGAAGTGTTCCTTTGTCGGATTTAGGACACATGGCACAAGGATCAATTAGCGTTCGACGAAGACCAGCTGCAAAGTTTGTCAAGCATGCTGGTTGGTACATCCTACTGTGAGGCCTTTTTACTACTTCTACTCGTAACCGTGCGTGCTGACAAATTTTGTGCTCCCCGAATTTACAGATGCATGAGACTTCTGCACGAACAACTACGTATACATTCCACAGCATTTCTGTACATATCCATCCATACATGACGACTGTATTTGTATTTATCTTCACAGAGAATTCAATCGGTGTATCCTTTTGTTTGTCCGTGAATTCGCCTGCGCATCGAGGTGCATGACGAGAGCACTGGGAATAGTCTTGCGGGAGAGGGTGGTCATGCAAAGTCAACTATACTGGGTGCTGCTGCGGATTCGACGGTTCGCCGTGGCTTAGAACAACGCACTGTCCTCCAGATCCTTCCACTTATTTTGAGCAAATCACTCTCGGCGATGTGGACATGTTCACCTTCGAGTTGCGGTCTGAACCCTCGTTCCGAGATTTCATGGATTCCGTGGGACGTTATACCAAGGACAAGTTTCTGCGGCTACAGGAGGTCATTATTACCGCATAATTTCTGCTATGCGCGAGATAGGTATATGAATGGACGACTTCTCGAACAACGAATCACCTTCATCACAAGTACATCATCAACATCGACCATCTGCACCATCACTTGAGTTCAACACAAGGAGCGAACTTGCCAGTGAGGACGATGGGGCCCATCGATGAGACGCACCGCACACCAACCCTTCCGATTTCATATCTTGTTAGGTAGTTCGGTCATGCTCCTCACGGCCTTGCTGTGCACCGAATGGGGAACAATGGTAGACCTGGGTCCGATCCGAATTCAAGCCCTTCGGGTTCGGTTGACCAACTCCGGACGGTGGAAAAAGATGCCTATCGCCCGAGACAGGAGAGACATAATGAAATCGACGTTGATCGCTCGAACTTTTGGGGCTACGTTGGCGCTGCTGTACCGCTCGTGGCAACACTACACAGCGTATGTAGGGTGCTAAAGAGCGAAAAATCCGAACCTCTATAACTAGCGGTATGTTCGCGCCCTTTGTCACGCGAGTAAACGAGGTTACTTAGTACCACACACCTGTGAGGAAAGCTTGCATCAGCGTCGGTATGTGGCACAATATTAACGGAACACTACTCACACCGCCCTAAACGCTAGATCATAGAGAAGAAACGCCAGGGCTTCCAACTCGTGTCTGATGAATCAATTGTAATAGGCCACATTGCAGCGGCGTTCTGTGGTAGTCGTAGACACGGTCCGACTTTGGTGGAAACTACCTGATGAGACCTGATGCCCAAAACTTGTAACAGATCTGAGATAAAGACAACAATGACATTGGCACAACGGATAGATACCAGACAGCGAAGGTTGTGCTCACCCCCAAAAAGCACGCTGGCCTTCCACTGGCCTGCGGTATCAACGAACAGATTTGAGCATCCGCACTATGAAGAGTAACCTTTAATAGCTGTGGGTCAAGCCTGCGTCACTGGTCACATAGATCGATGCTGCTTTCAGCAGCAATTACAGACAGGAGGCAGATCGTAAAGATCTCAGAGACACGATAATTCGCATAGTCGCAGTGTCCTTCGCGGGACGCCTCAAACATCTGGATCAGCGATGAACCTGGGGATTGGACGCTTGATAAAAAGCCGATTCTGAACTTCTTCCATAGGATCAAGATGGAGGGACGCAGAGGCGGATTGGTTCACTGGTTCACGTGGCCTTGAGTACCCCCATAAACGTGTGCGGTGAGTCGAATGATTGGAACCAATCCGGTCAACATGCGGCTGGCGCGAGGTCGTTTAACGGACGTGTCGTGAGCCCGCAGAAGGTTCTCGGATATTCGTTTGACCAGACTGTGTGGAAAGGAAGAGTCAGCGGATGGTCAGACAGATCGGCGTTCAAGATTTCTGGACAACACATTGAGCATCCAGATACATACAAATGAGATCATCTGAGCAGGTAATCAGTAGATCCATTATAAAACCACCAGAACATGTTGGTCAATGATCAGCTCGAAGATCGATGAAATGTGGATTGGGAACCGACGATCTCAGTCGGTAGGCCTTCCAAGGACAAAGCGGACACGTAAGTCACGAAACGAACGAGGGTGGTACGTGAAGCCTACCATTGAGGGGGGATGCAGGGATGCCTGAAAGATGAGCTCAACCCCTGGCATGTGGGCGAGAGAGCGGAGAGATACGGTATCGGGATGGCAGTGAATGTCCATATCGACGGATTATTCTATATTCTGGTTGTGTCGGTGGCGAGGATGGAGGACCAGGTCACGGTGCAGAATTGAGGCTTGCCAAGTTGGCCGCCAAGTTAGGCAGTCATTGTCCGGAATAGGCAGGAGATAGGCGCCACAAACATCAGCGAACGGACCGGGGAGATATTGATATGTGGACATCGAGGAGAAGGAGGAGATTGGCATGGCGACGACGAGACAAGGACTGGATGGGCTGGTAGATGGCATTGGGGAGGAAGGGATTGGGAGGAAGTGGGATGGAGCGGTATTATTACGTGGTTTGCGACTGTGGGAGGGCGAGTGATGCGTAAATTGAGTGGAATTGTTAGCAACATTACTGGACAGCAACCCTCCGAGACCTCAAAATGACCCTGTTAGATGCACGAGCTTAGTGCGTGTTTGAGAGAGACGCGTGTCAGATAATTTAATCGAATTTGCCGTCGCAGGCTGTGGGCAATCGCCGCCAATAGACGGGCACGTTGCAATCAAACCCTGTCCTCCCTCCTCCTTCCTCCTCCCTTCTTGCTCCTTCCCCTCACCATCCCGTTCCAACGAGTCCCTTTCACACTCCTCGTTGGCAAACAAATAACCCACATATCGTATCTAAACACGCGGCCAGCGTACATCATCTGACTCACGACCTCCTTACGTGCACTTGTCCACTTTTTATACCTTTCTCTTCGCTTTCTAGATCCTTTGTTTCTCGCTCTTGCCTCTCTTGCGCAAGTCCTCGTCGAGGTCCATCCACCCCTCCCATCGTCGGGCTGGTCTGCCTCCCAACACGAAACACGCAACAGAACAGCAACTCTCGCATTGGCTCTCTCATCGCACCGCATCCTTGATTATTCTCGCAATCATCCAGCAAGCTCTTTTTATCTGCCCTGCCTCTCTCGGACGGGTCCACAAAGTCTTTATACTTAACAGTGAGTCCTTCTCCATATCGTCCTGCCAAGCGCCGCCTCCCCGCAAACACGTCCTCATCTTCTTTGTCTCTCCCTCTACCTTTCCAGATTAAAACGATGCACGACACCCTCACGAAATCACCACCGCCCACGAACTTCTACTCTCACAACGTTTCAGACGACAAATCTTCTCACACAACAAAATCATCCATCGCGGGTCCCCGAGATATGTCGAATCGCAGAGCTCAACAGGGTCAGACCAACGGTGCTGGAAGGTGGAGATTCAATGGAACAGGACAGTTGGTGGATTCTGCGTCGTCAGAGTGGGACCTTTCGGACGAGATCGTGAAACTCCAGATTTCTGGTGAGGGCGCCGACGCTAACGCCCAGATGCGTACACCTCCCCAGCCCAAAGGTAACATGGGCTCCGTCCTTGCCATCCACGAGACCAGTCCACTCGAGACTGCATCCGAGGTCAGCGCAGACTCTAGCTCCCCCACCACCCTCGACAACTTCGCTTCCCACTCGCGTGGATCTTCGGCGGACACCACAGGATCTTCCAACAGCCAAACTCTCCATCCCGGCCCCTTCAATCCACTCAAGGTCAGCAATCTCAACGAGTCGCGTAATCGGCCACATTCCTACAGTGGTGGCCTGTCCGCTGCCGATCTTGTTCGCCTCCAGCAGGCAGGTGGGAGCCCCAGCGCCTCTTCCAACGGCCAGGAACCCACCTACCCATCTCTTACAAACGGTCGCACTCCCGATCAGTCTGAGGAGCAACGCAAGTACGGCACCGCCAACCCTTCTCAAGGAGGGTATCCTTCCAATGGTCGCAATGCTGCAGCACCTAACCAGTCTTATCGTCAAGTTCCTCCTCGTGCCTTCAACGCTCCCGTTCAAGTGCCGGGCGTTGTTCCGAACCCTGCTGGCTTCGGATACCCAGCCGCCATGCATCCTGGCATCAACAGCTCGCAACAGCAACTGTACGACATGATGCTCCCCACTCCACCTCTGGACAACCCCACCATGGCGCGCCTTCAGCAGGCGTACCGTCCTGGCCATCAGCACTCCGCATCCGACCCTGCCTCTTTGAGGGACCCTGCTACGCTCGCTCTCATCAACAGCAGCATGCAGGCGTTCGCCGCTGGCCAGATGTATCCCGCAATGGCTGCACCACCTGCGATGACTATGTTCGCCAACCAATTCTACGGCGCCCCACAAGACGCGTATCCCTCGGCCGAGCTGGCCATGATGGCACGACTCCAGGCTCAGTACTCTGGCTCATACGGTCTTCCCGGTCCTCCTCAGGGTGTACCGCTCGTAGCGTCCACCACCGGCAGCACCGTTGGCGGGAACGGTGTTGGGAACGGTCCTAGCGCCAATAACCGCAAGTTGGGTCTCTACAAGACTGAGCTGTGCCGCAGCTGGGAAGAAAAGGGATCCTGCCGTTACGGGACCAAGTGCCAGTTCGCTCATGGTGAAGAGGAGCTGCGAAAGGTCCAACGCCATCCCAAGGTACGTTATTCCTTGCACATTTTGTGGATAACATACTGAATTTCTTTTGTCATCAACTTCTAGTACAAGACCGAAATCTGCAGGGTACGTTAATACAGATTTTTATTGGAATAAGCTCACTAATGTTGTTCCTTTAGACATTCTGGGTCTCCGGATCTTGTCCCTATGGCAAACGATGCTGCTTCATCCATACCGAGCTTCCAGCGTCAGGTCCTCCGGGAGCAGACGGCACCCCCCCTCCACCGCCTACTGACGGACGTGCAAGGTCTTCCAGCACCAACAGCGATTCCAATGAGGTACCAACCTCGCTCCTGGCTCGCATCTCTGCCAAGCGCACCCAAGAAGGATCCACTGGAACGAATACTAGTACAACACCTCCATCGGCTGGTGGCAACGGCCGTGCTATTCCATTGCGCGTTGATACGTCTGTGATCGACTCTGCCAACGCCTCCAAGCAGAACAAGTCCGCCTATCCGACGTTCGCACACAACGGCATCCTCATGCAGGCGGGCGAGGATGCCCCTGCTAGGTCACCTGGTCCAGTCACTGCTGCCCCAGACTTCGGGAGGCACGCCGCCGCTCGGTTGAACATCGTTGGCACTCAGGTTAGTGTCAGATCTCCAATCACCTTTCTGCATAGAAACTAACATTCACTATCCCGACAATAGATGTCGTCTTCAAAGCCATCAAATACAGTTGGTCGTCACTCCTTCAGTGGCAGCGAGGACTTCAGCAATGGATCCACTCCAACCACCTCATCCAACCAGGCATCTCAACAGCAACAGTATGGCCTGTCTTCCCCTGAGCAGCCCCGTGGGTCGCGCATCAACGGCCACGTCCGTTCTGGCAGCGCTGGGAACTGGGGAGCTCAGACCAACAGCCGCGCAAGTCACTTGACGGCGTACCCTCTTTCCTCCATTCCCGGAGGCGAACTCAAGACGAATTCTCCTTGGGCTGACTACGGCAATCGGGTTGTCGAAAAGACCTGGGTCTAAGCTTTGATGGATCAGCGATTGTTGGCTAGAGTCTCGAATACCCCGTGCTCGTCTCGTCGGTATGCCATCCTCTTGTTATTCTTTTGTACAGCATGGACCTTTTCTTCCCCTTACACCTCTGCACTTGATGCGCAAGTTTGACCCTTTGTGTACAACTCCTCGGCCCACTCTTCCTTCCCACCCTTGTGTGCATGACATCTTTATTCCATTCCATATCCCCTTCCAACGACGCAGTTCATTCTCCCCTCCATTCCCAAGCTTTTCTCGAGACTAATCACGTCACGCCTCCCTATGTTCTGGCTCCTTTCCTCGTCTCGATTCCCCTGCTTGCCTGTGTATCCCCTCTCATCGCTACGCTCATCTGTCCGCTCATCACCCCTTCCCAACCCCATCGAAACCAACCCTTGACTTATTTTCTTGATCATTCGGATAGCCTCGTCCAGGTACATTACCCCCTCATCCCGCTTTCCTCTCGCATATGTTTATCTTATGAAGTCAATACAGTTCGTTTCTTTATTCTCTCCTCCTACCCACAATCTTGACCTCCCTTCTTGTACGCGGATGGATGAAAACATGTGTATAGAATTGCCGTTTGGAATCGATCAGTCATCCCAGAGCCCCAAGAAATAATGATACAAATGGCAGGGTATCATACATAGGATAGTGGTAAGACGAAATAGACGGGAACCATAGAAAGAATTGACGCATGGAACAACGCTGGAGACCGCATAATATTCACACAGAACGAAGCTCACGAAGCTCACGGCGAAAGCTTTCCATCCTGCATCGAGCGTAACCCACATAATCAAACTCGGGTTCGCCATCCTGACCCTCCAAGAACTCCCTCGCCTGCACGAGTCCCCACAGAGCCCACATTCCATGCGACGCAGGGCTCCACATCCGGACCTGCTTGTCCAACTGCTCGATTTGCACCTCCATGTTGTCCGGCTGGAGATTCGTCGGAGCCGCGTCCGGGTCGGTCGAATGCATGATGTAGGTACGGTAGAAGTTGCGACGTTGGTCGACCGTGGGGTATCTGTCGGGATGCAGGACGTGTGGTGTGTCGGCGTGGTAGTTCGCGGTCCATTCGTGGAAGTGGTTCGCGATGTCGAATGCCGCCGGGTTCGGAGAGGCGTACTCAAAATCGACGACGATGATCTGCGGGGAAGAAGGCAAAAAAAGAAGCGATTGTCAGCGAAACGCATAAATGACGCAAAGGTGCAGATTTGGCGAAATGCGAAGGTTGACCTACTTGGCGATGTTCTACCAATCCAGCAGTTGGCGAATTCAATCTCAATAAATTGCCATATTGCGTATCGTTGTGAGCAAACACTCGTCTACTGGCACCGACTTTCTGCTCTTGTGCTTTCAACCACAGCAAATACTCCTTCCATTCTGCTTCAAACAAATCCAGATCAAGCTCCTGACGGATCGCGTCAGTCACTGACGGAAGTGACAGGACCTCTCGGGCGGGTAACAACCAGGTTTCAACGTTCTTCCTGGCACCCAACTGGGATTCTCTTACTTCACCGCTCGCGGCCAAAAGAGAGGGTTCTTCGACGGCTGCGACGTCGACTTGGTGGAGTTCTGCCATTCGAGCGCCGATCCATGAGCTAACTTGAGGGTCTCGCAAATCACTGGCGGTAAGAGCAGAGGAGTTGAAGTACTCCTCAATGCGACCGTTCTCGAATGTGCCATACACGCGAGGTCCGATGTGATATTGGGATGAAAGCACGTGGAGTGTGTGAAGCTCGCGGGCGCGATTAATGAGGGTACCAGACGAAGGTCCGTAAATGCGGAGGAGCAATTTCGGAAGGGAATGAGAAGTGCAAGAAACGAAGAATACAGCGTTCGTCAAAGAACCTGACACTTTGTGTATCTCGATGTTTTGCGGGGCTATATCTTTCGCCGAATGCCAATGCGGAACGCGAAGCGTATGCAACACGCCGACGAGCTTCTCGGCAAAAGCAGGGGACTTGTATCGCCTGTAAGTTTCAAAATTAGTGGTGTTCGTCACTTGACCGAATGATACCCAAACCACCAGTGAGTGAAGGTGAGCATCTTCCTTTCACCTCCAATGCCACAGGCTAGGCCACGACGTGAGCCTTGAGGTACCAAAATAGAATTAACTCACCGAGCTTCGAGACGTTCTTTGCTGTGTCTGAGACCCTCTTCTCTGACAACGGCAATATCCTCATCGTCAAACATGATCGACGAGGAGGAGAGGGAGCGCGCTGGAGAGCGAACTGTGACTTGAGTTGTGGAGGTTCTGCTGGAAGAGCTCCTGAGGGAGGCCGTGCTTCGACCTCTTATGATCGGAGAGTGCACGGGTGCAGGATCAGGACCGAGAGTTGGAGACATCTTGGATGGAGTGAAGAGAGAGAAAAGCGGGGTCTTGAGGATAAGACGGAGGAGTTTGCTACGCTTTGGGGTGAAAAGTGGGTCTGCGAGGTATGTGTTCGACATCTGGCGGAGAGAAGTGTTCAAAAGTGCGTACGAACGTTGTTGAGAACGTTGAGGACGATATTAGATGGTGGTGGTTTGGGAGAAAGAGAGAAACGAGAGGTCACACGATATCTTATCGGCTGCTCCAAAACATTTCTCTTGGCGCTGTCGGTCCTCCCGTACTTTCCCGCGCCATCCATCAGGCGCCCAGGATCCCCGATCCTCTTGCGCATGCTTCACAACTCTCATCACAACTTGGAAACAGGTCTGCTAAAACACAATATGGGTGGCCGGATTCTCTTGTCTCCCAGGCTTTGTGGCTATGGAGCAGCTTCACTGGACCAAGCCATCGTCAACACTCTGGCGCAACACGGATCTTGCTACTGCGAATGACGACGGAGGACAGCATGATACCCCAACCTATGCCAAGGTCCGTCTTGTCGCACAGTGATCTCCGTTTTCAATACCGTAATTGGCGGTCCCTCTGAGCAGGACCTTGTTGGTCAGATAACAGCTCATTCATGGGACAACAGAAAGGTTATGATAACCTAAAATACGGTCACAAGTCTACGGTTGTCTAAGTATCGCAAAGCCATCGTGAGCATCTCCATACCATACAGGTACAGGAGATCCCTTCGCTCTTCCTGATCCGCCTCTATCTGTGATGTCACCGCTCTTCAGAGCATAGTGATTCCCTCAATCCCTGTGAGGCTAGCCCTGCCCAAAAGTCACTTAATGCCTCCGTTTTCTTCTGACGGGAATGGACCCAGGCTTCATCATCGTTGAGATCCTTGGATCTGGACCACACATACACAACGGCCATGGTCGAAGCATGGACCCCTCCTTCTTGCTGAGAAGGAAACCACTGTCCGTAGCTTCTCAGCGGCGGCAAGGTGCACAGGTGCCTTCAGCTCTATCAACTGCAGCCGCTGGGGACAGCGGTTGCAATCCAAAGTGATCTTCTCTGCTTCTCAGGTACAATCTCAGCCTGCATTTTGATCCACCCACTGAATCTACACCTTACCGGCTGTCCGATAGGCTTCGCATCCACTTGACTAGAAAGTCAAAGTGCGTGTGGCGCGAGTTCTTTTGCCTATAGAACGGCACGGTCTTTTCTATGTCTCACTTCCTCGTGTCTTGGGGTACACACTTGAATCTACCATGCAAACGCGGTACGCTTGTCATTGGACGGACTCCGTCGGTCGTATTCGTCTCCACTGACCACTCCCCTGAGTCACAAACTTTGTATTGACGGACAGTAGATCGTTGACACCAAATCGTAATCGAGGAATCCACACCAGATGTCGATATTCAGTATGCCACCCGATTAGTGCTAAACGTAACACTGTGCCACCTCAAACTGGTCTGTAGATTGAATTGATGTCGACATGCCAGAATGAATCGGTCTTGTCGCCATACAAAGAGGTTGGTCCATGGCCTCGTCCCAATCGCTCCCTCAAACCCTCACTTCGGATCCAGTCATCCAGCCGCTGCCGACAATCCCGTCATGGTTCCTCTGTTCAATGGGACATCATGATCCTTGTCGGAGCCGAATTTCGAGCTCACGACAGTCCCTATTTGGCAATGTAGAAACCGGGAAGATTCAAAGTAAATCAGGCATTTATCTCATAACCATGGTTCAACGGCTACCACTTCCCTAGCATGAGCTGCTTACAGTACACGCACGACATTGACAGTCGCACTGTATAGATCAGCAGACACCGTGGCTGTTTTCTTTCAATTGTGTGCGTGAGAGGTCCATCAACAGATCGTTGTCCACTGTGCAAGTGATCCTCGGTCAAGCGAGTGACATGACAACGTCTACATTGCGCTGAGGAGGTGGTGTGTCTCCGGGGTCTTATGGCGTCGATGTTTGATTGAAAATTACTTCTTCGAAGTGCGAGACATGTGGATTCGTACAGAAAAGGTTCCTCCGCGCGGTGAGAGGATCCTTCAAGTTCGGAATACCGTTGCCGTACACAACGACATGATACGATACGTCGCAGGATGCCAAAAATTTCTAACAGGTCCAAGGTACGCCAGATAACTATTCTTTAGATGGTCGTGTGTTGTACACGTTTGCGCATTTTCTTTTCCACCATGTACACAACGAGGTTCCGTTGGATGACAAGACAATGTGATTCTTTGGTGAGACACGTGGGGTGACCTGCGAAAAGCTTACAAGTTTGGGCGTATTGTGGGATCTACCTAACACATTTGGATTCTGACGGTGCTGCAAGGATGTATTACCGCAGTCGTCATCAGTCGAACAACAGCACAGTACATAAACTGCACGTGCTTCAAATTCAGCAACACAACAAAAAAGGATATCGCGAGGAATAAAATAATGCGATGATGGCGACGCGGGGAATTGGTCAATATCGAGCAGGCATCAACAGCTTACGCCGTTTCAGCTTGGGCGTCCTTTTCCTTAACACTCAAGGCCGTGTTTTCCGAGTTCATAGTGGAGATCGAGCTTTCTTGATCAGTGCATCGGTTCCTCTCGATGGGCATGTTACGCAAGAAGATCGAGATCTACCGGCAAAGGGTCAACACAACGTAACGGGTAACTTAGCGAATAAAAATACCGACCAAGAAGGCAGATCCTAGGAGTGGAGAGCATAGAATCCATATGGCCTTTGCGCCAGGAGGTATCACAATTTGAATCAGCTGAGAGTCCTCCCAACCCCAATGGTCTGCTACGTACCTGCAATGATAACGATACTGAATGGACCGCTTGAGTCTTCACATCCGCCGGTAGGGTAGAGGCAACGTATCCCACGTCCAACGAAAGAGGAACCCCTTTGGGGAGGGTATGGTACATGCGCGAATGCAAAATAGCTCCGGACACGGCCTGCGAAACGAGGGTCAGTGCACCGTAGCTATGACGGACGAGTGGATGGTCGATGAACTTACCAAGCCGGTCGTAGCGCCAGTGAATCGCACAAGGAAGAAGGCACTCGTCCCAGAGGCCAGCTCATTCGTTTGCAATGTTCTAGTGAACACCTGATATGGTGCATGGAACAGCATACCCAAGCCGACTCCGGCCAGGAGTGGATACAGAACTTGTGGTGCACGTTTTGAATGTTCGTTTAGTAGAACCATCAGGCCTAGACATGCATGTGATCAGAGGGAGAAGCACAATGTAGTTCGGTCTATTGTCACCCACCAAAGCCTGCAGCGGAAAGAAGGAGCCCCGCGGAAATCATTAGCCTCTGTCCGCCCATGTTCAGCGTTCTCTTCTGCCAGTAACCAATGAACCAAGCAGCTGGGGGTGAGAAGCACGTCATCAACGTTACAGTTTAATAACCTCCGAATTGCAAGATGGAGGGACTTACTTGGCATCGATGCCAGTGAGGATCCCAGGGAATACGGAAGCATAGTTATGCCAGCATGTAATGGCCTTAAACCTTGCACGAGCTTCAAAAATAGAAGGGGTTAACGAGATCGACACCAAGAAATTCGGCCACGACTCACTTGAAAGTACAAAGCAAGGTAAAATGTCCCCGAGGTGAAGACAAATTGGTGCAAGAAGTTGATGATCAGAATCATGACTTCACGGGAGAAGCGGTGTAAGCAAATATTACGAGGGCGGAAAGCAATTGAAAGAGACTGTCTCACTCGTCGTCAGATTTTTGAAAGCAGAAGGGGGGAATAACGCGTCTCTTGAGGTTCTAACCTCATACACGCCGCCACAGGCAAGCACCACGAGACCTCCGACGACTAGGCATATAGTAGATGGTCGTCTCCCTGCACGCCCAGATTAGTCGTGTGATCTCCGAGGATAATAGAAGGACCCACATCCATTCAAACTGGCAAAACTGAACCCAACGATGATACAGGAGCTTCCAGCCATGAATAACACCCTATGGTAGAGTGAGTAATAGAATACACAACCGCGTAATATGTGTTCCCCCGTACTCACAATCCGATAAAATCAAAGCGGTGAAGAAATTTTTGCCAACTCATGTCAGGTACTGGTCCCATTCGGACGGGCCGGAGCGAAAAGCACAGCACAACGAGGGCGAACAAACACACGGGAAGGTTGAGATAGACTAAAGAGTTTAGATCAGTACTGTGGGAGATGTCATGATAGGTATTTCCACTTACAGGCCCATCTCCAGCTCAGAAGGCCTGATTGCCCTGTAAGTCAAGTCAGACACCGCATTGTGGATAATAACACATGCGCAAATGTTAATGCTCACCACTGAATAGACCTCCTAGAAGCGGGCCTGATATGGCCGAGCAACACCACGTCACGCTGAGTGCTTGAGACCATTTTGCTCGAGATTGAACATCGACGATCTCTGACGTGATGGTCCAGACTAAACTAACAATTCCACCAGCACCAATACCAGCGAGGGCACGAGCCAGGATAAGCCATAGCATACTCTGACGTATGGGCGTGAGTGATGGAAAACGAGACATCATTTCTATACATACTTTTGCGCCTCCGCAGAGCATTGAACCGATGACAAATATACACATGCTGCTGAACAGTACGGTCTAAGAAGCTGTCATAAGTTCCTGCTGATAGAGTTGTGAGATATTGACCTACCCGGCGTCCAACCAGATCAGAAAGCTTTCCATACAATGGTTGGAATGCCGTCTGTGTAAGCATGTATGATACCCCTACCCACGTATACTCTAATTGGGTGGCATTGAATTCTTTCACAATGGTCGGTAAAATTGTCGAGACGATCGTCTAGAATAGATTAGCCTCGAATGAGTGTGTGTGACTGAGATGTAGGGTGAAAGATGAAGTTACCGCATCAGTGGTGGCAAGGAATAACGTCAGTGCCGCGCTATATCAGTGGGATGAGCCGCTGACATAGCATCATGGCCGTATAACGCACCCGATGTGAGCAAAAAGGAGCCTTAACGTGGACAGATGAGGGGTTTTCTCGGTGTCTATCTCAGACACCAGAGTGAAGGAGCTTGATCTGGTTTTTGTTGACAAGGTGGGGAGGACATATCCGTGGGTCGAATCGGGGAGGGACGTCGAAGTTGCGCCGGAGGCGTCACACCTGATGGCGGGAGGGCGGGTTGTCGAAGTAAGGGGGGTGGCCATCGGCAACAATTGGCTGCGACCTGAAACAGGATATTGTGAAATCAGAGGGCGTCGAACAGGATTGGGCACCAATGACAAGACCAGTGGATGGTAGTACTCACATTTTCAATACCGTATTTATATCATGCACGACGGGATCGACAACGTTGGTCGAAACAAGTTTATGTCCCAGCACGATCAGCTTATGCAAGAGATAACCCCCTTCTTGAAGACGTTCTGGAACCGGTAGGACCGAGGACTGAATGTCCCAACTTTGAGCACCCGCACGGTCCGCGAAGTGGTGCATTGAATATATCTCAAGTTGGGACAGGCGACAAATATTCCGGTATTGGGATTTTCGTTCGAGAAAGAGGGGACGAAATCCTAATAGAGATCAAATTCGTGTTCGACCACGAAGATCCAAGAAGACTAAACGTACGGAGGTTGAACACGGAAGAGGCGACACCTCATCTGGCACACATAGAGCGTCCGGATCGCCATGCAAGGGTCCCAGGAACCATGATGAGGGGTGATTGGGACTTCTGTGGGCCGGGCTGACAGAGATCTATGGTGAGATGCGTGCACTCAGACCTTGAACACCTTGAGCTAACCTTGACCCTTACGTAGCTCAATATTGCTAATTTTTTCCCTGGTCGAAATGTCAGTGAAGGTCTATCGGATTTCCATACGAGCACTTCGCATGTGGCCAGTCACCGGGGGCCAGTGTGTGGTGGTAATGTTACTGCAAGTGGACCCATAGCCAATCTTCGCCTTACCCGAGCTCTCCAAGCTGTTGGTATCCACGTCCACGTCCCTGCCAATGGACTCACATGCTCTCGGCTTCAAAGTCTGTTCGGATCCTTTTGATATTCCTGCTTGCGGTTGCCCTGTTGGAATGTGAACGTTGTGAACGCGGAGCCTCATTGATATTAAAAAAAAGGTGTGATCAGAAAATTACGCTTTCGGGTGTGAATGTTTTCGCGTTTATCTCTTGTGGGGCTTTCACACTGTCGTAGATTCAACCCGACATCGCGAGCAGAGCGGTGAGGTGAACATTCGGGAGTCAACAAACGGCGTAATACGTTTGCAGAGGTGAGTGTGTTGAATTAGGTATAGGATAATCTACTGCTGTTTGTCTATGTTCCATTGCATCATGCTGCCGCCCTTCGCCTCCGGTCCTCGTCCTTCTGTGGTGCTGTCGTCGAACGATCCTCCGTTTTCGCTGCGTCATCTGTGAGTGGGATGCGACGATTGCGAGCGTATACGATAAATGCATAGCATGAAAATTAAAGACCGATGAGCCTTCTGAAACCGTTCCAAGCACGTGACAAACCCCCATTCTCCTCGCGAGGGGATGGGTTCGGACTCGGAGAGGTAAAAGATGCCGTACCGTTTTCTTTGTGTTCTTTGTTATCGTTGGCGATGTGCTCTCGACTGTCGGGCGCGGGTCTGTGTCCAGTACTGCTTGGACTTGTCTTTTCTGATTGCGATGTGGTTCGACCCTCGACCTCATCCGCGTACTGCTGCAGTATTTCTCGTTGTCGTTTCGTAAGCGACCTATGTGTGATATCATCAGCGTCAAAGCGAGGGTTGCTGCAACTTATACGCACCTTGGTAGTTGAACTCCAAAGGTTACAAAGAGGTCCCCCTTATCGCCGCCGAATACAGATGGGACCCCGTGACCTTTCAAAACCATCTCCTCGCCTTGTTGCGTTCCACCGGGTACACGCACATCAACTTCGCCGTCCAGTGTGGGTACACGGACGCGGCCACCCAAAAGGGCTGTGTGCACTGGTATGCGTGCTTCATGGTGCAAGTTGACACCTTGCCGTCGGAAAAGTTTAGACGAGGCCACATTGACACGAACGTTCAAATCGCCGTTCTGACCCTTGCCGGAAATTGGTGCGTCACCGGCTTGAGGAACTCTAACCGCCATCCCATCCTCAACACCTAGAGCGGGGTGGTATGTTATTGCCGGACAGACTCAGACATCGCAAAAGACTTTACCTGCAGGGATGTCCACTTTTACGGACTTCTTCGTTCTCACCTGGCCCACCCCGGCACACGTTCCACACTGGCTCGCGCGGGGTACTACAGTACCCGTTCCTTGACAGACATTGCATGTGCTAGCCATCTGGAACCCACTGTCGACAACGAATGTTAACGTTCCAGAACCGCCACACTGTGTGCAAGTCGATCTCTTGGCACCAGCCTTCAAGCCAGTCCCAGTGCATGTACCACAGTTGACGACAGGGTCGATGCTGACAGTGCGAGAAGTGCCCTTGCATGCTTCCATGAATGAGATCCCGACGGCGATGTCAATATCGTTTCCTCGCATGTTCTCTGTGAACCCGGCACCCCGAGACCTGCCTCGACCTCCGAAGGCTCCAAATAACTGCTCAAACATATCCCTCTGCGCACCTCGAGACCCAGCACCAAATGCTGCAGAGAAGTCCTGGAATCCGCCGAAGCCTCCAGCGCCGAATGGATTCCGACCAGTAGCGAACGCATCTGGATTAAAGCCAGGCTGTTGTGACGCAGAACCATACTGATCGTACGCAGCGCGTTTCTTGTCATCTTTCAGAAGCTACAGAAGAGAGTTAGGGCAGAATATTACCGGACACTTCACATCTCACGTACATCATATGCCTCTTGGATTTCCACAAACTTCTCTTTCGCCCCTTTGTCTGGATTCGTATCTGGATGGTATTTACGCGCCAACTATTCCGACCAGAGGAAGTATTCTTAAGCATAAAACAGTGAAGGAGTAAATGACGACTCACTCCAAAGTATACTTTCTTGATTTCTGCCGCGGTTGCATCCTTCTTCACGCCCAGGACTTGATATGGGTCCTTCGATGCAAGACTCGGTGCACTGACATGAAATAGCCTCTAAATACCGAGAGAATTATTATGTAAGTTCAAATGTTCGAGGTAGTAACTAAGAAAGTCGCACCTCCTTCCTGACCTTACGAACGGACGACGGTAATCGGGGAACTTGTTGCCCGCGCGAAGTGCCATTAAGGCACGTCACGAACGACCGGCAGGGTGTCGCGGTTTGCAGCTGAGAGCACGCATAGAAGGATATAAACGAACGGACGCGTTGCTGAGACAAACGTGGAGGCATGGCCAGCTCAAGGGGAGGAGGTCGTTCTAGCTGAGTCTTGCACTGACAAGACGGCAGGGAACATTGCAGGCGCCCAGAGATTTTGGGTTACGTGGCACGTGCGTACCGAGCCCACGCGATTTTTCTCGATCTTTCGTTCCCAAAATGGCAGTCATTCAAGTTCAACTCAAGGGCAGAGGTGCGCTCAGGCTGCATTATATCAGCCTATGATCAGTATTTTTGAGAGGGTCCCAGACTCAATTCTGAAGGAAAGACATGAAACAACAAAACACAAGATACGGCTGCTACCGCCCGATAACGGAAATATTTGCCAACCTATGTGATTTCCATGGACAACATTCGTCCCTGTCGAATTGCTGTGAGCTAGAGCTCAGCCGTCCTGAAGCGAGTACATAAAATGCTCACCTGCAGATCTGAGCACGACTTCTGCCCTCTATCCAACGAATCGAACCCGATGTGAAACCTCAGCCAACCCCGGCACAAACTTCGGCTCGTTTCAATTGCAAGTTGTCTCCGAGTCCTGATGTCCCATACTACCGTGAACGTTCTAAAGACAATTCGGCCGATGTTGGTTCTGGTCCGCAAAGAAGGTCACCTCCTCTTGAACAGAAGAATTGTGGGACAATGATATGTTCATCGATTGACCAAACTATGAAGAAGATTGCGTATCTCTGGCCTTCCAGAATCCTTTGCCTAGCTCCGTTCAATCACGCATGTTCACCTGACGACGATACGAATCTCACCGTACGAGACTAGTATTTCCTCACCCTTCTTGATCACCTCGCTGCTGCTCCAGACGCTCATGTAGAGATCTCCTGCGACCGTTCTACGTTCTTCAAAAACGGCGTTTGGCTTTGACTTCACCCCCCTGAAGTCGTTGATGAACCTGGCTTCGTTTCCCATCCGACTAGCGTCCACCCCAACGCTCAATCCATCTTGCGTGCGATAGAGAGATAAATCGTAATCTGATTCCGGTCGTTCATCACAGTGTACCTCTCCGAGGTAATCCAGGATAAGGGTCCGAGATGGAATCTTCTTGGTCGCATAAAGACCAAACTGTCCGCACGCGGGGTGCGAGGAGTCAACGATGGGTCGAATGGCTACCGGCGGTCGTGGAGATATTCCTTCAGACCTGCCACCCCTGCCATATCTTGGATTGATCTTGACCCGCACGACAGCTGGTACGGAGGAATGATAGCAGAGAGCGTCAAGATACTGCAGTTGGGATGGCCAGCGGTGAGGCTTTGAGGCATGTGTCGACATATTTTTGAGGTTTATGTCAAGGTATAGCTTGGAATATTCGCGTTGCTATCAGTCCAACGACAATTATCTGGATGTCGTCGACGGTGAACTTGAAGTTACAGCACCACAAACACGATCGAATGCCAGTGATAGGCGCTTCTGTGTCGTGGGAATAATCTCTTCGGCAAAGCGGTCTTTGCGGCGTGCGCATGTTCTCCCACTGCATACGAGCACAACGTCGTTGTGCACGATCCCCAGATATCACCCATGATGGGACGAGCGACGACGCGATCTGTTTCAAGAGTGTATCCGGATGTGAACGCCAAGCTTGGTCCTTCATGGCACGAATACGGTGCGTCTCAACCCACTCCACACAGGTGAAGACACCGCTCACCAGTCGGTCACAGATAATCTCCAGGTCCAGTGGGGCTCGCAAGATCACTACGAGATTGTGAGGAAAGTGGGCCGAGGCAAATACTCTGAGGTGCGTCGCCACAGCTTCGGCTGAATAACATGCCATGTTCATGGCCCAATGCAGGTTTTTGAGGGCATCAATATCGTCAATGAGGAGAAGTGTATCATCAAGGTCCTGAAGCCCGTGAAGAAGAAGAAAATCAAGCGAGAGATCAAGATCCTTCAGAACTTGGCTGGGGGACCGAATATTATTGCACTACTCGATGTGGTCAGGGACCCATCATCCAAAATCCCCAGCCTCATCACCGAATACATCCACAACATCGACTTCAAAGTCCTATACCCCCGCTTTACCGACTATGACGTTCGATTTTACATGCTTGAACTCCTGAAGGTCCGTGGCGTATCCTTCAACCCCAATTATTCCATTCATTTCCGTTTATCCAGGCGCTAGACTTCTGCCATTCGAAAGGCATAATGCATAGAGATGTCAAACCTCACAACGTCATGATAGATCACGAGCGTAGAAAGGTCGGTCTTGTATCTGCATGGGTAATATTGTGGAGGTCTTAAGCTACGCTTTCACAGCTTCGCTTGATTGATTGGGGTCTGGCAGAGTTCTACCACCCCAAAACAGCCTACAACGTACGGGTAGCGTCTCGCTATTTCAAAGGTCCAGAGCTACTTGTGGATTTCCAGGAATACGACTACAGTTTGGATATGTGGAGCTACGGATGCATGTTTGCATCAATGGTGCGTCGAAGTGTCATGAATGTTTACCGCCGTGACGAATGCTTCCCTGCTCAGATTTTCCGTAAAGAGCCTTTCTTCCATGGCCACGACAACTACGATCAGCTCGTGAAGATTGCGAAAGTCTTGGGTACTGATGCATTGTACCAATACACTGAGAAGTATGACATTGCCCTCGACCCGCAATACAATGAGCTTCTCGGAACGTTAGTATTCGCCGGCTCGTCGATCCGAACCTATTTTAATCGCTCACCGTCATCTCTGCACAGATACCCAAAAAAGCCTTGGACACGTTTCATCACGTCGGAGAATCAACGGTATATCTCTAACGAAGCCATAGACTTCCTCGACAAGCTTTTGCGGTATGACCATCGCGACCGTCTGACTGCACGGGAGGCGCAGGCCCACGCATACTTCGGTGAGCAGTAATGTGACCTTTTCCAGATTGCGTCAGAGCTCATGCGCCTTAACGTGACAGACCCTGTGCGTAGAGATGCAATGCTTGACGTTGATAGCGAAGGATCTGCGGCATAATAGCATAATAAGGCTTGTTTCTTCTACACACGATCCCCTTACTGATTCGTTTCGAGTTTCGAGTAAGGCACTTGTATTCACACCTAGGTTTCCACAACCCTGTATCGCATGGTCTGCCAGGTCATATTGCAACCATCAACATCTTTAACGTTGAGTTGGCGATTTCCCGCCTTCTTCCATACTCACGTGGTACACCGCTGCACTCTTGCCGGACACGATAACAGAGTCGGAAGAGGTGCTCCTCGTGCTCCCGACGTATATGGTCTTGGTGCACATGCTGTCCCTCTCGGACAACCTACAGTCTTCCTCTTTGAGTGTTGGCTTCCGAGCTTCTGACCCATGCAAACCTGGAACACATGTTCGGCTTCGGACAAATTGTGCTCGTGGGTGCATATTCTTCAAGTTGTGGTAGGCTCTGAGCATACTTGACGACTACTGTGCCACCTCGGCGAACTTATGCTGATCAGGTCTTATGATAGGACTCTGTCTCGACGGTGACTGCTGAGCATATAAGACCCAATGAGCTTAATCCTCTGAGATTTTCAGCCGTCTGTATCGCAGCCTTTCTGAGCATGCTGGCCTCACTGAACGCGTCGATCTCGCTCCTCTCGGTTGCGGTCGCACTGGCGAATCTCGTGTCGGCATTTGACAACTCACGCTTTGACAATGTGAGTGATGATCTAGAAGGGTTCATATTCTGTACTCACATCACGTTCCCATTTGAACAGGTGGCAGTGTGAGGGCTTCCTACTATGACATACCCTGTCCCTTCATATTGACCTCCCGAGCAGGTACTGGGGCCAGAATTCGTATGGAGCGACACACAGCGATGTCACTAACTTCCAGAAGCCGCTGAGTGTGTACTGCCAGGTACATGCGAGTTCTCGGAGGAGCACATAAGAAAGTTTACTAACAACGATTTGTTTTTAGGACGATGCTATTGACGTCTTTCCCATCGCCTTCGTGAACACCTTTTTTGGTCCCGGGAACGTCCCGTCGATGAACCTTGCGAATGTATGACCCAAGCTTTCGTGAAGGTTCTCATCTATGTGGGCTCCACTGACATTTTTCGCAGATCTGCAATCCCACAGACAACGCCACTTTCCCTGGTTCCAAACTGCCCATCTGTGCATCTGTGGGTACTGATATCAAAGCTTGCCAGGCAAAAGGGAAAATCATCACCCTGAGCCTGGGAGGTGCTGGCGGTACTGTTGGATTCGCTTCCGACAGTCAAGGCCAGGCTTTCGCAGACACCGTCTGGGATCTGTTTTTAGGAGGTTCGGGTACCACGCGTCCGTTCGGTGACGCAGTTCTTGACGGGTATGCGGTCATAATTCTGATAGAGCTGTACGACGATTCTCATTGAATGGTCCGCAGAGTCGATCTGGACATCGAAGGCGGCTCTTCAACGGGATACGCAGCATTCGTCAACCGCATTCGTTCACATGCATCTGGTGCAAGTAAAAAGTCAGCGCACTCCGCCAGTTAATTCCGCGAATATGGTCACTAATCATGAGGCCCAGGTACTACATTACCGCTGCACCACAATGCGTGTTCCCCGACGCATCCCTGGGTGGCGTACTTAATACGGCTAGCTTCGATGCCGTTTATGTTCAGTTCTGTATGCGAACTTTGCTTTTGTTTGCTATTCGCATTGTCTCACTTTTTCTTACGCAGACAATAACCCATGTGGGCTCCAGAACTTCAACCTGGCACAAGTACGTTAGCCAGTCTCATGTCATTCGCAACCTGTCTAATAATTTGGATCAAAGGATTGGAACTTTGGAATCTGGTATGCCGTACGAAAGTCTGCCGCAGTACGTATGGCTGATGTGCCCGTTCGATAGGGACAATTGGGCAAGGCAAATCAGCCTCAATAAGAATGTCAAGATTTACGTTGGAGCGCCAGCGTCGAGTACTGCCGCTGGCGGTGGGTACCAAGATGTCAGCACACTGTCCAACATCGCAGTGAAAATGCGAAAATCGTTCCCGTCGTTTGGGGGCGTAATGTTATGGGATGCATCTCAAGCCTACGGTGAATTTTTTAAACTTTGAATTTTTGTGGAAGCTACTGGCAACGGATCGCGCTGACTGCCACGTCCTTTTGTTTAATTTTTGAACAGCTAACGGACGGTTTGATTTGGGAATCAAGAACGCACTTTCGGCTGCAGGTGGTACAGGGTTCACCGCTCCCGCATGCACCGTACCTGCGTTTGTCGCGGGGTCCAACTATCCAGGTGGAACACAAGTTTCCTTCGGCGGGTAAGCACCGCACTATCAAGTGATTATTCACCCGCGATGGTAACGCAACTCCCCGTATTTTCAGATACGTCTGGCAGGTGTGTCTATTGTTTTTTCGTATGGTGCACAGCATCGTTGACCTCGTGAATTCTTACTCCCAGGCCAAATGGTTTGCTTCTGCCACTCCGGCGAACGATCCTAACAGCGATTGGAGCGCAAGTGAGTGTGGCCAATAGCTTTTGAAGCTGACCGTGTTGATTCCGTGGCTACAGTAAGCGTATGCTCGGGAGCGGGCACAGGTCCTCCGTCTTCCCCTCCGTCTTCCCCGGCTAGTCCCCCAACTTCAACTAGTAATCCACCCGCCCCTACGGCGGGTAGTTGTGCGGGAGTTAGTGCTTGGGCAAGTACATCGGTCTACACTGGCGGCCAGCAAGCCACCTTCAAGTGAGTAAACAGTGGGCCGCTTTGCACTTCCTATCCTGACATGTTCCATCCATGACAGCGGTCATCTTTGGACGGCTAAATGGTGGACACAGGGTGACACACCAGGAGGTGAGGTTCCCTGATTGTTGGCAATGACTTTCGGTCGCAACGGCCGTCCTGAAATTCCCTCTCGACGTTTAGGTTCTGCGGGAGTCTGGACGGATAATGGTGCATGTTCTGGCAGCAAAGTTCACGGTGCGGCCGCGACCACGACGCCTGAGGTTTCTTCCACCAAAGACAGCGGACCCCAGAAACGGAGCTCTCGATTTTTCCGTGTATGAATACACACAGACACGAGGCAGGGGCGTGCTGTGGTTCGCGGAGGTTGCACGATACCACGGCCTTGGGTCTAGGGCAACTTTGAGGAATTCTTGGTTGTAAACTTTGCTATCGGGTCTAGACACGAATTGTGAGATATTGTTTACCGTTTAGACGAATTGACGTTATCAGATTTATAACAATGCAGAAGCCATTGCAGGCTGGTTCATTCACCACTGGATTCTGCACGCTAGAAGTTCCCTTGTATCGTGAACTTTCGTGCCGTTCGGATTTTTCTCCACGTTGAACGGATGGCCGCTGTCTCAACGGGAGTACATGGCTGTACACCGTCAGTCGAGAGGGCGAACGGTGTTCATACTTCGGATTACCTTTTCTCCTCTAGCATGTGAGTAGAGAAAAGCGAAGAAGACGCACGATCTCCTCTTTATGCACGCGAATGAATATTATGAGGAGTGGACTCCTTCGGAGCTCACATTTCCGAAAACTATGTGGTAAGTCGTCTCGTACCCAGACTTGACACGCACCCCATTGACAGCGGTGGTGGGGTGCGTGTCATGTCTGGGTACGAGACGAGTGGTAAGACATACATAATACCATCGCAGGTTCCCCAAGAAACCCATAGGCGCTACCTATAAGTTGGCGGCTGGCCAGTATGATGGGAAGAATGATAAGGCAGTCATATGTTCTCAGTATGCTATGTGTCGTGTCCATGATGTCCGCGGTCTCATATTATGTCCTTGTCAGAATATGTCAGTCGATGCCCTGCCACTGTAAAACCCCATCGGAAAAAGAAGAGTTTGCGGATCAGCTGAAACCCCCATTGATTACCTCGAGATCGAAACAATACTATGTTCGACAGTGCCAGCGAGCCTTGGTAAGATCAAATGAAGGTCTCGGGAACTAGTCTGACCTGCGAACAAACGTGCGACTGGCAACTGCGAATGATGTCATACTAAGTTCGGGCGGGAAATTGGAAAAGCGATACTGGAATCGTCTGGTCAGAGTCAGGTTCCAGCGGGGCGGGGTGTGACCGAAAGTGTTTCGGACCTGGCTGTGACCCTGTGACAATGGTGTGTCCAGGCCAAGGGCGGGGCGACCCTTGTGACCGTAACCCCCGTTGAGAATTGACGATTACAGTATCCATTTTCGTAAGCAAAACATATTGCGGATCGGAGCTGATTTTCTGTTGTGATATCCCGTTTGTTACAACTAGCTGATATTCTCGGGGTGTGTGTACCCAGAGTCAACTCGAGGGAAACAGCAAAGCACCTGAGCGCTAGTCAGTCAGCAGCGTGATGTGGCGCTAGCGCCCGTTTAAACACTGATCTCGAACTTGAACCGCTACTTATACGTACTCTCATTCGCGAAACATTCACGAATCACTGGCATTCCATCCCAATGCCTATAACATTTACTGCGTGTCAACTCGTGTTGCGATACAGGCAAGGCAAAACATTTGTGATCCTAGTCTAACACCATCACCGGCACAGGTTTTCTTCCAAGTCAAGTTCCTTCTGGAGTGCACACTGAGTGCACGAGATTGGATGATTCATCTTCCGCAGGTTGCATTTGAGCCATACAGAGGGCTCTGCGGCTCACAAGGGGGAAATCATATTGCAACAGTGCCTTCGGAGTCCCCGTGTATGGATCACGTATGGACCACGATTTTACTCTCTCATGTCTCCAATTCCCTTCTGTACTAACGTTGCGATCTTAGGTCTCCCAGTCTCTGGAACTTTCTGTAAGAGAACCATGGATATCTGAGATGGAAAAGCTGAACAGGGTTACCGGTATACAAACAGAGTCGCGTCAGGACAGACTCTCTGAAAGATAATCATTCCTGCGTCATACTACTTATATCGCCTTACTCTTTTTATGGACAGACAAACGATGGTGACATTGTCGCTTCCTATACAACAAATCCTCGCGGTATCAGAACCTCGGCGATTTGGGACTTCGCTACACAACGCGCTCCAATGCTATGTCCTCTGAAGATGTCGCGTAGATATTGGTAACAAAATCTGCGTTCCATTTTGCACAGTAATAGTCTTCCCGCCCACCTACTTTGCAGTCACCGTATGGACAGGCCCCTGCCGACATCCGCCTCCCATGCGACCCCTACTACCTCGGACCTAAACTGGGAAAGTAAACAACGAATGGTTAACTATCAAGTCGGTAGTCAACGGGCAACCCCTCGCCGTCGCCGTGAGCTCAAAACACTCTCCGTTCTACCACATGCTTTTTGAAGATGACCCAATGACCCAGCTGGACGCTGCTCCCTTCAAGTTGCACCGAGAAGTCTCGTTGGTCGGCGTCACGGCAAACGAGTTCAGTATTGCGTCAACTTCGCGCGGTATAGACTCCGGAACGGAGAGATACGGTAGCAAGTATGTAGTATAACAGGGTGCAGGAGTGCTTCGCAGAATCACGCCAAGCCCATGGCCCCGGAATAGTCCCCTAACGTCGGGTTGGAACCGTTCGCCACCGACGGGACGAACCAGAAGCCCCACCTCTCTGCGTGACATGGTCATTTTTTTCTCTTCGGAGATTTAAGAATTGTCGAGGCATACCGCTTGTCTTTCCACACTGGCATGTGCTTCAAGTTTGCTATCATCTGGTTTTGTTTCGCGGGAAGAGATGTCTCCGGGTAAGATAATGGGATATATCTTTCCGAGCTGCTCTCTCATGGGCATAATATCGATTTATTTATAGCAGCAGCCAACGAGTCAATTTAGACGGGAGCTGTGGTGACCGTGATGACCAAAGCCATGGCGCCGGAGCGCCGGGCCTGACGCCACAAAGCTCACCTCCTTCCTCATCCGCTCACATGTCCTCCTTTCTCAGCTGACGGTGCAATCGTGGCGATGGTAGAGTGTGGTAAGCGATAGCATAGTACAGACAGCATGTACGATGGTAATACCGATACAGGACACCATAGAAACAAAACAAAACACAGACATAATGATAATCTACAAACCCCAGAAGAATGCAAGTACAGTAGACAACCAATCGAATCCCAGCGAGAAACACCAACCTCCCACTTCTTACCGTCGAACGGAAGGGGCAGGCGAAGCAGAAGTCGTACTCCTTTCGGAGCTGGTACGACGGCTATGATGATGATGCGGCACGCTATCTGGTTCCGATAACAGAGATCCGATCGCCATGGACTCTCGGGAACGGGGCGATCCGTGGCTGCTCCCGTGCGATGACGACGAGTACGGCGAGGGTGGAAGATCGTGAGGGGGAGTAGGTCTGGTATCTGGGATGATGGTGCGAGGGCGGGCGTGTTCGCGTGACGGTGGCGGGGAGCGGGAGGTACGGCGCCGTTTGCGGGATACCATCGCGGGTGATTCTCGCTCGCGTTCGCGGTGATCTCTTGGCGGTGCGGGTGCAGATTTGTGCTGGTGGCGGACGGAAGAGTCTGTTTGGAGTGCGCTTGGGTGGTATGCGTGTGTCTGCAACGGTGGCGAGCTATGATAGGATGTTGTGGGAGGGGTAGGGAAGTGCAGCTGGTGGTATTGGCTGTTTTCTTGCGACGACTGAGATGGGGCCGGAGTGTTGTACATCTCTAGCATGGTGCGGTGCAACGAAGCCATGGACGCGATTCGCTAAAGTGGCCACCAGAATGAATAGGCCGCACGTTTTAAGAAAAGAGTGTGGGACCAACCTGGTCCTCGGCGCTCTTGGCGTTGAGCATGGTGAGGAGCATCTCGCGGTCGCCGTCGCCCTTTGCCTTGTATGCCCCCAGGATCTCGCGCAGGGTTGGTGGAGGAGGCTGTAGGGAGGAATTGGTGAGGTCAAGGTGGATGCGGGCAGTCTGGAGTTGAGCTGACCTGGTCTATGACGTTCCAGGTGGACGAGAGGATTGATCTTACGACGGGATCCATGGGTGAGATGGTGGAGGAGAGGGAAGAGGGGAGCCAAGGGAGACGTGCATTTTTGGGGAGAGGTGGTTGGTATTTGAGAGAGGCCAAGCGTTGAGTAAATATAGGACGCCAAGACACTCAGTCCCTCTTGGACCTTGGCTTGAGTCAAGGGCACGAATCTCCTCCCACTCCTGCGGGGCCCTGCCCTCCCAGATGCAGTCCTTCCGACGATCCGTATATTCTCCATCACCCTTGGCACACCCATTCATTCTTGCTCTTCGACGACCGCTGCAGCACGAGTGGACGAGGAGAGCTATAAAAAGACCTTGGCTTGGCACTCCCAGGTTGTCCCATTTTTAGACTGCGTGATTTCCCCGTTGCATGGGACACCGACACATCTCAGAAAAAGCGCCGCAAAACGCCCATTTAGACATGCCAAGAGCACACCAGCTCCGATGGTAGGGCATCGTCGCACTCTCGCAGACACCACCAGCTTGCATTCGAGTCCATCGACGACTGCAGCGAACAACGTTGGCCATTGACATCCACCTTGGCATCAGAGATCATGTGTTATTCACGTGCACCCAATAAACGAGCCAGGGCGTCTAATTAGAGCCCGCACATTCACGGTGTTTTGATCATCCACCAATATTGACTCGGACGGCTTCAGCTCACCCTCGACGACGGCGAGCACGCGTCTCTCCGCATCCTCCAGCATGCCAACGACAACCTTCGCATCGCTCCCCCCCGACATCGTCGACCGCATCCTCACTCTCCTTCCAAACTTCAGAGCTCTTTCAGCCGCCCTCCGTGCCTCGAAATCCCTTATCTACAACGTCTTCCTCAACCACCCCCTCTCCATCACACACGCCATCGCGTACAACCTCATCGGCCCAGCTCTTCCACAGGCTCTCAGGATAATCCAAATCAAGCATTGGCTCGATGAAGATGGCTATCACGGCTTCTCCAATGCCGCCCCGGAGGATGAGATCATACAGGCGTGTCCCCTCACAAGGCTCATCGGAGAAAAGTTAGAAGAGTACGCAGACGTTGCATCAGGGCTGGAAGATCTTTTCAGTCTAAGGTCCGTCCCGTTTCTTCCGCTGCAAACGTTCGCCTTCTTATGCTCAGACTTGACGCGCCCCTTTCCCTAGATTCAAAAATAGACTGTCAAAAACTTCACTCTTGACACCACAAGAGGCCCTTCGATTTCATCGGGCACTATACAGAACATGGGCATGCACCGTTATAAATGCTGAAGTGACAGATGAGGACGTTACCGACGACGAAGAAGAGGACGAAGACCAAGATGACGACGACGACGATCCTGTCGACCCTCTGACGAGGTGTCGTGTCAAAATAATCTATGCATTATTGAACGACCTCAGCACGACTGAGATCCGCGAAGTCTACGACCTCGTGCTCTTCCTCAATCTCGTAGCACGCTGGGTTATGTGCGAGCAACAAGTCCAACGTGAGCATCCCTTCCCCTCGCGTCCCCCTTCTCCTGAGATATGGATTTTCAACAGATCAACGGTATAATGTAGATGTGGCCGTCACTGAACCCAATATCATCTGGTATGCGTTCTCTCAAGGGATACCCAGCGATCTTACTTCCTTCAACGCTGGTATCTGGGACGGTCCAAGAAATATCGACAGTGCCCTCTCGCAGATATGGACAGAGCGCAAGGTCAGGTCGGACCGGTATCTGGACACTCGCTCAAAGGCGATTTTGGAAGAGGTCGAGGGGGAGAACGCTGCATGTACGTGTATAAGCTCTCATTTCATAATGCTTTCGGGCCGAATATTTTGCCATATAGGCGAACGATGTGGGTTTGTTGGTGGCTTGGAACTCTGGGGACCTACCAGTGAGTGCACTTCTAAGAAGTCTGTTACTACTGTAGCTCATTCCCTTCAGATCTGATCCTCTGGCTGCGGAATACGAATGTCCAAGAACTCTCCAGCGGGATCTTCCTCCCTGGCCTCCTTTCCAACAACCGCGACATCACCGACTGGATCAAGAACTCACTCATATTCGGTCGAGACGACAATGGGAATAGCACGTTCGACTTTGAAGAGTTGATGAATGGCCTTGTCGACATTGGGAATGAGCGGGAGGGTGCAGGGCGGTGGAGTCGAGACAGGTGGTATTGCAACGACTGCGTGGGCGAACTATTCAGGAGATTCTTCTGGAGATGGATTTTACTCCACAAGACGAAGAGTATGTGCCTTTGTCTCCTATTTTCTGTCTTATTGATCTCAATATTTCTCTTCAGGAGGAGAGACAATCCACGACGATTGCTGGTATGGGTATAACTGCCGGACCATGACACACAGATTGGAACACGCTAGAAAGCTCAATGTATGTACCCCCGCCTCGCTACAGTCTTGTCCTCTGTCTGAACTACTATTTCTCGCCCCTTCAGCATTTATGCATACCCACACGAGGTGAGGGCGCTGGTGTCTGACCTACACATGCATCACTGTGCGAAGGGATCTCCATTCCCTTTGAAACATATATCTTCAAGGGTTGGGTATACCCCCGGACACTGGATTCTCATTGACACCACATTACTATTCCTCCTTTCTCGTTTCCAGGGATCTCGGCGACGCTCTCATGGGTATTTGTTATTATTTGAGATGACCTATATATCGTACCTGCTATGTATCACTTACTTGTGCTATTTGTATACTAGTACTGTACGATGGGTTTGGCGTGCATGCATGCATATTTACTCCACTTGGTGTTTTTGACTTGACAATGACATGGGCCTGCGTAGATGCGATCGGCTAGATTATGAGTTTCAATCAATTCAATAATCATAATGTGACGCAACAGGCGGCCAACTCTTCCTCCTCACCGACTATGTGCATATTCATGCACTGAACATCATTGGTTTCAAGCTCACTGTCTACAAACACACATAGTACGACGTAAGGTGAATACGACCTAGTGCAGTCGGTCTATGACATTCTCGCAGCACAACCTAGTAACGACTACCTTTGACCTTGGACTCAACCGCCAAATACCATGATTCACGCAGTTCTAATATGTACGTCTCACTACCAGTGTCCAACCACTACCACTGATACACCCTTCCCCACAGTCAACACCTCCGGCGTCCCTCGCCTCACCAAATTCTACACTCCCCTGCAACAATCCGCCCTCCCCTCACCCAGAAGATCTTCTCCCTGATCTCCGCACGCCCCGCATCCCTCTGCAACTTCCTCGACGCGCCTGAACTCGAGGGGTTCCTCGTGCACAAACCCGAAGCTGGGTTAGGCTTGGGAGGACCAGCGGGGGTGGAGGGAGAGAAGTTGAGAGTGGTGTATCGGAATTATGCGACGTTGTATTTTGTGTTTGTGGTGGACGGCGCGGAGAGCGAACTGGGAATTTTGGATTTGATTCAGGTGCGTACAACCGTGCGCCGAGGTTGGTAGATTGGTATTGATAGGCGGTGCAACAATCACAGGTGTTTGTGGAATCCTTGGATCGAGCGTTTGAGAACGTGTGCGAGTTGGATCTGGTGTTCCATTTCGATGAAGTATGTAGCTCGAACCAACGTATAACGGTTAGATTATGGTTGACATATATGCAGGTGCACCACATTCTTTCAGAGATCATTCAGGGTGGTCTTGTTCTCGACACGAATGTCGAGGATATAGAGATAGCAGGTACGCTCTCCCACTTAGTCTTAACATGTCCCACTAATCACCGGCTGCTCAGTTCAAAACGCCGCGAAAGCACGGAAAGAATCGTTCGCTACCGCGAACCCGTTAGCACTAGGTGCGGGAGGCGTAGGGGGATCCAGAGGAACGGGAGGGCTGCAGACACCACTAGGTTGGTTGACTGGTAAACTGACGGGTGTAAATACACGATAAATGACGAAATTCATCTCCCATATTCCATATTCTCGTCATCGTTCTCTTCTCTCCAAGTCTATGACGATCTGCCCATGGATGTCGTGGTGAGGCGGTCACAATGGTAAGGGCAGAAACAGAGGTCAGTGTGGCGATTGCATACAAAAAGATCCTAGTAGGGTTCCGGTATCATGCACTCTCGACACGTAGATCGTACACCCTGTCAAGGACCATCGAACCCCTCCCTCCATACGACCGCACGAAGATGTCAAAACTGGTGTCGTTATCCGCACCGATGGCTTGGGACTTGCATGGAAGAATCTGCTTCATGGGAAGTCGACCGGTAGGGCACACATACGTGAATAGACATCTACTCACACTCCATATCAGCATTGACGTCGGTCTGCTTCGTTATTTGATGAAGGTGCACGACGAGCGTGTTTGTGTCGTAGAGGGTGCGGACGTAAAGTGGATAGAAAAGGGGACGGCGTATTGAGTGGCTTATCGCGCTTTGGAAGGATTGGTAGAGACCACCTTAGCTTCTCGTGGAGACTGCCTCGCTGCATCATGTATCTACTATGTTTAGATCGTAAACACGATGAAGAGCCTAGGACTGGCCTGGGGGCGGCGCGAGCGATGTACCTGTGTCGCAAATGTCCAATTAACTTCTATGTCAAGATTCAAGAGGAATGAATACGTACGCTTCTTTTTCTTCTTTCCAGCACCTGGTTGTCCCTTGGTAGGTTGTGCTTCCTGTGGCGAAGGCGCGCTGGTCGCACTCTTGGGTGTAGGAGGTCTCGGAGGGCCTGGAGCAGGAGCAGGTGAAGTTCTGCGCGTTTCTGGCTGTACAGGCGAGTCCACGGGGGGCTTATCGAGAACAGTTGCTGGTAATGTGAAGGATTGGTTTGCATGCAGGGCGGTTGTCCTCATTGCATTGAAGAGAAGCATGTTGTTCTGCCTCTTCTTGCCGTCCCCAATGGCAGCTTTGCGTTTTGAGGAGGCATCTAGGCTAACTGATTCGTCCACCGTCTCGTCTGCGGCAGCGGCAGTGGGATTCGCGTCGTCTTCCTCTCCGCTTCGCTTTTTGCCGTCCTCAGGAAGAGTGGGATCGGAGATAGGCCAGACATATCCAGTCCGTGGCGTATACGTGGGTCTACTGGTCCTCAATATGTTCATCGAAGTTTGTAGAGAGTGAAGGGACGTAAGCTATTTTTGATGAGCACTCCCGCGACACACACATGGCAGTGAGTCTTACTAGTCGGTTTGAAATCAACGTGTATACGTCCGGAGACTGGTATATCCTGTTGTTCATAATAAAATAAGCAGTGAGAGGATGTGCTGTCAATGCGCCATGAACTGCCGTCAGCACCAGCGAATTGTTCAAGATAAGCACTTGTCACATACCCTCTTCAGGAGACACTCGATTTCGCTTGTGAATGATGAACAATGACGGTGGCTCCGAGTGAACCAATGCAAACTCTATGCCAGTAAAACGTCTACAAATGGAAAGATATTAGTGTATATAAGGGACCCAGTACTTGGCATGAGAGGCCCACACCCACTTCAGTTCTTCGGCCTCATTGGCGAGCGGTACACCGGTGTGCATAGTCTGCATCCGCAGAACCTGATTGTTGCTTTGCTTATCGTAAAACATCGACGTCGCAAAGTACTCGAAGACATTCTCATTTGTGAGAGGTCCATTAGCCTGGGTCGATAATGTGGGTTATTTTCAGTGCTTTTGACGGAGGTGGCATGCCAAGATTACCTGTATCCATTCGTGCCAGATGAAGAATCGATGACTGTAGTCGTCTGGAGGATGAAGATCATTCAAATCCATTGCTACTGGTGCAAGGAGGTCCGGGTCGCGACGTCTCGCGTGGGCCCTTCGTCGTCGAGCACAACTTGAACGTAGTGGTGGTGGTCGACAATGAAGGCGATCGGCTTTTCGGCGTGTTCATGACACGATCGACACGTCCACACGATATGTTCCCACGGCTGCTTTCTGTTCCCAACTCCAATGTACGGTAGCGTTTTGGGAGCGTTCTGTCCGAGCTCGAGTGGGAATTCGCTCGACGATACCAAACTACTGTTTCTAATCCACTCCCCTGGTCTCAGAGTCAAGTAGCAAAAAGATGGGCCCATTGCTGACCGTCGACCTGGATTTCCTCCACCCACCACCGTAAATTCGAACATGCCCCCGCGTCTTGCAGCTCTGGACACCCTCCAGGCGACCGGCGACCGAGCCGATGGTGAGGGATTTTTAGATCCTCCAAAGCCTGTGTCTCGGTCAGTCAAGGTCCAGCGATGGATAAAAATTGCTGGTCATCACTTGAAACACCATGTCGGTGTGGGCATCATATGCTCAGTGGCATACTTTGACCCGTACGTTATATCCAAAGACTAGTATGGCACGCGGACGTTAACGTGGCAATACAGAGGCAACTGGAGCGTAGATCTCCAAGCTGGGTCGCAGTTTGGCTATCGTCCGATGCTGTTCGTGCTGCTGCTGGCAGGTATCGGTGCCATGATTCTCCAGGTAATACAGTGCCCATTGATCAGCAGTTACAAGTCTAATACCCGAGAAAGTCCCTGTCATTCAAGCTTGGTTGTGTCACAGGCTTTGGTGCGTCATGTTATTCTTCAATGCTGATTTTTCGGAGGTTTGTAGTCATCACGCCGCCCCACAGATTTGGCTTCGCACTGCAGGCTGCTTCTCCACGACAGATCAAGGCACCGACGACTCATTCGGTACACGGTCCTGTACCCACTTTACGTTCTCTGTGAGATCGCTATCATTAGCACAGACTTGGCAGAGTTGCTTGGTTCTGCCATCGGCCTCTGTTTGCTATTCCCTACCCTTCCTCTTTGGGCTGGCGTTCTCATCACGGCAAGCGACGTGTTGGTTTTCTTGCTCATGGGAGACCCCTCTCGTGGGCAACGGCGTTCCGTCAAAATATTCGAGTTCACGATCATCGTCTTGGTAGGCCCCACCCTCAAGATACTTTGATCGCGCGTGATTTTAATAGTTTTGTACAGGTCTTCGCAGTCTTTGCATGTTTCGTGGTTTTGTTGTTTCGCGTTCATCCGGACTGGCCACAAGTGTTCCTTGGGTATGTCCCGTCGAAGACTTTATTCGACACACATCCCAACGCATTATACACCGGTATGTCTTCGCTGCATTCCTATTCCATTGTCCATGACTCACGTTACTATTCAGCTGTTGGTATCTTGGGTGCAACGGTGATGCCACATGCGCTTTTTCTTGGCTCTTTTCTCGCCACACGCGACAGACTCGCTGAGAGTACCAGTGTTCTACCCGATCCCGCCACTACCTCCCATTCCCCATCAACCCTCCTCGGCCGAACAAGAATCTGGTTCAACTCTTTGTTTGAGGTATCTCGTTCAGAACGCAAAGCTGCTTCCCGGGATTACCGGGATAAATATGGAAGAGAGAATAATGAGCTGAGCTTTATTCAAGCGCACCTCACGCATGGTCTTGTAGACGTCGTATTTAGTCTGCTGGCCATCGCGGTTCCGGTCAATTCTGCGTAAGTCACTTACTGCGTCAATCTGAACGAGGCTGATGCTGTTGTAAAGTATATTGATCATCGCTGCGACTGTCTTTCACGGCAAGACGGATGCATCGTCTGCGAGTCTTTTTGACATGTCTGACTTGATAAAAAATCATATCGGAAAGGGTGTGTATTTGGGATGGTATTATCTTTATTGTCGCAGCACTGACAGGGATTATGGTGTTAGCGGCTGCATTTCTCTTCGCTCTCGCTTTACTGTGTGCCGGTCAAACGGCGAGCATCACAGCAACTCTGGCTGGTCAAGTGGTGTCGGAGGGTTTCATAGAATGGAGGATATCTGTACGTTCACTTCATAATCACCAGCGTCACAATGCTGAGTTATGCAAGCCCTTTCTGCGAAGAATGATTACCCGGATGCTGGGTCTGATACCTTCGATGATCGTGGCAATTGCGGTCGGTAAAGGAGGAATAAACACGCTGTTGGTCGCATCTCAAGTTGTGTTGTCCATCGTCCTGCCTTTCGTCGCCTTCCCCCTGATCTACCTGACCTCTTCAAAAACCGTCATGCGGGTTCGCAAGCCGGTGACGTCGTCAAAAATCGACAGCCAGCCGTTACCTTCGCAAGAGACCTTGGACACACCAGCGGAGGCGGGAGAGGGAAAGCCCGGTGATAGAGCAATCGTTGAGGATGTTGCCATGGAGGTGGAAAGCGGTATAGGTGAGAAGATCGAGAGTACTCTCAACGTCTCTGCTGCAGAGGTATGCGCCACCTCCGATGAGGAGGACGAATTCATTGATTATAGCAATGGATGGTTGATGGTGGTGGTAACTTCCATCATCTTCGTCGTCGTCGTTGCTGCGAATATCTATGCGATAGTTGTGCTCGCAATAGGAGGTGCATAAAACTCCATACAATCTCTAATGTAGAATAGAAGAAGGAATGAGAACGAAGAAGACTTTTTTGCATCACAAATACAAAATGGATAAAAACAACTAGCCCACCGCGAGGGTCGAACTCGCAGCCTTCAGATTGCAGTGATCTGTTCACCCGCACTCATAAGAGTCTGACGCTCTATCCGATTGAGCTAGGCGGGCGATATTCGATAAGGAACCACGACAATCACAAGCGGAATGAGAATTTGTGTGGTTGAATTGTGTGGGGCCGGTACACCGCCACCGATCCCTCGATCTTACATTTGTAAGAAAAGAATTCAATGTGAAGGACGGAACGACAGGGTGGGTCGAGTGACTCGAGTTGGTGATCCTCCAGGGTTGGCGTTCGCGGCAGTGCTGGAGCGGGGTAGACGAAAGGTATTTATCACCCTTGGCTCAACGTGCAGAAATATTGACACAGTTCTGCTCGATAGGGTATAACGGACCAACGGTCAACTTACACCGTGAAGTTCAACTCGTGAAAGGCTGATTCATCCTGCTCTCGTTCATCCGAAATTCCTGGGTGATAAATTGCTCGGAGATACGCTCCATGAGTCTTATGAATCCTAGCTGACCAATCCTACCATCTGAAAGGCCAGCACTGACTTTTCGATGTCACCCTTGGCACTCAGGCTGACATTGACGTGGTCCAACGGCAAATCACTCTCGTATATTCACGTTCGGCGAAGCCAGCCGCCTAAATCTTCGCACTCTTTCGGAGGCTGTGAACTATTTGGGCATGAACACTAACACTAGCACTGAGGCCTGAGACCGTACCACTGGCACGCCGCGGCAGACTCACAACGGAGAACATTGTGCGGTTGCTGTTGACTCTTCAATTGCAACTGAGGAGACAAGGTACAATACGTGACTACGTAAGAAACGTCCACGCTGATGGTGAGAAACCTGTCATCGGCGAGAAGCATCCTGTTGATGAGATGCCAGTGGCATGACTCGAACTGTTCAACAGACACCCGTGTGTCCGTGAGTGGAGAACACAAAACCCAAAAGACGCGAACAATCCACGGTGTGATCGGTATGAACGTTGTATGCCGTACTACTCAATGGGGGCGTAGGAGATAATGCTAAATAGGAAGAGAGACGGAGTGGTGGTGAGGTCACAGGCGGAGCGGTCCCACATCCAACCTTTAATGCGCTAAAATGCAGAGACGACAACGTTTCAGTGATGTACGCGGTGTCGGGGGCTGGAGTCCCGCGAGGAGTGCGTTGCCACCGGCATTTCGAAGCGGAGTGGTTTGGTATACTGGGATTAACGTCACTGCACGGAGGTTTAGCATTGCGGAGAATCACTCCAGACGAAGTATTCAAATTGCAGTTATACCATAAGAAACAGCGGTCCATTGTGTTGTAATCGTCGAGAACGAGGCGAACGCCTTGTCCTTGCGTCTGCGAGAAAGGTTCTTCGGACCAAACGCTCCGAAGGATTAATTCTACGAGTGACTCGAATAAGTCGGGTGGTGGATCATGTGGCGGACAGAGCGCGAGCCGTTATGAGCGCAAGAACCTCCAGACTAAGAAACCAGAAGCCACCCACGAACGCTCCTGTTCTTATCGAGGACGTGGAGCGGTGGTTGTGACGCTGCAAGCCGCACCTGTTAGGCGTGCTCGCAAACCTTCCAGTCCGTCGGGAAAGTGGCTGGATGTCAGGTTTATTACCAGCAACTGGTTTCGTCTCAGTGCTGAGCTGTTCCGACACGCAACCATCCTTTGAAGATGGCAACGGTAGACAATTGAGATCTTGGCACTGAGTGAAAGTGTATGATGTGGATCGCCCATTAGGTAGAACCAACACGACGTGGCGAAAATAGGAAGGTTGGAGTCACGAGGTGGCATGAGAAAGATGAGAAAGGGGTCGGGCAGACGACGCCTTGCGATGAGGTTGAGCAATGTCACCATGATCCGTAGAAGCACTAGATCGGGAAGCTACACACCGCCTCGTAACAGCTGGACACACGGTGGGTACAGTGCCAGCAGGAAGGTAGTCGTATAGGGTCCTCTTGGGCGTGGTGATGAAACGCGCACATCATGCGTGGTCAAAGCAATGAGGTGACATTCCGCGGCCCCATTTGCCCAATTTCCAAATACGCCTGAGTGTTGTTCTTGCAATTGTCCACGGAACCGTTGTGTGGATGAGAAAGGCCCTGAAGGGGTATGGGGGTTGCTGACGAAAGAATTGGAGGCGGAGTTGGAACGACCGCAGATAGAACGTGGGCCAGAGACTTCAGGAAGGTGGGTGCTATTATGCCAGGAAGGTCGAAGTATGGTGGTACTGTTCGTTGTATTCTTGTCAACGAACTTATATCAAGTGTTTGGCCTGCGGGCTGCGAGAGCTGTGCCGCAGTAAGATTAGCCATAGCGGTAGATTCGGCACAGCATCTGTCTTCGAGATAGATGTCGAGTTTGCAGATAAGTCGGTGAAATATGTAGCACACTGTTGTTGCTGCGGATAATCATGGACGCTGAGTTTTGTTGAACTGCGGTCTCCGGGCGCGTGAGTTCGTGGATCGAAAGCGTCCGCTCACAATGCTCACGAATAGAACTCCACATGGGTCTGCGCAGTTGGCCAAAGAACCTACAAAGCATCCTTTCAGCGAAGACCTGTTGAACAAGAACAAACTTCTTTCTGCAGACCTGCGAATCGTTGCGACTTGACCCGCGAATGGGTACCAGTGCATCACCGTATCCACACAACAGGTGCAACTATCCTGTAAGCTGTTCCACAAATACGACGCGTCTTGTACAGGTTCTGTTACTTCTGTACACGTCTGTATCAGGACGAACTGACATCGGTGCCGAGAGCAGTGAGAAAGGGAATAATTTGCTGCGGATGGGGACCACATTCCACTTCCGCGAAGGGTACGAACAGTTGTCGAACGCACGGCACCGAGATACGCGCGTCTTTCCTGGCTGCGGATTAGGTTCGATCACGGTCGTTGTGGACCCTCTGACAGCTAAGTTTGGACAAATATGTATGGGATTGCGTGGACGCTCCAGAAGGCACCGTTCAGGGTGGACGACACGTCTCGCGTCTGGGTTAGTTGGATGGACTGGTTGCGGAGTCGAAAGGGGAAGGTCGTCGAACCAGAAGGAAGAACCACGTATGTGCTGACGAGAAGGGCGTGACGAGTCTGCGGCCCACTTGGATACGCACGACGGTGCCGAAGGGCTCCGATCTGTCACGGAGAGCCGGTTAACCCACTCAAACGCATTCGAGCCAGGGCGATGCAGGTGGTGTTGCAGAGGAGTGATTCGGGGGGAAACGAACGCAGGTGTGCTGCCAGTGGCCTGTGGGCGTTTGTGGGATGGGGCGTGGGTGAATGTGCCAGGAAAGGAAAAGGGGAGGAAGTGGCCGGCCGGCAGGAGTGCGTACGTAAGGAGATGAGTTCCGCAGCAGTCGAGTCCTCTTACATCCAGCTCTTCATCTGCTCATCCTCCCTCTTCATCCCCCCCTCACCCACCACACGCTTCCCCTTAAATACTCCGCAGCCTCACAGTCCCCGCAAAAATGTCATCCCCCGTCTCGCAGCACTACACTCCTCCGCAGGACTTTCTCGACTACAACAAAGCCGACGACCAGTTCGCGTTCGACCTCGCAGAGTTCACAAAACAGCCCTTTGACTTCACCGTCGACGCGTTCGAGAGCGATATCGACAGCCTCGCGTTCGACCCAACCTTTGACTCGACCGCAGTCAACGTCGGTTTTGCCGACAACGGGGATATCATTTCCTTTCTCCGCAGCGACACCCCCACCCGCGGAGTACCCTCCACCATCACCATTTCCTCTGTCTCCGAGTCAAACTACGACTCTCACTACGCCGATTCGCTGTCCAGCTACGGTCCCTCCGCGTCCCCTTCCTCCCAGTACTCCGCAAACTCGCTCGCCGAAATAGACATGGAGATGTGTCGCCTTGGAGTTGACAATTCGAGCGCATACGGTGGCGTCATGGCATCCGCAGACTCCGATACCTCCTCGCCTGGCAGCGTCTCGCTCGCCTCGTTCTCGCCCCCACCTGCGTACCACCGCGGCTCTTTCTCCGATTATGAGCCCATGATCCCGCATCGTCTTCGCGGCCCCGCCTCGGACTACCCTCAGGTCTCCAGGTACACGCAGTCTGTCATGCAGACCACAGTTGTTCCCGCCAACATGACGGCACAGCTACCCGGAGTGTCTCAGAGCCCTTCCCCTTTGCACTCGGGGCCTGAGGATAATGACCCGAAGAAGAAGTATCCCTGCCATCTCTGCCATCGCCGTATGTTTTCTACCCTATTCAACTCTGGCGCATTGTGACTCATACTGTCATTTCAGGCTTCGCGAGGCAGTTCAACCTGAAGACGCACATGCAAACCCACGACCCCAACCGCGCTAAGCCTCATGCTTGCGATCACCCTGGCTGTGGACGCGCCTTCAGCCGCAAACACGATCTCATGCGCCACACAATGTCCATCCATCGCTCGGGTGCAACCACCACGGGTCAAGCCATTGGCGTTGGGAGTGGCGCCCGCTCCCGTTGCGATGACTGCGGGAGAAGCTATGTTGGCAAGGACTCTGATGGCTGCGACTGCAAGGAAGTGAAGTAGACATGCTGGGTTGATATTGGTTGTCTCGACTCTCTATGGTTGTGTATGTGCCATTGCCTTGCTGTGCCCTTGATGACGGATTGCTGACATGACTTTTGATTGTTCAGCTTCGCACAACGCTCACGTCCGTCCGCGCACCCACTTGGAGCGGTGATTGGTTATCTGCGTCATGCCAATCGTCCTCCTCATCGTTGCAACGACGTCTTCTAGTTGACCTAGCATCTGTCGCCCCCTCAGTCGTCCGCCCTTATGTCTGTCGCGGTGTTATGCGAGGTCTTCTGTTCCACTTCTGCAGTACCTCTTCGTTTCTCGAACGTCATTGTAGTACCTGTCTGAATGTTTGGCTTGACTGCTGTCTTGGTTTACACTCGCGTCTTCCTCGTTCCTCCCTCGTTGATGGTCAGCTATTGCCCCTTGTTGATTGACTCTATGCGTATTCACCCCTCTTGGTTGTCCTGTTTTGTATTTATTGCCTCGTCAGGTTGAATGAGAAATGAAACTGTTGTCTCCGTCGAGAAACTGTTGCCTGAAGTAGAAAGTGCTGTGGTGCGAGAGGACGCGGCCAAGATGAGCCGCCGCCTTCTTCTGCGATCTGACGTCGATGGTGACCACCTCCCGCCACACCCAACTCACTCCTGGCCATCCGTCGACGTCAGTGGAGTGCTCGCCATGCTTTATAAACCCCTCGCTGCACCCCTAATCTTTGGCTATCTTTCCTTTCAAACACACCATGTCCAATATCGGCGTTGTAAAGCAGGCTCTAACAGCCGTCACGCAGAGCAAGAAGATTGCAGACCTGCAGAAGGTCACTGTAACGCCTGAAAACTCTTTAAAGGGACAGACTCACACTACCGACCATGGTGTGCCCATTCGGGACACTGATAATTGGTACGCTTGGGCGTGTTGTACTTGCTTGGCGGGAGTTGCTGATGCTGTGTAGGTTGAAGGTCACTGACGGCAGTGGCACGGGTCCTTCCTTGCTTGAGGATCAGGTGTGTGCATACTTCTTTGTTCGGTTGAGATAACAAGTCTCAAGCCCTGCGTAGATTGCTCGCGAGAAAATTCATCGCTTCGACCATGAACGCATTCCAGGTCAGCTGCAGCCGTTTCTGCTCTCTGCTCATCAAGCTAACTCTCAACTCCAGAACGAGTGGTCCATGCACGAGGAACTGGTGCCCATGGTGTCTTCAAAGTAAGTATGATATGATATATATACCTCTTCACACACTTATCATTGCCGTGACTAGGTCTACGACGATAAAGCCTTAAAGTACACAACAGCGGGCGTCCTCACGGATTCATCCAGGAGTACTCCGACTTTCGTCAGGTTCAGCACCGTTCAGGGATCCCGCGGAAGTGCAGTATGTACCTTTTCCAGCCTTTAGAAGACGCATATACGCATTTCGTTATCGTATAGGATACTGTCCGTGACGTGCGCGGCTTCGCCGTCAAGCTCTACACAGGTTAGCTCGCTCATACGTTCACTCGCTACGGAAAACTCATCCATCTCGCGACAGACGAAGGCAATTGGGATCTTGTTGGAAACGATATCCCGGTCTTTTTCATTCAAGACGCGATAAAGTTCCCCGACATCATCCATGCTGTCAAGCCTGAGCCCAAGAACGAAGTTCCTCAGGGACAGTCTGCCCATAATAATTTCTGGGACTTTGTTGGCCTCCAGCCTGAGTGTAAGTGCCCTTTTCTTCAAGTACGCGCAGTCTGAGCTGAAGCATATATGCGCATCTAGCTGCGCATATGGTCATGTGGGCCATGTCTGATCGTGGTATTCCTCGTTCCTACCGGATGATGCAAGGCTTTGGAGTGAACACATTCACTCTTAACAACTCAAAGGGAGAACGCTTTTTCGTCAAATTCCACTGGATCCCTGAGCTCGGTGTCCACAGTCTGATGTGGGATGAGGCACTGAAGATTTGCGGACAAGATCCAGGTGAGGTTTTCTTCAGCAGTAGGCTCTCAAATCTTTTGCTTACAAGAATCCCTACCGCACAGATTTCCACAGGAAGGATCTGGAGGAAGCTATCAGTACTGGAGCATACCCCAAGTGGTTCTTCGGCATTCAGGTCATCCCCGAGGCTAATGAGAACGACTTTGATTTTGACATCCTCGATGCAACCAAAGTTTGGCCGGAGGAGCTTGTGCCGCTCGAGATCATAGGCGAGATGACGCTGAACCGCATGGTCGACGAGTACTTCCCAGAAGTCGAACAAGTCGCCTTCTGCACCAGCCATGTCGTGCCTGGCATTGGTTTCAGTGACGACCCGCTCTTGCAAGGCAGGAACTTCTCATACTTCGACACGCAGATTTCCCGCCTCGGTATCAACTGGGAGGAGTTGCCCATCAATAGACCTGTCTGCCCAGTGATGAACACTCATCGCGACGGGCAGATGAGACATAGGATCACTGACTCTAGCGTTAACTACTGGCCGAATCGCAAGGACCATTACCGCCCTGTGCCAAAAGAACATGATGGTTATCATGAGTGAGTGATATTCCACAGACTCGATCGCATTCGTCTGACCATCATTTCAGGTTTGCTCAGAAAGTGCAGGGGATCAAGCAGCGGGTTCGCGGAGCTAAATTCCAGGAGCATTACAATCAGGCGCAGTTCTTCTACAACTCTTTGACACCGGTCGAGAAGGAGCATCTTGTCAGTGCTATCTCCTTCGAGCTCTCCCACTGCGACGACCCGGTTGTCTACGAGACATACACCAAACTCTTGAACAACATCGATTTTGAGCTTGCCACCAAGGTCGCTCAGAACGTTGGCGGTGTTGTTCCGACGTCTCCCGGTAGGCCGAATCACGGGAAGTCGACACCAACTCTCTCACAGTTCTACTACGCACCGAAGGAACCCACGATCAAGTCGCGCCGCATCGCCATCCTCGTCGCTGATGGTTTTGACCAGGCCCAGGTGCAAGCCATCCGCGCTGCTTTGAAGGTCGGCAGTGCTACCACTTGGCTCATTGGACCCAGGAGAGGGTCGGTGTACCCTAAAGGGGTGGACTTTGGAGATGGGAAGCACGGTGTGTCTACCGATCATCATTGGGAGGGACAACGCAGTACACTGTTCGACGCTCTCGTCATTCCTGGGGGCGCGAAGCACGCGCAGGCTCTTGCGAACAGCGGGAGAGTCAACCATTGGGTCCGCGAGGCGTTTGGTCATTGCAAGACGATTGGAGCTATTGGTGAAGGTACGCCCGGTATTCATGAATATGTGATTCTCTCATGCTCACCTCTCCTCCTAGGTGCCGTCTTCCTCCGCGAGGCTGCACAACTCCCCGGCATCGAGTACGCCACGAACCTTAACAGCGATATCGTCGTCTCGTCATACGGCGTCGTCACCGTCGGCAAGATCGACCTTGGTACCGTCGCAGCTGACACGCTCAAGATTAATCAGGAGGACAGAGGGTTTGTGTCGCAGTTTGCGCTTGCTCTGAGCAAGCATCGTTGCTTTGAGAGGGAGTTGGATGGATTGACGTCGAAGGTTGCCTACTGAGGACTGGGTGGATTGTATGGGGGGAAATGCCTTGGCGGAGAAGTGAACAACATGCTTGTAGTTTAACACACCAAGAAAGGCCAAATTTGTACTTGTAATGATAGTTGTATCGCTGAATTTGCGTTTGGGCAGCAAGTTGGAAGGAGTCGGGAGCACTTTATTGGGAGAATGCGCGGTTGCCGATTTGAACTGGCTGCACAAAACAGACTTGTACTGGGCGGCCGAACATCGTGTTGAGTGGCAAATTGATACAGTGTCGCGGGAAGTTCACACGCTCTCCGACGCGTAGAAGCCTGCCCTGAATGTACTTGTCCAGCACGCGTCGCGGCATTGTATTGACCTCACTTCACCCCATCTCATCTGCGTCCATCGTACCACCATGTCCGGATTCGACGCCAACCGCGTATATACCGTCTCGGTGCACGATGTCCCCGAAGCGGTCGGACCCGACTCACCGGCGGAGACGGAGAGGCTGCTCTTAGAGTTCTTGTTGCAGTATCGCATTGGCGGAGAGTTTATTTATCGGTGCGTCATCGATAGCCGTGTCTGCTTAGACTCAAAGGCTGACGGCGCCATCGAATGTTTAGAGACAAGCTACGTGCTAATCTGCTTCTGAAGCAGCTTCAACTGGAGGTGGACTTGAGGCATGTTGGGTTGTTCAATGAGGAGCTCGCGCACTCGATACAAGAACGACCTGGGGAGATTTTACCACTGGTACGTCTCGTCTCCAGCTGAAGATGTTGCGACATCTTACGTGTAAATGGTAGTTTGAACAAGCTGCTACGAGGGCCGCACGGACGATCCTGTTTCCTCTCGCGGCTGGCTCAGAAAGCAGCATCCAAGCTGCAGCGGAGGCGATACCTGCAGTACAAGTCATGATCAAGTCCGGACTCAACTTGCAACAATTCCGTGACTTGTCTGCGAACACTATGAATAGACTCGTTCGTATTCCCGGCATCGTGATCTCCGCTTCTGTTCTTTCTGCCCGAGCAACAAGACTCCACTTGCAATGTCGTGCCTGCCGTTCGACCAAAGTCGTTACCCCTCCGGCCGGCTTGGGAGGTGTCGGTGGTGGGTCGGATAGAGGGTTGCCGAGGGTGTGCGAAGCCCCTGCGCCTGAGGGCCAGCAGAAGGATTGTCCGATGGACCCGTATCTTATCATCCACTCGAAGTCTTCATTCACCGATCACCAGACGCTGAAGTTGCAGGAAGCACCAGACATGGTACCAGTCGGAGAGCTGCCGCGGCATATGCTTCTCTCAGTGGACAGGTACTTGACGGGACAGGTCGTCCCAGGCTCGAGAGTCATCGCTACGGGGATATACTCTACTTTCCATTCGCAAAAGAACGTGAGTTGTCTCTATATTCGTGTATCATCGACGTCGACGAACGCGTGTACAGGCAAAATCCTCAGGTGCTGCGACGCTCCGAACGCCTTACCTTCGCGTCCTGCATCTGGAGATCTCGTCACCGTCAGCAGGCGGCGCGTCCGGTTTGAATCCCTTCGGCCTACAGTTTACTCCTGAAGAGGAGGAAGAATTTGGAGAAATGGCGAGAAGTGACGGTTTCTACGAGCGTTTCGCGAAGAGTGTTGGACCAAGTATCTATGGCAGTCTTGGTACGCCTCTACTGTGCACCGATGCCTCGACTAGACGATGCTTATTTTCCGTCTAGACATCAAGAAAGCTATCACATGCCTTCTATTCGGCGGATCGAAAAAGATACTACCTGATGGGATGCGATTAAGAGGAGACATCAACGTACTGCTGCTTGGTGATCCCGGTACTGCGAAATCGCAGTTGCTCAAATTCGTTGAGAAGGTGAGCGCGCCCAGTCAAGTTTGAAGTCATGTAAAACTTACATATAATTGGAGGTTGCCCCCATTGCCGTGTATACATCTGGCAAGGGTTCCAGTGCGGCTGGTCTCACTGCCGCCGTTCAACGAGACTCTATATCTGTGAGTACAAAGACCTGACTCCACCCGAGCATGCTAATTAATGGTCATACCGTAGCGTGAATTTTATCTTGAAGGTGGCGCGATGGTCCTCGCAGATACTGGGGTCGTCTGCATTGATGAGTTTGACAAGATGCGAGACGAAGACCGGGTAGCCATTCACGAAGCTATGGAACAACAGACAATATCTATCGCTAAGGCGGGAATCACTACGGTCCTGAACTCGAGGACGAGTGTGCTCGCTGCTGCCAATCCGGTATTTGGTCGTTATGATGAGGGCCGTAGTCCAGGAGAGGTACAGAGCACCGTTTCATACTGATGCACTTTTGCTAACCGCCCTTCACAGAACATTGACTTCCAGACGACTATCTTGTCTCGATTTGACATGATCTTCATCGTAAAGGACGAACACAATGAATCGCGAGATAGGGTGGGCCGACAAAATTCCTCCGCTCCTGATTATTCAGGCTGACATCATTCTAGATGATTGCAAAACACGTCTTGAATATCCATATGGACAGACCAAATCAGATGACAGACGAGAATGGCGAAAGCATTGGTGAAATTGGTCTGGACAAGATGAAACGGTTCATCGCGTACTGCAAGGCGTACGTGCGCCCGCACCCTCGTCGTATAACTATTTTTAACGTTGACCCATCTCCAGGAAATGCGCACCACGTTTATCGGCCGAGGCTCAAGAGAAACTCGGCAGTCACTTCGTGTCTCTACGAAAGGAGGTGCAGAGGGTTGAACAGGATAACGATGAACGCAGCTCCATCCCAATCACCGTTCGGTACGTGATATAATAGGTCTTTCCTAGAATGACGATGTCACTAACATTACCCTGTTGTGTACAGTCAATTGGAGGCCATCATCCGGATATCGGAATCGCTCGCCAAGCTTACGCTCTCGCCTGTAGTGAAGAACCACCACGTCGAGGAAGCCATCCGTCTCTTCAAGTACTCCACCATGGATGCCGTTACCGCCGGTTCTGCGGATGGTCTGTCTCGAGGCGAACTGAACGACGAGATGAACAAGATAGAGAAGGAGATCAGGAGACGGTTGCCGATTGGGTGGAGTACAAGCTACCAGAGCCTGGTTAAGGAGTTCGTAACGCAGCAAGGCTACTCAAGTCATGCACTTGAGCGAATGTTGTTCTTGCTGGAAAAGAGAGAAGTTATCAAGTTCACAGCTCAAAAGAAGGTTGTTCAGAGGTATGTGGCTCCCAGTGTGCAAATGTGGCGTGTAGCTCACTTCTTTTCCTGCAGAGTTGGTGTTTAGGATCCAGTTTTAATATTCAATCGTCTACCTGTTGTCTTGCTTTGCTTTGTTGTGTATCCATACGTGTACTGCTTAGAACTTGAACCCTCCTCTCCTCAGGGCACATGCTGCATCTATGGCGCCGGCGACTGGTTCCTCATCGCCCGCCTAGCTCAATCGGATAGAGCGTCAGACTCTTAGGAGTGCGGGTGAACAGATTCACTGCAATCTGAAGGCTGCGAGTTCGACCCTCGCGGTGGGCTAATGGTTTTGCTCCTCTAAGCTAGCGATTTATCGCAGTACAGCACTTACGACTTGCGCGAATGCATACTGATGATAGGCAGCCATCTAGTCTGTTGATCAGACATTTTGTGGAGGTATCTTGGCGGCAGCGCCTAAGATGCTCTCAATTAGCAGCGCGTCTCATCGCGTCTTCTGAACACGCACCCTCATCGACATCACTGGACGACCCCTTATTCCCGTCCAAACCACAGCAATGGCTCCCATGGACACAGATGACCTTCCGGTGGTTTTGCCTTCATCGACAACGAGTGGTCTTTCTCTTGCGCTGTGCGTTAAAATAAGACAAACCGTTTGACATATGCTGAATACGATCTCTCCAGCCACCCGCTTCCCATCCTGAACATCTCAGAGCATCTGACGCGACTCAAGCTACAGACCAAAACCAATCTTCCTTTTGGTCAGCCATTAACCCCCCTGGACGCAAACATAGTATTGATGAATTTACAGTAATTGGTGCATTACTCGGGACTCAGAATGGTCGAGAAGTAGAGATTGTCAACACATTCGAAGTGGCGATGGAAAGTGACAAAGTCACATTGGATCATGGATTCTTTGTATCTCGTAGGGATCAGTGTGAGTATCTTCCAGTATTCGTACTGTCGTTTGGTTCACCTCGATATGTAGACAAGCAGGTATTCCCGTCCCTCGAATTCATCGGATGGTATACTGTGGCGGCACAGCCAACAGCCCGGCACATCGCTCTCCATGAGCAAGTACGTCTGGCGACTGCTTGAAACATATATTTATCTAACGTTAAATCACTCTCAGTTCACTGTATACAGCTCTACGCCACTGCTTCTTATGTTACAGCCCATGATTCGTCTGGCCTCAGCGGATCCTACTGCACAGACACTTCCTTTCAAAGCATACGAACCCACCATTGAGATCCGCGAAAACAAGAGTCGTGCTGTCTTCATTGAGGCCTCCTTCTCAGTAGAAACAGGAGAGGCAGAGCGGATTGCCGTCGATTGGACTGCGAAAGGAGGGGCAAGTGGCACGAGCTGTGAGTAGCCCTTGTTCGCATTGACAATATCTTCTGACCGTTATAACGAGATAGTGGAGTCTCATCTACATTCTCAAAGAGCTGCTGTCAAGATGCTTCACGATCGTATCCTAGTACTTGTGAGATATGTCTCTGAGGTGATATCAGGTGAGCCATACCCTCTTTCTTTTTGCGCCTCGGTACTTTAACTCTTGTATTAGGGCAAGCCACCAAAGATCACGCTACGCTGAGATCCTTGTCCGCGCTGGTCTCCTCACTTCCCGCCAGTGAGCACACTGAGTTCCGCGAAGAATTTGACACCGTATGTTCCTTTCTACATGCCATCTACGAATCCTATTTGATATCCGCTACAGGAATACGAAGACGTGCAGCTGACAGCCTACTTATCAACCTTGACCAAGTCCGCAAGCTTGCTTAACGATGTATGCCCTGGTTTTGCTTCCATAGCCCGGTCCTTACTGATACACCGACTTCTGCAGCTCGTCGACAAGCATATCGTCTTGACGGCCCCTTCTCGCGAAGATCGTGGACCTAGTATGCCCAGGAGACGAGGTATGATGGGCAGAGGTCCTATGGGAGGAGACTGGGACCGTCTGCATTGAGTCAACAATAAGTCATAACCCGAGTCGCGGTAACATCTCCTCTGTATCCTCCGTCTGATAGTCGTGTATACCAATCGCAAGCTTCGCTGTATTTGTTAAAATAGGAATGTTCTTCGAGCTGTATTATTCGAACACGCTATTCCGTGTGAGGGCACTGCCCTCCGTGGTCCCACGAGACGTGGAAGTTGAAGATTACCGCGCACTGGTGACGTTGTCCTGAAATCAGGAGGTTTGGCTGCGACCTTCCCAGGCTTACTCTGGACACACTCCATCTCTCAGCTCTGTACTCTATATAACCCTGCTGGATCTTATTTTCTTGCTTTATCTTCTCGAACCTACTCATGCCGAAAGTCGAGTTACTCACTGTCTCTGATGCTCTCGGGCTGTTCAGCCTTCGAGGTGCATACCTCATTGGATATTCATGGTTGTTTGGAATGTGTGAGTCGTTCCACAAGATCCCAGATGAATTGACCCTACATATTCCGCTACAGCTCTTTGGGTGACCTTCATTGGAGGTGAGTCGTCGAACTGTGTGCAGAGTAGAAGTTATTGAGCGTGGTTTGACAGGGGTCATCGCGTTCAAGTCTCTCCGTGAGTGCCGTTGCATTCGCCAACCTCTATATTCCTCTCAATACGCATTACAACAGCGAGGCAACAGTTTGGTGCCCTCCAGCACCGCACGTTCCCCATCTACTTTGGGATTTCCATCGGACTAGCATCAGGTTTGCTTGGACTGTGGACGTACAGCCACCCAACCGTCCTGCAATATGCTGCGCAGCCCCAAGTAGCTGACGTCGCTCAGGCGTACACACTTGCGTCTATTGTCATCTCGCAGCTGCTGAACCAGCTTGTTATTGGGCCATTGACCAGCAAGTGAGTAATATTAAAACTTGTACGAGGGGCATTGCATGACATCGGTTTAGGACTATGTTCCAGCGCCACAAGCTGGAGAAGGCAGAGGGAAAGAGCTATAACGAAGCCGGGGTACGTTTTACAGTACCTCGTCTCATTTAATCCTTGCAATTCAGGTTGTATCTTGCTCCCAGGTCTCCGCCGAGATGAAGGCATTAAACTCCAAGTTCGCAAGACTTCATGGGTACAGCTCCCTTGCAAACCTCACTGCTGTCATTGCTTGCGTCTTCCATGGTCTTTGGATCGGAAACAAGGGTCTCGGATCTTTGTAAATCTGTAGTTTTCACAATGCTGTGTCTTTGATTGTGTGTCGTCGGGAATGTGAAGAGCGAATTAGATATACAGAGGAAAAGTACATTTTGGATGCACCCGTTCATGCACCGACAGCCTCCAAGGAGGGCAAGAATCCATCCTTCAGTGATCTCTCCAAGCGTCTGATCTCTTCCACCGATGTCGCCTTTGCAATGGCCTCCTTGACCTTCTCCGCCTCCTCTTTTGACATCAGACGTCCTGCTTTGCCTGGTGCAACGACCGGCCGAGGCTCGTCCGTGTCGAGGATTTGCTTCGTTGCATGTGTCGTGACTGTCGTTGAAAGCGTAGTCGCAAGTTGCGTCGGAAGACCATCTGCTGTGAGGAACAAGCTCTTTGCTTGTTGTCGTTCCTGCCATCCACGATCACCATCCGCATTCAGTTTTCATATTCCGCAAATCTTGAGTCTGTGGCGATGCCGCACCTTGTCACGAATTCTCTGGAAATCCAAAACTCTCAGCCCTGGTATTCGCCAGGCAAGCCATTCGCGATACCATTTCTTTTCCCGCACGGGGTTACCCAACAAGGAGAGGAACTTGAGTCCTGCGACATCTTTCAGCGGTTCGAGATCCCCCAGCTCGGAGATGTTGTTGTTTGTGAGGATGAGGGTTGTAAGATTGGGTACGGAGAGGTGGAGTGAAGGGGAGATGGAGGCCACTCGATTATTGGCAAGGAGGATTGTCCTGAGTCTTCGGAGTAGAGGGATATTCCCTAGGACAGTGATTGAATTATCTGTGAAATCTATGGCATCGTGTTGGTCCTATCGTATTTCAGAGTGAGTATGCTACAAGAAAGCAGATGCAACAGCAGCATACCTTGGTAATACCAAGATTTTCGATGGCAGGGATTTTGTAGCCTGTAAGCCGTTTTGTAAACTAGCTGAGCAGCGAGAAAGATGCTACTCACCTCGGAGGTCGAGCTGACGTTCCTTGATTGGGTTGAGTGTCGAGGGGACTGCCTGGATGAGCTCGGGGGTGAGCTTCATTGAAGGAGGATGTTGTGGTTGACCGCTAACCGCGTGTTTTGGACGCGATTGTGCCTTGACGCGCCCCGCCAGGCTTTCGCTCTCTCAACACTTGCTGGCATCCACCGACTCCCTCATCTTCCTCCTTTTCTTTCTTCGTCTCTTCTCGCCGTATATCGTACATACGCCATGAAACCATTACACCAACGGCTCAACTTGTGCGTCGACTTTCCTACTCCCGGCGAAACTGCATTGGCTGAATCCGAATTCCTGCAGGTATACTGACGGCAATGAGACATATACCTTCGTCCCCGTTGAGCCAGTCGGTGCACGCTCCTTAACTATCTATCGTAACTCGGGGGATATCGTACTGAACCGTAAGTCTCAACATCCGCCACCTTCGATACCCCGGCTCACCTGCGGCTCCAGCACCCAATACGCCCCTCCCTGCCACTGCGGAACGCTCGGGGAAGACAATCTATGGCATTCTTGGCATGGTCACCCTCGTTGCTTGTACGTCCCCATTTTCTCCGCATATACCTCTTGTTCATCCGTATCGTATGCCTAGCCGAATACATCATCATCCTGACTGGCCGGGAACTGAAGGGCCGCCTCATGGGTCAGAACGTCTACCATGCCACAGACTACGACATTCTTCCTCTCAATCCTGATGTGTCCGTCGCAAATCCACCCAACGCTGTCGAAGCTCACCTTCAGGCCCTCGTTCGGTCTCACCTATACGGAGGATACTTTTTGTTCAGCTACGGTTGGGACTTGACCAGGCGGTTACAGGCGCAATGGACTGCTATTGAAGGGGACAAGGAAAAGGCGTTGTGGGAAGCGGTATGTTCTTCCACGCATTCCTCTAATCCAGGCTTCTGATGAGTAGAATCAAAGGCGGACGACCGATTCTTCTGGAATAGGTATGTTATCAGCTAGGCTATGTTGTCTTCTGATGTCTGACATCCAATAGATTCTTGCAGACAAGACTGATTGACGTCACCATCTCTAAAGGAGACAACAACGTATGTTTTGGTTCTAGATACAAAGCTGTGGACTCAAATTCTCTCGATAGCTTAGCCCATATATCCTACCAATCGTCTACGGAAGTAAGTGGTGGCGCCAGTATTTTTTGATGAATTCGTGTTAACATTTCACCTAGCATTTGACATTCGACCGACACGCCTCAACGGTCACTATGTCAAGCTCTGTCTTATTAGTAGGCGCAGTCGTTACCGCGCGGGAACACGGTACTTCCGTCGTGGGATTGACCATGACGGCAACGTTGCCAACTATAACGAGACGGAGCAGATACTATTCGTCGAGTCAGCAAATCCTGAAAGTGGTGAAGAAGGCTCGAGCGTTCAGCTGAGCTTCGTTCAAATCCGTGGTAGCGTTCCGTTGTTCTGGGCTGAAGTCAACACACTGCGGTACAAACCGGATGTGCAGATTATGGACCTGCAGGATACGGTGCGCGTAGCTCACTCACGACGACCCAGTGTGCTGACAGGTGTTATCTGACAGCTGGACGCAACTCGGAAGCACTTCCTACGACAAACGTCAGAGTATGGTCAAACGAATTTGGTCAACCTGGTGAACCACAAGGGCCACGAACAACCTGTGAAGGAAGCGTATGAGCACCAGATGGCAGAAGTTCGTCCTCGAGCGATATGTTTTGTCGCCATCATTCTTAACGATCTATTAACAGCTGAACCTACCCAACGTCCGCTATGACTACTTTGATTTCCACACTGAATGCAAGAACATGCGTTGGGAACGTATCAGCATCCTCCTCGACAAGATTCAAGATGATTTGATCAAGAATGGATATTTCCATTTGGATTCCACCAAGAACAAGCCCGTGCACATGCAAACCGGAGTTATTCGAACCAACTGCATGGATAATTTGGATAGGACAAATGTCGCGCAAGCTGCCATCGCTAAGTGGACCTTGAACCGACAGCTGAAGGTTCTTGGGATCTTGCCTGAGGGTGATGAACTTGACAACCATGAAGATATTGCCAAAGACTTCCGAGAAAGTACGTAAATACTGCTTTCCCACCAGTCGGAGTATATGCTAACGATCATCTGCAGTGTGGTCAGACCACGCCAACCTCATCTCAATAGCCTACAGCGGCACCGGTGCCTTGAAGGTAGAGTTCACTCGAACCGGCAAACGCACGCACGTTGGCGCACTTGAGGATGGCTACAAGTCCGTGATGCGCTATTTGAAGAACAACTTCTTTGATGGCGCGAGACAGGTTCGTCTTTCTACCCTAAAGTCAGATGTGTGGATATCGACAACGTTTTGGTCTGCAGGATGCCTTCGATTTGATGACTGGGGCGTGGATACCAGGACGGAACTGGTCGCCTTCTAGTCTCATTGCAGACAGAAGGCCACTCATTGTTCGAGCGGTATGTGTGTTATATGTGGAGAGGCTTCTTTCGTGATATTGATGCGCGTGGTTTTGGTTAGGTTCCATATGTTTTGTGGTATTCCGTGTTCATGATCTTTGCTGGTCTCACCCTGCCACGCAGCTCAGGTATGGAGAATCTATTCACACCATCGTTGGTGTCAATCCTCATGAATTCTCTCCTTTCACGTAGACTACTCACTGACGTACTACTTCCTCCTGTGGATCATCCTCGCCGCTCTCTCCCTCACCTTCATCATGTTCCACGGAATCGAATACGTCAGCTGGCCCCGTCTTATGCCTCTCAACGATATTATCTTCTACGATGGACCTGGGTATCGGTCAGGTAATCACGGAAAGGGCTTCGGAATCGGAAGCCTGGACGCGAAGGTCGGTGCGAAGAGGAAAGGACGCAAACGTGCAGGGAGTAGGTTGGATGAGGTTGAGATGGGGTCGAAGAGATTAGACTGAGCGGTTCGAGTCCTTTCGTGTTTTTATGTCTCTCTCTTACGCTTGGGGTGTTATATATGATATTTCGTTTACTTATCAGTGAACAGCTCACAGTTCGTGAACAGTGCATACTGCAGGACGAGCACCAGCGTCTACCCCCCACATGGAACGTCGATCATTATGTCACGTGCTGATTGCGACCGAGTTCAAAAATTGAGGTTATAAGAGCGCGTCAGTTAAGGACGGAAACTTTCACATCTCCCTAAATCTCCCCTTCACCTCCTCGTTCAAAAGATGTCCAGTGTCAAACGTGCCTCCTCTGGAGCTGACGAGGATAAGAACCCTCTTGTGTCTGTTGAGTTGACCGACGAGGATGCCCAAAAGCTCCAAGATGTGCGAAGAGACATTTTGAGGACAGACCTTGTCCTTGGTGCGCACCGCCTTCCCCCCCTACTGGGATTGCGAATATAGTGGTGCTGACTGTATGCTCTTTTTCATAGAGCGTCGCGCTCAGGAGAAATTCCGGCCTGTATACGAAAAGAGACGTGCGGTCGTGAAAGGCATCCCGAAGTTCTGGCCTGTGGCTCTCATGAACCACGCTTTGTTCGCGCTCCACGCCGTACACAATGCCGATCAGGTTGCCCTCAGCTACTTGGAGGATGTGTGGATCACCCGTGATCCTGTTGAGCCTAGGTGCTTCACCCTTGAATTCGTGCGTTGAATTTGCGGTCTTTGTTGTTTGAAAAAGGACGATGAACTCACTGGTTTTCGAGCAGTACTTCAAAGAAAACCCGTACTTCACGAACTCTGTGCTCAAGAAGGAGTACAAGTACATTCCCCCTCCTGCTGCGTCGACCGACAAGGCGGATGAGGATGGCATCACGGAGACGATGCTCGATTTCTCATGGGAACGGGATGTGGAGGCTCAGGTATGACATCAGATTCATTCGCGTATGTGGCGGCAGTGGTTTATGACATATCGTATAGGCTTTCAAAATTGACTGGAAGTCGGATGCCAAAAACCTGGTGAAAATGTACCCACGCGCTGCGGACGAGGACGAGGACGACCTGCCTTCCGAGAGCGGCAGCATCTTCAACTTTTTCACGGTCGCCAAAGACACATTCGATGTGAGTGGCAACCGAAGTTTTTTTGTGGTGTTGTCATGGAATGGTGTTTGTTTACGCGTTTTGATCGGTGCAGCTCGGAGTGATCATTGCGAACGAGATCTTCCCTGAAGCGGTGGACTACTTCCTTGGTGACGCTGGAGGAGACGAGCTTGACTCTGACGACGAGGACAGCGAGGACGACGATGAGGAGGAGGAGATTGACCTGGAGAAACCTCGCCCCAAGAAGCCCCGACAGAAGTAGCTTAAGTTAGCTGTACTGTAGTGTTTCTAAGAATATGTCCAGGTTAAAAATAGAATTGGGGTGTGTGACATGTCCTCTGTCGGCTGGGCGGCGCTCGCGTGGCCAAACTCTCTCTTTTATAAGAACCCCCTCCTCCTGCCCTCCTCCTCGTCCTCAACGTCCACCACGGCCCCCTCCCCCTCCTCCCGACGTCCACTACAGTCCTTACCTCGCCTGTTGCTCCCATGAAGGTCCTCCTCGCCGCTGCCCTCTCCGTGCCTCTCTTGGCGTCGGCCCACAAGGCTATTTTGCCAAGGCAGGCAACAACAACCCCGGTCCCGACGCCAAGCCCTCCCATCTCGCAAGGCCTCCCCTCGGGTTCAGCACTAACCCCTCCAGCTACCGGCTCGACACTCCCATCAGTCTCTTTCTCGTTGGCAGCAACAAACCCGACAGCGATCCCAGTCTCCCTCATCTCCTCCGGCACCCTCACAACCGCAACCATCCCTCTGACCACCATCCAACCCGCAGGCGCAGTTCCGACCTACATTCCCGGAGCCCCTCCCTTGCCAGACTGTGCGTTCAATTTTTTTTCTCTGTCGCGACGGCGCTCCGGCTAATTGTTACCGTCTCGCTCATCAGTGTCAACCGTTCTTCCCTCGGACTATCCTCCCCTTGACAAGCCTCCTCCAATTGACCATCCACTCGTCAAGCAATGGGTCGCAGAAGTCTTGGCGTCGGGAATCGACATTCCTAACATCACTGTCACGGTTCTCGGTGGTTGCCCCGCCAACCCGGAAGCTGCTGCTGATCAGTCCCGTTGCTGGTGGACATGTGGTGGCTGCGTTGATGACTCTGACATCACTACCTGCCCCGACAAGCTCACCTGGGGTCTGACGCACGATGATGGTCCAGCGCCGTACACACCGAACCTCCTTCAGTACTTGAGCGCTGCAAAGTTATCAACCACCTTCTTCAACGTCGGCTCCCGTGTCATCTCATACCCAAACACCCTGCGAGATGCATACATGGCTGGTAATCAAATCGCTGTCCACACTTGGAGTCACCCTCAGATGACAACTTTGACCAACGAAGAGATCATCGCAGAATTGGGCTGGACAAGAAAGGTCATCAAGGACGTGCTCGGTGTTACGCCTCTCTACTGGCGTCCTCCCTACGGAGACATCGACAACCGTGTCCGTGCGATTAGCAAGGCTATGAATCTCATCCCCGTCATGTGGACCCGTCTCAGTCCCACTGTTACTTTCGATACCGGGGGTGAGTTGTTGTACCTTGTGAGGAGTTGAATACCTTGCTAACCCCGTTTATCCCCGCATTCATAGACTTCAACGTTGCTGGTGGTACGAACTCGGTCTCCCAAGTCTTGTCGAACTGGCAGAATATCATCTCGAATGCTTCAACAATCAATACTGGCTTCATCGTTCTCGAACACGACTTGTTCTTACAGACCGTTGAGATCGCCACGGGTTATATCCTCCCAGCTGCGTTGGCCAATAACCCTCCGTTGAAGATCACACCCGTCATCGACTGCCTTCACAAGCCCTGGAACCAGGCATACCTCGAGACCAACGACAACAAGACCAACCCCATTCCCAACCCTAACGAGGGTAAAGTCGTCATAAACGGAACAAACGGCGGTGGAGCCCAAGCCGGTGGAGGCAGTGGCTCTGGCTCTGGCTCTGGCTCTGGCAATTCGAATCAGAGCGGTGGCGCGGTCCCCTCTGGCGTAGTTCACTCGGGCCTCTTGGCGATTGCAGGCTCTGTAGCCCTTGCTCTCTTCGCCTTCCTCGCATGAGGTGTCGTCGCCTTCGGTGACCAAAATTCCGGACTCTTCCTCACCGCTTCTCAATATGCATGCATCTCTACCCATCACTCAAGTACTCATCTTTGTACGCTGTTCAATCCTTTTAATTTGTTCATCCACTCTTTTTGTCGTATGACTCCATACTACCTTTATTTGCCAACTCCTCCTTGTCATGGACAAACTCTTTCGCATGACTGTCCTTGTCCTCGGTCCCGCCCATCCATGGACTTGGACACTACCCCTCCTATTCCCCTTGTGATTATTGTTACCCATATAATCCTTTTGCCTCGGACATTTTTCTGTATCGATCACTTGTCTTGGATTGTTGTCTGTTTGCAAGCATGCGCAGTACCGCACCGCAGTTATCAGTCGATGTCGTCATTTGATGCTTGGATTCCATTCCACGTAGACTCTTTCTGTTGTACTTTCCTGAACGCTGCAACAATGCGAGAATTTGTACCGTCGGTGACGGGCAACACATCATCTTACCCGTCCATATGCATCTTGTGGGTGGCAGGTTCTATTTCACGATACACACCGAATTCGCATACAAGGAGAGATCAAACTTACAAGACAAGCCAGGTATAGGCAGGCAGCGTTCAGTCCGTAAGTACTGTAACGTGAGTACTCAAAAACTAGCAAGAATAAATGTGTGGTATGTAGTGGGTTAGGCAATAAGATTCAGTCCAAGAGGTAGGAAACAAATGGGAGGGCGGGAGAGTGGGCAGAAAGTGTACCAAAAAAATTAAGTCCGTTATCTTCTTTTGGGATATCGTCAAGAAGTTGGAGAATGTCCATGAGGTGAAGAGCCTGGAATGTCACCCGAAGGAGGAGGAAAGACGACCGAGTAATCCCAAAAAAAACCCGAGAAGCCCAAGCACCGATAATTACATCAATGGTGCTCATGCAATGACGGCGGCACCGGCGACGACGCTCAAGACGAGAGCGAAACCCATACCCATCCACGCCTGCCTGTCGCTCAGCGCGCCGCTGTTGTTGTTGGCGCCTTGTCCGCCGTTGCCATTGCCGTTGCCATTACCATTTCCGCCCTTGGGGCCATTGCTGGGTGCGGTGGGCACGAATGTTGCGCTTGGGTTTGACAGACAGGAGCTCGCTGCGGCGTTAGCATCGGCGATGGTCGTTGGCGCAGCTGAGTTGACGGTGGCGTTGCCTGCGAAGTCGCACGATGCCCTGTTCTTGTTCGTCGCTTCGTAGAACTCGCTCATGACGAAAGAGAGTTTGGTCGCTGGTTAAGGAGAGAGAAATCAGTGTCATGAGGACGGTGACGTTCACATATGTGGCAAGTACGCACAAGGATCGCAGAAGGAGACAACACCGTACTTGCCAGTTGCGCCGTCTCCACCAATTTGGTCGCAACTTCCGCCGGATTGACCAAGAAGACCACAGGCCTGGTCGAGGAGAGGACCAACAATCTTGCTACTATCGTCAGTTTGTGGGGTGAATTGACAGCTGAGAATGCTTTCCAGGCATGCACAGGCGGCACTGTTGGGTGTGGGAGGAAGAGTGGTGCTCGCCAGCCACGTTGAGTTAGTGGTAGGGCAACTAGGGTAGGTCGTGCTTCCGGCGCTGCTCTTCGAAGGGGTGGTCGGGAACGTAACAAGAGCGTACTGTGCCTTGAGGCGGTCGAAGTCAGCACTGGTGGTGACGGTCTTGTTATCCGCGGATATTTCAACCATGCCAAATTGACCTTGGCTACTAGTAGCAGGGAAGTAGCTGAAAGCAAGGCCACCAGACCAGATGTCAGACATGGGCTCGCTGAACAAGACCTGCGTCTCTGTCCAGAGACGGGGAGGTGAGGTAATGCAACCGAATTCGGAGAAGTACGCAGGAACGTTGTAGCCAGCAAAGGCACCGTTCTTATTCGCGTAGGCAGAAGCGCCGGCATCTCCGCAGTACTCACTGAGAGAAAATGTCGACGATGGTTCTGAGTCATGGGTAGAATAAAAATAGACGTACTAGTTGTTCAGGCCGAAAAGATCAATAGCGGTGTCTCCGGAGTTGGCACCGGAGGGGTCGCAGGACAGGTAGTTTGCAAGAGGGTCGAGCCAGTTATCATTGCCGTCAATGGCAGCATAGCCAACCAGTGCAGAAGAGCCCTTGGAAGCACTACATGACAGCAAGGTTAATAATCAAGCCCGGATGGGATCAGCCGGGTACTCACAGATACGCCTTGGTGTCACGAGCAGCCGCCTTGATGAAGGGGGCAGCGACAGTACCAGCGGGGTTGATGACGACTTCGTTACCGATGTTGTAGGCAAGTACGTTATCATACTTGCTGAAGGCATCGATGGTTCCAATGTAAAGATCAAGCAAGTTGGTGGGCCATGCCGCTGATGATCGGTCAATTGAGCCGTTAACGGGTAAAGACAGGTCGATACTGTTGAGAGAAACGCGTGTTAGTGCGAGCGAAAAAAGTGGGACGACTTCTAATTTGCGCTGACATGGTATAAATTCCGGCGTTGCTGAAGGCGGTCATGCAGGCGTCATGGTTCAAGGAAGAGTCGACGGAGTAAACTCGGATGGCGTTAACACCAAGTTCCTGAAGGAACGGAAGGTCGCGAGCACAAGCAGCGTCGTCGGCGAGAGGGTCAATGAAGTCCTCCGGCTCAAGGAAAGGATTATTTGGGTCTGTAGAGATTTGGCCTAAGACGCATCGGGGTCCAAGTCAACGCAAGACCAAAAAGAGAGGGCAAGGAGAAGCGTACCCTGCTCTTGGTATGCAATACCCTTGATGAAGAAGCGGTTGCCGTCTTCCGTGTAGAGGTACCTGCCCGCTCTGGAGACCTTTTGGATGGCGGACACGCCTGTGAGAAGCACGGTGGCGGCTGCAAAGAGGGACACCGCCCTGGAGGTCGCGCGCATTGTCGAGGAGGACGGGGCGAGGAGGAGGGAAAATGAGAGTGGGGAGGAAGGAGAGATGACTGTGGCAGAAGACAGGCTCCGTTGGTATATCAATAGGCGCCCATTCTGACGGTCTTCAACCCCGCAATTTCTTGGCATCGCTGTACCCCCATCAACTCCGCCAACTTCCCCCTGTCTCTCATCGCCCGCCTAGCTCAATCGGATAGAGCGTCAGACTCTTAAGAGTAGCGGGTGAACAGGTTCACTGCAATCTGAAGGCTGCGAGTTCGACCCTCGCGGTGGGCTAGTCGTTTTGTTTTTTAAAAGCACTGTGACACCCAGAACGCTCTCGATGTGACCAAAGGTCCATCTCGTGGCTCGTGCATGTTCTCCAGATCGCACTCGCGTCCTCCTCACGGCACAGAGGCTGTGATTAGATAGCGTTTCAGAAAGCTGCCCAGATTCCGTGTTTCTGTCCTCCGAATCTGTGTGTCTACAAAGTGTCTGACTCGTAAATAGCTAAATACATAATAGCAACTGCGTGTCTCGTCGTCCCGTCCCCATGAGGCCCTCAAAGATGTGTGTATCGTGCAAGGGTGGTATTGGAACGGTATCATCATTTTTGATGTCCGGCATCAGAGTCTACCCGCGGTATGTGCATGAGCTGCGTAAAGGCACGGTCAGCTCGAGTTTACGCGATGCGCGCAGTAAACAAGGACTCACATGATCATGTAAGGTATGAGAGAAGCGGTCAAGCATGCGAACGCCGCCCACGCAAGGTACAGTCCGTTCCCGATCGTCACATTGATTCCAAGTGGTACTGCTGCTGCTGCTGGTCCAACTGTGATGTTATTGACGGATTGCGTCTTCGTGATCAGCACCGTCCAGATTGTGCATCCAATCATCAGCATGACGCTCCCGATCGCTGCGAGAATTGTTGACGTGAGAAATCCAAAAGTATGCTTCATGATTCCGCTAGACAAAGCCAAGGCAATGAGTCCGGAAATTAACGGCGGAGAGGTTAGTGTTTATGAAGAACTAACGTGAGTAAAGCGAGCGCGGCACAAATGGAACCGATGAGTATCAGGTAATATGCGCCATTGGAAAAATTCCCCAGGTAGTCCGAGTCTGTGAACGTGACAGTGGAGAGAAGAACCGTTGAGATGGAGGAGTAGTTTGCCAGCATGTCCCCCACGATGGCGTTGAAGGGTTCGAATCTATTGCCAGCGGAGGAGTTTGAGCATAGTCCCCCAGTGTCGTTGATGTATGCGCAGTGACTGTATAGTCCGAACTTGTACTCCTGACGAAGCCCCTGATGTTGTTCCAATGGGGTGGAGGCATTATTGGTGTACAAGCCATTTGCTTCATCCGGTGCAATTGCCGCAGCAATACCTAGTCTAAAAGCGCGTTGACCAGAGTGAATACGACGAGCAATGGTAAGATCACATACTGGTATTCCGCCATGTTGATGTTCACCTGCAAATCACGGAATTGGTCACTCTATTCTCCCGCTGAATTGAAAACGGAAGCGGTCACCAGAGATATGGTTCGTGGGACATGGGAGGTATTGATTTGCCCGACCTGGAGGATGTGATTAGCTCTAGTTGCGTGCATCGATAGGGGAGATACGTACGTGCAGAAAAATGAGGAGCAGCAGCGCAGTGAAGCTGCCGCCAGGAATGTCAGGAACAATGTCACAAGAGCGTGTGAGCAACATACGATAGAAGAGAACCTGTTCCGATGCAGATTTCGCCGCGCATTGTGAGGGATGGTGTGTGGGGGTCGTGAGCAGGTCGTGAAGGATAGAACGGAGGTGGTTATAAGCTGTGGGTGTTCCGAGCCCGTAAGCAATCAAGTCTAAGAACAAACCGAACACGAGGCAGTGGCACGATTCCACAAGCGCCTGCTCAAGACGCGTCTGTGACCCGGGCACGTGTAGGGTACCGTGACTGTGACCAAGAGCAATTACGTAACCGCGACGCGACGGAAACTCGCGTGGGTAACTGTACTAAATAGGAAATCATGCTGAAAGAGTCCCAGACAGTCCCAGGAGCCGCCTCAGCCCACCCTTACGCCATCATTCTCCTCCCTTTCCTCTCCTCCTCATCATGGCCGACGACGAGGCTGGCGTTCCAATCATACAAGGCATTGAGGGGCCTCCCAACTACTCCCCAAATGCAGCCTCTGATTCCCCCGCCGACCTGTCTACCAGCCCCGATACAAGGACCGGAATTATGAAGCGCGCTATGGGGAAGACAACGGACAGGAGGAGCAAATCCATTGGACACAAGTCATCTGCAATGTCTCAATCACAACCTGCCCTTCCGACGTCGGGTACTCACAGACGAATCTTTAGTCTCAGCAGATCAAAGGGCAAGGAGAAAGTCTCCGCAGACGGTGAGCGCCTCCACATCCCAATATCCAATGTCTCGCTGCGCATGCTAAACACTATCATCCCAGATGACCTTGCTACGGCACAGTCCCAGTTCGTGACATCTCCTTCCTCTCCCACAATGCCCCGCAGATTAAGTGGAAAGGCGATGGCCGTGGGGCAAGAGGACGATTCCCCATTCATCACCCCTCGATCGCCTCCGTTCGGACCCACACGCTCAGTATTTAACATCTTTCGAGGTGACGGATCGGTAAGTGTCATCCCCACGGTTTATCATGCACCTATGATTCTACCTATTCGTTTCAAGTTACGTGCCGGCACACAAACCCTAATTCAAGCTCTTCAAGCAATCCCATGGGCTGGTGACGATCAGGATAACGACGAGGACGCCGCCAATCAGGAAGCTACCGACCCGGAGAGTGATGAAGAAGACAAACCTGGTATGTCCGTCCTCCGCTGTCACGGAAGAACATGATTCTTATACTTATACCAATACTATTAAGCGAGTTGGTTGGCTTCCTCCATCCATACCATATATCGTCCTGTTGCACGGTCGCGTCGCAAGGATCGTGCTTCACGCCTCCGTCCTGACCCTCAGCGTATGCCGAGTCTGTCGGATGTAGAGGACGAACCAACGCAGGAGGAACCAGTGTTCTCTGACGAAGACATTGAAGACGACTTCGAACCTCGGACACACGGATCGAAGAAATTCAGCGAGCAGAGCATTACTGAAATGCTTCCCCCTCTGCCCGAGCTAGATCCTCCAGAGAAACCTGCTCCTACACGTTCGGGTAGCATGGCCACGGTGAAAGTGCAGCGGAGAGCACGGCTGGCGGAGAAGCTGAGAGACATTTTCGAGTTACGGGGGATTTCTGAGGTTATTGCTGGTAAGCCCATATGCTTAATATTACTGGTATTCAGCATTGACACTCCATCGCCAAAGAAATGCCATGCTGGCTTTTGCGGTCGATTCGTAGGTTCTACATTTCGCAGATCCTTGTCGCCACACTCAACCCTTGATTCAGTCTTACAGGGATACATGTACCTCACTGACTCCTATCTGTGCTTCTTCGCTCACTTGCCATCAAGAGAGGTTTGCCGCATTCATTTCAACGACTACGCCTCCCTTGGTAACGTCTTTTGTCCTCCAGGATCAAGTTCTGAAATCTGGTTCTATGAGCAAACGTGCTCAGCGGACGAAACGATGGATCAAACACTGGTTCATCCTCAAGAATGACGTCCTCTCTTGGTATCAGTCTTCTTCAGATCCGTACTTCCCCAAAGGTGTTGTTGATTTGCGCTATGCAATCACATGCGAGGCCGTTGGGGAACGGGACATCCGTCTCAGAACGAATCAGAAGACAATACGGTTGTCTGCAGACTCCATCCCCAGCCGTGATGAATGGGTCAAGGCAATTCGCAAGGTCATGTTCAAGGCACAAAATATGGGCGATAGCGTCAAGGTCAGGGTATCATGGACATTCTGAGTTTAGCTCAGGCTGACAAGTCCATCAGATTGCGATCCCGTACTCTGCCATCGTGGATATTGAACGGTCGTCGGCTATGGATTTCAGCGAGACCATTGAAGTCAAAGTGGTTGACGACAAAAGCGATAATTCGATAGACTCTTACTTTTTCGCGTACTTCCATGACTTGCAGGCAGCTCTGGAGCAGATTCGCGACGCCGTTCGTTCATCACGAGGATTATCAGGCGATATTACACCCCCAGCAGTCATCGACACCACCATATCCCGTTCTCCACCCGCAACCCCTAATCAAACAGATCGTGTTCATTGGGCTCCGTCCTCCGAACCACCGCAACCTGTACCGAAAACCTCTGCTTTCAAGTTGACCTCCTTACTCAGGCCCTTGCAAGACTCGCTGCCCATGACCCGAGCACAAAGTGCACCCGAACCTGTCGAAACTACCGAAGAGTTCACGCATGTGACAAAACGAAGCAGTACATCCTTCATTCCAATAACAACCTCACCTGTATCTAGCGTCATCCAACCGGACAATCGTTCAAGACCACCACTTGTGTCGGAGGCCTCTTCATCCAGCGTGACACCTACGGCCTCATCAATCATGAGTAATCATACTTATCCTCCTTCGTCAAGTCTATCGCCTTCAACATCTGAACTAGGTACTTCCCCGTCAAGTACGAATACTTGGATCGGCGTACCATCGTGGTTGAAGATACCATCAAGACGGTTATTGACTAGTCCGTTCAGTGGTTCGGGGTCAAGGCCAACTATCGAACATGCTGTTACGTTACCCGCAACGACTTCAGGCAAGGTCACGGAAGTCCTCTCGCAAAGTATCATGCCAACTTCCTTGAGTCGACCATTTTCTGGAGATTTCGGTCACTTCAGCATACTGGAAGCACCTGCGCAACCTATCGACTGGGACGTGATCGAGAAGTTCCGTACATCATTTGCGTTTGACGAGAAGGAGAAAGTACTTGGTTGTGCGTTTAGCTCAGCTTATGCTTGTCACATTTATCTTGCTGAAGATAGTTGCAGATTTCCCTGGTTACATTTTCCGTCTTCTGCCTGTATATGGCCGGCTCTACATCTCAACTAACTACTTCGCTTTTAAATCATCTGGCCCCTTAACTTCCCGCACAAGGGTAAGTCACGCATCTCGACTCATCCTATCCAATGACCAATGACTTCTTAGATGATATTGCCCATCCGAGATATTTTATCGACCGAACCATCCAAGGCTTTCCGCTTCGGACATCATGGTTTGGTCGTCATCGTCAGAGGCCATGAGGAACTCTTTTTCGAGTTTGCTGATGAAGAGCGGAGGTCAGCTTTCGTCTCTCTGCTCGGGAGGCAGATGGAGGACGTACGCCGTCGGGTAGCATCAGGTGAACACCAGGAAGATACTGATGGCCAGCGGGATGCTCTCATCTTGGAAGAATTTGGTCCACGTGCGCAAGTCACCGACCCTAACGACGTGCCGGAACCGGAGAATCTGGACGGATCGTTGCCTGCGGTGATGTTCACCTCGACGTCCTCCACGTTCTTGACGTTCAAGCCGAAGGAGCCGCTGCACTTTACGTTCCTTACAATCGGGTCGAGAGGAGACGTTCAGCCCTACATTGCGCTTGCTAAAGGCCTCATTGCTGACGGCCATAAATGCCGCATTGCAACTCATGGCGAATTCAAAGAGTGGATTGAAGCGGTATGTCACGTTCTAGACCTTTGCGAATCTTCCTTTATTTATCGCTCTATAGCATGGTATTGAGTTCGGTTATGTCGGTGGCGATCCTGCGGAGCTCATGAGAATTTGCGTCGAGAACGGCATGTTCACCGTATCCTTCTTGAAGGAGTCCATGGCAAAGGTTGGTGAAATCGCTTCTGTCTTTATTGACGACTGTCCTCATTGTATTTAGTTCCGTGGCTGGATTGATGACCTGCTCAAGACATCTTGGGAGGCTTGCCAGGGAACGGATGTTCTGATTGAAAGTCCTAGTGCAATGGGAGGGATACATATTGCGGAGGCTTTGAAGATTCCTTACTTCCGGGCATTCACTATGACCTGGTCAAGGACAAGGTAAATCCAAACAACATCTCAGGAAATGTCTCATTCTTACCGTTTCTGCAACTTAGAGCATACCCACATGCGTTTGCCGTACCCGAGCACAAGGTATGTACCAAGTTTGTGGCCCAATTAGGCAGAATATTGAGTCGCGGTTTCTGTACAGATGGGCGGTAACTACAACTACATGGTAAGGCAGTCTCTGATACCGATTCAACATCTGTTTTTGAGCATTGTCATCGCGTGTAGTCATATGTGCTGTTCGATCAAGTCTTCTGGCGGGGTACCGCAGGTCAAATCAACAGGTGGCGGAAGAATACGTTAGGCCTCCCAGGCACGAGTTTGGATAAGATGGAACCTCACAAGATTCCATTCCTCTACAACTTCAGTCCGGTTGTGGTTCCCCCGCCACTCGATTGGCCGGAGTGGATACGAGTGACCGGTAAGGTTGACCAGTATGAATCTGCAAGATCTCATCTGACTCGGGAAATACATAGGTTACTGGTTCCTGGACGACGCCAATGTGGGTGCCGCCAAATGGACGCCCCCGCCGGACCTTCTAGAATTCATCGTTTCGGCGCACAAGGCAAAGAAGAAGGTTGTCTATATCGGCTTTGGAAGTATCGTCGTTTCGGACCCTAAGGCCATGACTCGTACGGTTGTTGACGCCATCGTGCAGAGCGGTGTCTATGCTATCCTGTCCAAGGGCTGGTCAGATAGACTGGTGAAGACCGCCACAACTGACGTACCTGAAACAGCCGAGCCTATGCCAAAGCAGATCTACCAGATCTCATCCATCCCGCACGACTGGTTGTTCAAACGGATCGACGCTGCGTGCCACCATGGTGGTGCTGGAACGACAGGTGCTAGCTTGCGGGGTACGTTCAACTCAATTCACTTATTAAAGAAGGTTCAGGGTGCTAAAGATCGCATGACAGCCGGTATACCAACCATAATCAAACCGTTCTTTGGAGATCAATTCTTCTGGGCAGATCGAGTTGAGGCGTTGGGTATTGGCTCTGCTGTGCGCAAGTTGACGGTTCCACACCTCACCGAGGCATTGATCGCAGCAACCACCGATCAGAAGCAGATTGAACGGGCTAAAGCGATAGGAGAGAACATTCGAGCGGTGAGCATGCTTGCGCCAATTTGGTTTTTGCTATATAGAGCTGACGCTACTTCAATGCAGGAAAATGGAGTTGCCACTGCAATTGAAGCAATTTACCGTGATCTCGAATACTCTCGGTCGTTGATCAAAGGCCATGCTGCGGCGTCAGAAGGCGATAGCTCTGACCCTGAGCATTCAACTATCCGTGAACACCGAGGACACTCACCTTCACGTCGAACGGGCACACATTCAGGTCACAGCTCGATTGACAGCACGCGTAGAGGTGCTGTAAGCGATTGGAGCGTTATATCTGATCAGGAGGACTCTCATTCATAGGGTTTCATCTTACTTTTTTTTTTTTTCTTGCTTCTCAACAGGTATCGGATCCAGCTCTCTCCTCTCTCTCATTTGTAGAATTCAGCTTTCAAACCATGCAGCATATCTACATCCATCTTACATCAATTGTATATAATGCGTAATAGCATCTCCTTGCTCCCTTCACATTGATGCCCCGCCCTCCTTGTAGTGCTCGTCGAAGACACGCTGACTGAACTGCCCGAACGTCTCAGTCTCCGAGATCTTCTCGTCCGTGTCGGGTTGCATAAATAACGCAAAAGTCTCGCGCGAGATTTTGTCGGCATCCTTGGCTGCACCTACACGGACGCAGTGAGGGGTAGCTCGCAGTTTTCCGCCCGTGGCGAGTTCGAGTGCTTCTCCGGTCTGGAAGGCCAGGCTGTCAGCTGGGATGGCGACCTTTGTCAAATCGCCGCCGCGGGTTTTGATGTAGAGGCCTGAGGATGGTGAGGGTGATGGTACGACTGTGGGTGGTGCGGCGAGGTCATGGCGAAGGTACATTGCCTTGGTTTATCAAGTTGTAGGTCAGGTCTCGTGCACTGAAACAAAGGTTCAGACTCACCGAGCAGAGTCCTGTGAGCATGGAGTGGTCAAGATGAAATCCACACCAGCTGTCAATAGGTTCATCTTCCGCGGGTACAGGTGCATCCGGAGGTGGAGGGAAGTAGTGAAGCAACCGAGCTTTGACTGTTTGTGATGTGCTGATGAGACCGGATAATGTTTTGGACTTGTCAGACATGTAGGTCGATGCTAGGGCAATGTTGTAAGGTCCAGCGATTACCAGAGTACAATCTTCAAAAAATCTCACCGAATGGTTGGCATGCGTCCGCTAATTCACATCCAACTTTGAATATCAGGCTGCGCCACAGGTCAGCAGTTAACCATGCAGAAAATCAAACAAGCATACCGGCCAAGATCTTTGAATGCCTGCTCAAAACCTTCAATTTCCTTGATGTCGCTGCTAGGCCCTTGTATGTATGCTGTCAGACGGCTCTGCTAGTTTTTCTATCCGAAGAGGCTTCACGCACAAATATTGTCCCCATAGTATTCAGGGCTTGCTTGCTTCATCTTCTCAGGAACTGAAGGGCTATCAACCACAGGGTTAGCATAGTAAGAACCCTTCAGGGTATCTGAAAAGTCCCCAGATGTGATGGTGAGCTTGCGTCAATATGTCCGACGAATCATCCAAGCTCACCTGGTTTGCCATTCATAATTTCCTAAGAGCTCATCGTCAGCGTCACGAATCAGCCACTAGATGGTAGGACTACCTTTCCGTGAGACCACCCAAAGCTATATCAAGATATGGTGAGCCACGAACTTCTGCATGAGTTATAGTCAGAAACTCACCTGTATCTGGTTTTTGGATCAGCGTACTTCTCTCGGACGCTTTCGTCGAGATGAGCGAAGTTGTACGCAAGCTTCAACAGCCTCTCTCGATAAGTTACGAACGAGGAGGGTAAGTCGTGTACAATGATGATCCCGAGACTATCGGGTGCGGATCCAAACGCCTTCTCTGTTCATAAACACATTCAGTAGGTGCAGAAGACCGGAATTTGATACAAGCACACACCGATCGAAGCAGTCAAGGAGAGTGGCGAGGAAACCAAAGCGTTGTAGGATATCTTCACTGCTCCTTCCGGGGTATAGGAAATCGGGTGGTGGGCGGTAACAGTAGCCATTGCACGACGGAAAATTCCTCCTGCGAACATGCTCTAGGCGTACTTCACTTGCAAACGATGTATGACTGACTCGTAGCCTTGCACAGTGTCTTCTGCACTTGTCAGGGCAGTGAAAAGCAAGAGAAAAAGAGAGCAACAGAGTGGATTTGACAGACTTCCAACCGGATGAACTCTGGCAAGACCAAGCACATGGCGATCAGGTACAGCATGGGTTCCCCACCCATCCGATCACGATCTATGGATGATCTATGCGACATTCCAGATCCTACAATATACAGTACACATAGTGACATACCACCTCCGAAAGCTGAAAGCAAAGCAAAACATATGTAACATCCTGTATTCCTCCACCACCACCAGCCGCTACAATGGTCGTACATTGTCCGGAAGTCCCAAGAGGTTCGTTTCCCGCAAAGCGTCTCGTAGCGCAGCTCCAGTCTCGTCGATAGAGTGCAAGAACCTGAGCAACTCTCTGCAAAGTTGCCAATCCTTGACTTCGATTGCTTCTCGGAGTAATCGAACAACATCACCGTGACCATCTTCCAGTTGCTCCAAGTTATGTAGTACCAGCAAATATGATGCAGCTGTTTTCAGCCTTCCAGAGGATAGGCATGTCTGGTCGTAGGAAGGAGATTTTCAGCACGACCTTATAGCACAAGAACCACAGAAGACTCACCTCGAAGAGAGATTGCGGACTTCCGACCACGTCAAACAACCTCGGCCACCTGTTCATCTCAATCTTCCTTGCACAGCCGACCACAATGTCCAAAGAAGCATCAAAATGATCCAAAAACTCCACAGTAGTGGCCAGTATGCCCTGAAGGTCGTCTGCAAGTATGGCCCCGTTGGGTTCCTTGTGCGACGCGCTGGCGTCGTCTTCCACTACACTGTGCAGTAATATTTCCAAAGAGTGCGAGAAAAACACAAGATGTTGGTAGTGTGAGGCAAACCGGACAGCCTCCTTGCACTGGTCGTTCTCTAGGTGGAACCGAAGGATATGATGAATGAAAAGATGGGTCTGAGAGGATCAGGTCAGCATTTCAAGGACAAAAACATCCATACTCCACTCACACTTGTAATATGTCTGAACATGACGAACGAGAGGCTCATTCGCGTAGCTGCTTCATGTTCTACACCAATGATGATTCCCTTATCCATGAGAACCGCTAGACGCAAGAACATCATTCAGTCAAGAAAGTCTCGAATGAACCCACAAGACGGGGCTCACAGAGGGGATAGAAGTCCAGGGGAATGTTGACACTCTCCTTAACATCCTCAGTTTCGTCCGGGTCGCCTTGTGGTATAGATTCGATGTTCAGCGCGTTCAACCACACCCTGATGCCCTGTCCATCGTATCCCCAAAGAGAATTCTCCAAGGTGCCTATCCCGTTGAGGTGGATCCAGCAGAACTCGATTCTGTCCGCGAGAATCTGCATGTCGTACTTCACTTCCACGTCCTTGGACTGGTGACGGGCAGAAATTTCAGTAGGTAAGACCAGTTTTAATCCAACGCGAAGTATAATCACCTTTCGCGGCTTCAGAAGTACCAGCTTGCCACCGACGATCATTAACACCGTAGCAACGGAGAGATCTTCTCGAGGGTCGCCATACACTGAAAACAGTCAGAACGTAGGAGTGTCCAATGCATGACAGGACGTACATTTCTGTGCACTTGGTATCATCCAACTGAGCACACGGACTGCCGTTGGCGACAAGATTACACCGTCAAAGTTAATGCTTCCACAAGCCAGGAGTTCAATACTGTCCTCTATCGGCTTGATGAGGTAGTGATACAGCGTATTGTCTGCTGTGTATACAAGGAGCGAGTTGTCTACTAGTGACATGATGACCACAGGTGAGGACAGTATTTCGCGGTGAATGACGTTCTGATTGCTCAGTTCGAGGTCGCGGGAATACAACCTGATCTACCATCCATATTTCAGCAAAGCCAAAAGAAGGTGCTCGTTAACGATGGCATACCTGGTATGTCTTAGACACTTCTACAGCAGCGATCAAAATGTGGTGGAACCAAACCAACCCACCTCGAACGGTGAACCCTTGCTCCTGTAGATAATCAGCGAACAGTTTCCACCGTCCCGAGGTTGAACTGTAATGCGCCAATCCACGACGGCCTGCGACTGCAACTAGTCTACCATCCGCACTGAGAGCAGAATATTTTATTGGCCAGTTAGTTGCAAGATAGCTTTGGGGTATCTGAATGGCCAATGGATTGAGCTTTGTAGACGTAAATCATTCGAGAATATAGAGAGAACCTTTATTCGTTGCCATACGTCCGACTCAGGGTTGATCACGCTCATGTCTGGTTGGTCTGCTCCACGATATACCATCACACGATCGTCCATCTCAAGGAAGGCATACTGTGTATTGTCCTGGTAGAGTGTTCAGCGAATACATGGAGTGCATTTTGTGGGTGACATACCGGTGTATGTTGTCCGGTGGTCGCGCTCTTTGCAAATGGTATCACAAATAGCTGTCCATCCGTTGCTAAGTGTTGGACCACATCAAAAGAGCACCTCACACGAAATTTGAACGTTCGCTTACTTGTTGCGGATGGCCGGGCGAGGACAACAAGTTCAAAGTTCCCTGGTGCCCAGAACTAGCCAATGGCCGATGGTAAGTAGACGGATTTGAGCAGGATGTTCCACGGGCCGTTTACTCACCAGATCTCGGATACCATACATGAACGCATCCTGAAACCTAAGCCATCCATCATCTTCAATCGTCCCATATACATACTTAACTGACTCACTTCGTCTCATCAACCTCATATTCAACACCAAAACTCCACGCAAGACATCTTCCACCCACGCTGAACACGGCCCAGCCGTGCTCCCACCCCACAGCGAGGACGTATCCATCCGAGCTCCACTCCATGGTCAGAACCTGACCCGTCTTCTCGCGGTTATAAAGATTGGGTATATGTAGTGTCCGAGGTTTGGGTGTAACGCCAGCCTGAGAGGGTAAATTCGCATACTCCACTGTACCTCTACGATTCACATCAGGATTTCTTCCTTCAGGCATAGTGCCATCACACGCACCCTTGTGTACCAGCTGCCACCAAAGAAAACTTCGTATTGACAGCCACACACTTCGCACGTCTTGGTTCGTGGTACGCATGTTGTTCGGCCTCAGGATCATCCGCTGGCACGTATCTTCGTTTCTGCACCCAGCGAGGGACTTCAATATCGTGGACGCATATTCCACGCCATTCAAGCGTTTGGATGCTATCTTGTGAGTCTTCCCTTTGGTGATTGATAGGGACCTGAGTGTCGCTCTGTAGGGATATATCTGAATGAATGTCTGCGTTCAATAGCGAGAGGAGAAGAGCATACGTGGCCGCCACCATCCACTGCGCTGAGATCGGATGCACTCGGTGGAATGTCACTTTCTTCCAATAATTGCACGAAGTAAGCCCTGCCGTCTGATGTGAGCCAGGTCTCTCCACCAGTTTGCCTGGAATACGATATCTTATTGACAGTCACTGAAGTAGGTGTCAGTCGACCTCGACGATCTCGAGTACCTATATAACATACCGTCAGAATCAACTAGCCATGGGAACTCATGGTCATTCAATAGCCATGTGTCATAGTGCTTGAGCGCGACATGTGCAGAATCCGGTCCGTCTTCTTCAATCAATACAGGCCATGGAATACGTTGAAGAGCGGGGGGACTCTTGGTCGAATACAATATGTACTGTTCTCTCGGGGAGACACTGCCCGCATACAGTCAGCACTGACTACATTCGCGTACCAATAGTAGTTTCAACTTACCTCAGCAGCTGGCCCTCCACCCGAATAACACCATCGAATCTCAAGCTTATGGATTGCAATGGCAGCGCCTCTCCTGGCCCTGGCAGAAAGTGACGCTGTGCACTAGGTGTTAATGGAGGGGATGCGTAGACAGTCTCATCGGAGTTGTATTCCACGGATACAAGCACAAGGTACGAGTCTGTAGTCTTCGGGATGGAGACGTACTAATTAGTTTATGTATCCGTATCGAAATCAAAGACCATGCTCACCTGAATCACTATTCGCTGACCATCCGGCGACCATTCCGCTGTTAGGTTGTTTCCGTGCGCGGATATTGATGTCGGTGTTCGCGAGAGGTATGCAAGTACGGCGGATGGCTGTGGGAGAAGGCCGTAGGATATATCACGTTTACGAAGGGGGGAAAGCTGATTGCAAAGAGAAAACACGTACTCGTACTCTCCATAACGAGATGGAATTAGCAGTCAATGCACAGAAGAGTGTCTTCCGTAAGTTCGGTTGGACGCCAATAACAGTGCTCTGTGTCCCTGGTAACGGCGGTGCTGAAGAGAGTCGTCTGGCGGCAGAAGTGGGGAAGTACATGGTGGCTGGCAGATAGCTTAGCTATTCCTGAGAGTGTGTACTTTTCATGGGTGGATGGACAACGCGGTAACTTTCAGGAGCGCGCTTTGCTTATGATGTACCAGACGTAGTACTGCTTGAGTAAATTTTCTTTGAGAGGGGAGCATATCTCAATGCAACATGCTATCATTACAGTTAATAGTACACGAAGGGATATCTCACTCAGAAAAACAACGCATGATAGCCAAAATCACGACGAAACCTGAACGGAAGATTGAAAACAGGGGCGGCAAGCAAACTATTCATACTGGAATATTAACGGAACCCGAACCAAGAGGTTACTTTCGTCCAAGTACCACCACCCTCCCCTTTACGAAGAGTATCCGGGGAAGGGAGTTGATCGTTCGTGGACCCGTCGTTTTCGGTTCTCACCGCATCTGATGCGTTGTAAGGCCGATGGGAAGAATCCAGAAGGGACGAGGGACCACCTAGAGTCATGGGTTGCAGCCTCGACTGGCGGATGAGGTCGACAATGAGTGAGATACCCTCGCGAGACTGTAGAAAATGAGAAGATTGTCATGTGCTTGAGGGGACATGGAAGACGCACCCTGTGCATGTGAGCTTTGAACCGTGCCAAACCATGGCTCTCAATTCTTTTCGTGAGACCCCACCCAAAGCCAGAGACGAAGTTGGCTTGTGTCTGCTGTAGTGTTTTGCTGCAAATGAAGTCAATACACATCTTCGCTACCGTGAATTCGATTACGCACTTGTCTTCGGTCTGACGAAGTGTGACACGCTCTTCGACTCGGAGAGCCTTCACATGGTCAAGATTTTTGGTGACGCAGCGAACAACCCTCCCCTCCGGATCAACCTCTGTCTCCTCTACCACCCAGGTCTCTGCTTTCTTGATAATGCCCTGCGGCGCCCATCGTGGCAGGGAGCCTTTCTTGAGAATGAGACGGGTTGTAACTAATGAGCCGGACGGTGTGACGTCGCGCGATACTACGTCGCACGTGAGTATGTGGGATGCGTATGGGTTAGGATAGCGCAAGAAGAAAGCGAAGGCGACGGTTGACCAGGGATCGCTGGAGGGGGTAAAGTAATGAGTACGTCTTGTGCCATGCGTTTCACGGGTGGGAATACATACTCGTACAAGAAGGACTGCTGGAAGAACTTCATTGCAGGGCGATCCCGGTTGTTGCAGAGATTAAGCTGGTATTATGGCTGTTACGAGTACGGTAGCAAACGCAAGCAAGGATAGGAAGAGGATGGAGTGAGGGAGAGAGGAGATCTTGGGCAATGGGAAAGGAGTGGAGAACAACCTCAGCTCGGCATCCCGGCCATGTGCGGAAGGCTTTGCCTTTTCTAGACACCGGCTATTCGGGCTTCTTGCACCCGCATGTGATGACTATTAAGGATTACGGCTCTCCTCCTACAACTTGAAGTACACTAAAACAAAGCCAAGAATGCAAATAACAATGTGACGAGAGGAGACACGAATAACACAGAAACGCGAAGTCAATTGTAAACTTCGTCCTTCACGTCCCCATCACCGTTCACGGTTACCCTCAACCCGTCAAAGGCAGGCCGGACCCAGATAGACTTGCCACCCTCGATGAAGCCCAAAGCTTTCGCCTCCGATGCGCTCCGTTCAGCCGCGGGTAGTTCCTTCCCCCCAACCCACTCACAGACTCTGGTATACTCGTCGTGTGTCACCTCGTGTCCAAAGCCTGTTAAGTATGTGCGTTTCGCCCCCATACGCCTCGCCGTCGCCACCGATCCCCCAATTCCGAAGTGCGAGGTGTGGGGCTTCGGACGCAGGCAGTCGAGGATGAAGACTGGAGGTACGCTTCTACCTCCGTGACCGTTCTGCCACGGTTGCAAGAACTCCCAAACATCCTCCGGAATGTGTGATACGTCGGAGATGTACGTGACGCAATCGTTGATCACATAGCCAAAGCAGAGGTACGGTTGAACGGGGGGAGCAACTTCGGACTTGAGACTAGACGGTGGAATAGAGATAGCCTGGTGCACAGGTGACCCCGGGATGCGTGGGGTAGACGGGGACGTTGATGCCGGTGAATTGGCATTGGGTGTCGGCACAAATTGAGGTGGAGGTGCTGTCGAAAAGATACGCCCATGATGGACTGCGGGATGTTTACCATAAGAAACGCACAGCATGGTAGACGATGATCTTGACGCTCACCGGCAAATGGGCTTATACGAATCCCTGTGTCCTGAATCTCAAATGGCTTACGGTCATCGATGATATGCCATTTGAACTCGGGGACCTAGAGAAAGAGCCCGGCATCCATAACTGCGCAACTGTTGGAGACAGAGTTTGCGGACTTACGTCGCCGCCGCCCGAAGCAAACTCCTTGGAAACCAAATACGGGAAGGACCTTTGAATTTCTACGAATGTCGCCTGCGACACATACAGATCAACGTGCGGCTGAATGGCCGCGTTTAACGTCCATGCTGCACAAGTGATTGAGTACGAGAAATGAATTGATGGGCATAAACACCCACCACGCAAGTCATCCAAACCATTCATAGCTGAGCAAGTGACATTGAGCGAGCCATATGCGGTACTTCTCCGAAAAACTTACCATCAGCATGCGCGTGGGTGATAAGGACAGCATCGATGCGGCGCAAGCCATACTTTGGAAACCACTCCACGGCAGAAGCCTGAAAGCTCTTTCCGACGTCCACCACAATGGTCCTGCAATGATTTAAAGCCACCAATGAGTGAAGATGACGAACGACTTGGCAACGCGACGTACACTTTATTTCCATCTCTGCCGCGAAGCCGTGCTACCATGGATGTGTTTCTCTACATTCGAAGCACCCTCGTGAGCCAATATCGCATCTTCAGTACGAATGGGACCAACTCACCCGGATGTTCCGCTTTCCCTCTGGGGTCAATGTCGACAGACATGTGCGACATTGCTTTCCGCCAGGTGGCGCGGTGAGGCAGTCAATGTTAGGAACGCACGATGACGTTCCGGTTCCGAGAAAGATGAGCTCGACAGGGATCTCAAGCGAAGTTTGGGCAGGGAGATCAAGGGAACCCATGAAGCGGAGACGGTGGCGTTAGTCGTGTGAGATGGGGGATGAGATCGTCCGAGTGGATAACCAGAAAGGAGAGTTAAAGGGTGCCGTCCTTATATACGTTTGACAACGAGGCAGCTGTCAACCTGCGTCCTGCGCCTCTGACTGCCAGTGAGGCTGAGCGCAAGGAATCGAAAGATCTGATAGGATTGCCGGTAACGCGGAGGGGGTGCGTATTCGGGCTTGAAATCAGAGGAAGGACAATAAAATAGTCGCGCATATATGTTTTGCGGAGAATATGGTAGCGTTGGGAGGAGGTCGAGCTGTGTTCGGAGGCAATGGAGTCGGAGGTTCAACTTGAAGTTGGTTGAAGGAAGGCTGTAACGCCATGACGGAAGCACGGTGCGGTAAGCGACACGGCCAAAGACTGACATCACAGTTCCTGAACATCCCAGATCTCACCTGGTTAAGTTATCTTTGGAGGATGAATGAATCATTGAGTTCCTTCGTTGTGCCCAAATACTCATCAATGGGGATCTTTGTTCCTCAAAGCATTACCCTCAAAGGCTCGAACTATGGTCGACGCCATACATGGTTCAACACAGAGATGTGGGATACTTGTACACGTGTTCATAAGGATACACATGTATGCATACGCTGCGCAAATCTTCATCATACAAACGGCCCAAGTTTCGACACCCAAGCTACTTGGTGAAGACTAGAACCGTACACAATCAGTGTTAAACCTTGTACACATTGTGGCAAATGAAATCTTACTCGAAACGACATCCTCGTCTTGCACCAGATGGTTCAATCCAACTTTCTGTGCATGCGGTGAAAATTTGGACGATTTTCCCTGAAAGCAATGAATGTTCAGCAACAGCGAAACCTTGTCCCGGGCGATAACTTACCCTAAGAGGCGCAAAAATACACCATGAACTCGAATTGAATTACCATACGTGCCGGTGACTCACCAAACCAGTGCATAGCGGAAATTGGTCGCCAGGGAGCGATGAATACCATTGCAAACACCCTGGATATGCCAAGAATATAACCACCAAAACCCGATGAGAGGCAATAGAACCGCCCACCTCGACCGTAGCACCCTTCCGCAAACAAATAGGATCATCCAAGTCAGGGTGAGCCCCGCGCTTCTTCGTGTATACCTTCACGAGCCCAAGCTCGTCCCAGATACGGTCAATGAGATAGTCCAAGCTAGAATGGGTATCAAAGGAAGAAGAGAATAATGACTTAGCAATCGTCCTCACTTGAGCTCCATCTCACAACTAATGACAACACTGTGATCTGTCCTGGCCAGTTTATCCAGTTGTTCCATGCTAATGGCGTCAATCTTGTTGTACACGTCTGGCGAGCGGTCCGTTAAGCGGGTTTTTAGATCTAAATAAGGTTGCTCACAAAGACAGGGAAGATATTTCCGAGTGCCTGTGGTTCGTCAGATGTTTCAGACAACCGCGGGGATAGTCACAAGAGAAAGCATACCGATTAGTACGTCAATGAACTCGTCAGTCGTGATCTTCAGAATGAACACTTCATTCAGTCAAGAGGACCACAGGTAGAAAAATAGGTAACGTACATCTTCCCGTATCATGACTTCACAGTTATGGAGTTTATCTATCGCAGGAGATTATAATTGAATGGTTAAAGTACAGATTCAGTGGCACTGACAGCTGGCAAGGATACTGCGTATGGTTTTCTCGTCTGTTTTCGTAAGCCGAACTGTGATGTTAAGCTAATGTCTGTCAGTATGGCATCCGGCGAATTGTAGTAACGGGGTATGCTTACCGTGATCTGAACGCATCGGTCAAAAGACGAATGGTTAGGAACCGACTCGGACATCCAAATGCACTCACACCTCCAGTCGTTTTTCTTTTGAAAACGACGTCGGGCTTCTGCTTATTGAGACGGATTCCGACAGCGTCCAACTCGTGCTCAAGTAACCTCCGCTGTTCATCTGACTTGGTTGCATCCATCATGATTAGGATCAAGTCCGCAGTCTTTGCGGTCGAAACGACTTGACGTCCGCGGCCTCGACCTTGAGAAGCACCTTCGACAATTCCCGGCAAGTCCAGAAGCTGTATTCGTGCGCCTTTGTATTCGATGACACCCGGGATTGCCTGTCAAGATGACGCGTAAAAATGGTCCTTTTAAGTACTATATCGGTATGCTCACGGTAAGAGTAGTGAATTCGTATGCAGCTGCTTCTGATTGCGTGTGTGTGCATTTGCTAAGGAGTGTAGACTGGGTTCAGTAGTTCAATCAGCAATCCCTACGGCCATGCTCTCTTGACACGCACCTTGCCCACCGAAGGAAAACCAATGAGAGCTACTCGAGCATCTCCAGACTTTTGTACGTCGAAGCCTGTGCCGGCCCCACCGGACTTGGTCGCAGGCTCAAGCAACTGTGCTCGATATTTGGCAAGCTTGGCTTTCAACGTTCCCAGATGATATTCCGTGGCCTACTTCGATATCCCCTGAGCAAGGGGGTAGTGGGTGCGATACCGAGGAAGCATCTTACCTTATTCTTCTGCGCTGAAATCGCAGGGAGCGGTATAAGACATGTATACAGCGTGGATTACATCTGACTTTGATGACACTCACTCCTCGCCATCTCCTCTGATACCCAGTGTCAATAGCATGTTCGGAAACAATGTATCCAGAGGCACGCACCCTCGATCTCCTTGATCTATCGCATACAACCTCATAAGCCTTGATGCGTCCATTGCATGTGTCGTATGGGCGTACCTTTTCCACAATACCCATGATCGCAACCTCGCGATGTGCCTGCTATGTGCGTGTGATGCTGCGCCCCCGACGACGAGGATGATGATGCTGCGAGTGGAGGGGGTTTGAACTTGGAGATACCCTGTGTGAAACAGACGCCCGTCAGACGTTCCATCCCATTTCATATTTCCGCTTCACCTGCTCCGAGTAGGACCCCCCTCGACTTTCTCTACCACTGCAACCATCGTGCACGAAAATGAGGAGACATACTCCGACACTCTTTACCCACCCCGAAAACGAAGTGGATGACGATGACGAAGCAAACTGGGCAACCTCGAGTCGGCACGCATACACACCTCCATCCACCATCCACACTTCCGCCACCAAATCGCGACCGAAGATACGGCAACAGAAATCCACGTTCTCTTTGAATGGCTCCGGAGGCTCGTCCAGTTCTCAGTCCTATTCTACCAATCACTCTCAGAACTACTCCCACATCTACAACCAGTTTGTGCGGCGGTATCGACCCGGCGTTGCCACAGACGAAGATCCTCGTAGCGACCCTGAGAGCCATTACTACAGTCGTGGTCTTGGCCAGTTACTCGATGGAGGGGACAGTGACGAAGAAGACGCGAGAGGGTTGTCAAATGCAATTGTGGAAGGTCACGATCGTCTCTCTGCGCTGATACTGGACACGGAGTCAGTTGAGCCAGAGACGTTGGAGGACCGCGAACGTTTGGAATGGCAGACTATGCTGGCTTCCGTTCTGGCGGGAGACGTGTTGAAGGCAGAAAATACACGGATCGCGGTCGCGCTCAAGACATCAATGGAGGAAGAGAATAACTTGCGCGCCGATCTTTGGCTAGGTATTCAAGCGAAAGTGCATGGAACCACAGAAGCGGATGTGCGTAAGAGGATGGACGAGCGCAGACTGCGTATTGTGGATGCGACAATCAAGGAGGTCATGGAATTTCGGGTCTCAGATCTTCCACCAGACTGTACTGGGTCGACAGCTGCAGACCATGCTCTCGGACAGGTCAACGCTATCCTCCGTCGCGTGGATATTGTGCACTCCCTCTACCCAAGTCTACGCTGCCTCTACCTGGACTACCCCGCTGCCACATCCAACCAGTTTCAGCAACGGTGTGATGCGTTGAACACCTGGTCGACCGTCATTACATCACTTCGCCAGAATATTGAGGTTCTGCGAAAATGGACTGGTAGCGAGACGTTGGACGTCACGCAGCCGACATCTAATCCTTCGACGCCATTTTCTAACAATCAATCCGAAGGGATCAACGGAGGCACGGCTTTCGTGGAACGCATGTTGAAGGAGGAGTCCATCCAACGACAATTCGAGAAGGGTTCTATGACAACTATCCATGCACTCGTTGGTACTACTCGCGACGCCCACGTCAATCTCGCACCTATGTTTCGCGACATGAATCTCCCCTCGTTCGAGCAAGAACTGGTTCCCCTCGTTTCCTTCCTCACCAATCTCGCCCAGGCTGTACTCCGCGTACGGCTTGATTACGCCCAGAAGCTCAAGAATCCTGACATCCTCATAATCGACCAGATAACAGAGGATTTGAAGGTCAAGATTGGCTTCGCTTGCACGCTGAAACGACAGTACGAGGCATTTTTACTTCCAGATCCAGGCGGGAATTGGAAGCTGCCACCATGTATCAGCGACGATTATGACAGCGTTATCTTGGAGGCTCTGACCTTTTTTTTCAAACTCATCCATTGGAAGCTCAAGAGTGGTCTCAGAGGTATCTACTTCAAGGAGACGGACGTAATTGAAGGTCAATGGGCTACTTTCAGCGACGTCAGTTTGAGTGTCCCTGGAGGACCATCACTGGTTGCAGAGCAGCTCGGGTGCGTATCCTTTCTTCTCTCAACTTATGATTCATGTTCTGACGTAGGGTGAAGGACGTTGACTAACAAGCTCATGGTTCGAGTGACCAACTACTTCGATACCCAAATACGTATACCCATTCTGAATGGAATACGCCAACATCCTCGAGACAATCCTAACGGCGCGAGTTCGGCAGCACGAACGGCGTTCAGAGCACATCTGGATGCAGGAACCCTGTCTGACAAGCCCATGACCGACGAACAAATGCTGAGTTGGTATGGAAAAATCTTGGAAGGTGTTAAGCAGCGTTATAGAAAGCTACAACGCCTGACACGGTCTGACATTTTGCACCCACTGATACTGAACGCGTTCTGACTCCACTTTTCAGGGTCCTAACGCGAAGGTTCAGCAATTCGTCCGAATACGACCTCGAAGATGTGGACATCGATCATTTCATTGCTGCTCTTGTGGAGACAGACCATTGTCTAGTTTACACGCGCACATGGGAAGAAGACGGAACCTACATCATCGTCCATCCTAGCCTTCGACAACGGCCTGACTCAATCCGACGCATCATGATGGAGGCCTTCCACGTTACCGAGGCAGACGAGGATATGTGGTTTGTCGACGCTGCAGACCCGGAAGTAGACGAAGAAGAGGAAGTACCATATATCCTCATCCTCTCTCCTCGGACACGCTTCCTCTGGAACGGCCTGGTACTCATGCTCCAAATACCGGCATTCGATCTTAAGCTCGCCGACAATCGTGTCCGTCTCGTGGCGGATGGTCCTCTCCATCGTCTTGCGCTGGCCAAACGACAATTCTCCGAGGTTTTCCTTGCCTTTGACGAAGACGGCGAGCCTCTCGAGTCATTTCTTCCCCCGCTGCCTTGCCTGATCGAATCTCAGGCGCATCTCCCATCCGTCAACCATGAGTTGAAGAAGATCAGCCGCGCCACGAATCGACTGGCGGAGTCCATAGTCGACTCGGTGCATCACGTCCGTGATGCTTTGCGGGAGGCGAAAGGCTATCAAGAACTTCTGGAGAATTGGTACGCATTTGCTTCAGAACACGGTCAACACGTGCAGAAGTATATGGACCCCAGCACACTTCATAAATTCAACCGCCTTCTCATCAAACTTGCCATCTCTTGGGTATCCTTCATTTGTGACGACTGTGACCCGAACGACCGGAAGACATTCCGGTGGGCGGTAACGGCGTTGGAATTCACGCTACATCGCACCCGCCGAAATAACATCCTCCACCTCCCTGACGATCAGTTCGAGATGCTGCGCCAGAAAGTCGCTACTTGCATGACCCTCCTTATCAGTCACTTCGACATCTTGGGAGCTCGCGGGACGTTGGAGGCCAAGAGGGAGAAGGAACGTCACGAGGAACTCTTGCGACAGAACGCTGCCAGCAGTAGCATCGCTGAGGTTGAGGCGCTGATGGGAGAGGACAGCGGGTCGAATTTCGTGGATCCTGCTGTCCGCATGTTCTGGGATAGAACCGCTCGGGCTCTTCGGGAAGTTGAGGCTCAACGAGCTCAGATCTATTCTGAGCAGCACACGTTAGGCAGAGTCCTAGATGAGGAGAAACTCGTCGATAAGTCACTCGTTTTCCTCGCTGGGTCGCGATCAAATATTTCCATTCGTTGGCAACAAGGCAGGTTCATCGGCGCAGGCTCCTTCGGATCTGTGTATCTTGCCGTCAACCTGGACTCGGGTTCGCTCATGGCCGTAAAGGAGATAAAGTTCCAGGAGGTCGCTGGCTTGTCGACACTATACTCACAGATTAAAGACGAGCTCAGTGTCATGGAGATGCTGCATCATCCAAACGTGGTGGAGTACTATGGGATTGAAGTTCATAGGGACAAGGTGTACATCTTTGAGGAGTACTGCCAAGGCGGTAGTCTCGCGGCACTCCTGGAACATGGGCGCATAGAAGACGATGGTATCCTCCAGGTTTATACCATGCAGCTGTTGGAGGGTCTTGCATACTTGCATTCCATGGGCGTACTACACCGAGATATCAAGCCTGACAGTAAGTCAAACTTAATTTCCCTGTGTGAGCACAGTCTTCATGCCTTTGTAGATATCCTACTCGACCACATGGGCGTTATCAAGTATGTCGACTTCGGTGCTGCGAAGATCCTTGCCCGAAATCAAAGGACCATTCAACGCACACGACGAGGTTCGGATGTCGGACCTGCCACAAGGGGCTTCACCACAAGCAATAATAGCTTGACTGGGACACCAATGTACATGTCTCCCGAGGTTATCAGGGACAGCGGTCGCGGTCGCATGGGTGCTATGGATGTTTGGTCCTTGGGTTGCGTCGTGTTAGAATGTGCCACGGGACGCAAGCCATGGAGCAACGTTGACAACGAATGGTCAGTATCCAACGCCTATCATCAGGAAAATGTCTGTTCAATGTTTTATATTTTAGGGCCGTCATGTTCCGTATTGGTATCGCCACACAGCACCCCCCACTTCCAGAGCCTGGTCAGCTTAGCGAACTGGGCATCGACTTCATCCGGCAATGTCTCACCATCGACCCAATGCTCCGCCCAACTGCCACTGAACTCATGAACCATCCTTGGATGGTAGAGTTCTCCGAAGCCCTCCGAAGCTACGAAGAAGCCGAGCTTGCTACGAGTCCACCGATGGAGATGCCGTCGGAGTCGACGTTCAGATCAGCCACCGTCGCTCGTCAGGCTGCCATTTTGCAGGAGAAGGAGGTGGAATCTATTTCGTCCGCGTCCCCAAGTTTGTCGCCGTTGGAAACACCCTCGGATAGTGGAAGCTCTCCTGGGCTGAATGAAGCCACCGGAGAGTCTACTGAACTTTTCATTTGAACCATTCACGAAGTTTGAACCCTTTTCGTTTGTTTTCGCCCTTTCTTTGTTTATGTTGCCTCATTCGCATATGCATCTTATCGATCTAAGTCCACTTGTAGCCTACCACACACGCACCTTTTACCTTTGTCAAGCATGTATACAATAGTTGGATTTTCGTGATCGTGGATGGGTCGAAACTCGTCTACTACTTGAAACAAAGCCATCGTCTGTGAATGCATTGCATTCTGTGAGGGTCCAAATCTGCTGGAGAGAAAGCTACAAAGAAAAGATGAGTACGAACAAGGAGATCGTGACGAGTACAGATATGGCATGCGTGCGTGCGACAGCAAAAGCACTGTGGATAATAGCGGAATAGACGAACTACATAGAAACACCCATCCCATCGGCTTCACTTAACAACATTCCACTCTACTCAATGATCCATCGCTTCGACCGCTGAGAATGCCCACTGCTACTTCCACTTGAGGTACTGGCGACACTGTGATGGCTGCTGCCACTTTCGTGCCTCGCCAAACCTTTCTCAGGCGAGTGAGTCGGGGAGAAAGCATGGGGAGGAGAAGTAGCGCCGTAGTTGTAGACAAGAGTTGGGTTGTAAGTGGTGGTAGGCCCATAGAACTGGGGGGCGAAGTTCGACAGTGCGGGAGGGGGCATTGCAGGGCCGGAATGGAACGCAACGGAGAAAGTGGGGACGGGGGCATTGGAGGGAGGGAAGGCGACTTTTTCATAATCGGACTTCTCATCGTAGTAGGTGGTGTCGTCATCCTCAATGAGCTCTTCAGCCTCAACTGGAAAGGGATGTCATTCATCACTGATATAGTAAGAATGTGGTATTGGTCACTTACGATGATGACGAAGACCCCTGCCAAAGTTGATTCGGCAGATGATCCCCAAAACCAGAGTGACCGCAGTCAGGAATACGGATGCGGACGTCATCAAGCTGAAGAATCGCCACTGCAAGAACGTCAAGCGGAAAGTGTTTGAAACGAACATAGCGGACCAGCCAACCAGGTATAACAAAGAGAAAGCAAGGAAGATCAGCATGGGGATCTTCATTTCTCGTCGCACTGCGATCCAGCCCTGTCAAGTAGCACAACGCGATTAGACATCTGTTCCAACTCGAGGGACAATCAACATACCGTTGTTAACCACGGGAAAAGAACGATAAGCACAATGATCATCGTGGCCTTGAAGAATGTGGCGCTGTCAGTCAGCCGTCCGATGTCGCCATTGAATACCTGATCGATCCACAGGCCACCGGAGACGACGATGAAGAAGCCAGAGAGTTGGATGACGATGGATAGCACCAAAACCACATTATACAAGCGGTTAATGGTGAGAGAAGCTCCAACACGCTTGAAGGTTTGCCAACCGAACAGCTGGTTCAGTGTGGATCAGCCAGTTGTGCAGAACTAACCGAAGACATTGATTTGATGTCTTACCTTGATGAGTCTCCAGCTGAGGAAACCGGATACTACCAAACCGACACAGTTCAACGCCAAGCTCGGGATTTCCGCGTTGGCACGCATCTTCCAGTAAGTTGGCAGCAAGTTGACACCGCAGGCTCCATTGGTGGTCAGTCGGACGAAATCTGCGCGGAAGCTCTTGGTATCAGCGACACGGAATCCTCCCCATGCAGTGGCAACGATGTGGGTAAGCAAAGTTGCGCCACTGGTAGAAACAATGTCAGCGAAAGTGCCAAACCGTTCGGCGACCACCTACACTCACATATGGGGTATGGATTCGTTCAACAAAGCAACAACCGACATGCCCAGTACCCATATCTGGAAGCAAATGAAGACAATATCTTCACGCTTGGTATTCTTGACTCTGTTGCTCGGTGAGACTTTTGATAACAGTGGTTGGTTTCAAGTATGACTTACTGGGATTCAGGCCAGTGTAAAGCCATGACACACTTCTCATCAAGAGTGATCTGTTTACCGTTGAAGTCGTTCACTTGCACTTCGTTCTCGCCTGATTTCGACACAACGGCGACAACATCCTCCCGCTACGTCAATAAAGTTGAGTAAATAGGTATTGCAAATGGGCAGGGAAGCTGACCTTGCTGACGTTGGCGAGCTTTGCGGATTCAGTGGGTGCAGCCGAAGGCAGTACAATCGTCAAAGTCTTTGTGACGGATTCGCTGGGAACGACAGCGTTCGCCGCGCGCGAGAAAGCAGAGGGTGCAACGGTGACGGTCAAAACCCTTGTTAAAGAGTTCTCGTCATCATCTTTGTTCTCATCGTCTTCCCCGTTCTTATCATCCTTGTCCTTAGTCGATACCGTTGGAAGAACAGATGGGGCCGAGGTCGTCTTGTCGGGGGCGGAAGCAGATGCGCTAGTCACAGGTGAAGAAGTGATCGCTACGGCCCGCTCGTTTGATCGAGTAGCTGGGGCAGCTGAGCTAGACGGAGATGCGGAAGTCTTAGCCACGGACGAAACCTCCGAGCTCGCTGGAATGGCGGTCACAGAGGACGTAAGGACTGTGGAGGTAACAGCAACCAAAGGGGATTGGGAGGATACAGGTGCCACAGAGGACATCAACGCCTCACTGGAAGTCGCTATAGCAGTAGAGGGCGGTACTGAGGTAGACACACTGGAAGCCGTGGAGTTAGAAAGACTCATGCGACCAGCGGGAGCGGCGACATTGCTTGTTCCCTTGTCACCCCAGATAACGCGACACGATCCAGTAGTGTTCTTGGAGTCGGGAACGGAGGTACACCACATGAGGTCAGGGCCTCCGAAGATGGCAAAACCCTTCGACGAAGAGTTTCCTGCGGCGATAACCTCTCCCAAGAAATGGGCAGCTTGTGCGTTGATGGTAAAGGCCTGTGCTTGGAAAATAACTTGGATAATGCAGTGGATGACAGAGAAAATGAAGTAAACGATCGTGATCTTGGAAATGGTGACGCGATCCCACTGTGAACATTGAGGGCTGGTTAGAGACGATTCGTCCGCAGATGGGGCTAGGTTAAGAGGGCTCGGAAGACAGGATGCCAAGCGACGAAGCAAATACCAGGTTGTCTCTGACCGTATACACCCCACGCTATCTTTCCCTCTTTCCAAAACCCAGCCCTTGACCAAGTGATATAGATAAGACTCACGAAGAGCTTCAGTTTAGCGGGGACGACATTGCCGAAACGCATTTCTGTGGAACGGGGAAAGAATCTTGGCATTGTCAGATTTCAGACAGGCCGAGTGAGCTCGTGTACACTCACGAAATGTGCAAAATGAGAAAGGGAACGGAAAGAATGCCACTAGGGCAAAAGGATTGTGCGCCTGGCCTGTATCTTGCTGTCTTGAGCTATTCAAGGGTGGATAGTAGCAAGGACGGCCCAGCCGAAATCAAAGCGAAGGAGGTTGAAAGGAGAGGGAAAGAAAGAAAGAGGGAACGGGCTTGAACAGACAGCGACGAGAGGAACTTGCCTCAGCTGGGATGAAGGAAGAGGAACGGTCGAGCCTCAGCCATCGTTGTCAGGTCGACCTCCCTCCGTCATTTCGGGATAGCGCCCATAGCTTTCAATCTTTCTACTGTCTGATCTCATCATTCGACATTCGACGGACATGGGATTCAAATATCAATAATGTGCAGCTCGCGTACAATAATAATGCTACAGTAACTACGAGATACTCATACAGTATACCAACGCTTCTTATCGCTCACGGTCCACAGCGTCCCCTTCTCTTCCTCGTCGTCAGGCAAGCCACAGCCTGCCCATCGGTCTTCGCGGGCAATGTGTCTCTTCACGTGTTCTCCCTCCAGCAGATGCTGCAAGACCTCGTTAATTTCATGTCTGTCATACACGGAGCGCAGCCTCCATCGAAGTTCGGCCTGGGAATGCACACATTTAGTACGCTCATACAGGTGCATGCAGGAAGGACCGTGGGTGGTAGCACTCACCTGGGTCAACCCAGGTCGAAAGACGATAACCCCCGTCACAGCCTTCAACGCTGCGTCCCAGACAGCTTGCACCACCATCCCACGATGGTCCAACCAACGTCGTGGAAACACGCGGAGCGAACCCTCATCGCTCTCGCTCGTGACGGCAGTCCAGTCCTTCAGATGTTTGGACGACACAAGAACAACGCTTCCGTAACCGGCCCAGAACAACACTGGAATGGAGGCATCTGTTAAGCGTGTCACGACCATGGGCAATAACAGCGCATCAGAAGGGGTGAACTTCGTCTAAGGGTTTCAGTCAGGTCAATGATCAAATCACAGCGCAGAAATGACGCACCACCAGCTCAGCTTTCTTAATGCCCTTCGGCCCTGCTTGATCCAAGAGATTCCTCAAAATCGTGGCCACACTCAACTCCTCCTGGTTCAAGCTGGCTCGGATCGTGGCAGTGCTTTCTTGGAGGCACTGCACGCAGTCTACAGGTCCGGATGAAGCCTTTCTGCACGCTGCCACGCCTCCATCAACTCTACGACCATGCCCCGTGGTGTCCGGAACAGCAGACAAAGCTTCGGACTCCATCATCATGATATCTGCGCGAGGTGAAGCCTCTCGTGCCTGCTCGGGAATGACAGGGCGAACAAACACGGTAGTTTCGATGTCGTCGTCATCTGCAAACCGATCAGGATGTCTCCTGTGACAACAGGGTAGTGAAACACGAACCAATTTTCTTGCTGTTCCAGTCCATCCCGTTATGCGCAAACTTCACGTGCGACGTATCGATCTTGAATTCGATGTTGCCTTCAGATACGAGTTCAATGAGGGCGGCAGTTTCGCCATCGGACGCAAGCAAGGGCCACTCCCGCCATTCTGGATCTGCGTGCTCATCTGGTTGGACAGTAAACTCCACGGCATCCTGAAAGATGTCGGCCGAGACTGAACCTCCGAGTGCGTTTTGATTCCTTTCGATCTTGATTCAGTATAGCAGCACAAAGGGAGAAAAACACTGAAAATGACGAACATCTCCGATATCCTCAGCGTTTTACCTGGCTTTGTCTTGGTTGGATCACGAACTACTTTTGACAGTACACCGCGCTCCAGGAGCTTCAGAGTAGCAAGTTGGCAATGCTCTTCTCCGACGCTCTTCATTAACGCAGAAGCAGCTTGCATATCGTACAATTCGTTCGGAGTACCAAGCGCCATCTGTTGATTTACTATCACAGGTTGAAAAGAAGAGGAAGCACGAACATGGACTTACCTTTACTGTAGCGTCGGCGACATGAATTACCTCAGTTGGGTATGAGTGGAATGGTGGCAATTCATGCGCATCAACCAGGAAAGCATGGTGCAAGAAGGCTTTCTCCCGAGCTTCTTCAGACGGATGCGTCCACATAAAGTCATACGTGGGTGCCGTTTGTGCCTTCTCAACAACTGTCCACGACTTCTGCAATTGCGAGATAGTTGAAGGCAAGTTGATCGTGGAAGTTGGTTCAGTCTCAAAGAATCCAATCCGTCTGCTCTGCGTTTCAGCCGATCATAATGCAACACAAAGGAATAGAACTCACAGAGCATTCTTGTCTATATGCGCCCGGAAGAATTTGAGGTGTACCACCATATCGAAATTCGAGGGGCTCTCAGGATCAGGATCTGGCAACACGTCCATTCCGCGATGCTGCATCCACACTTCATACCATTTCTCCTCCAACCTCTTCATGTACGTGTCGGCTCCGGGTTGTTCTCGAAGACTGCCGATGCGCTGCCGAACAGAGTTTCTCGGTACGGCGGGGAAAACTTGTTCGAGAGCCGCCCAATCCAACCTTGCACCATTTCGGCAGCGGGCCTTGATAATGGCAGACGCATCGCGCGCAAGTTCGTCGTAGTCACGATTCCACTGGAATCGGTGTCGACGGCGGACATCTAACAAGGCAATGTTTTCTGTGAGCTAAAGGCATCGGGACCATGTGTAACCTACACACCAGACTCTTCCTTTCCTTGACCTTTCCCCTTGTCGGCTTTTTTCTTTGGCGGGCGAATGGGAGGAGCCGGACCTTGTTGAGCAATGAGAGTCTCGACTGGCTTGTCCGTCGAGGTGCGCACCACAGGCATCGGTGCGGGAGCGGCGGCAGGGACAGCGGCACGTGCGGGTTTCTGAGGGGCAGGGACAACATTCGCCACAGCAATCTTCGCATCCTCAATTGCCTGTACTATCTCCGCCTCCCATTTCTCCAAGTCTGTCCCCGAGCTCTGCATAAAGCTCGCTCGCACGCGACGGACCCGTACGCCAATAGAACCCTGCAACGGTTGTGGGTGAATTTTTGTCACCATCTCGTCCCATACCCTCTCCTTTTGCTCCTTTGCTGACGCCGCCTTCTGCGCAAGAGCTGACCGCTTGGCTTCCGCGTGTTTCTCCTGTTTTCGAGTCCTATCAAGTAGCTTAGCCGCCTCTTGCTCCATCCTCTCTTTCTCCACGGCGTAAAAGCGTTTGACAGCCTCAAGCGGAGCACACGATACCCACGAAATCTGTTCCAACTTCTGCGTGTCATCCAGAGGAGTGGTTTGCTTCTTGCTATCGATGAACCGGCGGAGATACTCTGTTTGATACCAAGAAAAGACGTATGATGTCTCCCAAGCTCGGTTGCGACGGAATGCCTTGAGCATCTTGCTATTTACGGCCGAGAATCTGGAGACATCCATGGCATTGAAGGAATGTGCCAATGCGCCTTGATGATCCTCAAGCGCAAACTTGACATCGCGCCAGAAGGCCTCCCCCTCCGCGATGGAACCTATCGGAACATCCTTCCAGAACCTGGTGGGAGACTCTCTCAGGACCCACAGGAAGATAGGTGCACTCATTGTGAATTGCCAGTACTGTGGAGTTCCAGGGAGAGACGCTGTATCTTCTGTAATGGGGTCAAAGGACGTAGGATGCGCGTCCTTGGGTGGGATCTGGATGGCCGGGTTGGCTGATTCCGAGGTACGAAGGGGGCGGACGACGTCCAAAGCATGTAGCATATCGAGGAGGTCCAAGATGCGAGTCTGCGAACGCGACCCGTCCACCTTTAGAACGCGTTGAATGGATTTCGGCAAATCCGCCACGGGGGTAGTGGAACCTTCTGGAGTCGAGAGTAGCTTCTCCAGTTCTTCATTGTGCTCCAAACAGGCGACCAAAGCACAGTAACTCGACACAGGGATGGTCTGGTAATAATGAGGGAAGTGTATGATCCGCTGCTCCCGAGAGACGACACCTGCAGAGTCACTCTCCGACTCAAAGAGTTGTAAGGCATTGAGATGAAGAACTTTCGCCCGCGCAGCCTTTCCGGGTATGAAACCGTAGAGCTGCGCAATCGTGTCCCTCTCAGAGAGCAGTGCCTCTCGGATGCTCGTTTCATCGCGGCGGAACAGGGTCTCAGCTCGGTCTGGATTCGGGTCGACATCCAAACTGAATGTTTCCGGGATAGCAGGGATGGGTGTCGCCACTGGAGTCTCTGGTGGAACAATCTTGAACTCCAAAGGTAGGTCGACAGTCCGAAGTGGGTGCGCAGCAGCGTATGGTCGAATGCTTTGACCGAGTTCTGAGAGTAGCACAGAAAGCTCCGCCTCTGATAGATTAGGCAGGTATGCGACTCTGACCCTCCGACTACTACCGGTAGCGAGCGTAACCTGCGTAGTGAGGAGCTTGATCTGTCCGCGTGCCTCGAGAGTATTGAGGGTCGCCTCTAAAGTCCGTTTGTCCACCTTTGAGCCGGGTACGCGTGAGCTGACCGGTTCACCTGCCTGCATCATGCGCTCGAGCAGCTTTGAGTGATGTGTGCTGAACTCCTTGGGACTGACGTTCGCCAACCCGCCAGCTTCGGTGATAAGTTGAAGGAACTCTTTTTCGCGTCGACTTTGGGAAATGTTTTCTGGTCCGGTCGTCTTCGCTCGTTTCGAAGGGTACTCAAAGGCGGCGGGTGCAGGAGTCTGCCGCTTGGAGAGTAAGCCTTCTCCGCCCACTGTCTTGGCGCCAGCTGGTGGAGGGTCGAATGCAATAAGCCTACTCGTATCGAGCAGGGCGGGGTCAATGGGGATATCGGAGCGAGGGGCCGTAGCAACGTCGAGAGCGGGTATTCTTGGGATCGAGGGGACGGCGAGGGAAATGGAGTGGCGAGTTTCCTCAGTGGCCATATTTGCCCTTGGAACGTCCGTCATCGGTGCGGAATGAGAATCAATAGCGTCGGTAGTAGTGTTATCAGGTACAACAGCAGCTTCGCCAGGAGATGGAGTGCCCAGTGGGGCGGCGGGAGGTTCATCAATAGCCTGCAGAGGTACCGGGATATCGAGACTTGGTGGTTCTGGAGCGTGACTAGGGGCCCTGCTCAGCAGCAGTTCCTGATCATTTGACACAAACGATGTTGATGCCGATGGCTCTGGTTCGTCTGCCCGACTGCTACCGCGTGTGAACCTTCGCGATGATCTTCGCGGTGGAGAGACGTCGGTGGCTGGTTGGCTCTTCTTCTTCCTAGTTTTTGGAGCAGATGTCCCTATTGTATCTGGAAGTGGTTCCGGAGGCGGTATTTTCTCTGCAGCTCGGGTTATTTCAGCCACTTCAGTCGCTGGAGGTAGGTCCTCTGAAGCCCCGACTGGACCCTCACCAACGTCCATGGTTATGTCGGCGATAGGTTCGGTGGCTACGACAGGTTTTACCTTTGGTGGTCTACCACGACGCTTTTTCGCAGGAGGGGGACCCTCTTCCGCATTAGCTGCGGTGGCGGGATCTCCATCCGGTGCGACGGTCTCTTCTCGTTTGCGCTTTCGTCCCCCTCGCACAGGCGGTAAATTTCCATCCAAGCCATCTCCACGGGCATACTTCCTCGGTCTGCCCTTCTTCACTGTACCATCCGCAAGCACCGGGTTCTTCTGTTTGCCAGGTTTGGCCTTCTTTTCCTTCTGTGGCTTCTTTGACTTCACGGGGAACGAGACTCGGGATGGGCCTTCGCTGGCATCAACGAATGCATTCAGGTCATCCTGGGTGTCGTACAGCTGGTCGGGATCCACTTCCATGAAGTCGCCAACGTGTGACATGTCCGTCTCAAGGTAGGCCGAAGACATTCCTTCCTTCTTGGCGAGTTGATGAAAGTGCGCCATGGTGAAATATCGAAAGCGACGCTCGCGACCTGCTGTCTCCTGCAACTGACAGATTCCAAGGTCGGCAAGGTGAGCCGGCGGTGGCCACTGCTCCAAACGAGAAAGAAGTTGTTCGATGATCCGCCGATCAAAACCACAAAGAGCCTTTGACAACGCCTGACGCGAACACGGTAAAGCTAAGTAATGAAATGTGGCTTTGAAGACTTACAGTTATTGTGGTTCCCTCAGTCCCAGAGGCTTCAATCAGGTCGATAATCTGTCGATGTAGTGAAACATTTCCTTTGACACCATTTTCGCCTGCTGCTTCATTGTGTGAGACAAGATATCGCGACCACCCTCGCCTGTACGCACCATCGTCTTCCTGTGTCTCGTCCTCCGCTTCTTCCTCCGCCACCTTATCATCCCCAGCAGAGAGTAGCCGGAAGCAAGGAATATATCCTGACTTCTTCCGGGGATGAGGTGCCTGTACCTTCTCTATGACACCCTGCGCCATAAGCTCACGCATTCGAGTCATGAAGAATCGGCGGTCCGTCTTGCCCTTTGCGGGGGTGAAGCCCTGACAGATGCCCTCCAAGGATGAGAACACCGTTTCATATGTAAAGAGACTCTACTCACGATACGCGTGATAAGATTATGAGCTGGTGATGTTTGATGAGGAGACGCTTGCAAAAGTTTGACAACACGGCTCTTGACGATGGGAAGACTGGACAAGAAACGCAGGTCAATTGGTTCGAAGGTGATATCTGCTGGCGAGATGTCGTCCACGCCATCATCCGGTTCCCCTTCCGCCTTGAGCAGGTCGATGTCTGCAAGCTCAGCTTCTTCCGCAAGTAATGTTTGCCATACGGGACTGCGGTCAAAGAAGTACTTGTGGATGAGCACATGAGACCCGACACCAGCCTTCTTTCTCTTCTCCCTAGAGACGAACGAGAGTTAGACGATTACATGTGGTGCAGGAAGTGGAGGCGACACTTGCACAAGATTTAACTCGACCAGTTTGCCGACGAGATAAAAGCATGTCTTTGCATCGTACCCTGTTTGCTTGCTGAGATCTACCGTGCTGATACCTGCTGCTCGCCCTCGGGCAATGAGTTGTAACGCAGTGAATACCATGGGGGTCAACTTATGCGACTGTGGAGGAAAATCAGTCTCCGTGCACGCCAATGATATTCTAAGAGGAACATGCCCTTATATGCGACCCAATCAATGCCATAGAGACTTGGTCACGGTCCACAGCAATACGAAGCTGGTCACCATGCTCCTTGATGAGATCATCAAGGGGCTTGACTGCGGCGTCCCCAATAATAGTCAGTTCGAGGTCCTCCGCATCCGCATTGTCGTCCTGCGTCGCGCCACCCTTTTTCCGTCTCCCGTCGTCCGGTGCAATGAAGACGTCCGCATTCACGTTTTCTGGCAATTTCCCTACGCGTACTCCTGGTTGTTGCACGATAACCGACCAGAAGAACGCATAAAATGCATCATCGAGCTTTTGCGTTTGCGAGGGATTGCTGGCGTAAAAGTCTGAGACGAAGTCCCGCAATCGCGATACCGCGCATCCTAGAGATAGGAAAAAGATGTGAGCGACCAGAACGCAAAAAACGAGAGGCAAAAAGAGCAGGCGACGATGGGAATCGAACCCCTGAACACGACGCCCTTCACAATTTTGTCGAGGTCAGATAGTGTAAGTAAGAAAGCGCACCAAAATCGCCATCAAAGGCGAGCTCGCGAAGGCAATGATGAATGACCTCATCCATCCTCCTCCCGACTCTTTGTGTTCTTCGTCGTTGCTGTTGTACAGATGAATGACTCCTAGGAAGATGGTCGTTTCAGGGTTGGAAGCCGACAGAACTGTCTACTCACGGATCACGGTATTAGATCATGAGTTCGAGATTGTAACAGTAAGCAGGAGCAAAGCCAGTGGCTGTTGACTTCAACCCCGACAGATATTGAGTTGGACTCGGGAGGTTGTTGGGCGGCGACTCGCCGCCATACCTGCCATTTCCGGACGTTTCGGCGCCACGCCGAGCTTGCCGGCCGACACATCACTTTCACATGCCGAGAGAAACAGCAGAGCAGGATGACGAGGAAGAGGAAAAGGACAGGAATTTGGCAGTCGACTGGAGCCCACGTCATGCGAGACGTAGGCTAAGCCCTCATGGGGAGTGGGGAATGTTAGTATTCATTCCGGATAGGGCGAACAGAACTGCTGTGCTGGTATGACCGTAGGTTCGGGGTAGTACATTGTAGTATCGTAGTGTCATAATGTAGAGGTCGTCAATGGACGAAGAAATTTTGGGGAGTGATGCATGAGGCCTCTAATAAACCAGTCCAAACCCATGCCACAAATCTAAAAGCCGTTGCCATGGAGTATGTGCAACTGATCCACAATAAAGAAGAGGAAGAGGGGGAGAAATCCATGAGCCAACCAGAGAAACGAAATGGGGAGCTTAGCTATGGAACGAATGCGCATGCTGCCCGTCTTTCGCCTCCCACATACTCCTCAAAACGTCCGTGAAACCCATCTTTCCCAGCTGTGCGTTCTGTTCGAATCTCTGTACTAACCAGTTCTCCAGCCTGTCCGCTGCGCTTCTCCACAACGCCATCCGCGCCTGAATCTCCGCCGTCTGCACAAACGTCGTTGTACCATTCGGTGCAGGTGAGTACCGGATGTTTTCGTAACAAGTGGCGAATTGTGAGAGGGAGAGGTTGACGGAGGTAATGGTGGCGTCCTGCGTCGCGGGGTTTATGAAGGAGATCTCTCTAACAAAAGCGTCTTCTGATCCACCGAAGAGCTATATTCCGGAAAATCAGTGAGTATGGCAAGGCGCGGAGAGTGCGCATACAACGTACCTTGACAATCCATATTGGTGCTTTCTGCTTGCAACCCAACACCCGTTCTGTGCGGATGATGCCCGTCTGTGGGTCTACCGAGCGGTCCAAGACGTCGACGGTGACGACATGCGAGCAATGGGGATTTGGGTACTTGTGCCACATGCCAATAACGACGTGTGACCAAGGGTGCCTAACACAAAAAACAGATCTTATGAGCACACAACGCTCCCCTGAAGCGTAGGAGACGGGGTACTCACTCGTAGTTGAAGAGCTGCGAGAAGTAATGCATGGCGGTATTACGGATAAAGCGAATAGGATAAGTCTAGGTGTACTGAGAAAGTATGGAGAGGGTCCAGGGAGGTGGTGATGGTGGTTGGTGATAAAGAACGCACACGACTGGCTGAGCGGGGAAATTTTGTCGGTGTCCAATCAAGTGGCTCCCGATCCTGCCAAGGGTCGGTGCCTCCCCGCTTCCGATTTCCCCCGAGCACCATTCCGCCTCCGCATCATCTTACGTCAGTCTCCTCCACTCTCACAAGTTTGAGAGGTGTGTTCCTCATCCGGTAATCTCTCAACAACTCATCCCCAGAGACATCCGGCTCGGGGTTAGATAGGTTTTACAACGGATCCTCAGTGTAAACACCCGCATTAACATCGGCTTTCGAACTTCGCGCACATCCGGAACGATGGTCGTTAGGAGGAGTGGCACGAAGCTGTGACCGTTTTTAGATCTAACAGCTGGCGTTCGATGGAGACGCATCGCATTTAAGATCGCATTATAATCCTTTCGGATATGATACAACTGTCCCTTATATCACTGACATCATGAAGGAATTTACCAACAATATTAGTGCCGCACCCCAGTCTCTGGTCGCTGCGAGCACTGAACATTTCACGTCCATCTGGCATCCACGTTCACGTTCTGCAAGATACTTCGTATTGCCTACTGATACATCGATTGTCCAATGATTTGTGATACAGCTGGACCACTTGGGTCATCTCACCTCTCAGCAACAGCTCGCAGCTCCGCCAATCTCGCCTTCATCTTCGGGCTAGGTAAACAAATGATAAATCCAGTAAGTGACTCTTAAACGCAAACAAATCCGAGAAAAAATATCCTTACACTTCAAGCAACTTCGATTCCAAAGCTTCTTTCTCCTGTTGAAGCGCAAGTCGTTTCTCTGCGTCCAGCTTTGTGCTACACAAAAACCGACGGTCGATGATCAGCACCAGCAACCAGCGAATGCGTCATGAAAGAGGGAGTTACTTACAAGACGTATCCGCCCTGTCCATCATACTGCAATATCATTGAATGATACTTCCAAAGCGAAGGTCGGTGCGAAACGGTAAGGAGGGTGATACCCAACGATGTAGCGTGATCCATCATCATGCCTTCCATCTCTGTAGGCACTAATGAAGTCGCTTCGTCCAACACCGCATACTAAGAATAACCATTAGCATCCCATGGGTCCTAAATGGTGTGTTTACTCAAGTAAACGCACCTTGGGCTTGTGATAAAACAGCCTTGCCCAAGCGATCTTCTGCTGGTCTCCCCCACTCAACGCTTCCCTCCACTCCCTCGCTACATCCCAGCCTCCCTCTCGCGCCACGATATGCTCCATATGAACCATCGCAAGCACGTCCAGTAATTCAGCGTCACTGACGCCCCGAGCCTGCATGTCGGCTTTGGAGTGTGGGTAGATGACTTGATCACGAAGATTACCAAGGGAAAGGTACGGCCGTTGAGGAATGAGGATGAATTGATGTGCGGGCGGCTTGCGAACAACTCCGCCGTATACAGGCCAGAGACCGCCGAGGATACGGAAGAGAGAGGATTTTCCGCAACCATTTGGACCGACAATGAGAAGATGTTGCTACGTGCAATAGATAGATGAGTCCATTTTATGTTACACTCAGCTTAGGACAGCACGTACCCCTGGCTTGACGAAGAAACTTAGGCTCTTCACCAAGACATCACCATTTGGTGTCACAATTGGCACATTCTCAAAATGAATCTCATCACTCTCAAGGATTTGTCCCCTACCACGAAGAACTTGAGTGAAAGGGGGAATTAGTGATATATCCATGTTAAGAAAATCAACCAGAACGCACTCTTTGCGTTCTCATCGGTGGTTGCACTGCTCACAAGAGCCTTGTCAAACTTTCCTTTCCGCACGTCGGCCATTGTGTCAAGAAGAAGCGAGACACGGGCGGTGTATCCAGCCAGTTCTGAAAGATCCTTGTAAGAGTACAGAACCCGACCAAAGGCATCTACATGGTCAATCTATCAGCGTAGGGCAGAGGTGCAATGGATGATGTCACTAACCAGACGAGGAAAGAAGTAGTCGTCTGTTGGTAACAAAGCCTGAGGAGAGCAACTTCAGAGGGCCGTTGATATTAGTGAGCCAAGTAAGGACATACCCTCAGTCCTACTTCCAAGATCTAGACTATGCACGCCGGGCAAACGGAAGAATACAGGGATCGCACAGATGCACAGCTGATTACCAGTAAGACAGATGTATGAGACTCATTCAAGGACCTAAAATGACGTACCCCAAAGCTTCCCCAAAGCCACTTCACAACACCCTCCTCAATGCACCCAAACCACCATCTTCGCCTCAACACGGTGTTTTCGTGCTTCACCAGCCCGGCATACTCCCTCTCTACAAGCATTTTCTCCGTCTCCTCGCCGCCGAAGAATGCTACCTCTTCTGCAAAGGAAGCAAGACGAGAGTTTGTGTGCCGGAGAGAACCTGCCAGGTGCGCGGACAGCGCGGTGTACGCTCCGAAGGGAGGTGTAAGAGCGCGCACTGTAATTAACATGGTAAGTTATGTGTACAGTGTGTATCAGCGTGGTGATACTCACACACTGCTGCAGAGGTCTGCACGAGTATTGATAGAATGATGAGACCCTCTGCTCCCACATTCTGAGAAAGCTGGTAGTTGTATAAGATGACGTCCAGCACCGGCTTAGCCAAGTTGGAGTAAATGGCAGCCAGATGGGTTGCGAAGCGTTGAATATCGTGAGTTATCATTCTGCACACATCGATTTAGTCAGATATAATAATGCGAGAGAAATACGACTTACTGGTCTGGATTCTTGATGCGGTCGTCGAGGTTGGCTGCAGGACTTTAAGTGAGTGTGCAGCGACGTCATACGTCGGTTAAAATATCTACCAAGTTTGTAGTACACCTTGCCGCCATTTTCAGTCTCCTCGCCATCTCCGAGATACTGTCTTGTGACTTCCTCCGTCAATCTTGTGCGATATGCTAGTGCAAGCTTGTTCTGAACGTAGCTAAGCCAGCTATTCGTCCAGGTAGCAGGAATAGCCACAAGTAGCCACTTCAGGATATTCCAAAGGAACGGGAAGGTCTGGGCTCTGACGAGGGACGCGACAATCCTGCGCAGAAAGCGAGATGAGATCAATGGTACACCGGAACGCATAAGCAAATCCGCGTACTTCCCGTCCAGTGCGGCAACGTAAAGCGAGATTACAGTGCGAAATATGAGAAGGGAAGAGTGCATGAATAATAGCATGGCTTCTTTGGATCGTATGCTTGGTATCACGATGCGAAGGATATTGGAGAGTCTCTGGTAAAAGACAGCATCCACCTATGTTTCCCGATCGCCATTGGATCAGCCTTCGGAACATCCACGTAAAGCTGGCAAAGGCTCACCGCGACCCTCGGTGGTTTCTTGGTAGCATCGCCATCTTCCCCTGCCTTGGCTGTTGCCCTGGCCTTCCCCTTGGATCCATCTGCATCGGGACGCGCTGGACGGGCAGAAATGGAGCGATATGTGTTGTGAACGACGTATAGCGCGAATGCAATGTTGAGAGCACGTTGGATAAGCGGCCTGTTGGAGGAATAGAGCGTTGTGAGTGCCGCCAGCCGGTCTTTGGCAGGGGTCGTCATGGCATGGGAGGTGAAAGGGAAAGTGCTCGGAAAGTGGAATGTGGGGTAAACGGCATGTGAATGCGCATAGACGCCCATTGACGGGTAGAATACAGGGATGTTCAGATCCGACCAGCAGCCACCCACTCCACCACCTCCTGCCAGTCCTTCACCCGGGCCACCGGCGCGTCCTCTGCGAAACTCACACTCTCCTCCTTCCAGAACTCCCGTCCACCCTCCTTCGCAAGTCGCTGCGCGAAACTCAACTCCTCCTCGATCGGCCCAACCTTCGACTCTCTCTTGTTCCACTCGTTGTCCCCGAACAGAAGCACCGGGACAGGCGGCTCGGCTCTGATACACTTGAGGCAGTTTTCCAACGAGTCGTCGATCATCAGCTTGGCCTTCAGTCGGTGACATACCTGCCATGGGGCGGTGATCTCAGTACAATCCTCCCAGTGAGCCTAACAAATGGACCCACCCCGGCCTTGGACAGCTTCACGGTCAACACATCGTCCGGAGTCTCTCCCAACGTCTCCTGCGACTGACCAGTGCAGATAATGCTAGCAAAGGTCCCAGCCGGGAAATGCTCCGCCAACCACTTGTGCGCTCTCTCCATCTCTCGCCTCTGCCTTGCTGTCACGATAACCAATCTGTACCCCAACTCTCTCAACTTCTTCACACCCTCCACCGCCCCCTCTACCGGGGGCACGATCTCGATCCAGTTCGTCTTCCAGAATTCCTCCACTTTGTTGAACGTTTCCTCTGGTGTGCCCCAGGAGGGGTTCTATGCCTGAGGTTAGGACTATGCAATTAGCCACTACAGCTCAGAAACTCACCTGCCAGTAGTGATAGTCTGCGGACACATGAGACGCCAAGATAGAACCACATCACAACGTACTACTCACAATAAAAGTGCTCTAACTGCATATCCGTCCCGTACGCTTCATTGTGCCCTACAATGACCACCAGTCAGCCATTTTCCTTTCCAATGCGATGCTCCACATACACTTGGCGACAACCACGTTAGTCTGACTGAGCACATCATCCATGTCCACCGCAATGACTGGTTCATGGGTGTGCTCAAACTGCGCCAAAAGTTCCTCCAGAGCTGCACCTGCCGCTGCTTGATGTCTAGGTGTGTTTGTGCCAGAGGGATGTTCTGCCCGTTCGTGGGCTTGTTCGACGACGAGATCGGATTGGGCTGCTGACATCGTTGAAGGGCCTAGTGGAGTGGTTTGTGGGATTGGAGTTGGACAGAACTTCAAGTTTTGCTGAAAGATCAAAGGTTGATTGAGATTTCTATGATCGATCACGTCATATCGCGGTTAGATAACGCATGAGACTTGCGTTCGAGCCGACATGAACTCATCGTCACCCAAAGTTTGATATGCAGTGGTTTGGAACATAACCAGCCAATTTATTCACGCCGACGACATAGATCTCAGATACATTCTTAGCACCTTCACACAGATGGAACACAACACCGTTGAGACAACAAGAAATTCAGCGACAGGACCGGATAGGCCTTTCCTTGGACTAGACAATCTGTCTGATCTGTAGAGGCAAAGAGAGAGAGAGAGACCGTCAGAAAGGGGGACTCCAGTATAGCGTACAACGGCTAACCTTTCCAGTTTCGACGTCGTACACCCAACCAGTCACAACAGTCTCAGGCAACACAAGAGGACTCTCTTTCAAGAACGTCACATCGTCTTTCACACTCTGCTCAAGATCTCCAAACTCCAAGAAGTCGATATGGTCAACGGCCTGCAGCGCGGGGTTGGTAGGATCGGAGTCCTTAACGATTTTCTGAAGTTGCGGCGACGAGAATGTCAACATTCCACAACCGGTGTGGTGGAATACAGCGATTTCACGGGTCCCGAGGAGGCGTTGGGATATGATGACGCTGCGAAGAGCGTCCTTGCTGTTGCGTGTGTGGTTAGGAAGTTAGGGGAACCGTGTACAGAAGGCCTTCAAGGAAACGTACGCGGATCCACCAGCGTTGCGAATGATGTGAGAGTCACCTTCCTTGATTCCGAGTTCTGCATAAACGCTGCAGGAGAGTCAGTACGGAACATATATACATCGATTTCATCTAACTCACTTGATCCGAGCGTCCATACAGGTAACTAGGAAGACAGTAAGGTTGCTGGGCAATGCATACAAGCACGATCCGACTCACTGATAGCCAATTTCTTGGCTGGTGGAAGTGGCAAGGTCGACTTCTGGCCAAAGTTGGCCGCATACTCTGCGTTGGGAGCGAGGAAATCCTTGTAGGCTGACATTGCTGCGTCTGTAGATGTTGAGGTTGAGAGTGAACGGGTTGCGTGTTCTGTGGCAGGGGCGGTAGCAGGTTCTGCTTGAGTGCTCTGGATATAAAGCAGTCAGTTTAATACCATCCGGTCAACTTGGCACACCACGTCATCGAAAAGAGGGGGAATCTGGGGTAGGAATGGCGGAACGATGGCGTGATGGGTATAATGCGGGAGATAACGCTCACGAAACCCATGTCCACACTGAGCACCATGGGAAGCATAAGCACCATTCTTGAGGGGCCTACAGTGCAGAGGTGCGGAAGAAGACCACACACGTCAACTCGCGTCGTTATCCATGGCCTTGTGCCCAGACCACGTTCTGACAGCGAGACTCCCTGGCTAGCCTCCTGACCAAAAAGTGTGATGAAGAATGGGAGGATGAAGGACAGACATTGGCCAGTTTTTGTGCAGTGTGAACAGCACGAATGAAATCGCGTTGGCTGAGCTTTCGGCTGGTGGGATTTCCTGGTGAGAAGAGTGGTGCGATAGACGAGCGTTCGCAGCGAGAGAGACCGCGATAGAGATGAACGAGCATGGGGACTTTTGCGGGAGGAAGGGGGAGTTTTTAACGACAAGAAGGAGGAAGAGAGTCAATTTTGAGCCGTGCAACACCTCCGCCAGTAAATTTGCGACCCGGCCAGTCAGTAAATGGGCGCTTAAAGCTAAAGCACAGAGGCGATCACTGTGACGTCACGTACGGGGACTTCCGATGATCACATGTCTAAGCGCTAACTTACAGCACTCTGGACTTGGAAAGCAGCGATCACCGTTGACCATGGCGTCGGCACACATTCAGGCCCTCCTCCAACCACCGTCCATAGCCACGTCGCACAAGAAGACATTGGACTTTATTAACGCAACCTATCCGACCCTTGATGCTTTGGAGCTTGACGAGAGTTTCGACACCCACCTTGAGCAGGAGCGACAGCAGACCGAAGAGCTACGGTCCAAAGTGCGTAATAACAATGCTACCAACTATGTCACAGCATTTAACAAGTGCCTAGTTCAGCTCTTGAGCTCACAGCAATACCTCGATAATGTTCTCTCGCAAACACGCGAGACAGCGCAGAATCATCTGCACACAGCTCAAGAGCTCTCATTACTTCGGCATTCTCTTGCAGATGAACTAGCTTTCTTGTCCGAGGACCTAGTCTCAACAATATCTACACCAAATGGCCAATCAACCCTGCTGGAAGATATTGAGACGATGCATCGAAGCCTGAAGGAGCTAGAGAGTGTCAAAGGATATGTGCAGGTTATACAGCATGCCGTGAAGCTGAGGTTCGTTCTGTATTGCTGTGCTGTATGAGCCGTATTGAGCTCATACTTCTTTAGCGAAGCGGCGACTTCTCAAGCATCTCAGTCTAGCTCACCGCTGTCTGCAGTATCTCAATATGAAGAACTCAAGAACTTCGTAGTGAAGGTTGCTGAAAGCTGTGAAAATGTGGAGGATGCATCCGGGCCGCAAACATTGCACTTGATCACCTTCTTGCACAGTATCAAGGACAGGGCATGGCATGACATCAAAGCTGGTTTCGTCTCGTGAGTCCCATATATGTATGTCCCGAAGGCGGCTACCCACAGCCTGTACTTTTATTTTAGGACTCTTGTGGCTGCAGCGGAGAAACTGCAATGGCCGAGTGCCGTCGACTACCCTTCTGCTTCTCCACAGGACCGTAAGACATTTGAAGCAGCGTTTTTGGACTTGTTCAAGCTGCAGTCAGAGTTCGTTTGTTATTCTTTCATCCTGCTGGCCTGCGAGTACTGATATAAAGCAGAGCTAAGAGGCTGCAAGTTGCAGAGGTCATTTCACCGTCGGAGAAGGATGGTCTCTATTCTATCCAGGCATTGGTACAGCCGATAGCATTGCGATTCAAGTACCATTTCGAAGGCTCAAGGCAGACGAATCGGCTTGACAAGGTTCAATATCATATGCACACCATATGACGTTTAGGCTGACGGTTAACTTTTATCTGTAGCCGGAATGGTACTTTACGCACGTATTGAATGCAGCCCATGAGCATCGAGCGTTCATGGATTCTGTGGTTCAACGGCTGGTCTCGGGGTCAGGTTACCCGTCAATAAATGCATGGGTGCGTGGCGAACAGCTCCTTCCCGCCTTTCTCATATTCACCAAACACTTCAGCGAGAATTCACGCGCCTTCTCTTCCCACTTCTATCTCGCAAGCTACGGAAAACCGTCCCGGCTCTCATTCCCCACCCTTCTGTACTCGCTCATACAATCTATCAAGCACTTTCGTTCGATAGCGCCATCAAGGACGAAGGGTTTGAAATCGCGGGAACGTCAGTGGCTGTAAGCAAAGATACGGATCACAGCAAGCAGAAATGGGAGGGTATCAGCGAGATCATTCTTGGTCAGAAGGAATGGTTCGAGGCTTGGATGGAAGGTGAAAGGAAATGTGCGTATGCGTATTCAGTCCAATCTTTTATTTTTCCGACCATCCAATACTCTACAGTCGCAATGGATCAGTATGTGGATATAATCAGCGCCTCTGATGCGTGGCTCATCGCGGATGAGAACGATAATGAAGAGGATGATGGTGTCCATGTCGCCATCGACATCAGACCTACAGTTTCTGCTAGAAGGGTGAAAGCTCTGGTGGAACAAGTCACAGGTAAGTTTCCTCAGTCCTTCACAAGCTGACAGGACCTTACAAGAGCTTCTCAGATCGATATTCTCCACTACCGCAGTTCGGACATCGTACTCGTTTCCTGATAACTGTCCAGCTTCCCCTGCTGGAGTCTTACCATGCTCGCATATCGTCATCTCTGGACGCGTTCGAGACGCTGTCTTCGTCCTTTATGCGTGCAGTACCCGGAGCATTGAGCAGTGATGTAACAGGGCGGGCCAACGATCCGAAGCGACTGACGAGTGGTGTGGAGGGGGTCCAGAGACTCTGCAAGGCCCTCATCAGCGCCACATATCTAGCTGCTGCGATGGATGCTTGGGGCGAGGATCTGGTGCGCGTCCCCACAATTTTGCTGATCATCTAAAAGCTCACATTCCGGAACGTCCAGTTCTTCTTGGAACTTTGGGCAGAGATCAACCGGAAGGCCTCTCTACGAACCCGTGCAGAGGCGAGCGCATCTTTGCCTGATCCTAAGAATTCGAGTGAAGAAGATGTGCCTGAAGGAACGATCTTTGAGGAGCTCGTGACGCAATATGCAAAACTTGGCGAACGTGCAGAAGAACTCATTGTGCAAAGCGTATGTGGCGAGGTAGAGCAGCATTTCAAGGCACATTATTCTGGAACGTCATCGTAAGTCAAGCTATCCCGTGAAAAGTTCCACTTCGTCAATTGTCTTTCCGCTGAATATTCTTTTTCTGCTACTGGCGGCAGACAACACTCTTCGGCGGAGACCACGACAGATGATATCACTGTCTCTGCCACCCTGCTCGGTCCCATCGCCACACTTTCCGGTCATCTTACGTTCCTTCAGTCCACACTTCCACAAAAGACGGTTGGAAATATTTATCGCCGAATAGCCTCGCGACTCGCACTGCACATCATGCAACGCCAAGTCATCTATCGTGGCCGAACTAAGCTCACAGCTCAGCAAGGCAAGGTTATCCTCGCAGAATTCGAACTTTGGGCCGAGACTTGCAGGCTTGCCTTGGCGCGAATACCTGCAATGCGGTCGGAGGCTCCTTGGAGATCACTGTTGGAGGCCGGTCGGATCGTCGCGGCGGACGGGGAGAGATGGAGGGGCATCGTGCAGAGTACGTTCGGGATGAATCAGGATCAGGAATGGGAGAAGAATATGCTCGAGTTGGTCGGGTTTGCGGAGTTATCGAGAGAGGAGGTCGGACAGATCATCAGGACGAGAGCTGACTTCGATCAGTAGGTACTAGGCACCACCCCTTCTTGACTTGTCAAATGATAATTCCTCCGATTGTTTCTGGTAGTCAATGTATAGGATGATTTTATATGGTAGGTATACAACACAGTCTATGCATACAAATAACGGGAGACATGATAGCACGGTGCAAAGCAAGGACATTACAACATTACAAAGCTCTAAATCTTGTACACAATACCGTCGCTGAGCATCAGCTCATTGTCGTCCGTCATCACCTGGCAAATGGCTGTGACTTCCGCAGTGCCAAATAATTCTTTGGTGGTGAGGCCGTTGTTGATGAGTTCCACGAGACTCGTCAGATAGAACTGTTCTTCGTCCCGCAGCTCATTCTCATACAGTTTGGCCAATCGCTTGCGGAAAAGAGCAACCCTGTAAGCAGTCCTCATCAACAAACATCCCTTCAGCAACATCTTGGAAATGATAGTTGCGTACCTTTCCTTACTAATTCCGCCTTCACCTTGAGGTTCTTCAGGGACGTCGCCGTCACCCATCTCAACATCCTGACTGTCGTCTCCCCAAACAGGGTCCCGGGCCTGACGATCAGGCACTTCCTTTCCCTTTGGCTGTGGCATTTCCATCCGCTGGTCCTGCGCCACGTCCTCCTCGTCCTCGTCTTCCTCATCTTCACCACTAGCATCTTCATCCTCGTCGTCACCTGCTGCCGCTGCGCCTGGCGCGCGCGGAAGGTGTCGCTTCTTGTGCCGCCGACGCTTTGCGACTTCTTTGAACAGGGCGAACCGTAGGATCTCCTCGGCTGCTTGTGCGTTCTTGAGCTCAACTTTGGGGGAGAGCATCGCTTTGGCATGTGCGGTGGCCAGACGGATCAAGGTTTCCAGCGTACGCGCTGTGAGAGGTGATGTCTGAGTGAATGAATTTTCAGCATCCCACCAAACCATAACTGCGAGCGCACAAAACTTACCCTCCTGACTCTCGCATCGGGGTTCTCGTTCCGCAAGGACGAGTACACAGTAACGATATGGTCCGCGGCTTCCTTCGTTAGGACGGGTGGTGCCTTGCTCTTCGCATACTGAATATACTTCTTGACGAAAGAGATACTAAGGATCTCTCCTTTCTTTTTGGTCCCTCGGGTGACCCTTCTCGTGTCTTTGCCTGCGCCGATTCCGAAATGAATGAGAGGGTCGTACTTTTCGAAAGGACTGCTCTCGGCTTCATCGGCGTCTCCTTGTGCAGTGCTCGGACCTTCAATGGAAAGGTGCTGTGTGAGACTGTCCGCTACCGGGGTGCCTTCTTCAACGCCGGGAGGGAGATACCTGTGCATGCGCAAGACGTGATCGGCGATCAGCCTGTCCCTCTCCTCGTTCACATCGTCGGTGACAACAAACAGTAAATCAAAACGGGAGAGAAGCGAGTCCGGCAGAGCGATATTCTTGTGCGGGTCTTTGTGGATATCATACTACAGAGAGGAAGGTTCAGGGATCGAGACGGAGGACAGCGCGAGTGGTTCATGAAACCTCACCTGCCCATAGATCGGATTTGCGGCGGCAATAACGCTGCAACGCGCATTGAGCGTGGTGTGGATGCCGGCTTTCGCAATGGTCACGGTTTGCTGCTCCATGACTTCGTGAATAGCCACCCGATCAATATCCGACATTTTGTCAAACTCGTCGATACACACGACACCACGATCCGCCAGCACCATCGCACCAGCCTCCAGCCGCCGCTCCCCAGTCTCTCTGTCCGTCGTGACTGCAGCGGTTAAGCCGACACCGGAACTGCCACGGCCGGTGGTAGCAATCGCCAGAGGCGCGGTACCAAGAACAAAGCGAAGGACTTGAGACTTTGCGGTAGAAGGGTCACCAACCATGAGGACGTTGATATCTCCACGAATATGTGTTCCGTTCGGGAGATTCTTCTCTGCGCCTCCGAGAAGCATAAGAACGACAGCTTTCTTAATGTACTCATGTCCGAAGATAGACGGCGCGAGGGATTGCGAAAGGAGGCTGAAGATGTCTTTGCGTTTGGCCAGCTGGTTGATCATGCGGATGTCCGAGTCGGTCAAAGGGGTTTGAGCTATCCCGGCTCCAATCTTGGATGACAGAAGGTTTATGTTGTTCGCCAGAATCAGAGATCTGACGAGTGGTTAGCCTTCTAATCTCCAAGTATAAGCAACTATTATCACACACTTGAAGGCTCCTCCTGCACCACCACCTATACTCCGATATACTCCCACTAACTGAATCCGATCCCCTGGTTTACACTTGTCCACCAAATCATCGTCCATGATAACGTCTGTACTGCGAGGAAGCTGCCCCGCTGGCGCGCGTTCAGGCATTTCCTGGATGCTGATTCGTTGATGGTCTCGAAAGACGCAGAATCCGAATTCTGTTGTGAGTGGGTGTCCTTGGTCATCGGTTTGTGGTGTAACTGAAGAGGTTGGGGGAAGGTTCGATGTAGACGTGGTCGCATCGCGATATTCGCGAGCGTGGAAGAGTTGTGTTTCGGCGCAGTAGTGGACAGACTTGAGCATTTTGGGGCGGACCAATGAAGTCCGAGTGACGATACCCTCCAATGAGATCATCTTCCCCAGTTGGGCTGCGCGAAGGGTCCTTGGACTGACATGGTGGTCCCCGAAAGAGCCGCTGAATCCGATATGGTACGCCTTGCCTTCGATGTCATGCTTGTCTCGATCATGGACGCGTTGGACGACGTTCAGAAGTGCATCGTCAAACGCAGGCAGGTAATCCACAGGCTGCTTCAAAAGACCGTCCGCAAAATCACGTCGATAGTCGCGCAAGTCGTCGATGTTGACAACGAGCCGTCGCTGCTCTAGACGGAGCATCCGGGCGATGTCGTCCTTGTAGTTGTACAGGTCGGAATCGGAATCAAGAAATTCCTCGAATACACGGGTGCGATCTCGCATAAGATCATCCTGGGCGACTGGTTCATCGAGTAGCGACATGGCGGAGGAAGGTGAATGGAATATGGATATGAGCAAGACATTGTTGATACAACCTCATCCATAATCGCCAAAATGCCTGCCCTGAAGTAAATCACGTGAGCAGGCGAAATTGATCATTATTAATATGGAGTTATTACAATCATTAACATGTCCAACCCAGATCTAACCAGATGCTTCAAGGATCTACACAAGTCTCTGAGATTCAGAGTCTGAAGGTCCAAGGAAGTCGAAGGTGGAACGATGAGTATCCTGAAGGTATCTCGTTACGCCGTCTGTGACCCGTACATAGCAACCATTGGCCCGGCAGTTAGTTGGTGTAAGACAGCTAAATAGAATTGATCGCTGAAATGAGAACATCCACAAAAGCCTGAAAATCCCTTCTCAAGCAGTGACGGCATTGGATGGAGATCGTTCATCACTAAGTCACAGCCAGGTGCGATGACGTCTGGCGCGGAGTATACACACAGGATAGTTCAGGAACCTAGAGTGGATGGAATGCCCAGCTGCGATCCTGGAACTAGCATGTACATATGTACATTAAAACAAGAATCAAAAGACCAAGTCAAATAAGTGATCAAGCATAAAAAAGGAATGTGCACGGCCCCGGAAGTAAGACCAACAGGAAGACAATGAAATTGGAGAGTTCTCTCAAGGAACATGACGACACCAACACAGTAGTGATAAAATGCACTGGGAGTGTCAAGTCAGATATTGCCGGGTGGAGAGGAATAACTGTTACTCACCAAGACATATTAGTGCAGCTCTGCCTCAAACACCAGACTCATTATATCGTCATGACGATGTAGCAGAATCACCAGTCGGCAATGTATGCCTAGAAATTGTGAGACGAGTGCGGATGTGGTCACATGAGAAGCCAGACTCACCGAATCGCGCTTCCACCCTGCATTGAATTCCTGCAACGAGACCTGTGTCAGGCGGGAAGCGACACTGATAACATGAGGATACCCACTGGTTCCCGTCTCCAGCCAGCATTATATTGCCGCTTCCAGCCAGCATTGTACTCCCGCTTCCAGTCTGCGTTGCCCTGCTGCAGACGACGATTAGGGGAAACATGGCTTGTCAGCAGGAAGCAGACTCACTGGTTCTCGCTTCCAGTCGGCATTCGATGAGCCCTACGTAAGAAAGTGGAGGATGAGCATGCTGCGTTGGGATGGAAGCAGTATCATCATACAGGTTCAGGGACCTGTTGAGCGCCGTCTGATGAGTTGTCGAGAACTTGGGATGACTGTGACGAGAATACTGACCGGGGATGCGAGAGTAGCACCTGCGAAGAGGAGGACGGTTGCGGAGAGAATGTTCAAGAACTTCATTGTGAGGGCGAGGGCGGAGAGGACGGAGGGAGAACGGCCAGAGATGGAGTCGTTGCTTATAAGTGTCGCCGGAGAGAATATTGTCAGGGCAATGTCAAATTCCATTCGGGTGATGCCATCTCCATCAGCACGTGTATGATCGGCCACAAATTCCTTGGCCATCAGGCACAATCTTCCCTTTTCTTGACAAAGTTCCCTTATGCGGCATGTTAACATCCCATATTTAGCCACTGCCATACTCGCAAATCCCGCCACAGCCCGGATCTAAACGCCCAAGACGTCCTCTCCGGAGTCTCCGCCGCGTGCCTGCCACAGCACCTGCGCTCGTCGTGGTCCAGCCTGGTCGACGTTCTCGACGACGACAACGTGGGCGCTCTAGCTATTCTGCACTTTGGGAATCGGGGTTGCCAGGGCGAGGCGTTCAATTGACAAGCGACACATTCAAGGCACTATCAGCGCTTGCTGTGGCGGAAAGTCTCGATAAGTTACAGCAATGCCTTGGCACGGGAGGCAGCAGAGGCACAAACTCGACCGAAAGACAAACGTTCTTCTCTCTCTTCAAAGCCCTTCGTCGTCCTTCATGACAATGACGACGAATGGTAGTGGCTCAACTCTGCGTTAATCTACTCAGCCTGATACACCTTGGCACTTCTTTAACGACAAATTTCATCCCATTGCCCAATCTCTCTCCCGAGGATCGTCATTTAGACTCGGAGCTCAGCGCTCAGTTACAGTAAGATCTACTGAAATACCCTTGGGCATCGAGCCCTGCAGCCACCACCTTTTGATTGCCTAATCCCCGGTCTTGAAATCTGTTGGGATTCATCGGAAAACACGCATGAATGGCACGGAGAAGTGTTGGAGAAGGTCTGTGGTGACTTATATCCCGGTGGAAAGCCGTCTCGCGGAAAAGGAAACCATCTTTAACCACGCACGACATCGTACCGAGATGCTGGACCTCCGTACTCGGTGGTGGCTAGATACTTACTGCCCACGTAATTCGGCGGACATTTCGTGCGCACAAGACAGCTTGGAACTCCAGGGAGCGTATCTCGTTCGTGCTCACTGCTCCGGCTCTTGTCTAATTGTCTTCTCCAGCCTTGGGGTTGCAGCAGTACCCGCCAAGTCACCTGTTGTTCGAGCTGACCCGACCGAGACTGCCATAAGTTTTGCGCGTACAAAAAGAACTTTATTTCCCAAGTTACATACGGCGCAACTTCGTTTATTCTTCATCCTGTAGTGCCTTGCGAGTCGGTTATCATCGAGGCATTGTGGCATCCAGCGGCCAGGCAATTCAGCGTTCGAAGCTGGAGGGATTGAATATCCTTCGTCGAAGCCAAATGAACCATACAGAATTGACTGACACCGCTGTCGAGTCTCAACAGATCTATCATCTTGTGCCGCAGATAGTCCATCGCGTTGATCAGTATGGTAAATTAGGTGGCATCTAATTATACCTCCTCCGGATTTGGGATGATGTTTATGGGCATCGAAGACAAGATAAGCTTGAGGATGACATATTGCATTGGGAGGTTGAATGAAGGTTAACGTTCAGTAATCAGATCTTCTCCAATGGATGACCCGTGGACAGCTTGCAGTCCATGATTATTCCGAACTTCTGTACTGGGAGTACCATGACGAGTCTGGTGTGTACGAGAATAGATATTTGGCCCACAGGTAAGCTCCGACCTCACCTACTGTTCGAGAATCTCCTGGACTCTTCTGACACCAGCTCTCAAAGCCGATGAACCGAGATATTGGCCGAGCCCGAAGGCAAGATATCCAAGGCCCAAGGTCGTTGGCGTTGATTATAATAAATGTCCTGGAACATACAGCTTGCTAGGATACAATCACAATAGATCGACATCAATCCTGCGGAATGAGTGCTTGTCAGCTAAAAGAATAAACAACACCGAGCCAAGAGCGCATACCCAGAGCTTGATCAGACCGTCCCAAGACGCTGTGATCAACTTCGACTAAAGAAAAGGGTCAGTCAAGAACACTGGGCGAGAGTCTAGGTTGAGGAACTTTACATACAGACTCATGCGGCAGCCATTCATGAGCAATCACAACTTTGTTGTGCGCTTTGAGCCTGGACTTGATGCGGCCCGACTTCCACTCCCAAAACACGACATTCCCCTCCCCGTCACCACTGCTTATCCATTTCCCGTCTGGCGAGAAACCGACTTGGCAAGCATAACCTGCAACGGTGTGACCTGCGAAGCGCTTGTTCCTGGCCTGCCGGAAATTGTCCGTGCTATAAACAAGGATTTGATTGTCTAGTGATTGGGCAGCGAAGTACTTTTCTAAATGGCGATAATAATATATGTTAGTGGAGGAGCGAGTCAATAGTATGACGCCACAGGGCAGGCTTACTGTTTGGATGTAGGGTGACCGCTGGCATGGAGTGCATGTGAGGCTCCGCAATGTACTTTATGACAACCGGAATGTCGAAATCCCAAGCCCGGATCGTCTTGTCGTCCGATGTCGTCACGAAACGGCGGTTCTCGTCGACGAAAGTAATCGTGTTCACGGGTCCGAGATGCTGATCATACTCTTGGGTAATATCTCCAGAGTTGATGTCATACTAAGACGCGGTTAGGACTCAGTGAATATTTTGTGAACAAGAAATCTCTCCACCTGGATAATCTTTTTGTCCAGCATACCGGCAAGGAAGATATTCTGCTTGTCCTCATCTGGATGGAACTTGACCACCAATGGTACCTTTCCGTTACTGAAACGTTTGATACACTGGCCAGTTTCGGTGTCCCAAAGTTTCATTTGACGGTCGAATCCACACGACAAAAACCGCCGTCCATCGTTGGAGAATGTGACGTCCTTCACATGCTTCATATGGCCGTGAAACGTACGAAGACAATTTCCATGTGTATAGACGTCCCACAGCTACGAGAGTACCTCAGGCATGCAAGCAATGCGAATGGATAAAAAGCTCACCTTGATCTTCGTGTCCATAGAGCCGCTCAGCATAAGGTGACCAGTGTTGGGGAACAGGCGAATAACTGAGACACCTTGAGTATGCCCAGTCCATGTGTGAATGCAGACTTTCGGAATGAAGCTCTCTTGTGATCCGGATTCTGACTGAAGCTGAGGGGCCTCCGAAAGTGGCGGCGACATGTACGTTCGTCCCTGGTAGTCGGTCAAAGACTTGCCATGGAAGACGGACGACTCCAAGCCAGGTGCTCCTCTTTTCGGCTTCGCCTTCCGCATTTGTACGATTTCCTCTGGCTCATCCTCATCCTCCTCCTCCTCCTCTTCTGCACCCTCGGGCAAAGTATCCTGCGCCTCGTCACCCACCCAATTAGCCCATGGGCCCTCATACGCACCTTCACCGTCAATAACTTCCAGATCACCCTTCGCCTTCCGCTTTCTCTTCAGTTCCTTCTTCGACGCCTTGGACGCCTTGATGCTGTCAATCGTGGCAAACCCGTTGGCTTGCGCCTTTTCCGCAGAACCCAAAATGGCAGGCGCATTCGGGTCAATCGACGGGTTGGCGGAATAACCGAGGATAGAATGTGTGAGGTGTTGTTGTCGGAATGCATGCTCTGTCATAGACTGTTCCTCCACATGACCTGCCAGCGCGTTTTGGTTCAAAAAGCGATTCCTGTCGCCGAAAGGGTTCTCTGGGCCTTGCACTGGCAACATCATGTCCGCGTACGGAATATTGACATTCATACGCGTATCAGTCGGGCGAGTAATCAGTGAAGTTTGCTTGAGCGGATCCTGCGTGATCGCGTTGTTAGCATAGCATAGGTAGAACGTGAATATTTCGACTTACTTCCGACAGAACATCGGGAGCAGCGGTAATTGTGAGTGACGATGAGGGCTCGTCAATACGCATTTTCTTCGGCGCGGGGATGCTCGTAAGACCAAACGCATCCTGAGCATGGGTTGAGGAGCCCTCCTCCTCGTCAGAAGAGCCATATCCGGCGATGAGAGACATTGTGGTGGCGGATGAGAGCAGAGATGAATGACGCGTTACGTAAGCGGGAGAGCTGGCCCCTTGCCCGATGGGCGCTTTTTGTTTCTTGACTTGACCTTTCTATGAGCTCTTCTTCTTGTACTTGTTCCTACCCTGCGCACATCTGGCTGGCTCAAATCGCAATACTTCTTCTTTGACGGGTGCGGGGCGCGGGGGACTGCCCATGAAAGAGAAAGGCATCGGTACTCCATGGTCGACTGAAGAGGACAATCTACTCAGGCAGGCCGTGGCAGTACATGGTGAGTGTGACAACTGGAAACAAGTCGCAGTTTCTGTTCCAGGACGGACCAACAAGGCATGCAGAAAGGTACGACACTGAACACACATGGGCTATTTATTGGCATTTTAATGATATTTCATCCCAAGCGGTGGCTGCATTCGCTATCTCCCTCGATCAAGAAGACAGCTTGGACCCCTGAGGAGGACAAACTCCTAGTGGGGCTCTACGAGACCCATGGTGCAAAGTGGTCGGTCATCGCTCGCAAAATCCCCGGAAGGACCGACGATGCTTGTTCAAAGAGATACCGCGAGGCGCTGGATCCGTCGTTGAAGAAGGACGAATGGACCAGGGAAGAGGACGATATGCTCATAGATGCGCACAATCGATTGGGTGGCAAATGGGGTGAAGTAGGACGGGAACTGAACCGCAGCAGTCTTGCATGTAGGAACAGGTATGTGGACGTCGACCGTGTTATATCCGACAGCGTTCATTGACTGCGGTAGATGGAGGATGCTTGAAAGGAAAAGGGCTGCAGCCTCCCGCGGTAGCGCGGCGCAGCAACCAGCTCCTGTTGTTTTCCAAGACGTCGTACCTGCTGGACTTCCCATAACTTCCGACGTCACCACAATCCCGTGGGCTGTAGCATTGCCCTCAATGCCGATGATGAATCCCGACCATTACTGGGATAACCATTCCGCCGACTACTCAAGGCTCATCCAGGCGGGAACTGTGGCACAACCTGCACCGTTTCTCCAGACACATTACTCTCCTCTTTCAGAGCCTCCCCAAGAACTCCAATCTGCTGCCCCAACGCCGCCTCCGTTTCAATTTACCTCGTCTTCTCTGAGCTCAGCACTTTCTATTCCATCTCGATCCCCTGTACCTGCAAGAAATGGTCTTTCCAGTGAACTTGTTTCTCCCGTCCTTCCACAGCCTATCCCGCTTTCTTCTCATGCCGACAACCAGGATCTTATTTCCACCGATTCTCCCATTTACAATGCGACAAGTGATCACATGGATACCAGCGTCGATCCCTCTGGTCACGATATCAATGCAAGCGATGAGGCGGAGCAATCGCAAGATCGCGCTGCTGGCGGCGCTCTCTCACCCACCCAGACCTCCGAACATTCACCTTTAACACACTTCGTATCTATTTCCCCGTCCCTGTCGCGGTCGTCATCATCATATGCTGTTGGCACTGCGAGAGAGGACCACAATATGGTAGTATCCCCGACGATGATGGCCGGTTCGTTCCACGGCACACCTGTGGAGAAGCCTACTGAGCTTCCTGTCCAGTCCCTGTCGCAGTTGTCACCAGTCGATGCTGTTGGCACTTCGAGAGAGGACACCGACCTCCCGTCATCACCCCTCACCTCAGGTGTCTATTACCGCACTCCCGAAGAGAAAGCAGAGCGAAGTACTATTACTCGCAAACGATCCGACCGCGATGGATCACAACCCAGGCTTTCTTCTAAGTTACCCGCTGCTTCTAAGTACGCCTTTACGATGTTGTTCAACGTACACCACTAATCGCTTTGCCAGTATTCTCGCTTATGCATGTGGACACCCTCGATGCTGGCCAGCCAATGCGCCGGAATCACAACACTGCTTTCTGACTTCACAGCAACTCTCAGATCATTGGAAGGTAGACCATACTACCGACGATATAGGACCCAACTCTTTTAAATGTAGTTTACCTGGATGCGGTAAAGGGTGGAAGGTCGGTTTTGTCAATTATGCCCGGCCCGATTGCTTCTGATACTTATTTCCTAGAGCATAAATGGTCTTCAATACCACTTACAGATGTGAGTATTTATTGTGGATTCTTCGTGTACTATTCTGATATCCTTGTTTTAGATCCAAGGCGCACTTTCAGCGTGCTCTCGCGAACATTCCTGTCCCTCAAGTCGATCCTTCCCCTCCTTCTGATGGAGATGACTTAATGAAGGGGGCAAAACGACGAAGGAAGACCTATTCATGTCCTCATCCTCAATGCCGGAACCAGTACAAGCAACTCAGTGGTCTTCGATATCATTTGTCTCATGTGAGTTTATACGCTCGACATGCCACGTACATACGCTTCTGATATTCCGCTCACTGGGTGCTACAATCCACAGGGTCATTCTCAGGAACTCCCCGCTCAATTGGATTCTGTTCCCCCAGCACTCGCTCAAAAGTTCGCCCAGAAGTTACAGAAGCATGCCAATATTCCTCATACTGATTAGTTGTCGACCCAATGTTCATGTCCTCTGTTTGGCTCCGGTCTGCTCTCCTGTCCTGGACCTTTCATGTAATTGCTATAATTGGCTCTGAACCTGACATTAAGCTGTGCATTATACATTTAGCATCCTTCTGAGCAGTGATCATGACGTGCGGTGCACATGCTCGCAACTGCAAGCATGCTCTCGCTGTAACTGACATGACATTTCGACGGTTGATATCGCTCGACGCTCATGGACATATGGCTTGTGGAGTTCACTTTATCATATCAACCCTGATCCATTTGACCGTTCTGTTGTGAACTATGTATGACAATGGCACCCGAATGCTTTCGGCATGGAATTTACATCTGGCCTGAACAGCGTTGACGTCGTGATCGTGAATCTCGGTCTACAAACCACCGGGTTTGTCGAGAGAAAATACATATATTGAGTCGCAACCATTTTTTCGCCCGTTCTACATCAGTCGAAACGATATTGCCCGCTAAATGTAATACTATACCATACACAATCCACTTCCCCCTGATGGAAGTCTAAGGGCATTTAGGATCAACACAACTGCAATCGTTTTCAGTGAACCAGCTAACGGCAAAGATGACAACTCACTTGGAAGGCCAGCATGAGCAGATGTGGTGGACTACCCTACTAGTCATGTTTGGGGCGAAGGAAATCTATGGCTATCCCCCGATCCGTAAGAGAAGGTAGAACCTCGAGAAATCGGCTGCGAGCTCTTTTGGGTGTCAACAACCCTCTGTGAATGAACCGAACTGATCGAAGGGCTTCAAAAGCAGGACGTTGAAGGGTTCGGTCGAGTCCGACAAAATCGACTGGTTTGAATGCCTTCAAATAATCGAAAGTTGCCTCCAGTGTGATATGTCGGACGGGAAGGTCCCTAAGTTTGGATAACAATAGTTCACAGTGAAAAGAGCTTTTGGGTCGTAAGGTTATGTGAATTTCCTTAAGACCCACGAGGTTGTCTGTGTTCCATGAGGATACTGTGCGAAATGCATGATGAGCGCAGTCAGAAAGATACGTGCATCGTTACCTACATACGCATGTCTCAGTATAGGTGGGCATCTTGGAGAAGTCGAAGCGCATGAACTTGAGAGATGCGCTCATGTTGTCTAAGATGAATAGCAAATGAGGATCGATGGCCGTCATGACCCGAGTGACCCCCAGCAGGTGTAACGACTGCACAGAGCGCAATGCCTCTGCGGAAAGGACGTTACGACACGGAGGCCAACCTCCGTCCAAGACGAGCGTGTCGAGGCGAAATACGCGAGGCTGGTTCTCACCGGAAACGTGGAAGTAACTCGAGTTTGAGGAGAAGTGGTGAAGATTTGGAAGTTTGTGGATGAAGGGCAGCATAAATCGCATGTCCATGTCACAACATACGAAGCGTATTGCCTCGACCTGGTGCATCTGGGACAAGGTCGTGTTGATGTCCTGAATGTCTTCGGCACTGGGAGGGAGAGAGTACCGAGATACTGAGATGTTGGCAAAAATTAGGGTGCGTATGACAGTAAGTTGAGCCAATAGAGCCTTGAACTGAGGTGACAGCCACAAAACCCAGAATAAACATTCTCCTGGAGCCCAGGTGTGTTTGTTCTGAGAGCCTGGCGGATTCAGGATTCGAAGCTTGCGAATCCAACGACAGATGGCTGGGGTCTCAGAGATCATCCCTCCCAGTTCGAGCACTCTGGATTCGCCATCGATCCAGACCTCACGAAAGAGGTGAGGACGAACGATGGAAGCCCATTCACGAGACACTCGAGATGATTTGGCGAGGGTGTTGTGACGATGACGATCCCAAGGAACGCACCCGATAATGTGGTCGACGATTTCGTTGGGAAGATGAGCACTGGTGCGGCGATGGTTATCCCTGGCACTTCTGCGGCTTTTGCGGCGTAGCATTGCGTGTACAATGCTGCAGAACTAAGAGAAAATGCTGGTTGAAGACAAGATCGGGCTCAAGGGGACGTGTGATGGGAAAAGCCATGAGCGCTTCGGACTGCTCATCCTTAGCTGGAAACCACCGTGTTCTCGCTACACATTCAACTTCTGTAACCGTGTTCTCCCTTACATCTCATCGTGCGACTCACTATTGACACACTCGACGTAACGATGGCCAAGTCTCCGGACAGTTTCATGTTCACAGTGGGGAAACTAGGTACGCCATACCTACCTCAAAGGCACATCAGAATGTCTACTAATACACACTTTCAGATGCTGGGATGGCGGTACGCTATTGCATATCTGTATTTGAGACATTTACTGACTCTTTCTACAGATCCTTCTCGGGGAACGAGCCCATCTTATCGAATTCCCTTCTCTCTTGCTCCCCCCTGGTGCAACGACCGGCTCTATTGTGAACATCTCTGTTTCACAAAACGTCGCTGAGGAGAAGAAGCGCGACAGTGAATTTTGGGCCCTGCAGAGTGATATTCTGGAGAAGTATGGGTCCAAATTGCCAGAGCCACCTCAGCTTCAGGTGCGTGTATACGTTCTCGCAAGCTATCCTCCCTCCAACTGGCCTGTAACATGCATCAGCTCCGAAACATTACTCAAACGTCCATTACTCTTGAGTGGCCACAGTTGAACCTGGCTACTGCCAAGCTGCGCTCCCTCGATATCTATCGCAACCGCGTTCGCATTGCCCCCATCCCTTCTCCACTCACCAACACGTCCACTAAGCTTTCTGGACTGGCTATCGACACCGATTACAGCTTCCAACTGATCCTCCGCACGACCGCAGGAACTTTCCCTTCTAATCTGCTACGCGTGCGGACTCATACGATGACCGATACGTCCGGTATCTCGGTCTGTTTTGGAAATGTGCAGGATGGTGTACTGTTGGAGAATGCAAAGTTGGCGTTGCGGGAAATGGGTGCTAAATGGAGTGATGTCATCCAGATTGACACCACACATTTTGTATGTACGACGCCTGCTGCTACGCCAAGCGGCGCTCAGGCGACAGGGAGTGTTTCTAGTGCACCTGGCGTTGAATACCAGAAGGCATTACAGTTGAGTATTCCGGTCGTACAGCCTCAATGGATTCTTGCATGCCATTCCGAAAAGAAGTGCGTGTTCTACCTCCTAATCTCTTATCCACTATTCACTGACACTGTGAACAGGATGGTCGCTATCCACCCATACTATTTGGGTGCCAGCCCATCAACTCCAATGAACTCCGCGCCATTTACAAGACCCCAATCTATGTCTCAAGCCAGCTTGCCATCCCCTTCTAGCCCTCATGGATCCTCGGCGGCGCAAAAGGCCAACAACAGACAATCGATGCCTCCACCCCAACGTGTAACTGCGTCCTCTCCCCCTGCATCATCATTCATCAACCAAACGGAACATCATCAACCGCATCCTTCAACACAGATCCAGCCTATTGAGCCAACTCCAGAAGAGGACGAAAGCGCCGCACGCGGATACGAGGAGGAGGAGACAGACGAGGAAGAGGCACTCCGTCTGGGTCGCACTCGAAAAGGCACTATGAGTAAAAACTTCAAGTTCCCATCCCCCGTTAACTCTGCTGTGCCTCCAGTGCCCGACCTACCCACAACCAAGTCACGTCCTCTTGGACACGCAGCCTCTGACACGGAGGAGGTTGACTTGTCGCCTACGCACGCGATCACGCCGTCGAGTGTAGAGGTTCCAGCTCCTCCACCCGTCGAGAAGGAGAGGTCGCCGAGCGGGAATCCAAATGACACATACGAGGAGTTGGGAGAGACGGAAGAGATCGAGTTGAACTAGATGTAGAAGGATGCATTGAACATTACTGCTCAATTATACCATACTTATTCGTTGGCTTTCGTTGAAGTGGCCACAGCTTGTGTTCGGTGATGCATCACGTGATCCGTGCCGGAATGGCCAACGAAATCAATTCCGGACTCAATCCAGACTTGTTTATTACCCACAACATACATCTCCTCTTTCGCCCACATCCAGTCGCGATGCCGAACCTCGATGCTGAAGACGAGTTTGACGCATTTTTCAATACGCTTGACGACGTTGACTGGGACACCGTTCCAGGCATGTCGCAGCTCCCAGCGCGGGAACCCGGTCCTCCGCTACAAGGGGGTTTGATATCGACAACCATTGCAGGGCTTGAGGCAGATATTGCCTCTGACGACTATGACTTTCCCGAGATAGATGAGACTTATCTCAATGAAGTTGATGCAATTGAAAGGAATAATTTGGCAGCGACCAATGGCCCGTCAGGTGTGTGATTCTTTCGACTGACAGAGCCCGCTCTTCACCCTGTGTGTATGCGCATCAGAGTTCACCGAGACCCTCTAACTCATGCGGATCAACCTCAGCGTCCACTTCTGTTCAAGCTCCTCAACCTGGGCCACATCCATCGCATGCCAATGGTCAAACATTGAATCCGACGACCGCGAGTACGTCGAGTTGAAAAATGGAGGGTACTTTCCCCTTACTGTTCACCACAGATGCCACACCGAAGAAATCACCAAAGAAGAGAGGTTCAAAGAAAGAATTGCGTCCCCCTTCACCACGCAAGAGAACACGACTAGACAACCCGACCTCCCGAGATCAGACACCAACCAAAGCATCTAGTCGTAAAGCCAAGGGCAAGCTGAAGGAGACGCATGGGAGAGACGTACTGAACGAGGTCAAGAAGGTTCTAGAAGGGTTTGAGGAAGAGCTTTCATGTCCAATGTGAGTTTTGCGTTGACTTGGGTCACCCGTGCGCACGATTAACGGCCATTTCTCTTGGTTCTTAGATGCTGTGATATATTGTGAGCTATTACCGTTTTCTTCGGCCGCTTTACTCATTTCAATTGTTGTTAGTGCATGCGCGCACCTAGGTAATCCCTGTGGCCACAGCTTTTGCGGAGACTGCGGTAATAATTGGTTCCAAAAGAATGTGAGTATATGCGCATCGAACATGTCCCTTTATCATTTTCTCATGAACACAACGCCATATCAGAGACAGCACCCAACCTGTCCATTTTGTAGAGCAGCACTCGCTTCTACGATGCCCATGTTCCCAAATTATGCCATGGACAGTCTCATCGATAAGCACGTCCATGCCCTGGCTGCAAGTGGAGCCGAGGAATGGGAACCTTCCGGTATCAAATACAAAGAATGGAGTACTCGCAAGGAGTGAGTAGCAGAATCACTCACCCTCTAGATCCCCTGCTAATATACCCACTCCAGGAAATGGAAAGCCGGTGCCGTACAACGGGCAGCAACTTCTTTCCCCCCTGTTATGTGGATCGACTCTGACGAGGAGGAATTCTTTGTGCATCGACCCTTTGTCCCAGCCCCTGGTAGGGGTAGTGCTCGTGCAGGTCGGGGTGGTTGGGATGGCCGGCGCAGAGGGTGATGACGTTTCTTGTTCTACATCACTATTGGACTTTCGATCTCGTGTTATTCGCTGTCGCTTTCGGAATGCTCTCCTCTCCGGTGGTCTTGGTACTGTATCGATAATCCTTTCTGTAGGCATAATGACGAGTAGTAATGGAGAAATGGATGGATGTATTGTTTGTTTTTCTACATAAATGACATGACTTCCGATACAAGAGTGTAAGACGTGATAAGAGCGTGACTATGCGTTACAACAGTGAGGTGAGATGAAGACGTGTAGCAAGAGGATAAAAAGGCGGTAACAGACAGGCAAAACAGGACGACGGGGGGGGGGGGGGGGGGGGGTGCGCGGTCGGCGTGTTTATACGCGGGAAAGGATGAGCGACGATCACTACGACAAAACAGTGAAAAGGGATCAAGATGAAACGAACACAGTACAACACTATCCCACCGACACAAGGAAGACCGCGACCAGCGAATGGATCCTCATGAGTCGAAGGAATCATGACCTTATGCAGAAATAGCAATTTTGAGTTCCCGACCGAAAGGGCCTTCGCCCGTAGCACGAAGCTCCGTGATGTAAGCAGGCGGTTCTCCCCTGTTAGAGATCCAAATGACCTTGAAGTCACAGCCCGAGATGGTTTTCCCGTCCACTGCGATTTGCACTTGATCGTACACAGCGTCAAGGTTTGCAGACGACGGCGGGCAGACGAGGAGGGAGACACCTGTACCCTCAGAGGGTAGTCTGACAGCCAAGGCGGTTGAAGTACGAGTGACAGCAGGTGCTGGAGAGGTCTCGGTCTCGGTGATGAACGTGGGGACGGCGGCTTTGGAAGGGCTCGGTGAAGAGAGCGGGGTACGTTCGTCGTCGGATCCGATGACAGTATCTTCGTCCTCGTGCTCCCGATCATTCATGGATGAGAAAGTGCTGCTCGGGTGGACAATCTCCTCTTGAAGCTGCTCGTCGTCCTCTTCGTAGACCGATACCTCCTCCATCGTGCGGCTCTCCATGCTGGGCATAGCAGGGACGCTGACTTTGATGCCGAACAACGCCAGGACGAAGGCCAGCATTCCAAAGACGCGGCCGAACACCACATATATGAGGGATATGACATTGATCTGAAGAAGAGTATGAAGGGATGCAGCAGGAGAAAACGTGATGCCGGTCTTGCGTCTATTGGGATATGCCTCGAAGAGATGCGGAGTTATGTAGCGAGGGACATCGAATATGCTGGATGAAGGGGAGAGGAGGGCCTCCTTGAAGGTCCGTGGAACTCCTGCTGATGAAGAAGGAGTAATGGTCGGTGATGGTGCGTCGGACATGGTATCTTCTGGCACTTCCGTAGCATCCTCCTCAGGGATGGAAGCAAGGACTGATTCGATGGACGGTGTTGCCTCGAGGGGGGTTTCAAGGATGTAAGTGCGGAGGGGAGGGGAGGGAGGAGGCGTAGGGAAGGCGGACACCACTGGAACCGCGATCTCGTTCACTTCTTTGACAATTTTTGCGGAAGTGTGGGGGGAGACGACTGCGACATGCCACACATCCGTAGAGTCGACCTGGGGAGTAATGTCATGAAGGGGTGCGACGAAAACTTGGTCGCCTGAAGCTTGAACACGGATGGTGACGGATTTCCCCTGGTACCAATCTGAGCCAGAAAGAACCTTGAACTTCCGCGCGGGAGTCTTCTGATAGAGGACGATGTCTGATCCGGGGAACACGCTAGCCAACTTCTGGGAATCGACTGTCACGTCAAAGTGAGATGTGTCTTGAGGGCGGGGACCGAAGGGGACGAAGGATAATGCGACTGGGGTGGTCTGCGCTTCGCCAGAGGCAGTCGTAGACGTGACGATCATCGTATCGGACTTGGCATCATAGTCCAGCACGTTACTGTCCTTGCCCATGGCAAGCATCCGCGAGCCAACGGAGGTGAAACCTGCGGGGTTGTAGGGTGCCTCTGTTCCCGGGTGGAAAGTGATGTCTCCGGAGTCGGAAATGCTTAGGGACGCACCGTCTTGGCCGGCAGTGAGAATCATGGGCTGCAATGCCTCCGGAGTGAAGTTGTGTGAGCCTGGTGCGGGGAACGGTGTCAGGATGATACAACCTGAAGGGGACGTGATATGCGACCGCGAGAATGATGGGCTGTGAACCAGTGTCGATAAATCTAATAGTCAAACGGAAAGAAAGATAAGACATACCCGTTGCCTCCAAAGGACCATCTCTCCCAAACGAGATCGCTGCTCAACTTTCCGACACCAGTTGCGTGATTCAACTCGCTCTCGACGATGTACCCTCCTCCGGTCGTGGAGATATGGCTATCCTCCTTGAAGTCGACTCGGGGATCCTTAGGTTCGAAGGCAAGGACGCCGTCGTAACCGAAGGCTCCAAGCCATTCGACATGGCCCGATTGATACACAAGACGGTATGTGAAGGAGTACCTCGGATGCTCCCAGTTCGAAAAGATCTCGCTGGGGACATGGATATCCAGGAATACCGCCGCCTCGCGTTCCCCGGGGCCATCCTGCTCGTCCACGAGGAAAGAGATCACATCCGCCGAAGACGCGACCTCGGCGGCGGCGTCTGGGTGCTCGGCATAATCGAACGCGAGAGCACGCCATGAACCATCTGAAGGCCCGCCAACTGTCGTCAAGTTCGTCCACATCTCGACGCGAACATGGTCGCGTTTGGCCTGCTCGTATTCAGCACGAGAGCTGAAGCTGGCCTTGAAGCGCACGAGATGGGTGTCCTTGCCGGCCGAGAGAGATGTCGGCAAAACGATAGTCGTTTCCTGACAGAGGGCGGGCGTGAAGGAGATCATTGTAAAGAAATGGTGTCGAAAGGGGAGGGGGGCGGGGGGAAAGGCCTGTAGGGAGGTGGGGACTACCTGAGTCCTGAGGCAAGAAACCTAAGGAACGGCCTGGTTGAGAACTGGAGGCTATATATACTTGTCCTGCGATGAGAAAGATGGAAAGGAGGGATGCAAGGAGGCAGCCTCGAGGCGTGGAGCTCAGTGGGAGGGTCGGGGGACTCTTGAATAGAGATCCAGAGCTTATGTACAGATAGAAATCCACAGCCGCCTTATGTACATTCCGCATTCCAGTCATCCGTCAGTCAGCCTACCATGCAAGCAGCTTCCAGTCTCTGCAGAAAAGACACGAAGAACGGTTGGGGGACAGCGACTGCACCTGGGGAGGGACGACGAACGCCTTACAGAGAGGGGTGCGAACTCGGTCTAGACATCAATCAACACAGCTTTCGCAGGGTCAACCTTCCAACGCCAAAAGCTTGAGCGATGTGCAGGATAGGGTTATCTGAATAGTCAAGGTGCAAAGAACAACGCAAGAACGCGAGAACCCCCCTGTGCAGTCCTCATGTCGCCATGCCGCCCGGACACGATGCGCTATCAAACGCAAATCACAATTCGCACATTCAAAAACACCCATATCTTACACGTACTTTTACAACTGGCAAGCACCTGTGATAACATATCTTGCTCAGTAATCATGGTCGTATCCGCCGTCATCGTATCCGCGCCGGTTTCTGCTACCACCATCTTCTGAGGTCACCGAGCGCACGATAATGTCGTCAAGCATTTCTGGAGGAACATCGTATTCAGAAGCTCGGACCGCAATCGCATACGCGGCTAAGAGGAACACGCGTGAGATGCAGGCAGGCAATGAGCAGGAAATAAGGTGCGCACCGTCTTCAATCTTCTCCAGCGATGAAGAAGTCACACTCTGTTTCTTTCGCAGCTCCCGAAAGTGCGGCGTGAATACTTCGAAGTCTAGTTCATCCGGCTCTCAGCAGTAGGATGCTTCTGGGAGGAAAGGGTATAACGCACCAGACTTGCAATTCCGGACAAAAGTGCAAACCTCGTTCGCCTTCATACGACCACCCCGTTGAGAAATGGACGAAATTGCATAGCGCATCAACTCTCCCGTGAGATCTGACAGGCCAAGCAAATAGTCTTCGGTGGTCAATGGGAAGTACTGTCAGAACGTATAGTCAGTCACCGGAAGAAAGATGCAGAAACGAAGGGGACGTACGGATTCACCCAGCTCGCCCGTCAGTGACTGCTGGACCTCATCGTAGGATATGAGTTTGCCTGTCTCGAGGTAGTGGGTAAAGCTGAGAGCTTCGATGTATTCTTGAAGGCCTGGGGAGACATTCCTTTGGTATCTCCAGAAGCGGTCCCCTTGAACCTCGGCTCCAACTGCAGCGAAGAGTTTCTGTATTTCCTTGAGTTTCTCTCGGCCCTGGGCGGCCGCTCGTGCATTACGGTCATCTTTGTCCGCTGTAGATACATCGTCCGTCGTCATGACGCGATGGAGAAGAAAGATGACCTTTTTAGACAAGTTGGTGATGTCCCTGCTAGACTAAGAGCAACATGGATGCCGGAGTTGAAGGATGTATGGTGGAAGGGAGATTGGGGCGCGTGCGGACCTTGATGAGGCGCTCCCGCCTGTCGTTGTGCTCGTCCAGGTCGATCCTGAAAGCGTCGAAGACATTGACGACGTTGTTCCTTGATGAGGACATCATGGATGAGGTCCAAAACTCAGAATTTCAGACCTGCCCGGCAACCGGCATTCTCTTGGCCTTCGGCAAGATTGGCGTGCGCCGGAATCGCCGCCCACAACGGCAAGATCGGCCGTATTGCCGAAATGGTCAACAGTGTCTGGATATCCTCGGCAGACATCATTGAAGGTGAACTCGCTCGCCAGCTTTCTTTCTTTCTTCCACCACCGCAGTCCCCGACGTCCGCCCACCCCCGCCCATCGCCATGGCATTCGCCCCCAGATCAGGCTGCCCAATGTGCAGCATTGTAGCCTCCGCCGCCCATACCCCAGCACACTCTCCACGCTCACCGAACTTTCCGATAGGCTCGAAGCAACCGGAGGTCTTGTGGAGAGACGACAACTTCACCATATACCGAGAACGAGCGAACCCCGTGTCGAGTAAAGGGCACCTAGTGATTGTCTTCAAGTACGTTGCTTCTATTTGGGAGAATGCATGACACTCAATCGTTGTGCAGCTTGCATGTCCCCTCACTGTACACCTTGGTGCGCTTTATTGTGACTTGAGCTTGTGCGCAGCGCTGACCGCGTTGCTCTAGTCAACTTCTGACGTCCCCCTCTTGGTCTCACTGCGCGACTTGTCGCGCCGGTTGCTAAACTCGCTCTTGCCACTGCCGTCATCCTCCGTGCCGGCCTCACCAGCAGCATTCCACGACGAGCTGCACATCACAACACCCACCTCCGCCAACCACTTCCTCCCACCACGTAGACTAGAACCGAGTCATGCCGACGTCGCCAATGATTCATTCCGAATCGGATTCATTACCCCTCCATTCAAGGACAACAAGATTCCTGTAACGGACCACTTGCACGCGCACGCATACATTATGCCTGCCGACCTCATGGGATGGTGGCGAAGGGTGGGATATAGCGCCATGGCTTGGTATTCTATTGATGATTTGATTGCTGAGATTCGGTATGTTTTTCCTCTTATGTTATGTTATTCCGCGGGGCGGTTCAAGAAGTTCATGGGGTCTTGGCGTTCCATAACTCTTGAGAATCTCCATTGCAATCACAAGCAATGCTTTGGATCAAGCTTCATGATGCTAATCTCGTTGTTCTTACAGCGAAGACTCTTCTAACAACCGGGTACGGTCAGGCAATCCAACGCAGAGGCATCTGCGGCCTATCGACACCGTCCCTTCAGCCGGTGCACGGACAGGCACGCCCAATGGTATCGAAACAACGGACAAGGGTATTGCGACCGTCGATGTGGAAGATCCCGAAAGCCGTCTCCATCGTCGTACCAACTCCAACGGCTCTGTACAGGGTTTTTTTCGGTCGCACTCCCCTTCGCCGCTCCTGGGGCAGAGATCACCAACGTCAAGTTTATACGAAACAGCACCGTTTGTCGGGAGTGGCGGGGGGATAGTTATGGATCCCAGAGTGGATGGTCGGAAGTCCCCTCGACCTACACCGCCCAACATTTCTGTACCACACGTACAAGTCTCTCTCGCCGAAGTATAAACAGTGTCAATACAATCATCACCCATTCTCATCCCCGATCTTCTCGGTGGTCCTTCTCGTTCAGGCCAGGACCAGCCTCAAGATTGTCGCCCACTGGGCAAATAGGTCATCTCCCCTGGTCTCGTCCTTATTCTGTAGACATCGGTCCCACATATCATTGGGATACTCTGGAATTTGCGCATATATCCTCCTTCCGTCGCATGGTAGTCCTGTTCATCTTCGCTTTCTCATTAGGCGGGCGTGTTTTGTTTTTCCTTTTTCTGTTCACTTGACGTTGAACCATTCCGAATGACATTGGATTCCAGCACTTGGTGTATCATCTGTACAGTACGTCGTACCTTTACATATTCACTGGCCGTTTTGGATTCCGACTCTCACAGTAATGGTCCTACAGCCACATCGCTTCCGAGATGATCTCAATGCAGGGCAGGTGGGCTATTTCTGCCGTGATCGTAACTTATGAACAAAGCCTGTTGCGAGCTTGTAATATGGTAGCCGCTTACTTGGACTGTCCCTGGTTGCATGTGCTCAGACTCCGAGTTTGAGCCTCTGGCGGTCGCAACAACAATCAGCACAATCAGCGCTGCCAGTTCCTCCTGGGCGCCGGTCTGGGTCCCTCGGAGTTGCAGTCAGCTCTGAGTTGAACATGACAGTGGCATTCGACAAAAGAAATTATACATTAGCGGAGGTGGAGACAGATTCAGATAGTGACGTGTCGTACTACTAGATAATTGGACGTAGATTACAAGAAGAGGTGTTGTCGGTGAGGTGCCGAGCGAAGCAAGCTGCAGAGCAGGACAAGAAGAGCAAGGGAGAGCAGAGATTAGTGCTGTGGGATGTGAGGGGATAAGTCGGAGTCGTATGGACTGGGTGCATTCATCGTGGAGAGTCTAGATCTTGAAAGGTCATTATCGAATGAAGGCGTTCACGTGTCACCGTCAGCTCCGCAACGGGATGGATGGTTCAAGCATCTGCACGGAGATACGAAAGTTAGGGAGGTCGGGATTGAAAGTGATATCATAACCATGGCGTACAGTATGATGAACCAGTGAAGAGAGTGGAGAGAGCGACGAGCTGATCCTCAGTGAAGCGTTTCGAGTCTTCATGCCACGTATCTTGGTGAGTCTTGCGGAAGTTCCGCGCGCATTTACGCACAGTCGCGGAGATTGGGATCTAAAAGCAGGAATCATAGTCACGCTATGAGCGCATGTTCCATTCAACGATGCCACAAAAGACTTACAGGATCGTATGTATGATCGGCGAGCACATTTGTCAGAAGGTCAGGCATCCACTTCTCGACTGTGTAAGGATAACTGTCGACCAAAGCGCATATCCCGAGAATGGCGGCATGGCGTTGTCGGAGAGCGTTGTTGTACACAGGTGACTTCCTATCCGGAAGATGACTATTCTTCAGCAGACGAACAAAGCGTTCTTTGAGAGCGAGGACACTCCGGCGGGGCGAGACGCGAAGAATGCCAGAAAGCGTACTAGGACAAAGGGTTGTGAGCGATCGAGGCATCTACCACTGTAAAACAGAGTGCGATACGTACGTGGCTGCCATCTCCCGCACCTCCACGACCTCATCATCCAAACAACGACATATTACCTCCAGCATTTCAACCACCTTGATGTCGCTGATGACTGGTCCTTGACGGAAGTAAAACACTAAACACCTCCTATTAAGCTCGAGCACTATTGCGTGATAAATTCAAAACTCACCTTGGACAAGTGGTAGGATCTTGAGGCGAACTCGCCAAGACTGGAATGGATGTGCTCGTTAGAAATGAGTGGGACGTAGATCAGGATAGATAAGAAACGTACTGGCGATGTTTGAATAGCATTGAACATAGCGTCCAGTATAGGATTTGTCAACGGTCGTGGGGCTATCACGCCACACATACGATTCAGAACAAGCTTCGCTCGGTGAGCAAGATCATCGTTGTCGTTGACTGTGAACCAGGTCAGGGCAATTCAAGCTATTGAAACGAAAGGTAACACGTACTCTCTGTGAACCTGAACAGCTCAGGCTAGATAGAATGAAAAACACGCTCAGAAAGATCCGCCAGAACATTGAAAAAGGCTCACCATCAAGGGTAAGATGTAGTCAAAGGTGGCTATAGCGATGGTATCATGAATGGCTTGGAACAGCCATCGACACACTAGGACGCCAACCCTGTCATAGGTGGACTGGAAGGCACGGACGCCAGGAAGTCGTTCTTCCCGCCAAGTCTTGAATTTCTTTGCAAGTTCCAGAGTTCTTCCTTCATGGAAGAGACCACGAATACCCATGACATCCTCGTCAATCGACGACTGTTTGCACTCCTTGACAAAAGTTTCTGCCGTCGAGGTCGAATTGGGTCGCCACTATCAAATATTTCATGTTAAGACCCTTGTGAGATGGTGGCATGAACATACCATGATCTTTCCTGAGATGGTCATGAACTCGCTGATGTATGCTAGCACCTGGGGAGCGAAATGAATAAATCATCGGAGAAGGAAGTACCAAATTCTTTTGCTCACATCATCATGTTCGCAGGTTAGATCTCGCCAATACCGCCGCAGAGTATCATCCACCCATGGCGTGAATTGCCACCCGAGTTGCTCATACATGGCCCTGAAATAACATAGAGTCCTGACGGTATCAGACGTGGTCTCAGCGTTGAAATCTGCAGAGTTGAACTCCTTGATGATATGATCAACTAAGGGTTGAACCCTCCGAGGGTCTCTGCAGTAGAAGATGTACTAGAAATGCTGCATCAGTTCTGAGACGAAGATTGTTCCCCCTCAATAGTATTTACCTCGAGGAAAGACGTCCATATTGAGATGATGTCGTTGTTTCGCTGGCCGAAGATTTTTGGGATTTGCGGTGCAAACCATTCCCAAAGCTTGAGTTGTTTGTCGGTTGGCCAATGCTTCGAGCCTGCGTACAGTCATATACTGAACATGATCACAATAGTGGGGTCGGACTCACCAGCAAGAACACCAGCAATCAACTCTGCAGCGCCACGTTGTTTGTTCTTCTCTTTGTCTGCCAGAAGCTTTTCAATGGCGGGGCGTAGTGCCTCGAAAGGCTCATCTAGAAGCACTTGGACTGATGCTGGATTGAGACAACAAGACGGCGTGGACAAGAATTCATACACTCACATATGGACTTGACACATGAGATGTTATCCTGAATGCACACTTCTGAGTGGTTCTCAGACGAGTAGTGGGTGGATAGGCTCTCCCAGAAACTTGATTTCATGCAGACTTCTCGGATGACGTTGATTGCGTCCTTAGAGCCTTCCTCCCAAGGGTGGAATGCAAACGACGTAGTATCGGGTGCCAGCGTTGCAGGGTATGACGGAGGCCAGACAAGCCACCCAGTCGTCAAACAGACTTGGTTTTGCAGCAGCCTTTGTGAAAAGGCAATTAGGGGAGATATCATTAGAGAAACGTATAACTCACGGTTCTTCACGAGCCTTATCTAAGTCCAATGGAACTCTGAACTGCGCAAGGAACTTCGCAGTGTACTCTTGAGATGGGTTCTCCACGGATATCATCCGCTTCAGAGGGTTCTTGCTACGTTCCAAAGCCAGATCGACGGGACCTTCAGCAAGGGTCCTGAGCTTGATGAATCGGGATACCTTCATAACTGCTCGTTGCGCATACTAAAACGGTTGCAGATGAGCTTTGCAACACAGTAGCAATATTTTCACTTACATAACGCTGAATAGGGGAATGTAACTTTAGCAACAAAGGCAACCTGCAGGTAACACGATACATACGATAGTAGCATTCGAATCATGGGTATGCTCTAGCAAGAACTTCACGTGTGCTCCATCCATGGGGGTGTCTCTTCGGATCAGAGTGCGCAAGCATCGAACAGCAACAATAGAATACTTCCAGTGCGTCTCAGAGGACTGAGCGATACGTAAAGTGGTTCGCGTCTGCGGTAGACAGTAAGTATGTACATACAATAGTAAGCTGAGATAGTACGCACTGTCTCCAACACGCCCTCATCCCAAAGCTTCACCCGTAGTATACGTTGTGCCAATGTCTTCTCGACTATAGAGTCATCCTTCGGTACTTGAAGGTAGTCCTTCAGATCTTCGCATGCTTTGACTAATTCCGGGTTCTCGACGGTGTAAACCACTTGGTTTGGCTCCGCAAAGGCAGCCAATGCTGGGAAATAATGATAATGTGAGAACCAACCATTAAGCTAATGAAGATGCAGACGAACCTGTTTCTGCAACATTCGATACACAGTCTTGTATCGAGGGCTGATAAAATACTCAGTGTCTTGGGGGAAATGGGCTTTCAAAAGGTTATGTACCTTCTCGTTGTGCTGACATCCGAAAAGCTTCTCGACAAACTCAGTGGCTAACGTTGGATCTAATTAATGGATATCTCGTGAGTATAAGCGATTTGACATCGCGATTCGTTCACGAACCTCCCGCGGCATATTTAGCTAGAGGAACATCCATGGTCAGCTCAGTTGAGAACAGTTTAGCAGCAACGAACCAAAAACGTTAGAATCCAATGTCCACAGAGCTCCTTTCATGCGATCGTCTTCAGAGCCCGGAGCCAGTGCGGCGTATAGGACAGGCAATGAACGGCGCCTCAGTCCATCGAAGCACTGTTTCGTGACGGGTGAGCTCTCCTTCGTCGACATGAAAATCACAAGCACTTACGTTACTTAACGTCTTCAGCAATGACTGGCTGGACCTAACGATCAAAAGTAAGAAACTACGATAGACACCGCCCATTTACAAAGCACCTACTCCCTAACTGGGGCGAAGGAGTCAATTCACCGTAGTTCGGTAACAAAACGGAGTACTAGTACATACTGGTTGCATAGTGCCACAAGCACCACTCTGTGACATCGTCAATGAGTTGGTCTTCCAGAGGGCCACGTCTTCGGTCGACAGAATTCCAGTGCAGTCTAGCGGCGTGATACAGTCTAAATGCGTGGTCGGGCGATGCACGCTCAGTATAAGCGGAAAGCGAACTAAATTCCAGACAACACTAACCGAGCGCGACGAACGTAGATTGCTCTTGGCCATTCCTTTTGGCCAGCATATTGTCGTGTGATGTTGACTTCACTGTTATACCGCTCGACTTGTCGGTAGTAGCTGGTGAGAGGTCATCGTTCAACAATGGAAGGACTTAAGCAAATGTCCACCGTACCTATCTCTGCTGTCTCCATACTCAAGCATATAGGTTCGGATTGAGCGGATCTGTAAGATATGAGTCAACTGAAGCAAAGAAGTAAGATGTAGTGTAAAAACCAACCAGCATATGAACGGCGTCCACCGTGTTCTCTTCACCTTGACCACGCAATGACACCGAAGCATTGTGCAAGAACTGACCGAACCTAGCCTTGAGAGCGGTCATGTAATGGTGACGAGGATCTGAAGCGTCATCAAGCGCAAAACCCGAGTTCAATGGCAAAATGTCAGCAATCATCTCCGGAATCTCATGGCTGTCGAGAGTAGAGGTAAGCAAAAACAATCCATGTTGTAAATGTAGTATGATCAACATACAGGATGTCCGATGTCGCTTTGGCGTGCGCAAGGTCTTCGGGTGTAATGAATTCCTTGACGAACGTTGGTATTCCAGCGAAGGCATTGCGTACGAATGACAGATGTCTTGTCAATGGTGTTAAGCGCAGCTATGCACGACGTACAGGGACTGATACTCACCTGCAAAAATCATTGCGCCATATCGCATCGTGAACAACTCCTGCAAGAATTGTCAACGACCAAGTCCAGCCAGATAGTCACGCAGAGAAGCTCACCAGGCTTCAGCAGGCCATCGAGAAGATCAAGAGTCGGCTCAACGATTTCTTTGAATATTTGCAGAGCAAAATCTATCTCCCCTGCGGTTGGTACATGCCATGAAAGCTTCGCAATATCTTCAACGGTACGTAGACACGGTCAGCGAAAAGTTGACATACCTTCACGTCCTCCGGTTTGTATAGACGACCCCAATAGCGATGGTGATTATGTCGGAATTCTACACATAATTCCAAAAACATCAGCAAGCTCTCCTACTTCTACCAAGAGGTCAAGTTACCTTCGCTTTCCCACTCATCGGGGTTAACGAACTTGTTCTCCAACGGGTACGTGTGAGTCAGTGTAAGCAAAGTGCTTGAAAGTAGTTTGCCGCTTGTGGAGAATCCTCTCTTCGAGAATGTCTTCTTCTGCAATAACTTGAAGAGAGATAGGAGTTGATCTTTGTACAGCAGTGTCTGATGAAACGTTCATTCAGTAAGAGGATTGTTTTATGCAGCTATTCACGCACTGCTCGGCCGTCACTGCGATAACAACATTAGTTGACCGATGTGAAGGAGTCCTATAGAGCACTCACTTATACATAGCACCACGAAGGATGGCTAAGTCTACGTGTATTACCCGGTTAGCAATTGCACGCTCAGCGTTGAACTGATCATACTCACTCCAATGCAACGTAGCATCTGCAGGTAACGGCGTCGATAGTGGTGATGTAGTCCTCAACGAACTCGCGCCATGCTCCAACTCAGTGCGAATATTCGTTGAACACATTTCCAGGAACTTTCCCAGCGTCTTGGCAGGATTCACGTTCGCCACACACTCGACAAGCTGATGGATGGCGCGGACGGCGTTGGAACGCACGTTACCGCTGGCGTAGTCGAATACCAGGTTCAGTACCATGTCGTACAGAGGTTCAGAGAGGTGGACGCAGATTTGGCTGAAGGCGCCGGACACAGAATCGACGAGTTGCACTATGACACAATCATTGCAAGTAAGCATCATGAGTTTAGCCACCAATAGACTGCCACAGCACCTTCGGTTTGACCACCTGCGGCATTGGTCGCTTCGTCCGGCAAGTTCTCAAATAACAGGATGACCCTACGCAAGAACGCAGCGATCCAATCGGCGAACCCTCCTAGGCTATGTTTGAGGAGGGAATCTTCTTCCTCCTTCGAAAATTCCCCATCAAGAGTAGACTCGAGTCCATCGGGAAGCCGGCTAAGGTCCAACTTGGGCATGTTTGGCAGTGTCTTTCCCTGGGGAATGTCGGCTGCGACGGCCGCCTCTGCATCTGAAACCTCTCCGAACTTGATGTACTGGGCTACTTCCACGAGGAAAGAAGTTGTACAGAACTGACAGATCGGGTTTCAGCAAACCAGGTTCATGACAGCGTCTTGTAACTGACCGTCTTGTAAGGATCATTCTGTCAGGAAAGGATGAGCTACTGTGAGATGCGTAGCGTTGAGATGACCTACCAAGTCAATACCAGGTAATAACAACTCCAGCACTGGCAGTAAGTGCTTCGCGCCCCCGTAATAGACATTTCGGGAAACCAGCGCAGGGGCCACAGCACCAAGTGCTTTGATCATAGCCGTGGTCCGTTGTGTCTGCATAGTATAAACGTATCAAACCTACCCTCACTACAATGAGCAATATTTGACCTACCTCAACCAATGCTTCAAGCGCAGGAACAGCACGTTCCAGTATAGGGTACAGGATCAGGTCAGGCTCCATCACGCTCATAGACTTCAAGCAACTTTGAATGTTGCCAACGGTGGTGCTGTCCGAAGAAAACATCGCAAGTAATGCTACCGTGCGCAGGCTTCGAACAAGCTCTCGTCTCATTGTCAGATTCAGACGACGATGCTGCGAGTTCTGATGTCAATAAACAGCGGGAACGCGTAATGTAATGTGCTCACTGTCGGTGTCTTACAGTCGGCAAGTTGTTCCTCGTGCCAGCCTGTATTCGGGTGTTACTACCAGAATCCGAGACAAGGATTCTTATACTCACGTTTGTTGAACTCATACACAATATACTTTATGAACGCACTCAGCTGTGAATTCGGAAACATCAGTACCGTACTGTCCATACTTCTGGGAAACACTGACATCGTTCGTCCAGCTTCCAGAGTTGGTAGGATGGAAGAATCCCTCCAAGGAAGCAATGAATCTGACCAAGGAATCCAGAGCTTTGCAGCCCGCCAAGTACGTCTTCGCTTTCAGATGACCACCTTTACCCAGTGGAGCGGACAAGTAATCCGCGAGTCCCCCATGAGTGGCAGGGTGGCCGTTCATCCTGGGGAGGGGTGTACTGGCACCGGATGCCAAGGGCGTGAAGAATGGAGTGGACACGTTTGATCCAGGGGTGGGCAAACCGTCGGGGGCCATCGAATACACAATGAGACGAGCAAGGGCGGCTGAATGGTGTCAGTGTCAGGAAGAATGGGACAATACAGGGTAGAAGATTGCTCACGGATCCGCCATTCAGGCTTGGGCAGCCTGTTCAACTCGAATGTGGCCTGTCCGTCAGCACTAGGACCAGTACTGAGAGACCCTGCATCAGCAAGTGGGATTTCTGAAACATCATCCGTCAAGTTTCTGATTCAAGGGTGACAAAAATGCAGGTACATACCCATTGAAGCCAAACATTTGCACATGATGTAGTCAAACTCGCGCTCAGAGAAGATACCAACGTCATGCTGAATACCAGACCACCTCCACTTCGAAGGTGAATCTTCCTTAGCCCAGTTAGGTCTACCCTCGTTTTCTGACCGAGCGTCGTCAGGGATCTTGGCAATGACCGCAGGATCGCTAATGGAAGGGTCCACGTGCATCTCTGCGAGACGAGAGAGGAACTGGATCATCCGCTCGTCGTACATGTACGAGTTCACGGATTCCCAGACGCGAAAGAGCATCGGGAGGTAGGATTGTGGGTGTGACATAGGGAGGAACGTCAGCATATAGTATTGCGATGCTAGTATACTCTGTTACAATGAGTGTTAAGTGACCGGGAACGTCCCATGATTGATATGTCACTTACGCTCAGGCTTGTGCCATTCATGAGGGGCAAGAAAGTGGACAACATTTCGTCGATTGCAGCAGGATGGTAGAACCTGCGCGTGTTCTCAGCTATGTAAGCCATGTACCAGGAGGTATGGCTAACGTGAATGTATGGTGATTCAGCGTTACAGATGGCGTTCATTCAAGATTCACGTACCTTATTTCGAACTGCCGTCTTCTCAAGAACAGATCCTCGCGAAGAATATCGTACAAGGGTTTCCACGGAAGACGCATATCATGAACGGAGAGCTTCTTCCTAGACCTAGTGAGTGTCACGAGATTATCCACGCAGTTGCCAATGATGTGAGTGGGCATTCCGGGGGTGATACAAATCTGATAGTAGAGCTTCGCAAGACGAATGCGCTTCTCTTTCGGGATTGGATACTTCAGCATCATCCAGCTGTAGCGCACAGGGCAGTTGTCAGCGATGCATGGCGTAGCAAATTCAATGTTAGAGCAACGCACTAGGACACCATGCTGTCCCACTGAAACAGGCCTGGCTGGTAGTCCTTTGCCTCTACGCATTGCGTAATGCGGTAGAGTATGAACTCGAACATCTCCTGCATCTTCGAGTTCGGCTCGATGGAGTACGGGATGGACTTTGCATACGCCCGAAGCTTGCTCATATAGCGATCGGTCGTGTGCGCTATGTCGTCGGGAATCGGGACGAGTGGTAATGCGCCATTTGGGAGAGGTGGTGGAGGGTCGTCAAGACTGAGTGAAGAGAGGTCTAGTTTGTTCATGTCGTGTATAGAGGACCTGTTTGGATGGGACTGGAGAAAGGGGTAGGCTGTGGAAAGTGATGGGTGCAGGTGGAGGGAAACAAGACATGGTGAGGGGCCGGATGTTCTCTCCCTGCAGTGGCGCTCGGTGCGGGTGGCGCTGACCAGTGAGAACCGCCTCGCTAACGACCTCGACCCTCCACTTTCCAGGCGATGGCTCCAACAACGGCGGCGGACGAGGTGCAGGGTGGTGTCAGTTTCGAACTCAACATTCCCGCACGCATGACAGCTTACAGGGATCATTTCAAACCCGATGCAGATCAAATTACAGCAACTGAAAGCAAAATACAATACACGCGAAATCACGTCGCGACTTACATCGTGGAGGCGTATGCTACGTCCTGAAGCTCCTTCAACGCCCTCTCCCGCACCAGACCCCATACACCGTCGCGCTGCGTCCGTGCAAAACCCAGTCCCTCGCGGATCTCCTCCAAACGTTCGATATACTCTCGGTCGTCGTCCTGCAACTCACGCAACGTCGCCATAGATTTCTCCAAATTATCCAGGGCCACTTCTGGTGCTGTAAACTGCGAAGAATCATAAGCGGGCGGTGACCGTCCGGAGTATGAGCTGAGAAAGATTTTGTGGACTGCAGGTGTCAAGTCCGGGGCGCGCGCCACCCTCTCGTCCCGGTCATCATTCTCGTCTCCGTCGCCGCCCTCTTCGCGTTTCGGGACGACCGGCGATTCCGTTCCCTCGTCTGGGTCCTCGTTCATGACCTGCCACAGCCTTCCAAGTGCGCGCCGAAGGAGCGTCTCGCCCTCAATGAGCCCGTTTGTGGCCTGTTCAAGCTCGTCCAAGAGGTCAGACCGGTATGTATGCGTGACGCTCTTGTCCATAATGAAGGATGTGTAGGTTGTGTGCTGGGTGGCTGGAGGAGGGTACGGGGATACAGCAGGGGGTGAGGGGGAGCGGAGGTGAGGAAGAGTAATGGGGGTGTCATCGTCCTCTGGTTGCTGCGAAACAAGTAGACGTATACGTTTCCTGGCACGCTCTTCCGCCTGGGTAGCAGTGTGAGTGATCAGTATGGGAGGAATTGAAGTGGCCTACGTACCTCCCACTCTTCCATGGCCGGCCCCCACGCGGTCATCTTTCCTCTGCGAATCCATCTCGCGTCTCTGTTCATCTTCCTGCCCCAGTTGCCTGTACCAGTGTTGAAACGTACATCGTCGTCCTCTGCATCGTCCCCGTACCCGTGTGATGGGTAGTACCAGGCATTGATGTCGTTGGACGGCAGACCGACAAAGCTGCATGACACGCTGAGCGAGGGACAGCCGGAAGCAAGTGAGAAGAGCTGACCTCGGGTCCTCATAGCGGGCCTCCTCGAAGACGGCAGAAGACCGTTTTTGGGTGTGGGCGGAGGTTGAGGGGCGGGACATGGGGGGTGGGTGTTGCTGAGGAGGAGCTGATATTGCAAAGACCTCCTGCCTGAGCAACGCGAAGAATGGGTCGTCGTAGATGAGAGCCGTGGTCGCAGTCTAACCCAGACCTCAATGCAAGAGGTCCACACCGAGATTGGCGGAATGAGCCATTAGACGCCCGTCATGAGCACTCTCGGAGGACGCCGCGAGACGGACGGAGACGCCGGCGCCAGCTCCTATTGGCTGGGGAACTTGACGCAGACCCTGTGGCCTGTAATTCATCCTCATCCCTGCTGGAACACAGGTCAGTTCAATTCTCTGCATGCTCGCCGCAAACACTGGCTTACTCGTCAAACCCCCGTTGTCGCATTCTCAACGACGCCCTTCCCACAATCCACGCCCAGCATCCACGATCACCAAGCCCACAATTAGCGTCTCACGACGCGCATGGCACATCTCGAAACACTGGACCGGTCTGAGCATACTTCCACAGCGGAGGGAGTGAACGGTGTTCAGGAGCAGTCAAGCGTCCAGGGGTCTACCGCGAAGAGCTCAGAAGATGATCATCCTCCTGTGACAAAATCTGAGCAGCTTTCGTCAGAGCCTGAGCCAGCTTCCTCCTCACCAGGTAGCACTGGCTCAGTCCCTCTTAACGGAACAACGCCGAACGGCGTGACCCCTGGAGCAGGCACTGCCCCCGCTTTGAGCATTCCACACCCAAAGAAATTCGCCCACAGCAACATTAACAAGAAGTTCCTGGAGAAAACATCGTCGGCATCTCATACGGGCTCTGCACTCTCCAGTACGACTACTGCCAAGACTGGTATTTCAAACCGTGTGTAACAGTGCTACATCTTCTATCGGTATTCCCATTAATATGCGCCACAGAAAAACCTGTTGTTCAGCCCACAACCCCGCACTCGCGGCTAGTAACCGCGAAACTCACAGCTGGCCCTCAGCCATCCGTTCTAACAGGTCCGGGGTGGTCCAGACCGTCCTCAACTGGGTCCAATGTAGCACCTACGCCTTCTTCGACCAATCCAAAACCGTCACCGCTCATGACACCTGCTTCCACGCCTTCAGGGCCTGCAGGCAAAGTCATTCATCCCGCTCCTCGGCCAGCGGAAACCCTTGTAGGATTGAGGAAAGACGGTGGGAATAAGTCAGCTTGGGGGAACTCGAGACTCGGAGGGGGTTCTGTCGACTCAGTGCAGAATGATTTCCCAACGGCTGCAGAGGTAGCACAAGGTATGTATACCCCGGCCATGATCTCCTATGCGGGCTTACCATCAGCCACAGTGCGATCAGCGAAGCTCAATGAGAAAAAGCAAGCTGCACAAGCTGCCGCAACTCAGAAACAGACTTTGGCTGCAGAGGCAGACGCTTTCCGCGGCGTACATTTGGGTTCAGGGCATCATTGGGACGAGGTGCGTGATTGTCAATATACTCCATGACATCTCTTCACCATTCATTGCGTTATCAGGACGAAGGGGACGACGACAATTTTTTGGAAGGTGTCATCGAATTTGGAGACGGACGCCAGTATAATATCCCCACAGAACCGCACCAAACGTCACCAAGTCACGACCCATCTGACCACGCACCCGGTCGTGAGGGAGCACCCACAGCGACGGATGGAAAACATGACCCTGTAAGGAAGGAGGACAGGTTTCAAGATGATTTTGACAGGAGTTGGCCACCCTCACGCAGTTCTGTTGCACCGCCGGTTCGAGAACCGCCAAGTACCCACAGGCCGCCATCGTCTGCATCCTCTCAGCCACAACATTCACCGCAAGAAGGATCACGTGTTTTGTTCAATGAGAGGTCAAATCGATTAGAGCCTTACTCAAGTCAATCGCACAGATTTCCCAATAATCGGGAGCCATATTCATCACGACGGTCAGATCACGGTTCCTCTCCCACTGAGCCCAGACGCGATCTTCCACCGCATACCGGTAGCAGAGGTGTGCAGCTTCTGCAGAAACCTTTGGAGTCGCCCGTAGAGCCATCGCATCGCTCGCGCGTCTTTGGGGATCGGCCAGGGTTCGGAAACCAGAACGATAGGTTCAGGGATAACAGTCATTCACGTCGGGACTTTCCACCAACACATGGGTTGAAGCAACCATTGTCCCAGAATGACTCGCGAACCCGAGATCCTCACGGAGTGCCTCACCTGTCTCCCGTCGACTCTAGGACACGACGCCCGTCATCTGGTGCAGAGTCCTTCCCATCCCCTTCTGAGGGTTTCCGTGCAGAAGGTCGCCCTCCTCCGCCTCATTTATCGGCGCTTCATCTACCTCCCGCTCACAGAGGTCCCCCCTCAGCCGCGTTCTCCGAGACGAACACAGGTGGTCCACCATCAGCGCACCCAGTAGCCCACTCACCTGCAGCTTCCTTCGCGTCCATCTCCCCACGGGCGGCGAAATCACCTTTGCAATCGTCGGATCTGCCTCTGACAGATATCGACGAGGTGCGAAAAGCAGCTATGCACAGCGCAGCCGAGCGAGCAAAGTTGAGGAGACAGCAGGAGGAAGAGGAGAGGGAACGGGAGAGGGAAAGGGCGAGACGGAAGGCTGCAGAGTTGGAGGCGAAGATGAAGGCGGAGGCAGAGGCCAAGGCGAAAGCAGAGCAACAGACCAGCGAAGCTCAAGTACGTCCTCATGTCAGATCTTTAGTTGAATGCACAGCTCACATTTACCCAGGTCATTGGTATCATTGAATCTGCGGTTCAATCTGTGTCTCAGGGTCCCTCAAGTAACTCCCTTGCCTCTGTCCTGGAAAGCACCGGTTCACCATCCGCACCAATATCCAAGCCACTGTTCGGTCGGGTACCTTCCACAAGAGGTGGAATTCGGCCCCAACCACGTCGACCTTCTATCCCCGGCCCACCTCCAACGCAAGATGTTGCATCTCCTGCACAAGAAGCTGATTCCTGGCGAAGTAACGCCGGTCCTCCAAAACACTTCCGTAGACCATCGCATCCGGGGGCGTCTCCGTTGATCCCTGTGGTTCAGCCCCCACCTGTTGTGTTCCAAGCTGCGATGCAGTCATTCAGCATTAATGCGGACGAGGAAGTAGAAATTGTTGATTTTGCCGACATGGGTAAACTTGTTGGGAAGCCTTCGGAATCCGAACCTACGATTCCGGAAGAACCCGCGCACTCACAAGGATCGACTCGGCCACCGAGGCCAGTTGCTACCGACTTCTTCGAAGATGGTGTAACTCATACTTCTGGTTATCCGACCACGCCTTCCACGGAAGAAGTGTCCTGGCGGCGAAAGACTGCAGCCACTGACGATCCTTCACCCCCGACAGATTCTGAGCAGCCAGTTTCACAATCAGATCCCGCGAAGCCTGACCTTCACATCAATGTACCACCACCTCACGTACATGTCTCCCCGCACAGACGAATGTCCACTGCTTCTGATGACCATTCACGGCCCCACGGTCACGGGCATCCACGATCACCCATGGGATCTTCGTATCGTGAAGCACCGATGTCGGCTCTGGATGACACTATGGCAAGAATCAGAGGAGCTATGACCGGCCTACAACAGAAGGCAGAGCCAGCAGCACCGAAGCCCAAATGGCTGCCACCAGCTCTCAGAGTGCGATCTGCAGCTATGCATGACGATGCGCCTGAGGAAGTGTTCGATGTTACGGCGATTGAACCACCGAGATCGCCTAAGCCTGCTTGGAATCATTTCGCGACCAAGTTGCCCAGTGTATCTCGTCCTCGCGATCCACCTACCAAGAGGCAGCTAACTTTGTCGAAGAGTCTAACACATCTGCGCTCGGACATCTTCTCATGGGAACCTCCAATTGAGGGCATGAACCGGAAAGACTTCCACCTCAATGACATCCTGTTTCAGAGACCATTCAACTACAAGGGTCGGCCCAAGTACCACGTCTCGTTACCACGCGTTCGAGGCGGCAAACCTGTGGTCAACCTTCCTCCGCGTCCGTCCGTTGCACCTGTGAACGGAGCGTTTGGAAAGAAGGGTGAAGCAGATGAGGCATCAAGTTGGCGAAAACCGGCGTCTCCGCCCAAGGCCCCAACCACAAATGACACAGAAGAGGTCCAGGAAGGATTGGCAACGACAAGTCGGTCGCCTCCCCCAGATGCCCCCAGCATTGCGACCGTATCTTCCGCAGTCAGGGCAGAGGAGGTCGTTTCCCCCACGGTCAGCGTTGCTTCTACAGGAGTTCGGTCGAGGACACAACCAAAGATGCCACAAGGTTCAGACGTGGCGTTCTATCGTGATTCGCGTGCTGAAAGTGCCTCGGTACCTAGCGCAGCGGTGAAGTTCATCGTCAGCAGCGAGCTGGAAGACTCCATCTCACCATCCAATTCCATGAATGGGACCAAGCCTTCGACCGAGGTTCGTGTCAATGGCGACATCGACTCTCCCGCCACAAGCAGAGTCGTGAGTGCTCAAATGCATGCCGTCTCTTCACCGTCGAGCACAAGCCACCTCAAATTGGACAGTAAGAAATCTGAGCCAGTGGTATGTGATGATTAACTTTGGTCTTGCATCTCATTAAGTTATCTTCACTCAGAACGATGTCCCGCCAAGCAACCCTGTCTCACCGTGGTCCTCCAAGTCGTCACCGCGAGTGTTTTCACTGAAGGACTCTCCATCAAGACCTCCAGACCGTGATCACCTAAAGGCAGTTTGGGAAAGTACATCCAACAAAGCCGATGTCTCGAACTCACTGGAGCGGATTGGGGATGATATGCCCGCCGTTCCTTTCAGCATCCTAGATGTAAAATCGGATGGCGGAGAGACTCCACCTCCGCCCAGTTCGAATCCACCGTCGAGGATGTCTCAGCATGATGTTACTCGTGCGTTCCAACAGGTCCCGACATCGACTACCAACGGCACAGCTCCTCGCCGAGCCGCTCCTGCACCTACCGCCCCTGTGCCAGTGCATGTTGTCGCGTCACAGCCTTCTCGTGGGCCACAGAATCATTCAATGCCTCCGCCACAGCACATCCCCAATTCTGGCGTCCGCCAGATGTATGGTGGCTACCCATCTCCGCTCGTGAGCTCACCAAGCCCAACCATCGTGTATCCGATGTCCATGACACCCAGTCCCATACCGAGACCAATGGTAGTCAATGGCACACCGCAGTACCCCCACCAACCGATGTGGGTACCCATGCCGGGTCCGCCTGCGTCAACGCCGAATGGTATGATGCGACCACCGCCGCCCTACGGAGCCCAGCTTATGCCATACCCCCACCCACCGGCAGGCATGTACGCTCCTCACGGGATGCAAGGTAACGTTCCTCAGCCTCCGCCGAACGGGATGCAGAACCGACCTCCAAATGGCATGCAATTGATGAGTCCTGTCATGGCACCTGCACATCCCCATCCCCACCCGCATCAGCACAACGGTCCACATCCGCACCCGCACCCTCATCCTCATCCAGTGTACGCGCAGAGTCCAATCCTCATGCATGCGCCACCGGCAGCAGGCGGTCACCCCGTTGGGCATGGTTATCCCAATGCTAATCAGCAACCTCCAAGAGGACAGCAAATGCGTGGCGCGTATGAACATACCGCTCCTGGGATGATGCCCTACATGCCCGCTGGACCTCCGCACCCTCTACCGCCAACTGCACCCCCATACACTGCCGTCCCTTCTAATTCTTTTGACCGGCCTTGGTAGATAGCTTCCCTCTATTTCTTGCTCTTCCTTTGTTATATGGTTGTGTGCTATGTCATTGCGCTTTTCCGTGATATTACTTGATCATACCCATCTCAATCTGAACATTGTTTTGCTAGCTCTTTCTCTCCATGATGAATTTCTCTCCCATGCAAAAAGATTATATAGGTCCGCCGATAAGTACATCTAAGCTGAAGCAAGAACCATACAACCGATTAAGGGTAAAGCCTATGCGTTCGCCAACTCAACAGCACGCTCGGCAGCCTCGTCGAGGCCGTCGAAAGGAATGATCTTCAGGCCAGAATCCTTGATCATTCTAGAGACCGTCGTTAGCTCGATCCAAACTTTGTTAAGGAATGAATGTCGTACTGCTTGGCTTCAGCCTCCTTCGTGCCCTTCAACCGGACGATCAGGGGGATTTCCAAGTTCAATTCCTTCGACGCTTTGATCACACCTTCAGCAATGTAGTCGCAACGCATGATACCTGGGAAGACCACAATTAAAGTTCAAAATTCAGACTAGACGAATAACGAACATACCTCCGAAGATGTTGATGAAGATACTCTTCACCTTAGGGTCAGCAGAAATAATCTCAAACGCCTTCTTGACGGTCTCGGGAGTAGCACCTCTGTTGTTGACATTAGTAAGATGATGACCTTCGAAAATAGCAATAGACCTACCCTCCAACGTCCAAGAAGTTAGCGGGGTTACCGCCGTGCAATGATAGCACGTCCATGGTAGCCATGGCTAAACCGGCACCGTTGACCAAGCAGCCAATGCTACCGTCGAGCTTGATGAAGTTGAGATTCGCCTTCTGTGCCTCAACCTCAGACTGTTCCTCCTGGGTGATGTCGCGCAGGCTGAATACGTCTTGTTGACGGAACTCAGCGTTATCATCGAAACCGAACTTTGCATCCATACTGAGATAATGAGCGCGTCAGTGCACATTCACGTGTTGTGTAAGGCATATCACACTACATACCAGAGCACATGGCCACCAGTAACCTCCGCCATGGGGTTAATCTCAATCTGGGTCGCGTCTTTGTCCTTGAAGATCTTGTAGAGGTTGATGAAGATGTTTGCAGCCTCCGTCTGAGCCTGGAGGGAAGAGAAACCAAGCTTCTTGGCGACCTCAAGACCTTGTGCGAGACTGAGTCCTTTCTCGAAGTCTATCGGAGTGGTAATAATCGCGTTGGGGTCCTTAGCAGCAACTTCCTCGATGTTCATGCCACCTTGGTTGGAAGTGACAAGTACGGGTCCACCGGTACCACGGTCGTTGAGAACAGCGACGTAGTACTCGTGCGTGGGGTCGCGACGCTCAGCGAGCATGACCTATCGCATATTCAACGATTGGTAGTGGTGAGCTCCTAACTCGAGCGGGACTTACTGCATTGCAGATACGACCGCCAGCACCAGTCTGCTTCGTGATAAGCTTGGCACCCAACATCTTCTCTGCGTACTCCTTTGCTTGCTTGGGACTATTCCAGCTATATTAGCACCATCTCCGGGGAACCATGACGCATCACACACCTCTCTACCAAGTGTACACCTCCCTGCAACCCGTTGTCGAACTTGCCCTTTCCTCGTCCGCCAGCCAAAACCTGAGCCTTAATAACAGAACCAGTCGAGCCTAGTATAGCTCATGAATTCTGGGCATAATTGCTCGAATTACACGTTACTCACTGAGCTTCTGTGCAGCGTCATAGGCCTCTTGGGGAGTCTTGGCGGGGATGCTGAGGGGTGTAGGGATGCCATACTGCACTGAATGATTAGTGTGAATTTGATAAGATAAAAGAGTGAGGTACGTACGGAGTTGAGAAGCTCGACTGACTGATACTCATGAATAGACAGGAAACGCTTCTGACCTGCAGACACTGCCTATGATGATTGGGGTAAATGAAAAGGCACTATGTAAGGAGAGGGGGAGCGCGTACTCGAGCCACGGAGCCCGCCTTCCTGAGCGACGCGAGCATTGTGCGGAAAGATAAGAAGAGAGGGGACGATGAGGGGGAGATGAAAGGAGTGTTTGTGAGGGACGCTCACTGTTCCGAACACTTTTGGCGTTGGCCAGCTCAACGGAGGCGCTGCAATCAGCTTACATCAGCCGCCCATTTCCCTATTTGTACCTCCCCTCCCTCCCTCCGCTGTTTTCTCCTCGACCAGAAGGACGACGACGGTTGCAGACTTTCTTCCGAGCTCTTCCTGTCTCTCACCCCGCCGCGTCGCAAGATCTGGCTCTGGGCAAGCTTCTGGCAGACCAAGTTCCTCTCGCTTTGAGTTCGGACTGCTTATTCTTCATAGGTCGTTCGAAATTGTGCTGAGAGACAGACTATCATCGGAGGAGTCATGTGTATGTACAGAGCTTGTCAGTACAGTATCGGCGTGCTGTATGTACGTACCGTTGCTGAATCGATGCTTGAGCACATTGTCCTCCCTGACCACGACCTCTACGCGTTTTTCTCGTTTTGGCGACAGCAGCGATGACACCTGGTTTGCACCCGGCCCCAATGCGTTCCCTTCTTGCCCTCCTCCCCCCACATCGCCATGCCCGCTGCAATTCAGTCTCCCCTTCCTCTCCCCGCCTCCAACGGCGCAGACTCGTCGGCCTCGACCTATGTCGACGAAGCGAAGGCGTTGGAGCGGCTCATCGAAGTCTCTTCCGTAGTCTTGGCACAGGCAGTCGACCTGGTAGACAACTCTCTGGTGTCAGACGAGCAGATGACTGCGAAGTCGCAGTATATTCCAGGTTCTACCATTGGTGTGTTTGCTTATATATTGGTCTCCTAGTTCATCTTCTCACACCCACCGAAGGGAAACACCTCAGGCATGCCCGGGATCACTTCATGCTCCTAATGGACAGCGTGTCTACGAGTGCACCTCACGTTCTCAACTACGATGTCAGAAGCCGTAACACGCCTATGGAGACAAGTCGGAAAGATGCACATGATGCATTGTCAGAAGCTATTGCACGTCTGAAGGACCAAGTTCCCTTGGTCCACCTGGATGAACCTATCACCTTGCACGCAGTGACTCCTTACCCTCAAGTCGTGCAGACTACGTTTGGGAGAGAGGTCAGTTGATCCATGTCAATGATTTGATACTTATCACTCACCTGAGACATATTCAGCTGTGGTTTGCCGCATTGCATGCAGTTCACCACTGGTCAATGGTGAGAAGCAAGTTGCCATTGTTAACGTGATGTATGCTGATCATATTCCATAGGTTCGTGTGGTTGCTGGAGAACTGGTTAGTGCCGTCCTGAAGATTAGAAAGAGCGAATCACTAAATTTCACTGTAGGGGATAGCTCTGGAAGAGACCTTTGGCTTTGCGCCATCGACGCTGGTGCATCAAGGTAGCGAGGGTCCACTTGGCAAGCCAAAGATCTGACCGAATTTCGTCGTGCTTCAATAACATTCATGTGTTGACCTACTCTACTTGTTGCTGCGAATATTAATAACCATCTCCCTCCCGGAACATTGAAGCTCGATGTATGATCTCCGAGAACGCGTTTCTGAGTGACTATCAGCGTCCAGTAGTTTGTAGCAGGCCCGCGGGGGTGGAATGAGTGTGCAGGCGGCGCCAAACAAAGCCACGCGGCAATTCGATCTTGCACTTCCGAATTCGCCACACCGTTAGGTTCACTATGACCATATGCCACTCAATTCTACCAAACCCTCATTCTTAATACGCATCTACTGAATCTCCCGCAACTTGACTTGGACTATGGCCCCAGAGATGATGCCCATTGAGGGCGAGGCAAAGAAACGAGTGGTACGTGTTGATTTGGTTTCTGGGACGCCTTGGACGCTGATGGCCAATCCGCCGTCTCCCCAGTGCTATTTCTTCGATTCGGATGTCAGTGGCTTTCACTATGGCCCAGGACACCCGTAAGACGTATTATCTCTTACTTTTGGATTTTTCTGATGGGTTCTCGTACCTTTAAAGGATGAAGCCCACCCGGATACGCATGTGCCATTCTCTCGTCATGAACTATGGGTTGTACAAGCGGATGGAAATATTCGTGAGTGGATGTATGCTCATACCCACCTCATAAGATGAACCAATGTTTTCTAGCGTGCAAAACCTGCGACAAAAAGGGAGATGACACAGTTCCACTCAGACGAATACGTCGAATTCCTCAGTCGAATAACGCCCGTAAACATGAACTCGTTCGTGAAGGAGCAACACAAATGTGCGTATATTTGACAACAAACACTTCCCGTACTAATAGGGATTCCCTAGACAACGTCGGTGACGATTGTCCAGTCTTTGACGGTCTCTTCGAGTATTGCTCTATTTCAGCTGGCGGTTCAATGGGTGCGTCATTCCACGGATTTGTCATCATCGAGATAGTATTTCTGAGCTGCTTTTCTCAGAGGGCGCCGCTCGTCTCAGCAGAGATAAGTGTGATATCGCAATAAACTGGGCGGGTGGGCTTCATCATGCGAAGAAGAGCGAAGCCAGTGGCTTCTGCTATGTCAACGGTAATGAGTTTTCATGCTAGGGTCTTTCAGGAGCTGATAATTAGCTCTAGATATCGTTCTTGGAATTCTTGAACTCTTACGGTACGTACATTGTACATGGCGGTCTGACGCAGTACCAGCATGACCATATACGCGTAGCTACCATGCGAGAGTGTTGTACATTGATATTGATGTCCACCACGGAGATGGAGTTGAAGAAGCGTTCTACACGACAGATCGCGTTATGACCGTCAGTTTCCATAAATACGGAGAGTTCTTCCCCGGCACAGGAGAGCTTCGGGTGAGTCGTGCCATTCTCCAGAGCTCCAAGAGTCAGACTAATCGCTGCGCAGGATGTTGGTATTGGCAAAGGGAAGAATTACTCTTTGAATTTCCCTCTACGCGATGGTATCACGGATGAGAGCTACAAGAGCGTATTTGAACCAGTAAGTACTGGCCAGTCGGAAGGGATGCCAAGAACTGACGTTCCTGTAGGTGATCCAGCAGGTCATGGAATCATATGACCCTGGAGCTATTGTATTGCAATGCGGCACAGATTCATTATCTGGGGATAAACTGGGCTGTTTGAACCTGTCCATGAGAGGTGAGATTAATCCCTTTGCTATGGTTGCTTGGATGCTCATGGAGGTCTTTCAGGACACGCCAACTGTGTAAAGTTCGTCAAATCTTTCAACAAGCCCTTGCTTATGCTCGGAGGCGGTGGCTACACAATGCGAAATGTCAGCCGCTGTTGGGCGTTTGAAACAGGACTCGCCACCGGTGTTGAGCTTGGATCAGGTTGGTGCCCCGGAACGAGAATTGGATGGTTAATACTCATGAGTTTCACGCAGAGATCCCGATGAATGAATACTACGAGTACTTCGGACCGGACTACCAGCTAGATGTCAAGGCTTCCAACATGGAGGACATGAACACAACGACGTACTTAAACCGCGTCAAAAGCATCGTTCTCGACAACCTACGGCAAGTCGGAGGTCCCCCTAGCGTTCAGATGCAAGGTAAGCTGTTCCTCGAACTATCTGACGCGAAGATTGACACTCGTATTTGAACCTCAGATGTTCCAAGAGTACCTCTTGACGCGGTGATGGACGACCCTAACGAGGACGAAGAACTGATTCCGAAAGACGTGCGTCGCCCTCAGCGATTACTCGATGCACGTCGGCAAGCGGACGGGGAGCTTTCGGACTCAGATGATGAAGGCGAGGATGACAGGAGGAATCATCACAGCAACAAGTCCCCAGATAGCGTCGCCCATCCTACCGGTCGCAGGGCAGCTGTGGGCATCATGAGCACGGGTTCTACCCACGGAATAGGGACGAGTGGGGCTACTGCTGTTGCAGCAACTTCTTCCGGCGCTGCGTCGTCAGCACAATCGGACGTTGAGATGGCCGACGATGCACCCCCTCCGAAGAACTCACCTATCCGAGAATCAATGGTCCCCAAATCACCCGCCAATACCTCGAAAGAGCGCGCCAAAGTTACTGCTGTATCGAATACCGCCACGGACTCCTCATCTAAAGAAGAGGCAATGGACGTAGAAACGGAGAGTCGTCCTGCCCCTCCCGAGTCGCCCTCCAGGAAGAAGCAGCTCAGCCCTAAATCTGCTGATTCCGTGAAACCCACCGTGGCAGAGGCGGCAAAGACTAGCGACGCAAGCTAGGTTGTTCTGTGACACTGAGGAGGTCTTGCCCCGAAACTTTGATGCTGTATTCGCTGTCGTGTCCTGGATTTTATGTTGTGACTATTTTGTTGACTCTTGAGGCCTGCGTGACAGTCGCGTTTTGTCACGCGTGTTACGCGGAGGAGAGGCGCGAGTGTGACTGGAGTCAGGATTTGAATCCGCTGCTTCGCAGCTGCATCTTACCAATACCATCTATTCCACTCTTAAATTTTAGTCCCGAACCACCATCTATTTACTCGAATACGCTACTTGCACGACATGGCTGAAGCAAGTTCAAGCACACGACCGTCCACACCCCCGCCAAGGGTAACATCAACGATGAGCTTGGAGCTGACTCCAGAGCAGGTTAAGAGGATTGAAATCAATCGTCTACGAGGTATGTCCACCTACAACGATACAGCCAATCGTGATTGAATGACAAATCTACAGCAAAGGCCAAACAACGAGAGAAAGAGCAAGCAAGCTCTTCCTCGTCCACACCCAATGCGAACAATAAGCGGCCACTCGGTGTTACACCAGCTGCTTCGACCTCACCAACAGCAGCCTCCAAGTCAAGTGGCAAGCTGCAGCGGGATTCCCGGTTAGGGAAATACTTTGACTATGATTTGTCGAAGATGGTGAACTCGAAGGGTGGGTTCTTGATGGAGGATGGGAAAGAGGTCGACGAGGAAATGAGGGCGAAGGAGAAAGAACGTGAACGGCAGAGAGCACGACAGAATGCCGAACCTCGTAAGCAACTCCGCTCGACTCCCTAACGGCCGTCCGTACTGAAAGGGATATCGGTTCTGCAGCAATATATCTCGATCCGAGCATGAATCCAAAGTGTCAGGATTGTGGCACTGTGGATATCGACCATACATACAAGAAGGTATTTGGCTGCTTGGTCTGCAATAAGTGCAAGAACGAGAAGCCGGAGCGGTACAGTCTCCTCACGAAGACTGAATGCAAGGAGGATTATCTTTTGACGGATGGTGCGTTCTTACGCAACCTCTGATCCGCACGCTCTCACTTATCACATCTGCAGCTGAACTCCGTGACCAAGATGTGATGCCCCACCTCCTCAAAGCCAACCCTCACAAGTCCACGTTCGCGAACATGATGCTCTTCCTGCGATACCAAGTGGAAGAGTTCGCATGGAAGAAGTGGGGTTCGGCTGAGGCTCTTGACGCAGAATGGGAGAAACGAGTGGCGGAGAAGAAGAAAAAGAAGAACAAGAAATTTGAAGAGAGTTTGCGTGAGTTACGACGACGGACGAGAGAGACGGTATGGCAGAGGCGGAAGGATGAAGAACACAAACATATCTTTGGGGCTGTTGAGAAGGGGCCAGACGGTGTTGGCCAGCAGGTGTGCCATACATGTGGATTTACCATTGAGATTGAGGAGTTGTGAGATTATGTTCGCTACTGGGAAACCAAATATTGTGTGCGCCTCAGCATTCTCAGCAACGATCTGTCAGTTGGTCGTGCGAGAGATAAGAGGACACGCGGATCGATGAAAATGTGTTCGGTGCCGTTCTGGCGCATGTGAATTCAAGAGTCACATATGGGATGCACATACATAGGACTGGCATAGCAGGCCCCGTTTGCCTTCATAGGGGAGACGGAAATACATGTGTGGCATGACACAGCGAGAGAGAAAGCTTTTGGAACAGCGGGAGTTAAATGGAGGCATGAACTATCCCGAAGGTTGTGATATCCGTACGAGCGTCGTTACAAGTGAGGGGAGACGAGATGAAGAAGAGATGCGTGAACCAGAAACCCTGCATCCCCCGGAAGATGGAAAGGTGAACCTTTACTTCTTCTGGCGGAATGAGCTCCCTATAGACATATATGGTCAGTCAAAAAATCCGGCCAGCGTAAAAGGATGGCGACGTACCCTCAGTCAATCTCGCCTTACCACCAGTGGGCTGGCACAGCACACTCGTGCAGGCTCCGCAGATTACGACGGTTTGCGCGTGTGAGAATACGGTCGTGATGGCGAAGCAGCCTGCAGAGGTGGTGGCCATGAGATCGAGATCACCAACATCGACGGCGAGGGGACATACCTGGGCACTTCACATCCATGAAGTACGAGTTGGGCGACTGTACAAGTCGCTTGAGCTTATGTCTCCTCTTCTCGGACTCGACGGTGGGGTTGAGGAGGTCGACGGCAAGGGTCTGGAGGAGGTCGCATGCACATTCACAGGGGGTGGATGGAAGAGCAAAAGCAGCAATCAGCAAAGGGCATCCATAGAGCATCGTACATGGATTTACGCACCATTTTGAATTAAGATGCGAGTGCTCGAGAATGAAAGAGTTGGCGAAAGGAGAGAGTGAGGACGACGGTCGACTTTTTTCGCGGACGCTGGCGCGGTCGATGGTGGATGAGGAGATAATAAGGTTTGCAAACTAGGTTTGCGTGGCCAGACGGAGTTTCAAATATTGAGTCACAGACGGATCCGAGTGATGCCGAACGGAGCCGTGTGGCGCAATTCTGGCTCATCTCGAGGCAGACTTGATGTGCTTTTCGTGACTGCCCTACCGCAAGGGTCTTCCAATGCCAAGGCTCGTGCATGTCCTCTTGCAAATGAAGCGAAGAACAGGCTCGTCAAACCACATAAGCCAGCTATTGTGAATCTGTGACTCTCGATGGTCCAATATGCACCTCCATGATTCCACAAGGGTCTCAGCGGGGGTACAGTGCGGTTAGCTTTTGTTAGGGTTGTCGATGCTGATTGATCCTCTAACAGATTCATTCGATGGAGTGTTATTATGAAGTCTCGGAGAGGCAATCTGCCACCACCAGCACGGCTATAGGTTGATAGCTCTAGCCTCTTCGCATATGGATCCAGCGCATCATCCGAAACATTCTGAATACCACGAGAGGGAAGTCGCAAGCATTGCCGGCGGGGTGGTCGAGGTAAGTTATTGTACTATGGTGTAAACAGGAACCGAGGGATGATGTTTAATTGAGAAAGACAAGCGACTGGGAATGGTTGCAGGGAGGACGGGGGAGCCAAGCAGCGGCAAGCAGAGAACAATTGTTCTTTTGGAGAATGGAGAGGTGATTTGCAGAAGGTGTGAGCGAGATTCCACGTGGTTGTTGTATCCGGAAGAGGCAGGTGTGGTTGAAGATGCGAGGTTATTGTGTGGGCGCTTAGTATGTCTTTTGTTCCTCCTCGCGATTGAGCCGCTCTCATTGTCTTTTGTTGCCGCCTTCCTGCCATCCTCGACTATAAGTATGCTCAACACAATGCCCTTCCATCCCCCACCAGGACTTGGTTCCAAAGCGTCGCTTTCTCACCTCAACTCTCGTTCATTCCAGACCAGCTTGTTAGGTCAGTCATACTCACTCACTTACTATTCCATACCCATGTCCAGTGTTCTGACTTCACAATTTCCAGTTCAGTTTGTTTATTCACGGACTCCTCGCCTCATCCACTCAGCTACACATTTGACGACATCTGCCTTCGGCCTCTCATTCGGATACGCATATCACTGCATCCAACTTCAGCGAGTATCTCCACCGCCACACTTATCGCAGGTCGATAAATATTCGCATCTTCCGTTCACTCGTCTCACTACGACCTTCGCTCCCATTTACATTCACGCCACATCACTCAACTTCATTCGCAATGGCCTCTACCACTTCTCTCTCCGTCACTCTCGCCCACGCCATCACCTACCTCACCCGTTCGCTCATCTCCTGCTACTCCGCCACGACTATCATCAAGCTTCAGCTTGCCTTGGAAGCGAACCTCACTGCTCAGTTCGCCTCTTCCTGGGTCCCTTCTGAGCCCCTCCGCGGCTCTGGTCGTCGATGCCTTACCCTCTCGCCACACTCCGCGCCTCCCCGTGCCATCTACACCTCTTGCAAGGCTGCCGGTGTCGAGTGGACGAAGTGGATCGCTACCCTTGGTGGCGTAGAGTTTGATCTCTTTGTTGATCCCGGCTGCGTCTCAGTTCGCTTTGGTAACTGGGATACTGGCAAGGTCTCCAAGTTCCTCACTATCTGGTCTGATTCCCCTGCGGAAGAAGACAGGTCTGCGAAGAAGACTCCCGAGGCGCATATCCGAGCGGAGATCCGTGCGCAGGCTCAGGCTCGCGCTCTCGCTGCGCAGATCCAGAATCCCAACCAGACTGTTGCGCAGCAGTTGATGATTGACATTCACGAAGAAGACGAGCTCTTCGCCATGATCGCCGACGAGGTCCGCGAACCCGCCTGGATCACGCCCATTCTCAGCCAGTTCCCCTCCATCCCAGTCCCCAATCGGTCTGCCAACGCCTCTCCCGTCTCCGTCACCTCGACATCGTCCATGCACTCTCGTTCCAGCTCACGCTCGTCCAACTCCAGCTCCGGCTTCTCTGTCGGTAGCTCGGACTCTGCTTGCACTGAGAAGACCAAGCTCTCTCGTCGCGAGCGCGCCAGGCAAGCACGCGTGTATGTTGATACTACCAAGACCGAGGTTACGAACTACGATGGTGGCAAGACAACCGTCCTCACTGGCGGTGTCATGCTCGGTGCTATGGCTGCGGCCAAGCAGTCAAAGACCGTCGCCAGTGTCGCTGTTCCTACTCACAGGAAGACTCCAAGCTCCAGCAGCTCCAACTGGCGCTCCTCCGCTCGGGTTTAAGTTGCAAGGCGCATCTCTAGCCCTGCTCGACGCATTACGCTATGACCTCCATCACCTCACGCCACACCCATTGATATCCGACTGTCGTATGTCCTATCACGAAAACCCCACCACTCGATGACCTCAAGATATCTCTGCGTCCCCCGCCATACCCTACTCGCCATGCGAACCACCTTTAAAAATCTGTATTTCTCTGCGGGCCTGGGACCTGCCCACTGTTTCCTTTTTGCAAGACCAAATGTGTAGCAACTTCATCACGTCGAACTCTTTTTCTAGGGTAAATAGCGTAGAACATCACTGTAATCACTGTATCTAATCCGTGCATCCTCTCCAACCCACACGCATTCTTTGTTTCGTAGCATCTTCTTCCGCATAGCTTTTGTTCTGCTCTGTCTTCATAGTACGCTTTCTGGTCCAACATAGCTGGTTTGGATTCCAATATCCACAAAAACGATAACAACTCCAACGGCGTGATGCTCTGGCTGAACTTGGAAGACGCGACGCAACGATTGGAGGACTGTCGCTCCTTCCGAATTTACTTCCGCTTCCACATTGACGACAACAGGAGTCGAGGACCCACTGGGGCAGAGAGCCTCGAGCACCAACAGTTATGTCAATTCTCTCCTGCGCTTCTACCGAATGCGGAGAGTTGATGTATTCCGATACCCACGTGTATTTGCGCCACCATGAGATATAGCTTGAATGAACCAATAAGATTCGTTGATCGAGGGTATGTGTGGCTGACGGGCGATGCAAAATGGACTGCTTCGAATTAATTATGCATCATTCGTGTTCGTCCAAACAGCACTACAGCCTGGGGACAACAACGAGAGGCCTGGGAGTCATGACGCGTCGCTCAAGTTGCGTCATGCTGAGCTAGCGTCTAGGGAATGCGCAGACGAGCACAGCGTGCGGCAAGTGTTGCAATCACACGTCAGTGCGACAGCAAGGACCATGAAGAAGGGGAATTGAGGGAAGAGATGAGCGACACGAGTTTCCCAGCCTCGTATGTTAAGAACATACTAAAACGGGCCTAGCGCGCTCCGGAAGAAACTCCGCTGTGAAGCGACCCTTTTTGGGAATGACGAACTTGAAGAAGGTCTCGGGGGTGGGGCTGTGGGTAAGCGCCCAGCATGACGACAGAGCTGAATGATTGGATGCGAGATGGAGCCTCTGTGTGTTTCGTCCATTCGCCCATATATAACCTCCCTTCCTCCCCAGTCCCATCCCATCACCCAACACCCAGTCCTTTTCTCACATCCACACCCCGAACTCGTATCAGCTGCCCACCCCTCCCTCAACAACCTCCCACCATCCTCACCAGCTGAATATGCCTTCCATGATTGCCGCCATTCACGACATCCAAGCCGTCGAAATCCAAAAGGAGCGCTACTCCCGCGAACTCGCCGCTTACACCCTCAAACAGTGGGACATGGCACGACGCTCACTTGAGGTCGCTCGCCAGCAGCAGGACGGAAAGAAGTCGTCCAGATCGTCCTCGAGAAGGCGGTCCGCGACGCCGGACTCCCGGTCATCGCGTGGATCAGAGGGTGCGCTTTGTCAGTCTCGTGTTGATATGTCAGAATAACATGGACCTTCCGTTTCGTTAGGAATCCAAGCGGCAGACTACGCCCGCAGGTCACACAAACACACGACGGAGAGTCGCACTGTAGACCCAGGAAAGGCGTAATTGCCACCGCTCTACAGTCTCCCTTCTTCTCATAAGTGAGCCCTGTCCTCTAACGCTTCCACTTTGCGATTCTCACCGTCCGTATTACCACTCTCAGCTTTATTCGCGCTCGCGATCAGCTTAGTCCTTCACGACACGCACCTCTACCCCTGCAACACTCATACATAACCGCCGCCGCATATCCCCCTGGACGTCCTATCGTCTCAACTCAAACGGCCAACGGTGCCCATTGTTTTTGGCAGGCCTTCTTTCGGTTTCATTGTATCCTCGCATCATCACACACATTTTTGGCGGACCTTTCTGCTTGGCCGTGCATACATATTCCCCCCATACCGTGTAGTTTTATCGCATTTTGGAACATTTGAAGTGAACAATCGGCCCATAAGTAGCTGTATTGTCTGGCTCCACACCAAAGCACTCTACGATGCGTTACGTTAGCAGATATCGCAGTCACAATGTGCGTTTCCCTTCGCACTTCTGAACGCCCCCCGTGCATCGCACAAAGTACTATTCTATAGAGTATTCTACCTATTTTGTACCCATAGCTTTTAACAGGATTCAGAACATCCATGATGTTACTTCTCAGCTTCGAATGATAATTCAGTCGCAGACTATTTTGTATATTATGGGATCACTCCGGAGGTAGATTCCCAAGCCATGGCCTGACTCCCGCGGGAACGGTAATGATACAAGCGATATCGAGGAAGCGATACCAATACCAAGAGATGCTCAGACATCAGCGCAAGGATGAAGTAGTGCGTCATTGCGCTGCAGTCTTTCCGCGACCCCCGGTACTTGACAATGAAATCGGGTGGGCGAAGAGGAATTCTACGGGAAAAGCGAGGGAAGGAAGGGGGGAATGATGACGTGGGAGGGTGGCTCCACACCAAGAACATTCATTCCCTTCTTGCCATTTACAAGACATCAACCTCGAAACTCGGTGCGCATGATGATTGGTAGGAGGACTGTACGATCTGTGTTTTGATTTTTTTTCTGGGGTCGACACGATTCGCGAATTGATTGCGCTTTTGTGCGGGTCCTATTCTACTCCCCCCTGCGGCGGTTTCCCATGTCGATGAGCAGAGACCCGCGTACCCGCGTGGGCCTCATGATGCATACATACATATATATGTGGCATATGATCTCTCCGGTGGTTCTTTGTCGATCGTCCGTGATGATGACCTTACGGGAATCATGAATTCCGGAAGGAGATTAGTGCCCTATGTAGTTGACTTCGGACACCGAGGCAGCATCGCTTGCCGAGAGCTGCAATGTTGCAACCCTGGATACGGCGTGGTCAAAACGCGCGGTGACTGTATGCGTTAGGAGTGACATACCTGTGTCATGGACGTTCGGTCCGTTTGGGACGGGAAAGTGATTGGACAGATTCAGAAAGAAGATATGTTTGTAGCGTTGTAAAGCCGTTGAGGCGTCGTCAAAGGAAATAGTGGTGATGCTGGAGACGTTTAGAAGTCAAGAAGGTCAAGAAGAACTGCAGATTTGTGATTTAGCATCATAAATACCCATTCGAACAAGTAAAATGACGCAGACATACCTGACCGCGCGCCGAATCTCGCCAGCGTTGGCATCACACAACATACGCAAGCTCCCCGGTACCCGCTTTGCGACGTAGTCCCCAACCTGATTACGTTCAACTTCCTGAGCTGAGCAACACTTTCGAAGAGCTGATCTTCACGCGACCCCACTCTTCTAGACCACAACGCCCTCAGCGAGCGGGGCGTTGGAGACTATCAAGGTGGAGTCAGAACCTTGATGGGCTCCTTCTAGTGTACATAACGATTATACTCGCCCTGCAGATTGAGAGTATTCAGGTGGAGCGAGACGGCGCAATGAGGACCCACACACCAAGGGGCCAGGGCTGGAAAGGGACTCCAGACTTGTTTCTTGTTTGCTGTGGGTTTTTGGAGGCGCCACGAAGGTAAAGTAGTTTGGGGTCGCCAAGAGAGTCAGAGGGGTGAATAAAGCTGACCCGACTCCCAAGTGACGAGCTGGACGTGGAGGGTGAGAGCCCCACCAGGCCAGGGCTACCTGTGGTCCTGGAAACAACGTCAAAGTCACTCGTGAATATACACGTTCAAGCAGCAATACGGTAAACGGCACCTGCTTTACCATTCCCCGAGACTAGTATCAATGGCAAGGATATGGCCTGTCCAACACATCCCGAGTCAAAACTTGAATCAGAGGAGACAACCGCCACAGGCCCCCCTTCTAGAACCGAAGAACAGAACAACGCAAAAAAAATCTGGAGCGGAGCCAATATTGGAGCCCGAAGACATCAATTTGTACAAACGTGCGCCACGGTGGTTACGGAGATTCCGTCGAAGGGTGGAGCGGGGGCACCTTTCGTACCCGGAATCGGACGTCGAGGTGATATGTAAATATTCCATAGGCTGTCCTCGAAGATGTCATAGTGGGGTCTGTCTTCTGAGTGGTACCGACATGTGCGCGGAGACGCGTCTACGATGTTCGTGGACGATTCTGCTCCGACGCGTCACTTGCAGAACTGTGGCGACATGGACGTCCTCGGGAGTTCGAGGTAGTGCATAGATATGACTCGGATGCAGAGCCGGGTGCACTAGCCATGGTTTCCAAGGCGAAGCAAAGTGGAGCGGTGCGCTGTGCAAGAGTTTCTGAACCCGAACTTGGTTAATCCGGTAATACGACAGGATATGCCAAGATGGGGTCTTCTGAGTGGTGAGGTTGGAATTCGTAGGCTCGGAAACGCGTCGATATCGATGGTTTGTTTTGTTGGGTGATATACTGGTTTGTCGCGTCATCTCCCTTGACGTCCTTGCCTTGGACTCGGACGTGGAGGTTCAACACAGGGGAAAGGGATAGTTGACCCAATCTGAAATGCAGGTCTAAGTCGAGACACCCAACACTCTTAAAAACACCTCACATACCCAGAGTACAACTTCAGTTTTCCCTGACCATCTACACAGGCGCAACTCAACGAATGAGCGAACGACGATTACCCCTTCTGGTGCTTACGTCAGCGGGCGATCTTCATTGGCCAATCAGTGGAGGAATGAACTCTGTGAGAGCTTGAGCCTCCGCGATACTACCGTCTTTACCCAAAACCATCCTCAGATTCTCCCAAGCAAAAAGAAAATGCGAATATCTGTGTCGCTGGCAGGCGTGAGTGCGTGCGCATCCCCACTCAAACACCACCTTCAGTCCGCAACATAAGGATTCAAGCAGGCCAGAGGCATCCCTTGAACGATAGCTCTGAAGATGTTTCGTGTAGGGTCTAGGACGGTGTCCGTCTACATGCGGGCTGCACAGTCCCGATCTCTGGCTACTCACGCTACTACTCGGGCTGCTACGAGGCATGACTGGACGAGACAAGAGATCCGGGCGATCTACGACAGTCCGTTGCTCGACCTTGTGTTCCGGTCTGCTGCTGTGCACAGGGAGCATCACGATCCGACGAAGATCCAATTGTGTACGTTGATGAATATCAAGAGTGAGTGTTTCTGCCCTCGTTTGCATTGAAGGGGGTTTGGCTGATCAGGAACGAATGAAGCTGGAGGGTGTACAGAAGATTGTGTGTACCATCACTTTATTCAACATGCCCAGACCCTTGACCAAGCAATTACACAGGTTCTTACTGCTCCCAATCCTCCCGGTACTCCACGCCGACCAAGGCCTCCCGTCTCCTTGACATCGAACCCGTCCTCGCCGCCGCCCGCAAAGCCAAAGAGAACGGAAGCACTCGGTTCTGTATGGGTGCTGCGTGGAGGGATCTTGCAGGTCGGAAGCGTGGGTTCGAGAAAATATTGGAGATGGTGAGGGAGGTGAGGGGGATGGGGATGGAGGTGTGTACGACGCTGGGGATGTTGTCGCCGGAGCAGGCGAAACAGTTGAAATTGGCGTAAGTAGTATTTTGAAGAGTAGGTATGGTGTATTGTGTCGCTGATGAGGGTGTAGTGGGTTGACGGCGTATAATCACAACTTGGACACGTCGAGAGAGTTCTATCCCGAGGTACGCTACGGTTTGTGGTTGCTAGTATCTGTTACTAATAGTTTATTTCAGGTGATCACGACCCGGTCCTACGACGAACGACTGGACACGATCTCCAATGTGCGCGACGCTGGTATCAGCGTGTGCTCGGGAGGTATTCTCGGACTGGGCGAGTCGGACGATGACAGAGTGGGACTGATCTGGGAGGTCTCTCGGTAGGTCGGCGAGGCTGTTTTCTTAAATGTGCGCTGAGATGTCGAGCAGGATGGCGGAACACCCCGAGTCGTTCCCGGTGAACGCATTGGTGCCTATCAAGGGTACACCGCTGGAGGACAACGAGGTGAGTGAGTCGGGATATGCTGGGCGCGTTGGTTGAAGTCTTGGCAGCCGGTGAAGTATGAGACGTTGTTGAGAACGATTGCGACGTCGCGGATTGTGCTTCCGAGTACGATTATCCGACTAGCGGCGGGACGGCAGGAGCTGGATGAAGTGAAGCAGGCGATGTGCTTCATGGCGGGGGCGAACGCGGTGTTTACCGGGGAGTCCATGCTGACCACACCGTGTGCGTGTTCTTTGGCTGTGTTGTGGTTGTGGCTGACGGGCGAGACAGGCTCGGGCTGGGACGAGGACAAGGGGATGATGAGGCGCTGGGGGCTGGAGGGACTCGAGAGCTTCTCGCAGACGATAGATGAAATCGATGGGATCGATAAATGAGATGAATAGAATGCACGATGACCAAAGAAGCCCCCGAGTGACAGCGTTGGATCCACACCGATAAGCAACAACAAACAATGCTAATGTCCACTACCCTCATTCTGCAGCCATGTCCCTCCTCGCCACACTCGTCCATGGCGCCCTCCTCAGTATCGAGCTCGTCGACCTCCACGTCCTCCAGCTCCCGCTCATCCAAGCCCCATGTCTCATCTTCTCCCTTTGTCCGCACTCCTCTCCCGGCAAGAAGACCCGCAAGGCCCTTTCCTGCTTCAAAGTACGTTCCCCATTTTTACCCCTCCACCGCCGTCGCATTCATCCTCCCACCAGATATGTCGCCGTCGGCGTACAGGTCGTCCACTTCAATCCTCTCGTCAGGACACCAATGGCCGCGTATGTCCCCTCCCTCTCTTCATCCTCCCCTTCTAACGCGTCCTTCGTTTCCAGTCGCGTCACCATCGTCGATTACCGTGGCCATGTCGTATACGACACTCTGATCCGTCCGACGTATGTGACCGCATTTTGTCTTCGGAATCGCGTCTGACGACCGTTCCAGGCAACCTGTATGCGACTACAGGACACACTTTACCGGTCTACGTCCTCTTGATCTCGCCGGCGGTCAGTGGCTCCGTGTCACAAAATCAGACCCGTAATATTGACTTGTGCCCCAGCACCCGACTTTCACTCCGTTCAGTTACAGGTCGCTATGCACCTCCGTGACAAAATCGTCGTTGGTCACGCGTTGTGGAACTTTCTCTCCGTAAATGCCCTCTTTCTTTGTTTTTCGAGAATTGCCCTCATTCTATGCCAGGTAATGGGCCTTTCACATCCTGCTATCGACACACGCGACGCTGCATTGTTCCTTCCCTTCCGGAAGAGCCTCAAGTACAAACCTCACGTCATCATTCCCCTCGCCACACTTATGCAGCTGCTCATGAACAGGCAAATTGGCTCCCACGGCGAAGTAGCGGTGAGCGAACCATTCTGCTGTAGCCAAGTGTAATTGCCGAGTACATCTACAGGTTGAGGACGCCAGAGCCGCCATGGACCTCTTCCGCTCTTGCGAGCAGACTTGGGAGAGTGTTATCAAGTCTGGCGCGTGGCCATGCGCGTTACCTCCTGCAGCGTATGGGAACTGCTTCACCTAAAGGTGTGATGGTTCTTTGTAAACTAAAATAGAGGCTTGCTGCCTCGTACAGCATTCAGAACGGAACTCGGACATTCGGACTCTCGCACGGAACGGACAACTACTCAATAGCAGTCTCTATTTATCCCCGCAATTCACGCATTGTCATTCTCATCTTTCTCTGGCCTTTTTGTAGAGTCGTATTAGCACTAATCATGGGTGGAGGAGTATAATAATAATACAAGACGCGTCCGAAGGGAGTCATCCCTGCTTTTTTTTACATCGCCGCAAGCTCTGCCTCCTTCTTTGTCAGTCGCTCGATCTCGCCTTCAAGCGCGACGTTCGCCATCTCGATCTGCAGCACGTTCGAGATGAGCTCCGTCCATCGCGTTTCGAGACTGGTGAGTTGACTGCCGAGGCGTGTCTGATGCAAGAGTGAACGTTAGGGAACGGAAGGGGAGAAGAAGAATAGGGGGACGGACCTGGAAGTTCTTCCTATCTCGGTTGACCTCCGTCGTGAGCTCCTTCAACTCCTCCAACGACTTGTCCAGGTTCTTACTCGTCGTCTCGAGCAGATAATTGTGTATTCGCCACGCGTTCGCCCCGTAGTTTTGCAGCAGTGCCAGGTTCGATTGTCTGTCCAAGTCAACCCAGCTCAGTCTCCCCTCAAAATAAATACGGTGAAACGAAGAGGCGCGTACCGTAGTCGTTGGTGCTCGAGTTGAGCCCTCGCGTTCTTGAGCGCCGCCTCCCATTCCTCCGGTGTCCCAGGCGACGATGCAGGGCCCGGGAGCTGATACCGAAGCGTGTCCATCTGGGGGAACGGCTGTTGCGCTTCGATCCGTGCCATTTCAGCTTCCAACAGCGGGTTGTTCTACAGAACGCGTCATTCGTCAGCTCAAACGTGATCGCAGGTAAAGAGTGGCTGTAGGGGAGCGCTGCGCACGAACAGCAAAGATGGTTATTGGCGGCGGGACGCGTGGATGGAGCTGAGATTGTTGCTGTGGTTTGAGGTTGGCGAGTTCTTTGGCGATGAGTTTCTCGGCTTTGTCTTTGAGCGTTGGGTCGCGTTCGTAGTCATTGTCGTAGTAGGGAAGAGAGTCGAAGATGGCACTGGCTCGGCTTGGTTCTGGGTCTGAAGACATGGTCAGTAGAGTGTAATTGAAGTGAACAAGAATGTGAGTTCGGTGCAATGAAGGTTCGTGGGAACTTTGGGTCCAGCATTTTGGGAAATGTGTTTGACGCCTGGGTGGACGAACCGCTTTCCACGACGACCCGAGCCTCCACCTCGACACCGACGAACGGCGACGGCGAACATGTCTTTACGGGTGGCAGTCAGAGCTGCTCGTTTGCTCAAGCAGACACCTGCTCGTTCTGCTGCAGTGTCTGCGGCGAGGTACATCCATTCGTCACAGTCCTCCCAAGGTGACGCTTTCCCCAGAGACACCTCTCAGAGACAAGCAATCTCATCGTCCTTTCCTCTCGAACAGCTTCAGCTTCTCCCTTCACCGAACCAACCTCCCCAAACCCTACTCTGACCAAATACGCCGAAGCGACTGAAAAGTTGCACCACTACGGCTCCTACCTAACCCAATGTCTCCCCAAATTCATCCAACAATTCTCCGTCTTCAAGGACGAACTGACACTCTACGTCGCCCCCTCTGCCGTCGTCCCCACTCTCACTTTCCTCCGCGATCACGCTCAGTGCCAATTTAAAGCCCTCGTGGACATCAGCGGTGTCGATTTCCCAGAGAGGGAGAAGAGGTTCGAGGTGGTGTATCATTTGTTGAGCGTGAGGTTTGCGGGAAGGATCAGGGTGAAGACGTATGCGAATGAGACGGACGCGGTGCCGAGTGCGATTGGGGTTTATAAAGCTGCAGATTGGTACGAGAGGGAGGTGTGGGATTTGTTCGGCGTGTTCTTTAAGGACCATCCGGATTTGTGAGTTGATGCATGGCTGGTCTTATGAGGGCCTATTTACTGACATGGGGTTTGAAGGCGACGTATTCTTACAGACTATGGGTTCGAGGGACACCCGTTGCGCAAAGATTTCCCCTTGACCGTACGTCGATTTACAGCTTCTCATCCTGACTCTTACTGAACGGAGAGCACTTACAGGGATACACGGAAGTTCGTTACGACGAAGAACGCAAACGCGTCGTCTACGAACCCCTCCAACTTTCTCAAGCCTTCCGGTACGTCTCCAACCCTCCAAATTCATATTACTCTCATTTAAATGGGTTTACACCAGCAACTTCGACGCGGCGTCTCCCTGGGAACAAGTCGGCGAGGGTGTGGACCCAAAGAGGCCACAGGAGTTCAAGCCTGTGCCTCCTCCACCTCCACCGCCCGCCGAGCAGAAAAAGTAGCAGACGGCAATTTCACTGGTTTGACCCTCGCGCGCGTAGATGCAATATATATTTTACAGCTCACTCGACGTCCGTCCATACATCATAAGTCGATACACAGCGTGGTGGAAAGCAAGACCGTGAAGGGAAAATGTTACAATTACAGGATTAAAATCCAAAGTTTGAGACCCCCCATATAGGGCATGGAACGAACAGAGTTGACATACTAACCTAGGCAGCTTCGGTGATAGAAACCGACGGGGTCTCATGTTCCTCCTGATCTTCCTCCACTTTCTTCTTATCCCAACCCATCCTCGACACGATATACTCCTGCCCGATAACCTCTACACCGACCCTAATCGCCTCCACAACCAGGTCCTCCACCCAATCATAGCTGTCCCACAGTTGCAGCCATTTGCCTGGTACGGCTTGGGTGACAGTAGAGTGGGTGAGTTGGTGTGAGGGGTCGGAGAGATACAGGAGGAAATGGAGTTGCGAGGACTCAGTTGGGGTGGGTTTCTCGGCGGTAGGGTCTGAGGCAGCAGCTTGTTGAGGTTGAGTGAGAGTGGTGAGGTAGGGTTGTATGCGGAGATAGACGTAGGAGTGGGTGGTTGGGTTCTGAGAGGTCGCTGCTGGCTTGGGTGGTTGTGCATTTCGCTTGACAAGTGAGTCTAGCTCGGCCTGGAATTGTGTGAGATCGAGAGAATATGACTGGGAGGTTTTGCGAGTAGGTTTCTTACCTGTGCGAGTTTGAGTGCCGCTTCGAGCCCTTCAACGGCGTTGAGATCACGCTTCTCATCGGTGTCTTTGGGCCGGGATTCGTCGCCGCGGTTGACAATGAGGTCGCCACCTTCGACTTGTTCCAGTATCTGAGCAAAGAATCAGTGACTATAGCATGAATATCTGATGTAAGGCACTGACCCTGGTGAGGGAACGGTAAACGAGAGTCTCAACACCCTCATAACCCTTCATATCGTGGCTCAGCCAGACTTGGATGACTTCGTGTTCTGAGATAGGGGGCGCAACGACATTTAGAATGTCCGTCAACGTGGACAAGCCAACACGTTTGAAATCCTGGCCTTCATAGCGTCAAAATATGAGATGTCCGTTTCATGTTGAGTGAAGTAATGAACTCACTAATCTTGTCCAACTGTGCAGCTTTTGCATACTCCATAACACCTTCACCCCACTTCCTCGCCTGTTCATTCTTCGGCAAGTTCTTCACCTGTTCATCAACAACAGACTTCGCCTGTTGGATAGCAGCACTCGCACTGTTCCACACACTTCCCCACCCCCATCCACCACCGCTATTCAAAGAAGGAGGCGCATCCTGCTTCGCAGAGGCAGAAGCAGTACCGCTCGTCGAGCCAGCACGCGAGATAGGCGACGCGGTCCTAGCGGGTGAAGTCCCACCGCCAATCGAGCCGGAGTTGCTGGTCGTTGGTAGCAACGGGACAGGCGCCGCTCCGACTTTGACTCGCTCTCCTGTGGTCTTGCGAAGCGTCGGGGTGCCTGCGCGGGAGGGTGGTCGGTCGACGTGGGTGAAAGACGGACGGGGAGGAGCGGAGCTCTTCTGGGTGATTTCGTCGATGAAGGCGTAGACCTCCTCCTCGCCTGCTGCGGGTGCGTTTGCGCCTGAGCCTGCAGGGGGTGCCGGGGGGGCTTCAAAGGAATCCAGGTCGTCGAGCCATCGCTGGGCCTCTTGTTGTTTCGTTTTTGCTTTGCCGGACATGGTTGTTGGATGGTGAGTGTGGTGATTGGGAGAGAAACGCGCTTACTTGATCCAGAAATGATCGAGTCCTAGTCCGCAATATCTCATGCTGTGCCGTAATTCATCCCTTGCAGACCATCTCCTCAACGCTTCACGCGTTCACGGGCGTACACGCGTAGAAAACACGCTCTGACTCGCAGTGAGATACGAGCTATACTACACACTCGTGCGATGGTCAAGAAAGAGATTGCTCCTGAGTCGGAGTCTGAGCCCGACGAGGCCAGCAGCAGTGAAGGCGAAGCTGAAGACGAAAAGCAATACCAAGTTGGTACGTCGTGAGCCACTCCGTGAAGCCACATCATGGCTAACTCTCTCCCTTCCATAGAGTATATCGAGAAGGCACGGGTGACAGATGAAGGTGGCTGGGTACGTGAAGCTTGTGTTAGCTGGTCGTTCAACTGAGCTCTTTGAGCCGTATCTGAGACGACCTTCAGGAGTACTTTGTCAAGGTGAGACATTCGCCACTTCATAGTAGATTGACATGGAGTGTTCATCACTCGTCATCTCCAGTGGGCCGGTTTCAAAGATAGTGACAACAGGTCGGTTTTCCTTCCCCCATACCACACGTTATCTGACACATGTTCCCGAAGCTGGGAGCCTTACGAGAACGTCAGCTCTTGCGAGCGACTGCTCAAGCGGTTTTGGGAGGATGTTGGGGTCGACGACAACGACTGGAACGCCGGAGACACATTTGAGGCATCCAAGAAATTAATTGGTGTGTATTTACAGTGATCTTTGTCACCTTTTCATATTCGTCGTGAAGACCAGAGACTGAGAACTTCGTCAGAGGAGGAGAAACGTTATTTCGTTCAGAATTTCGGAGTGCCCAAGGAGCGAAAACCGGAGAAACGCATAGCTTTCACCATTGTACGCTTGCCTTCCACCCCTCTCCATCTTACCAGACCTGAATGTGAGTATAGAGCGCCTCCGCCTCAACCGCCAAAAAGCCCAAACCCAAGCCGATTCTTGGGGTCAGTGCTCGAGCCTGAATACGCAATTACCCCTTGGCTGAGCTGTCCATAGGATCCAGAGAGTGACGATTCCGACAGCAGACCAATAATTCAAACAAATGCCAAGAAACGACCAAAGGTGAAATCGGTACGCTTGTTCTCTGGTTGTAACTCTCAAGCTCGCTGATTGTCATCGTATTTAGTCAGATGAAGATTCAGATGATACACCTCTTCTTCGTAAATCTCGTAAGGTAGCATAGTGAAATGTCTTTTTGAATCGCTTAACGTGCTAATTCATTCACAGATATCGGACGCGGGCGGATCCAAGGTCGCACCAGATAGTACGAAGAAAGTGACAGGCAAGAAGGTTGGCCGACCCAAGGCTTCAACCAACGTTGCTAGAGCTGCAAAAGCCAGTGAGCGGCGTCAGTCCTCCGTCGCAAGTAGTTCAAAGGCTTCTTCGTCTAAGGGCCAGAAGGGTCAGGGCACCAGCTCTAAGGCTATCAAAGGGGGCCAGGGTGGTGACAAGGTCAGGGCACTATTCCTTGTTCTTTTCTTCAACAAGAGGAAATCTCACTTCCCGTCAGGGCAAGCAAGTTGCCCATTCACCCTCATCACCCGCAGCGCGAGCATCGACGCCAGGGAGCACACACTCCCTGTTCTCGTCACCCGACATTTCATTGAGCCAACTGCCCCCAGAATCTCCCCCAACGGCTGGGACGAGCAAAGCAACCAAGAGCAATTTGCCATCCCATGTGGAGAAAAAGGCGAATCCTCGAGTCAAGCTGCTGGACATACCCCCTCCGAACGTCATGCCCCCTCTAACCGTTGGCATACCTGCGAAACAACGGCTGGCTCTCAAAGCCACTACGCTCACACCAGTCAACGCCAAAGGCCCACCACCCTCTAATCCTATCGAGAAGAAACCAATACTATCGCAACTGAGTTTTACAAAGCGAAAAGCATCTACCGCCACTACTGGGGATACACGTAGTCCGATATCGCCGCAGGTTGCGAGCGCGAGTGCCTTTGGGAAACCACAACCTGGGCTGCTTACCGATAGGGATATGGTTCAGTCCCCTACCGATGACAGTTGGTTCAAAGTGCCAGCTCCACCTTTACCTCGCACGGGGTATGTTGCTCAACGAGGTTGAATAATCTATGCAGTATTGGCTCATGATCTGTCTGCAGGCACCTCCCACTACCCCGAAGGGCGTCATCATCAAACATGAGCGTGCAAAATACTGCCCCAACTGAAGTGGACGATTTCCTGGCACCGTAAGCCGTCAGCGTATTTCTGTACAGTACCTGTATTCTAACCCTGATTGTCAGTATGGAGATGTTGTTGTATGTCTTCACCATCCCCCAGATGATCATTCATTTGATGGATTCCACCTCATAGCGTCGATCCTCCACCACAACCAAAGGAAATACCTCGTGCAGCTCTTGGCCCTTTGGCCTTACCGAGGTATTTTAGATGTCACTCAATTAGTACCGGTGCGCTGATCTGCTCTCCAGGATCCAGAGGAAGTGGAAATGGGAGGGTGAACTACATGTTCAATCCGACAAGGACCAGTCACGAATGCTATGTAAAGTCGCTCTGAACGAAGCGTCGGACCCGCGGAAATGTGGCTTGCCGTTCAAGCTATGTATAGGAGAACAAAAATCGATCCTACTGAGGAAGATGCATGATATCTCTGACCTTATGTTGGTCCTGCCCGCATGTGCCGCTTTTACACAGGCATGTAAGGTGGGGCCGCAGGAGGCGGCTGACTCCGATGTGCTGAAGACGCTGGAAAAGTTTATGAGGAAGAAACGGATGGTCAGTCGCGGTACTCCTTTTGGCGTACCGAGCACTCATGTACATCCTTTAGTTCACCTATGCCCCAGCGCTCCTCGATGGCGACCCTACTGGACTGATCATCGTATTTCCCTCTGCATTTGATGACCTCTCGGACCTGTTCCAGCTTCCGCCGAACCTGCGGGCTCCAGATGGACTGGTAGCGGTGCTGTGTCCTTGGATGTTACCTATCGGAGACTTTGAGAAATACGACTGGGTCTCCAAAGAGAATCTCTTGCAACCCGAGAAATCACTTCTGGATCCAGGATATGCCGGCATCATGCGTTCTGCGACGAGGAAGCAGGTGCTCGACAACCCACTCTACCAACGCGGCCTTCGGATTCTCAAGTTCCCCAAGTACTTGCACGATTTCATGTCCAAACCAAACAGACCGTACTGTCTCTGGTACGGTCAAGCGACTGGTAGCGGGCAGCCTCCCACGCCACCTGATTACGAAACCGCATGCTTGCAAGCCATACTCAATCACTGTGGTGCCACGAATGTGGGCTTAAAGAAGGACGTGAAAGCCGTGTTTTTGCATGTAGGGATGTTGCCGACAATGTGGAAGGTTGGGGCGATGAGCGCAAGAAGGAGCAAGAGACCAGAGTTGCGATTCTTCACGTATGGGACACATGAGACGGTGCATCCATCACGGTGGGGCTTGAAAGAGGTCTGGCCTATCGGTGAGGCACCCCCATCTTGTTTTCGCTACTGTACGCTGACTGGCTCCGCAACAGGCGGCGTTGTAACCTTCACCATGAAAGCTGTTACGGAGAATCTCTTTGATGTCTGTCGGTTGGTTGACAGGGTGAACCGACATCCATTGTGGACGTGTTTCATCCCTCCGGTGGTCGTGGGTGCCGTGGCCAAAGCTACGAGCAAGGGTTCTGATCCGCTCGTGCTGTTTGACCGGTGCGATTCACCAAGCTCTTGATTCTCTTCCTCGCGCTAATTTCGTGTCTGGCAGGAATGAGGGTTTCTGCGCGCCACTGCTCTCATTGATAGAAGATGGGAAACTATCACTTCTGACAGCACCCCCACTGAGGCGGCAACCGAGGGAAATTGGTACTGGGAAGGGATGGGCGGACTTGCGGACGGCATGGATTTCGGGACAGTTCAGCTTGATATCTATGAAATCCCGCAGTATCCTCGATGCCTGTCTACGCTCGTTCGATGCATTGCACGGCAAGACTCCTGAGAGCGAAATCGCTTCTGCGGTGGCGCAGAATGCCATGAAGGAGATGGATAGCATGCAGTTCCAGCCCGTTATCATGGACGAGTACAGGAGGTTTGTTGTGGTGAAGGGTGCGACGGAGAAGGTGCACGACGATGACCGCGAGATTGTGAGTGCATCCGGTTCATGCTGCAAACTAATCTGACCATGTACGCCGCAGTTGGAGGTTGTTTCCTGTTCCTCGTTTGACTTCAAGGACGATTATTTTGAGAGTAGCAAGAAGTAGAGTAGTAGTTTTCGATAATCACATGTGTGTTCCGCCCCAACGCGCGCTGTCTGCCCGGCTAAGCGAAAATCATCGTCCAACGACCATCCTCCGACACATCCACGGGGCTCTCCCCAGGTTTATACTCGACCATCACCTACCCAGGCAAGCATACCCATTCCCCACTTCCTCCAACAATGTCCTTTCTGATCGCTAGCGTCCTCGCCGATCCCTCGTATCATGACTACCTCGCCATTCTGAAGGGTGCTCGCAATGGCTTGGTGTACGGTGTCAAAGTACGCTTCCCCCATGCGTTGATCATGGCCATCCTGTTTGGTCGCGGAGAGTACGCGGTCCCCACACTGTTTCTTTCCTGATCAGGCATACTGACGACCTGCGGTGTAGCTGGCCGACAAGACTGAAAGCCATCTTCCGTGCAACAAAGACGCATGCCATCAACCTGGCAAAGTTCGTTACATTGTACAAGACGTTGATGCTGGTGCAGAAGAAGGCGAATGGTGGCAAGGAGCGGAGCATAGATACGTTTGCTGCTGGTCTCATCGGCGGCTACGTCGTGTTTGGTGAACGGAGTGCAATCAACGAGCAGGTACGCTCATTCACTCATCTTCTCAACATGTCACACCCTAATGTCAGCCGTGACTCATTCCCAGATCGTACTATATGTCTGCTCGCGAGTAGTCGCGTCATTCATCCCCAGAGCGAACTCGCCGTACGGCATGGCTTCCACTGCATCCGCCGCCGTTAAGCCCGTCCCACCAGACTCGAGATACTTCTCCGTCTTCGCTGCCGTCTCATGGGGTCTTGTCATGTGGCTATACCAGCACAGAGGAGAAACCATTCAACCAGGCATGTTCAACTCCATGACGTACCTCTATCGGGACTCGGATCATTGGAACAGTCTCAAGACCCTCTTGTGGCATAACAAGTAGAGGGTATGGGGTGGTGGATGGACCACTTATACAGCATACGTGGCTGTTGCTGCACTCGATGTGGACGGCAAAGTAGATGGTATCGTACATAATTTGTTGTATGTCCTAGGGAGAGACTCATACAGTGACCGGAATCTTATCTATTCTCTTGGGTATCTTCGCACATTTGTACTGAATGGAACGCAACACATAAGAGGGTCATCAACATCGCGAGGCTTTCTCGTCACTTACCGCAAGCATTGATATCGCCGCCGTCGTTGCCTTGGTGCAAACCTCGCACTCTGCCACTTCTGACTGTACCTCCGCCATCTCGGCCGCCACATCTGTAGCTATTGAGCCGCAACATTCCAGGCCATTCGCGGGGAGGGAAACGTTAACGTTAAAACCGAATGAAATCAGATCAGACCGAATTCAAGGAACAAGGGGGGATATGAGTGAATGAGGAAGTGCGTTTGCAACAGAACATACTTACCGGCTAGAATCTTCGCAATAACGTTCTTCTTCCTTTCCTCCCATATACCGTCGGTCTTCGCAGCGTGCCTGGGGCACTTGCCGTATCCATGCGGGAAAATCTGCTCTCCCATCAAGACCTCCTTGAGCTTCCTAATCCGATAGTCGTGCAACTGCACGAGTTTGTGATATGCCTGCGCATTGGGAAGCGCGGTGATCTTATTCGTGGGATGAGAGGATAGAGGTGGTGAGAGCAGGAACGTGCTTGCGCGTGCCGCAACGTCATGCAAACCCAGAGACGTCGCGTACCCATAAACCCGCAAGGGATACGTCGACGTGTGTGCGGCGAGATGCGAGTGCACGCAATGCACGATGGTCTCCGATAGCGCGTACTTGTCTGCAAGCGACAACAGGATGGGGAGGATTGGGAATGGAATGGCCGGCTCCTTTGGCAACGTACTCTGCACCCTCGTGAAATCGCGCTGTGATTTGGGCACCGGTTCCTCGTGATAAGGGTCCGGGAGGTTGTGCAATAGCTGAAAGAGCATGCTGAGCCTCTCGGCAGACTCGTCCAGGTCGAGCGTTCCGGACTCTTCATCGAGCATGTCGACCACATACCCCGAATCACAACATGAAAACATATCACCTGTGAAGATCAATGAGCAGGATCAGTACGGGCATTGAACGTACACCGTAATAGAGGTGATACTCACGAAATACGGTACTGCCTTGTTCGAGGCGTTCGCGCTTCACTGTGAATACATGTCCGTCCGGGATGGAGCGCACAATGAAGTCGCCATCCTCACAGCTGGTGAATTCGGACCAACCCATCTTCCGTTCTTGGGTTTAATGGTTGGTGGGGCGATGGGATTGTTGGACATAGATCGCCTGGGATGCAGAGTTTAAGTATAGTCAAAAGGTCATGTACCTGTGCTTGACGTGGTGTTTATCAATCCCTGACCACTGCGCAACCGTCAGCGTTGAGGCTATACGCAGCAGCAAATGAATGTCCAGAAGCTCGAGTCAAAGGACGACGTACTGGACACGTATTGGAGGTGAGACTGCGGCGACGTGAATACGGGATACAAAAGCCATACGCATACGTGGGGTCTGAGACTCGACGAGGGCGGGTGTCATGGATTGGAGCAAATAGGCATGCGGGCTTGGAGGGTACACGTACATGAGCATGGGCCTCGGGCATGCAAAAGGCCTAGGGGGTAATATGTACATCGTGTAAGTAAAGCCAGCAGTATAACAAGTCACAAAAAGTCATGATGTCGAGAATCGGGAAGGTGAAGAAGATCATGACCGTCATTCAGCAGAACCCACGAGATGCCCAAAGGTGCGAAAGTGTGTGATGGAAGAGGGGAGAAAAGAAAGAAAAGAGTATCAAGGAGGGAAAAACATGCAAACATGGTATCATTGGTAAACGGAATGAGGAGACTGGGGGATGGGGTCTATATAGTCCTGTTAGTGCCCTACATGATGATACACTTCCTTTGCTTCTTCACCCCCTCCATTGGTCGTGATGGTCCTGCTGTCCCTTGCTCCTGTTGTTTTGTTTGTCGCAGCAACCGGACGAGTGTCATGAATAGGCGTTCTACATTCACAGCCGTTTTCGCCGAGGTCTCCAGGAACTCGCACCCAAAATTCCTGGCAAGCTGTGCGCCTTCCTCCCTTGATACCTCGCGTTCGTATTGCTTGTCGCACTTATTGCCCACAAGCATGAACACGGGCTTCTGTCGCTTCACCTTCATCATCGCTTGTCGGAAGACTTCTAATCGTTCGAAAGTTGCCCGCGAGGCGATGGAATACACCAGGATGAAGCCCTGTCCTTCCCTGCAAGAGGCAATCGGTCAGCTTTCGGAGAAAAGGAGGGAGCGGAAACTAGACAACACACCGAACCCATTGATCCCGCAATGTCGCGTACTCCTCTGTGGGTGGACGGTTCAGGGTCATGACAACGTAGGCAAAACCAGATCACAAACATACCTTGACCTGCGGTATCAATAACCTCCACAAAGCACATTCGGTTGTCGACTACTAATTGTTTGCGGTATGCATCTTCTATTGTAGGGTCATACGTCTGACGGTGCCAAGAATCGGAGTAAGTCAAGACCGCAAGACGAAGAGAGTGAGACAGAACCAGCGTACTTCTGCATTGGAGGAGAAAAACATTATTGTCAGATCATCACGGTGATTTCGGGAGGACAAGGGGGTGCTTACCAACGAAACAATTGAGGGTGAACTGGGGAATGTATGGTTGAGTGTCACAATCAACGCGATGAGTGGACAACATACCTGAACGGCAAGAGCAGTTTTGCCAACGCCACCATCACCGAGAACGGCTACTCTCCAGCTATCCATTTCTTGATGTGCGAGAGGAGGTGTGAGAGGGGGGTTTGAGAACGATGGAGTGGAGGAATTACCTCAAAAACGGGAGGTACGAGAGTAAAGAGTGGTATGTGGTCTGTGAATGAGATGGCGTAAGGATGGGGGTGAAATGGTGTGACAGAGGAAGGGAGACTGACGAAGAGTAAAGCAGTCGAGTAAGCAGTTGGACGGACGGACGTGAGGGGTCGTTGATGAAGGGGTGTTGTGGGAAAGGAACAAGCAGATGATGAGAATGTCGTGCCAAATCGTCTGGGGTCGTAAACGAGAGCGGGCGGGATGGTGCGCCGAGGTCGAGGGGGATGATGAGGAGGATGAGGAGGAGGACGAGCAGAACGAGACGAGGTGTATCATCCTACCCAGTCTTTTCCCACGCCCGATTTGGAAGGTTGCCCATAACAGGAAGCACCGGGCTGATCAGACTCTCCGCGCCAGGCACTGGCATCAGCCTGACGAGTGACCAATTCTGAACTCTCAACAAATATCATCCCAATCATCTTTCGCCACAGCCAGCAGTCACTCGTTTCGCATGTACGTACTTTTCTACACCGAAATATTTTCACCCTCCCACAGCTGGATCCTCTCCACCGTCACCCAGCCATCGCGAGGCACAGAAAAAGATGGTGGCAGTGCCTGGCATTGCCCATGACGTGCCTCAACAATAACGCTTGAGACAACCCTCTCTCCAAACAACCTATACGAGGCCCGGTCGGAACCGTATAATTCACTCCTCCGTTCATAGGGGTCTCGTAGTCTCGTAGATAGGTCTCGTGACACTGTGCGTCGGTGCTCGTAGACTCCTCCGACGATGGTCGGCTATGAATCCTCGACCAGCAATAATTTGTATTCCCGCATATTGGCTACCCATCTTACACGTACAGGCAGACAATGACAAGTCCATTACAAGCCATCCATGTCATCCAGGTTATCAAACGTGCTTCTAAGTTTTTCATGAATCACTTATCATGGGACGCATCCAAGGACGCACCGATTGACATAAACGTACTCTTGCATTCGCAGGAAGATTATTGGTTTAACCATGACCGCTCCATTCCCGAGGTTCAAGAGAAAGCATACTCACAGGTAGCCCATGAATAGCCCACCAACCGTCAAAGAGGGTGGTAAGGCCAACTCGTCCTCCCGTTCTCAACGGCCAGCAGTCCAGATTTCGGTAGCTAGGCGTCAAGAAAACGTCGAAAGAAAGAGGGCAACCGACCCGGCCCACACACAAATTGGTATGCGGGCTTACCTGAGCCTATCATGTTGGGCGTGCTGCGAAATGTGAGAAACATCAGCCAAAAGCAGCCATTGTAACGACCCAAGAGAGGGCGTACTGTGCAAGAACCTAATACGACAGAACCATTTGTGGTTTCCTGGGCCATATTCCCTTGCGTGCGCATCGTTCGAAGAGCACTCACGTGTTCGGACGATGTTGGGTAGCGGTAGGGAGTGGGTGCAATAGCTGTATTCTGTCGTATAAGAAGGTCAGGGCTCTGACTTCCCGGGTACAGGAGGAGAAAGTTTGAGCCCACCTGGCAAACAGAGTCGGAAAGGCGTGTGGTCCCATGTATACATGCAAGGCATAAGACGTCTTTCCCTGGGCGATTCGGGACATCCTACGAGTACATGATGCGCGGCACGCGGAGCGCAGGGAGGTCACTAGTCTCCCACTGTGAGTATATCTGGGACGAGATGTGTCATCCCTTCGTCCACGTTGCGGGTAATACTCCGAGGTCAACAGCGGAAGGCAGCGAGCTCAAGCTTCGAGATACGGGGTCCTGGCCTGCCAGCTCTGTTTATCCTCAAAAGTCTTATCGACGGTAAACAGATGACTTTCCAAACCTTCCGTGAGGAGAAGACAGGAAAGCCTGTTTGGTGGTGTAACATTATTTGGCGAATAAACTTCCTGGCGAGTCTTGGGCGTCCGTGAACAATCCGTGAACATGAGGAGCTGTCGCATCAACGAGCGGTTAGAGCGAGACGTTCGGTGAAGGGTCAATTGAACAGCACGTTCGAGATAAAGGAGACGTGTGCCGTTATGTGAGCGAGTAGACTGGTGGTCGCAATGCGCAAAAGGAGAGTGTATCATAGTGGTGATAAGCAAGCGCAGTGGCGAGCTTGGCGCTTATGATGATCTAAGATCCATCGTAACAGGTTTGTCCTTCCTCGTGTCAGTTCGTCTGTCCCATCACCGCAACTAGCGGTTCATTATTTCCTTCTGCCATGCCTTTGTGCTCTCTTTCAAGGTAAATGCCGCGTTCATCCGACAGACCAGTCTGATTAAACCGACCAAGTGGGGGAATCCAGACTTCCCGTCGACAATTAGCGGGGTTTTATCTTTGATCCTAATCATGCACATTGAAGCAATGTGGTCTGATAAACCAGCACGACGAGCAAGCACATGGACACATAGGTCAAATCGGGTTCAAATGGCCCCGCATACTGCTCAGCTGCGCCCGGATGGCCCCTCGTCAACGCGTCAACGTTTGCTGTCTAGCAACTTTCTGGATAATATTATTGATCATGTTGTCCTAATTCAGATTCTGCCAATGTTCAAACGTTCACACAGTCGAGACCCATCTCGCTTCCTGTCAAAACATGACCCGACTCCGACCTTCAGACGTTTAGACTTACTGTACCCCTCACTCTGCCTCAATAGCACCTGACGGAGTTTGCAGGAATGTTTGTCCGTCCGTAAGCTCATTCAGTACTCGATGACAGATAAATACTGCGCTCAATGTAGCTTTCAAGCTTTCAGAGTCTACCGGAAGAAAGTATATCGCCACCAATATCGACAGCGGGTTGCCAGCGGGGACATTGTTGAATTTGGCATGTTCTACAGCTTGTCCTAGCCCTTTGAACACGGTGAGCGCCATATACTTTTCGCTCTTGTCAGTCGCTCATTGAGTAACAATAAATCTTGAGGTGACATGGTCGATGTCTGCCGGCACCGTGCGCTCAGTTGCGCCTCGAGTCCTGGACGGCTCGGACATGAGCTATGGTTGGATCCTTCCTATGTATTTGGCCGTAATCGCTTGCCGGACCTCGCACATCATCACGCTCACGCCTCCCCCTATTCCCGACCAGATTATCGGGACCCATCACCCCAGCATCAGTACCAACGAGAAAGAAAGTTCTCAGCCATCGTCAGTCGTACCAACGGTCTCTTTTCGGCAGCGTATCTCACTCCAATACACATCGCGCGGAATTCGATTCCGGGACCAGTCCCGTCGCCCATTAACGGCACCTTTACCGCGCCAGTACCCTCCGGGGGCAGTACATCGAGAAGAGGGTGAGTAGTCCTCCTGCGGGCACACCTCAGTTCGATGTACTCAACCCTTGTAAACTTGAACCTTGTTCAGGTTGCCTTTTTGGATTCGTCGTATTAAAGACGCCAACGGCGACGCGCATGCACGGCGCCCCTCTTTCATTATGATTTCTCCGATGCTCGAGAGACCATGATAAGACAAGATTCGGAAAATCCAAGGGTAGACCCTCTCCGAGTCACCGGTGAGTGGCTTGTGCACGACACTTGAGGATTCCTCAGAGGGAAACCAAGAGTGTTCGATCATCACGAGTTTCGACCGCAAGTAGCAGGACCCTCAATCCCTTTGTGAACTTAAGTATAAGATGCCATTACTCCAGGGTCTAGTCCCCACAGCTACCAGACGCAGACCCTAAAGAAGCCCACGCCCGGCTTTCAAATAGACGGTTATTTCCGTCACGATCCCTCCACGGTCCCCATTCATGGTCGATGGTTGCACGTGTACTATGGTTGCACATTACGCAAAGGTCTCTTTGTACAGTAGGGAGGTTCCCCAATCGAGTTCCAGATATGAAATATCCTACAAAAATACAATCCTGCATCAACTGTCTACGGAGATTGTCCCACCTAGGCTTGAAAGGAGAAAAAAGAGGAAATCTACGAAGATCAAGTTGCACACTTCATGATGGAGACCTAATAGCAAGGGGTGGCGACGGAAGTCGCCGATATGTGATACCAATACCTAGATTCGCCTGACGCACATAGATCGGGAGGTGCGTGCTGAGATTCGGTCGAGGCATTGGAGCAGGAGCAGCAGTTCGACACGTGCGCCTAATCACGATCAAGTCAGTCAGGCTCGACAGAGGTGGTAGCATACAGCACGATAAAGCGCGAGGTGACTCACTTCCTGCGCGTTGGCGGACCAACTTTGGTGAGAGGGACCGTAAGAAACTCGGTGTCATTGACGGCACTTGGTTTGTGTCTGATCATCAGGTTCAATAACGTTTAGGTGATTCGTCAACGCGATGTAGTGCCACCTACTTCTTCCGGACGGGAGGACCTTCTTTGTGTTTTGGTTGACTCGTGCTTGTACTTGTCTCGGCAGGAGTCTTGGGTCTACGAACCACAAATCCGTTGAACTCGTGACTCGTAGCTTTGTATGTCACTCCACTAAGACTTACATCGCTGAGGTGCTGTTATATGGCAGAACTTGAGTTACTGGTCGTGGACGTGGGGGCATATCTAGAAGGTTGAGTTGCACCTCCGGTCTAACCACATTGTTGATCAGTTCTCGTGAGGAATACACGTGTGTAAATCATCCACTCACAGCTTGTGCAGGGGGAGTATAGTCGCAGGAGTGGGCAAATCTCGACGCACGGGGATAGTATTTTCCACCGGGGCTGGTCTCTTCTGTGCAGAAGTAGGAAGGTCCGTGGGGACAACATCTGGAGAGCTCTTTTGTGGCGGACCCTGCGTGAAAACTCTTGTCTTGTCCAACAACCTCTGTGGCGACGAGAGCGAGAGCAAAGACGTGTTGATTTTGTCATTTTTGCTACGAATACTGGAAGGTAAGTTAATCTCCGTCCGCATCGTTGAAGCCCCCCTTGAGTGCTGAAATGAGTTTCATGCCGGCGGAGAAGCAAGCTGGGCCACAAACCTCTCGACCAAACGGGAAGCACTTGCACTTGGGCTGTGTCGCAATAGTGAGATTAGGAGAGAACAGTTGAGGCGCTACCTCACTCACTTGTATCTTGGAGTACTATTTTCCCTTGCCTGCCTTTCTTCTTCCAACTCTTTCAAATGTCTCACTACACACTGTGGCATTGGCATAGGGGGTCTTTCTTTTTTTGGTACTGCCTTTGATGAGCTCCCTTGCGATGATCCTTCCTTCGCATCCATCCTATTTAGCCATTAACTGAAGCTTGCACCACGGTGTATCCCGCAACCGGTGTACGAACCTGCTCTGTGCCAACTCGGGCATGCGAGGTGACAAGCTCACGGCAGTCTTGCCTCCTTCCTCGCAACTTCCAGAAGGTAACTCGGCTTTTGAATGTGTCACCGAACTCAATCTTGAGTCAAAGAAAACCGGAATTAGTGTATTGCAGAAAGATGGGATCAGAGTACGTACCTCTCAACCATGGAGAGAGGTGTCAAATCCGGACTACATTGCGGTCATGAGATTAATATATAAAATCACTGACTTATTTCACTCACCGGTCGTTTGTGGTGCGATTTACCTTCGCCCGCCTTTCTTGTTCTACCGGTCTCGAATAATCCGGTGTCAGGACTGTCGGTACTGGTGGCGGCGATTGTTTGAGAGCTGAAGGTGGCGTTTCAGAAGAGCTATCAGGAGGCGACGGATATGATGTAGTCCGATTTAACGTGGTCGCTTTACCACGTCGTAGTAACTCTATTGATAGACTTTGAATGACGTCGCTAGCACAGATGAGGTGAGTAAGCTTGTGGACAGGTTCATCTCATACTCAAACATACGTAAGTAGTTGTGGAAGCCTTTCTACTGCTCCTTTGCTGGCGTTGACAAGAAAACAGTCAGTCAGTGGCCCGATATGACCTCTTATCTGGGACATACGAGATCTTCATTGCCGCGCTTTTTCTATAAGTAGAAGAACTGGAGGGGATAAGTTGTATGCTATATTACTGGAGTTAATAGGAACATACTCCAGTTTGGCCAAAACCTCGGCCTTGAGGTCGATGAGTATGGGTCATCACGTCGCAAAGCCACAGGACTTACGATGGAATCAACAACCTGGGGCATTTGGTCTTGCATAGCGCGAACAAGAGAACTCTTGAAGTCGTCAAAGGTCTAAGAGGATAATCTCTTGTCAACACTGTGCGGCGACTCGTCGTGTGCATGTCGAAAGGAAATATCACAGACTATTGGCTGCCTTTCCATCAAGTAAGATGCAAATCTGCCCTTGCAATAGCTGCTACCTAATTCTAATGCCAGTATTATACTCTGGACAAAAGGTTGATAGGTTCTTTCAGGCTCACCTGGTATCCTGATAGGTGTCGGGTCCTGAGTCCACACAGGTCGACCTGATATCACATTCAGTTCAAGCCACAATTGTGTCAAGAGAGACAGTATCTTACGCTCAGAGCCAAAACTTTGAAGCCTTTCTGCGATGGATTTGTGACCGGATGAAGCAGAAGCTGGTTGAGCCAATTGCATAAGCGACAAGACATGCACGAAAGCGTTCAGTAACACAGACAGGGTCGAGTTATAAAGGATCACTCACATTTATTCTCACTCATGGAAACCACACACAATCCCAGGTCGCGCTACTGGATGCCGTTCAACGTCCGCGTGTTAAACTCCCAAACAAAGCCAGTGAAGCAAGTGATCTCTGAATCCTTCAAGCTCCACTTCCTAAACGCCCCAAAGTCCAGATTACTGAGATAGAAACGAGCGATCAAAAATCAGAGATGGTGGGACCAAATGGGCGAGCGATTTCGGAGACGGCAGGTACCAACAAGCCAACAGCAGGATGAAAGCCCGAACCATGGGTTTACCACGTGGTGCATCGGGCCGATCCCAAATATTGCCGATTCGGGGTTGTGTCTTCCGAAAAAGGCAGGCTTAGTGGTTGGGGTTTTTGTACATATCCGCCCACACTTTCCAGACGCTTCGCTGACCAGAGGCTCTAGATTCGGTTGGATACATGTCGTAGATACATTCCATATATGAGTGGGTGAAGGGATGCTTTCAAAATCATGAATCAATGTCTATGGCAGCGACGGGCCACTGCAGATGCGATTCCCCGAGACCGTGCCACATCGGCGCGTGGCTCATTGATCCTCTAAATCAGTTGCCTGCTGCAGGTATGCATAGCTTATGCGCGTGATAACTTCGTATCAAGGTAACCGAGAGGATCTTCACCAGACAGAATCAATCCACCCCTGCCCGTGCAGTACCCCTCAGAACGGTGGGCAATGTACTTCGGACAGCAAGTGTCATCGGTCAACGACACCGTCGAAGGCACAATCAGAGATGGTTGTAATATCTCACCAGTCTGATTTGCTTATATTTCAGAGCATCTTGTCTATATCCTAGGGGTCAAGTGACTTCTTCCTCTTCGGAGGCCCGACTTTCGTGAACGGAACAGTTATGGAGAAGGAGAAGGAGTCCGAATCTGGTACTACCTGACTTGATCTGGGCTCATCCGGATGGTTCGGTGTCCGCCTAAGTTACCATAATACATCAATACCTCTATTTAGAGTGTGGCAGTTGATTGAGCCTCTCACCGTGCCCGTTTGGGCGGGGGACCGACCCTTGAGAGTGGGATGGTGGAAAGGGTGACAGTGTGCGTAACACCTGTCGGACTGATCCTGTAGTTTTGTTTTGATGTCGGTCAGGCGTGAATCCATGGGTAGATAATTTCTGCGCACCGATTCATGAATCGCACATGCTTCGGATGTCCGACATTGGCAAGGGAAACATCGGAGAGGCCTGTCATAGCAAAAGAAGCTTGAGAGGCATCAGGCTTTTCTTTCGACTTCCCCACTTTCCGACTGTACTAAGCATAAGACACATTGCCGCCTCGGTCGTCAATGGACCAATCCTTACCGTATCTTCGGCGGCCCAACCTTCGTAAATGGCACATCACGATGTCTCTTGTGCGACGTCTCTCTGATGTTCTTCTCAGAGACGTCGCAGAGTTTTAAGTAAGACTCCATCGTCACGGTCGGAGGATAGCTGCCTTGTACGAGAGCAACCCTACTCACCGTTTCCGTTTACTGGGCGGACCGACTTTCGATTTCAGAACAACACTTGATCCCAGTTTTACAGGTGGGCCAGTCTTCGTAAAAGGCACAAATATCACAGCAGATTTGATTCGCACGTCCTTGTTGCTCTCGTTTCGACCTGTTTCAGAGGACCTCGCCGCATCCTCATGGATGATCTACGAGCAAGGATCAAGATCAGTATGTCTTGAACTCGTAAACGCCTTCATCCCGGCGCAGTCAGTTTGATATTCACTGAGGAAACAACACTGCACGTACCTCAGACTTTCGTGCCCGCGCATCAACATCATCGGGACCACTGGCAGGAGTTGACTGTTTTTGGCTTAGATCTCCGGGTTGCACCGAAATGCTCGTCGTAGAGCAGAGAACGCTGCTCTCGCTGAATTCAAGATTTTGCCTGCAGAAAGGAGTGATTTCATGACAAAGAATCTAGCGCAGCGTTTGTATGGTGGCTGCTGCTGCTGGTATCGAAAGAGAGGACCGTCGGAGTTGCAGCGCTGAAGATCAAGCACGTTGCGAGAGTGATCGGCGGGTACCAAATTGAGATAGTGTCTGCCTTAATAAGCAACTATAGTAATTTCGTCATGGCAGTGTCGCTGAGTTGTTCGTCATCAACATGAAACTTTGAAGAGGGTATACATATCCCAAGCTATGACCGCAGTAGCTACATACGCAAGGAACAAGCCACCACTCCAAACAGATACACCAACCGCGAGGATTGGCCGAAACCTTGTGTACAACCAATGGGGCAAGGGCCAGGCGCATTGGGGTGATACTGTGAGGGAAAAGAAGGAGACAAGAATGCAACAGCGTTCTGAAGAAGTCCAAAGGTGGGACACTAGAGGTTACAAAGGGAAGCGGTAGGGTAGAGGGCTTAAGAAATGTACTAAAACGATGTTCGTAGGGGGCCCGTTTGCGGGGAGAAAAGGGGAAATGCTCTAATTCTACAATGACCTGAAGGGAAACGAGATGAGGGGACGACAATGGATGAAGAAAGTGATTTCAGTTCTTTCCGATATTTTGAAAACGATAGAAACGCGAGTCCTCCAGTAAAGGTCTTCCGAGGGGATCCGTGAGGGGTGTCAACCGCGCAGGTTGTTCCCCGCTCTGCCTGCCACGCGACGCAGGGACACCAGTCCGTGCTCCAGCCCTTGGCCCAATAAATAGCGCGACACGACGATGTGCACGCTCAATCCTGGCGGCTCAGCTCTGCCTGGGTGAGGTTCAAGACCCATTCCCCCCTGAAGTTCTTTGGTGGTTCAATGATCTTTACGGGTTTCGCGGGCGCGCCATTCGAGCGTTTCGACGGGAAGTTGGTGTTGATGGAGGGGAACGGACGGAGGGGGCGCGAGGTGGGGAAGGCGGGGGACGATGAGTTTGTGCGCTGGTGCAGCGGCCGTTGTGCAGGATTGGACGCGGCGAGTGGTGAGGAGATGGCGGGCTTTGAGGTGATGGGGGTGTAAGAGTGGGCATGCATTGTCATGGTGGCTGTACGTGCATGATTGAAAGGAGGTTGGTTAGTGTGGTTGGTAGGGAGTTGGTCGGACGAACATACCCATTTTTGATTAGACAGAGAAGAAAGTGGTACGAGAATGAGAATGAGGAGAGGACGTCTAGACTGGATGATGGCAGGTGAAAGCGGCAGGGAGTGGAGGAGTAGGATGGTTGGGGGACGCTGTACTTGTAACACCTCCCGCGCCTCTTCCCCAACGGTTTTCAGCACAGGGCAAACACGCACAAACACTCCCCCTCTTTGACCTGGGCGCTACGACCCACTCAACGACCCTTCTCCATCCCCAAAACTTCCCAAACATCTCCCACTCTCGGCCGACCATTCTGCCTCCTCTCTGTTGCCCACCCTCCGCTCCCTTGCGCAAGGCGTGATGCTCGGGCACATGCATCAGCCACTCCCTGTCTCCGTCCCGCCCGTCGGCTCACCCGCTCATACTGTGGCAGTGACCTACCGCGGGACAAGCCTATCGGTCACGGTCTGGTAGCACGTTTCACAGTCATCCCATCAGCACGTTCACGTTGAGCCCCGTACATACTGTTCACAATCATCACACATACCGGTCTTTCTACTGTGCATAACCGGTTCTATTGACAGTTGTGAGATCTTGAAGGACGGCAAGCTTAACTCTGTAAGCTCCAAAGAAACATCCATTGGAAAAGCGGTCGTGAAATGTTCTAGATCGTTCATCGGTTGACCACGTGACGACAAGGATGTTTGGTCCGGTCATCCGAACTCTTGCACCTGCGGTCCTGCGTAGTGCGCAAGAGTAAGCTACGGGCCTGGGGGAGAGTACCATGGGGTAGATAGCAGGATGGGCACATTCTATTGATAGGAGGCCTTGACACCACCAAGCGGTGTGTTTGAAAGACATACGATTATGTTCATCACCAGCTGCAATTATTAATATTGTCAACGTGGTATCGACATGCTGTACCGACAGCATTGCTACCGACGTCAAGCTTGTATCCATTGCGTCATACTTCAACGAACTTCGTATGGTACATTCAATTCATATACATGAGATCAAAGACTTCATCGACTCAACGTCCCCGTGTAAACATACTTGAGTACAAGAACAACGAGAAAGAGAAAGGGAGGGGCGAGTAGAACTCTAAGTACAAATGTGAAAGAGGGAGGGGAGCAGAGAGCCGGGGAAAATCTGTCCACAAGACAAGGAAGGAGAAACTAACGTCTTGAGAAACAGAACTCTCGATATCGTTACAGATGTACAAGGGGCGCTGAAATAGGTTCAGCGAACACGGGCAGAAAGAGAAAAGGATCAAGCAGGAACGGAGACGTCATGGAATGCCTCCCCTCCAAGCCTAACGCGCTCTAGAATGCGCGCCCCCTAACCTTTCAGGAGCCGCACCAGAGGGGACTTCAGAGACAGAGCGCATGTCGCAACTCTGCCGTCCTCCTCGAACGTTATGTAATACGAATCCCAGTCGGAGGATAATGGTACAATCGCACAATCCTGCGAGGGGAAAGGATATACAGTGAATGGGTGGTTGGTGGTGATGGTGGTGAATGTGGTGGTGTGATGTGAGTGTTGTCGTTGATGTGTTGTTGACAGGTAGAGCAATTGACCAAGACCGATGTAACTGGCGACCGAGAGTGTTTCGTCCGCGTGCCGCCATAGTACGACTTTAAGTTACCAGGTACTAGGATGCTTGGATGGCGGTAGAGGGAGGGCGAGGCGAATGTCGGCAAGGACGGTCACTGAACATCCACGAGGAGGTTGCGCTCGAGAATGAATTTGCCTTCTTTGTACTTTTGGGAAGGCTCGTATGCTCGGTCCTGATCAAAGGATGAAAGGTAACCACCATGTACAACTTTAGCATTCGGGTGCTCAGACGGGTAAGACGTCATACGCACATATTTCCATCCCAAGGTTGTACCACACTTTATGCAGTAGATATCGCGGACGGTGTGGTTACCAGTGGTCATTTGTCTGTCGTTAGGTTCTCCCTCAATCACGTTCACACTGGTGAGCGGTGCATGTTAGTCAGGTGGAGGTCTGCGGGCACAAAGGAACTCACACTCCGTCAAAGAGGTATGCCCGTCCATGCTGACCGTTGAAAGCCTGGAAACAACAAAGCTCACCGTCAGTCTCCAGACACTGCACCGAAGAAAGAGCAGCCTTACCCGAGACATCATGGAATGGATGGTGGCGAGGTGAGTACGGCAGGTTGAGCACCCATAGATGCGGGCACCGGTAAGATAGCGACGGTAGCTCATGCCCATTGTGGCTAGATGTAATCAGAGGAAGTACTGGCTATGAATTGCTTGGGACTGCAAGTACAGACGTTGTCGTGGACGTAGGCTAGAGGAAAAGGACGATAAGGGAGGGAAGGGGGTGAGTCAGGAGATATATAGCGGTCGGAGGAGAGAGGCTCGGAGCAGTCAGGCGCAGGGCTGAGCCTGGCTGAGCTCAAGTGCTTTCATCCACGCTTCCCCTCGGCTACCCGCTTATGGAAACTCCTCTCATCCACCATCAATCTCTTTCCTCGTTTCTGCGGCCTGTATCTGGCTCTATATCGGTGCACAGATGTCTCAACGATAAATCGCACATTAAGTGCACATTGGGGTTTATCGTCGCTGCATGCTGTAATTGGCCCCAATCCAGAGAAACGGCCCTGGGAGAACCCCTCACACGATGGTGTCATTCGGCACGAAACTCTGACGGAACGATACCACATCTTCATTATACACCCTCTCTGTTCCGGTCAGGCTCCAGACCGTGTCAGAATCAGAGGTACGCCTATGGTACACTGGTACGCCCGTTCCGCCGCAGCCGACCACGATATCGACGCACTAACGCCATAACATATCCCAGTGTTCCCTCCAAAACATCAGAACTCCGGAAGACGCTTGTCTCGCGGTGTGAATGTTGACTGTCCCCAACTCGTCCGTGGATGCCTGTTGAAGGACTTTCTGTCAGTTGCGCAATGGTATCGAAGGCTATCAATGCCTGATCCACCAGATACCGTGGCCAACTGCTCACGCAATCCACAATCGCGTGGAAAGGTGAAGCTGGAGACCTCAACAGTTGTTCCGGTTTCTCGCGAACCCAATGCCCATCATTTGGTACAGTCCCCCACTGTGTTTTGATATTGAACGAGCACTCAAGAGAGTTGATGAGCAGATCTTCAACAGTACAAGCCCGGTACTCACGCCTACTCGTATTACGCCGTCGCGTCCAACTCGTCGTTGCCCGCACGTCAAACGAACGAGAATAAAACGTCAGAATGGGTTGTTTTCACCGCCACTACCGGGGCAGTCTTGTGACACTGAAGTCAGACTGTCAGACCAACTTCGCGGGAAGAATACCGGGTGCATCACCAAGGACTTTCGACCGCAGAAGCCATATCAATCACCGAATTTTCGTGGCATAGCTTCATTACCGTCTGGAGATCAGACGAGTGTTCAGTGAATTAGCTCATATGATTTTATCCTCGTCTTAGGAATTATTCTTCCGAATTCGTTATCTTGCATGGGGTCTATCAGGATCGGCGGGGTTTGTACCTCGTCTTTCAGGTCGTTGGCCGTCCGTCCATCTTCAGACCTCCGGTGACATGAGTTTCTCAGATGAGGGGCTTTGTCCGCATCGGACCTTGCTCAGGCGATCAACATCTACTACTGGTGCATCCAAATGATCACATTGACGAATTTGCATACCAGCACGCTCCTAGCTTTCTCGATGGCGGGTAGACAATATTAATGAATCGCTTTTTGGAACCGACGACTGGTCAACACGAGTCGTAATTCTCTAAGTCCCCCTGTGCAATAAGCTTGGATGGCTCAGTTGGTTAGAGCGCAGGTCTCATACTTTCGTATGACTGTGAAATACGCAGCAATCCTGAGGTCATGAGTTCGATCCTCATTCCGAGCATCATTTTTTGCTGATTACCTTGGTGCCCCCGCATACACATACTGAGAATATGTATGTCCTGCTGGACGAACTACGTGAAATGAGAATCGAGCCCAGAAGCGACGCGAACCTGAGCGCACGAGCGCCTAACCTCTTGCTTCCGAACGTCTGCAGCAGACTGAGCCTCGGGCTACTTCTGTCTTTCATCTCCTCTTCATTTCGCCATCTCGCCTCTCTGTCGGCATTATTTGCTCTTAACTCCCACAAGCGTTGTCAATGAACGCACGGAAACGACGAGCAGAGCCCCTTCTTCCTTTACGTGCCGCTAAAGTTGCAAGGACAACACGCCATCATCCTCTTTGTGGAAACGCTACCCCGTCCCAAGAAGTAGGACTCATGGCTCGCTGGACGGCGATTGTCGCAGAGTTTATGGAGCTCGGTCGCGACACTTTGTCCTCGTTCTTTGGTTCGTACCGATGTTTCTCTCCCATCTGTATCCCTCTTTTCACATTGCTACCCCATAGGCAAGTCGACAGAGGAACCCTTCGAAGAGCACGTCCCCTTGCCTACACCGCCGCCTGCAGACTCGCCACCACGAAGATCGTGCTCAAGCCATGACGCCAGATCTCGCCCTCACAAACCTCTCCCCCAATCCCGCGACCATCCACCTGCACGCCGGCCACTGCTTCCGCCGCCGGCTCGATCCGTTTCTCATCCTTCTATCTCACAAACTGCAAGGGGTGTGGATGCTCAGAAGTCGGGGACAGGTCTACCATCACCTCCTACCACACTTTCGACTGTCAGCTCAAGCGCATCTTCCGTGTCTTTCATAGGCATGCCCGCCGAACTCGACGAAGCACTGGCGAACGCGGATAGGAAACGGTATGGCAAGGAACTTGTGCCGCGGACGGATCGCAGGCAGCACATCTTTGCTCAAAAGGTTAGTGGGTCACTTTCAACCGGTACAAATTTGTCAACTGACATCGATATTCTGCAAGCACAAAGCCGCTGTTCGGGAAGAGAACGAGAAAACCCGCGAGGAAATGAAGAGGGAAGCGTATCAACAGTTACAGGAGACACACAGTACGTTGAATGAATAAATTCTCATGCTATACAGGTTTATATGAGAATTTTTGTAGGTTTCAGCGGGTCGTTCAGCGAATTTGAAGGTATGTAACATCGACAAGGTCATCGCTTTCACCAAATTGATTCTTTACCTTAGATTGGTGGGAGTTTAAAAAGAAACTCATGAAATTGGGCGAATCGCTGGCTTGTAAGTAGTCAATGTCCCACCTTCGTTCTCGCTCACAAGGAGCACCTTTAGCACATTCCTCTGTGTTGGACTTGCGTGCAAGGGCTAGGAGTCAAGAGCTAGATAAGAACAGACGACATTCGGCGGATGCGGTAATTCAGCTCAGCTTCTATGCATATGATCCTGGTACTTAACATCCTGTTACAGCAAATCTTCAGGAGAGCACTTGACAGGGCTCATGCGACCATCAGATCGTATGTTTGGTTCTGATCTGTCTGTGTCTGCGCTGTTAATGGTTCTATAGACCAAAACCGGCACCGCCATTCTCCGGAAACCTCGAGAGGTTACAGGCTGCTCAAGCAGAGAAGAACAAGAAAATCGACCAGCGTATTCGGCCGCCCTTCCCAACTTCGTTACCGCCTGAGGCTGATGCCCAAGTGGACAAATACCTGCGATCACGCGGGAAGGTGTGGAAGTGCGCTCGTGAGCAGGTTGGCGAGCAAGACCTCTCAAGGTTGAGACCCGGGCAGTGGCTGAACGATGAGATCATCAACTTCTACGGTGCTCTCATTCAACAGAGCTCGGAGGAAAACAAAGAGAATGACGTTGCAGGAATGAAGAGACCAAAGGTTCACCAGTTCAGCACATTCTTCTGGAGCAAGTTGAAATCGTCGGGCTATGAGAAGGGTAGATTGGCAAAATGGACGAAATCGGTGCGTGCTGCCTCTAATCGTTCTCTTTCACGCTTTACTCATGGTAGCGTTGTAGTTCGACATTTTCCAAAAGGACATAGTGCTGATACCAGTGAATCACAACAACGCTCACTGGACCGCCGCCGCTATCAACTTCCGGGATAAACGGATAGAGTCGTACGACAGCATGGGCATGGACCGTACATCGGTATACAAGGTGTGCATGCAGTTATGCGGCTTGGTGGTAGTTATGTACGCCTTACGAATCTATCATAGCTTTTGCGACAGTATGTCAGCGATGAGCATCGGAACAAGAAGAAGAAAGAGTTTGACTGGACGGGATGGGAAGACTACGACATGGAGGTACGTCTTGCATGGTGGACAGACCACGTATATCGCAACTGACGCCTCATTTTCTTGTAGGATGTGCCACAGCAGGAGAACGGCTATGATTGCGGCGTGTTCACCTGCCAGTTCCTCGCAACCCTGGCGCGAGGCGAGAAGCACTTCCCGTTCACACAAAAGAACATGCCATATCTACGGAGACGCATGATTTGGGAGATATGCAATGGTCGGCTTCGTGACGATTCATAACGTAGTTGTTCTGTTCGTCTCCTTTCTCTACTTCTTAGTGCCACTTATTACCCCGGACGTTACATATTTCGCCTTCTTGTCTTGTACGGATACCTTATCTCTTATTTGGCTTTATATTTTGTGTTGGCCACTGCGTTCAACTCCAGCTACAGATTCTTGCGCATGATAGCATAATTCGGCAACACAGCTCCGAAACTTGTTTTGCCTCGTCCTGGTATCGAGTGTCGAAATTTCAAGCCCCCACTGGTCAACAGAACTGGATCCGCTATTGCAAGCAAATGAATATAGGGTGCGGGCGATGTACCGTGGCGATTAACAAGAACGAAAACAAAACAAATGTCCGTGCGGTACACACATAACCCAAGGAACGAAGCGATCAACACAGGAGAGAAGTTGCTATCTCCGAAACCACCAAACGACGATGAAGAACCAGAAGACGAGGACGAGGAAGACGATGTACCACAGCCACCGACATCCCTGTCGTTGCGCCATGTTGTTCATCCGTCTGAACGTACCGGCTAGGATGTCGCCCGTCTCTGCGAATGCGTCGTTCTAATATCAAACCAGAGGTGTAATGTAAGAGGGGGAGTTCGGTTCAGTGGAGAATGAGCATGGAGGTTCGACGCACCATTTGGCTGAGCTGGATCGTCGAGTCCTTTACTTCGTTCCCAATTCCAATCGTAATCTATGAACGAAACACGAAACATAAAAGTCAGCGTGCAATCTTAATGCCCCATTCCTCTCTCTCTCCTCTCTCTCCCGTCCCAATCCCCCGCACCTCATCCGCACGGAGAAGTAAGCACTCACATCCTTCAACAGCTTCACCTTTGCCGTCAACCCCTCCAGGTGCTCATCATTCTGGCCCTCCAAATCATCCGCAAACCGATGTCCCTGCGGTTGATACTGATGTCCGCCGAACGGGGAGGACCGTCCTGAGGACGGAGGAGTCTGGTACTCCGGAAGTAAAGTATGGTTGCGGTTGACTCGTAACCTGCTCCGAGTGGTACTGGTATCAGCGATCCTGTTGTGGTTTGTGTGCAAAGAGCAATACGTACCGCTGCGACATTTCTTGTTTAGTGTGTTGGAGCGACGAGCAAGCCAGCTGTGGTCGTCATTCGTGAGTGCGTTTGAAGGAAACAAGTCTAATAGGCGCGCAAGAGCTTTCAGCCACGTCGTCTGAGGTGCTGCAGTTTCTCTCTCTCAGATACTGACTGTCGTCACAGAATCCGAGGTGCAAGGAGATGTGCCCGTCGCATGGGCATTAGGCTGAGTCGTAACAATACAATTGTAGAGACTACTGTAAGATGACCAATGCGAGGGGGGTCGGGCAAGTCGGAGATATGGGAACTTTAGTGTGAAGTTGAAGAATGTATGTACACCGACGTCGGTGAAAATCGAATCTTGTAATAGGATACGTCGATAAACAGGATAAGTAAAGGTGTGTAGAGAAGGGCAGTGAGATCGAGGTGAAATACTGGACGGTCGGAGAGAGAACCTTGCTTCTGTTAGACCGGCCACCAAAAGCATGGTGCAGGTTCTGTTCTGAGAATGGTGGGTATCTAACAACCCGATGTGAGCTATGCACAGAGAAAAAAGACCACGTATGTACCCGAGACAGAGTAGAGGGGTGGAGGAAGGGAGGAAACGAGAATGGTGTTGTATGTGACTGAGAGAGAGGTCCGTACGGCTAGAGGAACTGGTGGTGGCAGAAGTACATAGAAATTACAAGGTCATGGTCCGTGGATCGCAAAACGAAATGGGGGCATTAGTCAATACTCATCCGGTTTGGATGTGTGGACATTGACCCGTTATGCGCGTATTGTGACTTTCCACGCTGAAGGCCAGTCTTGTTCTTGTTCCTTTGCACTGCAGAGCGAATAGTTGAGAGATCAGCGAGTTAGTGACTAGTGACTTCACATACTTTGCGTCTTCAGTCCTCGCCCGAAATTCCTCATCACCAAGCACGTGAAGACCACGGTCGCGATAAGTAACACGATCGCGAGTACGGCTGAATCGAAGTCAGCACAAATATGCTTGTAACGACTGTGCCAGTTTACACTCACAAAAACATGTCATGGTCTTCCAAACAAGGACGAAGGTATCCGTATCGCGGTATCTCAAAACCTTCACAAGCTGTGTGCCTGTGTCAATCTCGCGACCTAGCCGAACATTCCACGGGCAAAACTTACCTTGTATGTGAAATAAACCATGGCCGCCGCGCATCCACCCATGAAAGTGATCATCATCCACTTGCTCTCGTACCGTGCAGCAAGATGGCCCTCCACGAGTACCAATATTGAAACGGGTAGGGCAGCACAGGTGAGGTAGTACTCCGCATCTCCGTGGTTGAGAACAAGCCAGATGAACTGCACGGAAAAGCCGACCCAGAAGAACAGGTCGAACTTTACCAGGCAAAGGAAGATTTGATAGTGCGCGTACATGCTCTTGATTCGTCTGTCCGCACCAAGTTTCTTGTATACCTTCCAACCGAATTCGGTATATATCTTGTATCCTAGGCCGATGTAGGCGCACTCAGCGACAGCCACGACGATGGGTATGATTCTTGTCAAAATATTGATAGGTATATGTGAGAACCCAGGTGTGTTCAAGGGGATCAGGCCGTGAACTTCGCCTATCTGGATGACGGAGTACGCTAGCAGGATAGCGTTGAATACACTGGAGGGAAGAACTCATCAATTGCGTGATAATGGAAGCCAAGGAAAGGTACGCACGCCAGGAAAATGAACTGCAGCGTATTTCGATTGAAGACGGCGTCGAGTGCCATCCCGAACTGGAACACGCTATAAACACCGGCTCAGTATGTTACACAGCGAGCAATAAGACGATCGTGCATACTGAGCAAGGGCGAAGAGGGAGAGGTAGACGGGCATCTTGTTTTCGGCCGTATGATTCTTTTGGTCTTCCTTGATATCCTGGAAGCGAACGAAAAGGTCTGCCTCTATCGCCAAGTCCACTGTCGTTTCTATGAGCACAGTGAGAAGGTATAGTCGACATGCTATAGAGTCTGGGATGAACTGTAGAGAAGGCAGTGCTTGTGTGAGGCCGACGCAGATGAAATAGCGGAATTTGGCAGTGCTCACCTTGGACCAAACACTCTGCTGCTCCTCCTTCTCAGCCGCAGGCGGACCCGGTGGATAACCCCAATCGTGACCTTCAGTTGTTGAGCCCTCGATGTCCTTGGTGCTGACATCGCTGGGGTTGGTCGGCTTGTGTGTGAGAGGGAAAGAGGTAGTGCGGCCATGGGCGAGATTGAAGGTCTTGTGCTGAGCATTTGAGGTGTACGGGGCCGCGTATTGGTCAATGAGGTCGTCGTAAGGAGCTTTGGCGTCCTCGTCTGGGATGTGGGGTTGTTGTGAAGGATATTGGTAGTTTGAGGGATGTTGCTGTTGTTGGGACGTAACGTATGATGCCATGATGTGAATGTGTAGGATAAAGGAGTGTGGTTGAAGGACGTTGTGGACTGTTCGACCTGCGAGCTGGAGTCAAGGAGAGAGACACCTGCAAGAGGGAGGGAAAGGAGGGACAGGGATGGCTGTGGTGGTTGCCAGATGGACGATCGCCGTAAACCAGCGCGGAGCAACACAACGCGGCAATTCAACACCGTCCTCTCACAGTCCCCGCCGGCAACTTTCCCTTCTTCCTTGTTGAGCACTCATTCATACACGAACACGACATGCACAACAGGCTGCTCGACAGTCTCCTCGCACCCGACAGGCCATGTCTTAATCATTGTACTTATCAGTGGCAACCGTGACAGGCGCCCGTGGTCACTCAGTGATTGTTCTCATGAATAATAGTTGAGTGTCCTCCTAGTTACATGCATGCAAAAAATACACCAATCCCATCTATATATCACACCTACTCGCTGTCGGTATCCGTCGACGACCCCGTCTCGTCTCCCTCCACGTCTGAGCATCCAGTTAGCCTCCACAAGAGCACAGCGCAACTTGGCAACGCACCAAGAATATAATCATGCTCCTGCTTCTTCTGAACCACAGTCGGAGTTGGGCGAGGCGACGGTACCCTAGGAATTGGCAAGGTCGGCCGTCGCTGCGGTGGTCCCGTTCCCTTTGGCTTCCCGTTCTTCGGCTTCGCCGCGGGTTTGCCCTTTGCCGCAGGATGGGCCAGGACGGGACTCTGGAACGATAGAGTCGACGCTTGTGTTGATATAGATCGCGCGGGTGATGAGTCGCGTGACTCTGGTGACGACGAGCGGTCGTCTTTGTGTAGTGATGATACCATGGAGGATTCGCGTAGTTTCGAGGGTATCTTCGACTGTGAGTTTGTTTGCGAAAGCGGTAGCAACTAGTCCCCCAAACAGTGTTAGGTTCCGATGTTCCAATCAACAACAGTGTTCACTCACATAATTTGGCGTCCCGGGCAGTGAGCTCATCGGTGCTGCTGGTGAAGGTGCTGTTGACGAATTTCAGTTGAAGCAGGAGTAACCCGGATAAATGCATTCTTACCTGTCTTCGGTTTCTTAGGCTTCTTCGTAGGGGATAAAGATGGCGAACCATTCTAAGCATATCATATTCAACTGTGTCACGATGCTCAAGTGCAGGATAGCTCACTCGTTTACGATTAAGGCTAAATTCTGCTTCATCTACACCATCAACGGGTTAAGCACCATCTCGTGCGTGAGTATCTGAGGTCAAGGTTACTGACCTTGACGTTTGGCTTTCGACTTGCTCTTAGATTTCGAACCAGGCTTGCCGTCGTCTGAAATGTTACCGGCATCCGAGGCGACGTATGGGGAGGCAGAACGTCCTGCATCCCCGGTAAGTCTGTTGAGATCAAAAGTCAGTACCATTTGTATTCCTGAGCATGAAGAGGTGACATGACTTGGCGGTCGCATTCCGCGCTGCCCCCCTTCTTGAATTCCCTAGTCCTAGACATGAACTCAGGTGAGGGGCGTATCGGTTTGAGGCAATCTGGGTTAATTAGCATCATGGAGTACGCGTGCGGAGATGATGGACGCATACCGGTCGTTTACAATTCTCGCAGTCAAAGTAGACAGTACCATCCAGCTTGCCGTTAACAGGTGTGTTAGGCCCTGTCTCTCCGTCCTGAGATTCATGTGGAGATTGTTGCGACGACGAAGCATGTGGCTGCGTCGCAACTGAGCCGGGTACATGAACTGACCATAGCTTCAGCCATATCGCTCAAGTACGTTCTATTGAGAGACTCACTACCAGCACACCTGGTTAGAGAGAGTGTATTAGTTTCATGAACACCGCCTCGCAAGGTAACTGGGGCGTACCGTGTATGACATATGGAACACACGGTTCTCGAACGTGCTACCTCTCGATGCGCTCGAAGCACGACATCCATGATGACTTCGTCCACCATGTTGTTGAATATGCGATTTGACTGGACAGCAACATTACTCGTTCAGTCATAAATACAACGCGTCCGAAGCGGTACCACTCACCAGCGTTGCGATAGCATCATCTCTCTCCTTCTTCGTCATTCAGGCAGGCAATATAAAGCAGGGTATCGTAGAGTTGTTGAAATGGGTATTCAGATTCAAGAATGAGATATAAAATGCAGCAAGAAAGCCTGGCAAGCTGAAGTGGCTGGTTCAAGGTGGCCAGTTTGTGGTAGACGCCCATAGTGTTTAATTGCTGCCGTCGGCAAATTGCGTACGTTGGATCTCACGTCAGATCTAACCCTGACATTTCCAATTTTTCCAAGGATGGTCCTCCTTCAGAAGTTCAGGTTATGAATTACAATACTGTCACAGGTGAATCCTGGACTACATTGAGTACGCGATGGAATTATGGGATACTCTAAATCGTGAAAACCTGATATTTACAGCGAACTGTGAAGGTCCATGAAGTCCGAATCGTGGTGGGGTGAAGTACGTGAGGCGAGGGTATAATGACAAAGAATGAGAAAGCATACGGAGGGGCAGAGGATTTATGAATGATCAGGCGAGTCGCGATACCTCGGCCTCATCTCCTCGGATTCAGACGTCTCATCCCGATGCTTTGGGCGAGTCATCCGCTCTTGCTTGTATTGACGGCGGAGGAACACAAGACCGCCGAAGTACAGAACAGGAATGAGCTACGGAGGGCAGTAAGCAACGTGTTACAGGCCAAGCATGAATGATAGGTCACTTACCACCACCCAGACATACCAAACGATGTTGGCAGCGTTGCTGATCTCTCCACGACCGGTCTGCTTGGGCCACTCTGTCTTGTATCCAGTTCGCACCTAAGTGAGTTGATCCTTCGTTAGAATCGTCACGAGCTGTGTACATTTAAATAAACAACCAACCTGGTAGAACGCAAGCGCGATGATCAACAAGCCCAAAATCGCGTGGAAGTAATTTTGAGGAGGACGGCGCTTGTCGACGGACCACGACTTGGGCTTGATCGTATGGATGAATTCGCCGACCATGAGTTGAATAATATAAAGCACAAAAATCCCGAGTCCCCATTTCATGTGGTCGTCACTGAGATGTTCAGCACCGGCCTTGTGTACGGCAGCAAAGCCAAGAGCAACGCCGGGCACAATAATCGGAAGAGCTAAGGACGACGAATGAGACAGGGCCAGGAGCAAAATGCGAGGGCGTGCGAATGGTATACTCACAAATGAAGAGCTGAAGTAAGTGGTGACCTTTAAACCAGATAGGGTTGAAAGTCCTGAGCCATCTCGCCAGTAACGCGCCGGCGGGAAGGATGGCCAAGAATCCAACGACGCACAAGATGGCATGCGCGACAATCATCTTCTGGTATGGAAGTAGCGGTGTACTAACCCCGGCAGAAGGAGGAGGCGTGTCTGAGCCTGACAAAGAGCTGATTGGGTTGGTAGGATCCCTCGAGTCCGCGGCCAACGTGTTGCCGAGGTTTAGTTTGGTAGGACCAGAAAGAACATGCTGAAGGAGGGTGGCATCCTCGGCGGCACTGCTCGGACGCTGGCTTCCAAATGCCCATATGATGCCCTGTTGTGTGTCGGTGTTGGCAGGGATGGTGTACACAAGCTTTGGATTGGAACCAGTCAATGAGCTTAGAGCTGGCTGTTTTGTCGCGATTCGAGGAGGGGTCGGAACGACAGTAGGCATAACTTCTGCCGAAGCCTGACGTTGTGAAAGGGTGACTGAGCCATCGGCGTTCGGCCACATAATCACCATAGGGCTATTTGCCATAGTCTGGCCGAAACCCCTACGTGTTTCATGAGAATTATGACCCAAGCATACATAGCGTAGCGCGACTTACATAGCCATCCAGCCAAGATCAGCTTTCCCCAAGCTCTGTAAAGTATCTGAACAAATTCATATATCAGACTCATGGCAACACCGAGGAGTTGAAGTCACCTACACTGAACAGTAGTGCCGTTGACGAGAGCACCGACACACAAATATGGTGTGCATACTGTATCTCCATTCATGCCGAGAAGAACGGAACTGGAGACATTGCCCGTCGTGGTTGTCCCGCTCGTCTGTGGTGGAGCGGTCGTAGACGTTGGTGTTGTCGACGTCCGGTGGTCGTCATCGCCGCCCCCGCCGTATCCGCCATAACCCCCCTGCACAGAGTATTCAGGAGTGCATTCACACAAGCAGGAATAAAAACTCACGTAACCACCACCCTGTGGAGAAGCCAAGACTGCCGAAGCACCGACCCCAAGAAGCAGAAGAGCACCGCGCATTGTACTAAGTGATGTTCAGGATCTGTGGGAGGTGGGGAAGAGCGTAACCGGACGAACGGGAAAGAAGGGAAAGACCATCATTATATAGAGGGGGAAACGCGCGGTATCTCCTGCATGCCACGACTTAGACGTGACACATTTCCAACCTTCTCAAGGTGGATCGCCTCTTGCTTTGCTCAGTATTTCTCGGAACGGGAGACCTGATTGGCTTGACCTTGCCGTCAACCCATCCTGCCGTATTCGCGCCAAGGTGCGCTACCACAACTCGGTATGTTTTGATATGAACTCCTGAGCGTAAGAACTATAAATCAGCTATACTATTAGTATTGACAACAAGCAGGGCACCATACCACGTTTCAATCGTCCCAACCACTCAAAATGCATCCATCACGAATTACAAAGGTTCACACCTGTCCGAACCTCCATCACAGCCCGAGCATAACGACTGCGCAGATCTGGCGTTTGAACGCTTTTGAGACGGGTTCTCAGCCTGTTTTCGAGGGCTGATCTGTGTCACTTCCCCCGATGTCATCTGCACGCCGCCCTTGAGTGGGTCCAGAAGTCAGTTCAAAGCGAGGCTCCCACAATTGATAAACTCAGGCTTTACCTATCAAAGGGGTTTTCTTCCCTCGAGGTCATCCTCCTCCCAAGACTCTTCGTCTTATCTCTGCTCCACGTGTGTTCAGTCCAGACGATTCCAAGGCGGATATGAACATTGAGAGTGACGTTATAAATAGCTTGGTGCTCATGAGCGCAGCAGTAGAATGTGGGCCGGGAGGATAACGCTCCATTTACGAGGAGTAAGTTCTGTGTCCGAGATCCTGGTAGGTAGGGGCAGTGCGAAACAGCCGACATGCGCTAGAGCGATCGCACGAACGCTTTCACGACCGATTGACGTGTCGTCAACGCGCAGCAGACGACTGCGGACCTGCTACTCGTACGAATTCGAAAGCGTAAAGGTGTTGTGCATAGCATTGTGCTAATGAGTACCCGTTGGCTTTTGCAAATGATCTGCAAGGTGCTAGTCGGTGGACAAGAGCGGAGAGGGGCTCGATCAGTTTACAGTCACATCCTCAAACGGGTCAGGAGAGACACCAATCACGCTCTATAGATTGACTCTAAGTACGGGTATAAAACAAAGGGGAAGAACATATCGTAATCACGTTCAGCGCGGTCGTCAGAATCACATCGCAGGGGCATAACAAAACGTGAGCATGTATTAGTTCCATTGGGATAAGGAATGAGAAAGGGATTGTCATCCTCCGACACAACGCAAGACAAGACAGACATCCAATAAAAACAGAACTCTACCGCGACAAACGGGAAATAGTGAAAACGCCCAAAATCACGGCGGCGAGCGCACCAATGCTCGCGGGCAACAACATATCCTTGGGTATACCCATCACCTTCTCATCCTCCACCGGAACGTGAACGGGCGCAGGGGGCGCGAAAGACACCTTCTCAGGCAACGCCGCCTCAGCCTTCTCCACTTCCTTGATTTCTTCCTTCGCCGCTGCGGCGACCTGTGCGGCCTGAGCAGCGCTCTTTTCCTCCACGGACGACCAACCCTTGCCTCCCTGGACGAATAGGACGACTCTGTCTGAGCCGGCACCACGAGCAATCTTCACAGCGTCAGTCACATCCGTGTCTGATGTGATCAGGACGATATCGCCATCGGCGTCGGTGTAAGACAACAAGAAATCTGTTGGGTCCGGTGGGAGTTCGGAGGCGTCCTGGGTCTTGTACTCCGTGAAGAATGGGTCCGTGGTGAGCTTCCCAGTCACAATGTCGCGTAAATTCTCAACGTTGTCATGACGGGCTTGGAATCTGTGGGTACGTCCGCTCGGCGTCCTGAACTTGAACACGTATGTCCCATCATCAACCGGTGGTGGCGGTGCTGAACCTCCGACCAAAGAGGGGTTCTTGTGGTCAATTCGAGGGAACACCTCCAAGGCCGAAATGGGCTCGTCTCCCACTGCAGATGCAGAGTCGTCAGGGTGAACCTCAGAGTAAGGAGACTGCACCAGGTGCGAAATGCTCCGGGTGGGATGACGAGAGTGCATATCAGTGCCCGGTATATTGGAGCCGGAAACGACAGAATCGTTATCATCTTGTCCACCCAGAGACTCGAAGAAACGACCCCACATGGGGCCGCCCTCTTCATTATCTGTGGGGTTGTCGGTGCTCATATTGTTCATCTGAAATGGATATCGTTTTAGGAAAGAACATAATTTTTTGCGTGAGGATGGTTCACCTGTTCCAATGTAGCATATGTCAGCTTGAGGACGTCAACAATAGCGACGAGGCGGCCATCTTGTTCCACCACGGGTAAGTTCAGGTAATGACCGTCTGATCGGGCGAAAATGTCAGTGTTTACCACGGTGCAAGCCAACAGACTGGAAAACTAACTATGCATTTTCTTCAGAGCGTCATGAACCGTCATCGTGGGAGGTGCGGTATCCGGGTGAGGAGTCATCACTCTGACGACGCTGCAGCGACTCGCATCCAGCCCTGCCGCGATGACACGCAAGACAACATCCTTGCTTGTGAAGATACCAGCGATACGGGGTTGAGTGCTGGTACTGCCGGGAAGCGGTCCGGACTCCATGACACAGACTGCCGTGGTACGACGTTCCTTCATGATCTTTGCGACTTCCTTGACCGTGGTCTTGGGACCAACAGTGGCCGGTTGTGTGCGAGAATCCATAATCGTTGTCAAGTCAGGCAGTGCAGTCTTCTCGCGGAGTGCCTCTACATATGAGAGCATCGCAGCAGTTTGGGTGTTGTTGCCTATACCGCCACCGAGCTCGGATTGTACACCTGCAAGCGCGTTGTACAGCTTCTCAGATGCTGACGAGCTACGCTCAACCTTGTCAAGAGCCTCGTGGAACACTTTCGTGATATCCAGCAGACCCACGACGTTTCCTTCTTCATTACAGACAGGCTATACGCGCACACAAGAGTCAAAACATCGCGCAAGAAGAATACGAAATAGAGAACGCACCAAGTGTCTGAAATGTCTTGTAACCATAAGTTGCAACGCTTCGGTAGCACTGGTAGTATCCCGTGTCACCATTGGGCTACGAGTCATGATCACACTGACTGGGGTGGTGTGAGGATCAAGACCTTCAGCGGTGACCTGACAGCAGGGTACATGAGTTTCAATCAAGTCAACTCTCTTGTTGTAACGTACCCGATAAGCCAAGTCCTTCGCAGTGAAGATTCCACTCAGCCCTTCCTCATCATCGACCACAAGTACACAGTCCGTCCTCTTCGCAGCACATAACTGACTGGCCTCGGCGACAGTGATGTTTTCAGGAACCGTCAAAGCGGGGCTTGGTTTCAAAGCCGCGACGGTACCCTTCTGAACACTGGTCTTGGTGCCACGTCTACGACTCTGCTGGTGGGTGGTTGAGATGGTACGTTTGCGCGAGAGTTCGGACTCGATTTTCTTGCGGATAGCCTTGAGAGGGGGAGAAACAGCGTCAGTTGTGCTGACTTTGCGTTCTTGACCATTGCGCTTTGCAATGGAATTTGCGGGCGAGTGTATACGCCCTGGGTAGATGGTGGTGGATGTGGACATAGTTCAACTTTTGCTGAACACGTGTATGATGACGATGATGGGCAAAAGTGTTGTTCATTCACGGCCTCATGTCCAACACGTCCGAATGCACAGGATCGAAGGAGAACAAGAAGGGAGGGGGCAGAAACGCGTACCTCGTCTCTTTTGGACTGCTTCCTCCTTGTCTCTGCGACTGAGCCTGAGACAGCAGACATGTTGGCTGAGCGTGAGGGTGAAGCGTGTGGTGGGAGAGGAGAGAGGGCTCGTTCTGGGAATGCGACGGGGGATACTGGACGATACTGTGCGCCTGCGCTACGGTGTGTGGAAGGAGAGGAGTGAGTCGGGACTGGGATTCTGGACATCGACCTCAGCGTCGACCGCAGAACTTTAGCACCGCCAAATCCATTCCTCTCCGTCTCCTCAATCAGTTTGCCTCTGTTTGTCCCCCGGCAACTCCGGATTCTCGCGGGTCCAGCAACCTCTCAAAGCACAGAACACGAACATCCCGACACCCTCCGTTGTATACCCGTCTCCATTAATTTTTTCGAAAAGGAGGGAGCAAGGAGGGAGGAAACCAAAGGAAACCCTGATCAACCAGTGGCGCCAAAGATAACGATCTGCGCTGACGGCATGATCAACTCCAGGCTGCTCTTCTGATCCTACATCCATCTCGCCATGTCTTATTCAACGCACACCACACCATCAGGTATCTTCTTGTCGTCGTCTTGTCTACTGCTGACTCAAAGTCAATCACAGGATTCTTACTCCCTTCGATACATGCCGCCCAGGCGTTCTACACGTTTGTGTACTTGTGATGCACAATCATCAACCAATGCTTACCACGTCGTGTGCAGGAAGCAGCGGAATCAACAAACGCAAGCTATCTTTACAGAAAACTGGTCCAGACTAATATTAGCATACGCGCGGCATAAACGACTATTTACACTACGGCTCGAGGATGCAGAAACAAGCGGCAATCCTTGGGATGAGATATTTCGAAACACCAGAATAAACCGCACGTATACGATGCTCGACCAATCAAGCCGGCTTTAGCTAACAATGTTCAAACAGGCCGACTATTTCCTAATCATTTGTCGCATATCCTCCAAGATATGGTGTCCAAAAACCTTGCCGTTTACGACCCACCAAAGCAAACCAGCTCAGTTCTCCTCTTTTGGAGAACCCCAGAAGAATGGGCGGACGTTCTGTACGAATGGGTACGTGGGTATTTCTGTTATTGGTATGGCCATCGCATGCTCATGCAACACGCTCTTAGGCGGACTCAACAGGCCTGATGAACTCGATACTTACATTCTACGACATCACCGAGCCCGTCGTGCCATCTCAGCTATCGGACATACCCGTAGCCATCCTGCGGAGAGCCATCAATGTCCTCGTCAAGGTCAACCGTGCACAGCTGATTGCCGTCGCCGATGGCGAGGGTGTGCGGTTCCTCGCCCAGACTGGGAGATAAAGAACCATCAAGGACATTCCATTGCTCTACATGTATTTTTATAGCTTCGCTCCGCGCATCTACATTCACAATCATCGCGCCCTGGTCCGAACCGCAGCTACAACCAGGCTTCCCAATGATGTCGCCAACGCGCAAGAGCCAACAAATACCTCCACGCTTCCGAAACCGAACTTTCCGTAGCTGTCGCTGGTGGCAAACTTGTGGTTCTTCCCGAATTCTAGCAGTACACCAGACAGGATAGGACCTATGACAGCTGCAATGCCTTTGGTCAAAGCAAAGCACGTGAACGTGATGGTTGAGTGCTCTGGATTGCGGCCAGCAGAATCGAGTGCGGCGGCAGGCCATACGGACGAGAACCCTCCGCCCTATACAGAGCGATAAGTCAGCGAAGTTATGAATGAACAAGGGAGCTTCAACCTCTACTCACGAGGCCACCAAAAATGATGGCGAAAGCGAAAACTCTCGCCAATGTATCTGCGAAACCCCAGAGCAAGAACGCAGAAATCGCACTTCCCAGCGCACTGACGAACATGATCCAATGGTATGGAAATTTGTCAGTCAAGAACCCGACTAGGATCTGGCCCACCACTCCTGACGAATTGAAGAGCGAGAGCGTGATGGTCGCGGAAAGCGGCGATGAGATGGAGGTGGTGAACATGGCGATGTAAAGGGAGACCGGGAAGAACGAGAGGGCCTGAAGGACTGTAGTGGCAGTCTGTGCTACGGGTTAGCGGGAGATCAACCGATACCAGAATTCAAATCGGCGTACGAATGACCAGAACACGGCACGTTTGAGGAAGTGCATTTGGGGAGGAATCAGGCGGGGTCGTCGTTGTCCTCTGTGAAACTTCGGGACAGGGAGGCGGTGGTTAATTCCTAACAGGGACAAAGCCGAGATAACAGCCGTCCCGATGGCCCAAATGCGCAGAGTCCACCTGAATCCCAGACGGTCGAGTAACGCGTTCACCATCAAAGGAAACACGAAACCTGCCAGTGTGTGAACTGTGAGCGCGTTAGCCTTCTGAATGAAGATTCGATTCACCTCCGACACCAGACCCAGCGAAGATAATCCCTCCAGCGAGCCCCCGACGTTCAACGAACCACTCCGACAGTAAACCTATGATGGGCATGTACAGCATCCCACCTCCAATCCCAAATCCGACGCCTTGCAAGAGGATCAAGGCCCACACAGTACTGACGAAACTTGACAGGAACAACGAGAGGGTGCTGACCACCAGTCCAGCCCACATGACTTGTTTCAACTTGTCTGGGTATCGACCGAAGAAGAGGGAGAGGATAAGTCCCTAATAAACCAAAGAGTGTGAGTACGAAAAAGTGATTAACGGCAATGCGCACATACCTCCCCGTATTGCAGCGCAAGAGCGGTTGTACCGACGGCCGCAATCGCCACAGGCGAAGCAGTGTTGAAAGGCGGGTGGGAGGTATAATAAGCTTTGAGCAGAGTGATCCACCGAAGTCAGCCATGGATCGGGGCATACTATGCACCTTCACTGTCTTGGCACCTACTTTGAAAGATACCATAACTAATTCTCGAGTCAGCAAAATGTAGATCAACGAACTCAAGCTGATCTCTAACACACCTGAACCCAAAACCCCAAACGATCGTTTCCAGTACGAAAGCACAGAAACAGAAAGTCCAGGCTTTGCGACCTCGATCCACAGGTTCGAGGACTTGCACATTTGCACCAAACTCTCCTCCGGATCCCAGTTGCTCGTCAAAAGTGGTGGTGGTCCCGGCAGTGTTAGAGCGATTTGAGGGTGCGGTGTCCTCTACCAGCGATTCTGCGATATTCCTAGATTCATGCTGGCTCTCAACATGGATCGGTGTCAGGGTCGATAGCTCGACGTTCTCTACGGTCGACATGCTCTTCTGCGTACCAGTGAGAGACCTCGTTGCTGTGGGAAGTTGAGAAAAGGTCTCATTTGAGTCATTTCACACCGTGGTGGTGCACGAAGCGACATGTTGAGCGCGTCAGGACCGGCATTAGCGGCAAAAGTGAGGGTGCACACTACATAATGACCATGACGTGAAGGCAGTTTACAGCAATGGGATTAAAACATGTTGAACAGTACGAATAATGTTCTTTAGTGTTACAATACAACAGGAATCAGCTGTAGCAGATGATAGTAGTGTCGTGGGGGGGTCATAAGTGGTTCGCCTGTGACTGTCTGAATGAATGAAAGTGAGGTTGAGTGGCCAGCGGACAATGTGAGCGAGAACTCACCAGCAGCTCATGCTCGTTTCTTCCCACTTCTGGTGGTAGTACCAGGCGACCTCTGGGTATACCAATACGCGACACCACCAATGAGGACTATTGCAAAGAAGTTGGCTAAACGGCGCGCAGTCCGCTCCGTCAACATCCATCTTAGAGCCTGGATAGACACATAAGGGATACTCACCGATGACGAATCCGACCATGCTCGAGGTGAGGTCCGTGACCAGCGAGAACAGTGCATGGAAGAGGTGCAGGACGCTGCCCAGAACCTCCTGTCCGAGTGCGAAGAACGCATGGAAGACGGAGAGAACGGAGTTGATGAGGGCGGAGACGATGGCCGTGATGGCCTTGAAGAAATCGGAGAATGCAGCTTCGACGGAGGGCATGGCTGTGGATGGTGATGGGAGTAGGAGAGTGTCTGGAGGTGGTCAGAGCGATGCATTATATAGATGCAGGAAACATGGAGCAGTCGATGATGTCACACCTGTGAGAGGGTGAGAACATATTACTGCATTGAGTACGCGGATTTAACAAGGGGGACACAGTCCGTGTTCGTAATCTATCGTCCACACCACACAGCACTTTCAAGCACAATAAAAACCCCGAAAACATTTCGAGAGCTCGCAGTCACAGGCGTGAATAGATACCACCTCTTACTGAGCCCTGGCACCACCGGCAGGCTGCTGGGGCGCGAGAGTGCTTCCAGCCCAGCGAGACACGACCATCGTGAACTTGTCCCAAATGTTGATAGCAACTGGCGGGTTGCCTGGCTTGCGAACAAAGTTGTCGATGTATCCGTAAACAACGGAGACGGCAGTGCGGGTGAACGCAGACTGGTAGAATCGCTGACGGACGAAGTGGGCGTAGAAGAGGGGGGTAAGGAGGGAGTTTTGGAAAGTGATAGCGCCAAGAACCACGCGCAACAAGATTCCGAGTTCGATAAACGCAACAAGTTTCATCGCAGAGTCATAGTTGGCTGTTATCCGCATGTTAGTCCTGCATCAATGACAACGCGGTGATTCACGTACACTTGACCCAGAGCTGAAGCCTCTTAGCCAACGGATGGGGAGTGGGCGGTCCACCTGCAGTCGCAGGGGGGCCAGGAGGAAGGAATTGGGGCATTAAAGTCGTACGCGAGAACGTGAGTGCGTGGAACAAAGAGAAAATGGCGTAGGGAAGGAGAGCGACTGCGGAGCATATCGTAAGGCCACGTTTGTACTCTGTCAAAGGGTATGATTTGCTTACTTGCAACAGGCTTCGACATCCACCAGAAAATTGCCATGGCGAAGTATTGAATGTTCTGTAAAGAGACTATATGAGTTACTGCGAACACGACACAGTTGCGATAGCTCGTCTCACCTCATCCAGGAGTGCCTTCTTGATCCAAGCAGCGTTCGGTTGTGGGGTCTAAGATTGCTATGTTAGCACCTTTTTCAAACATGTGAGGTGAGACGCCGTACTCCAAGGGATTTCCTGTAGCAATCTCGTCAGCAAAGTCGCTCAGGTGAACAGATGGACGCGAGCAACGTACTGGCAGACGATAGCGTAGCTCATAAGCGCTCCAGTGAAGCTCACTACGTGTCAAGAGCCTTTCAGCCAATCTCTTCCGTTAATCCCACTGCACAGCATACCTTTGTACCACCAAGGGGATGGACCTCTAAAGAGAACCCATGCCATGAAATAGCGAAGAGACGAGAGCAGGAGGATGAAGTGGCCCACGGCCCAAAGATAGTGCTGTATTGAAAAGAGGGAGGGTCGATTGTGATCAGCTTATTGCATGTCCTGCGCCGTTATGGAACGCCATTCGGAGGGTATATCGCACCTGAGTCGTCGCCATTGTGGGTCGTTCGTCGTTGGGAGGAGTGCTGAGGTTGTGGAAGGGGGAAAACTTGATCTGACAACTCCCTGGAACGTCCCGAGCCAGGCGATCTGGCTGTGACGTACACATGTTTCACTTCAGGGCAGGCTCTGCTCACGTGTCACACCACTTTGAAGATGGTTTTGCAACAGCAAAGACTCTAGAGTGCAGAAAGCAAAGCAAAAATGACTACAAAAAATAACAGAACGCAATACAAGCAACGAAAATCACCGACTCCACTGAGGCCCTCCAGACGTCTTTGCTCGTTTGCGCTCCATCCCCTTCTTGAATTTCTCCTCCTTCTCAAACTTCTTCTTTCCCAACACCTCTTTCCGCCTCTCCTTCCCACCACTCCTCGACTTCACCCGCCCTGACGAGCCGTCCTGCGCATCCTCCTCCTCAAGGTCCTCCTCTGTCTTGTCAACAGCGTCAATCTCCTCCCACTCCTCTTCGTTCTCCCCACCTTCCCCACCGTCTTCGTCTCGTCTCCGCTTTTTCCCTGGTGCAGTTCGGCCGGTTCCGCCCAGGCCGCCGCCTACTTTGAGGTTGACCCGTGGGGGTACGGGGAACCCGAAAGACTTCCCGACTTTGACGAGATCCAGCTTGTTGACGTCGTAGATCTGCTTCAGAGAATATGACGCGTAGGCTTGAAGATACGCCCGATACCCTTCCCGTGCGACTTGGTACAGATTGAAGTTCTTCTGAAGCAGCTTCTCCAACTAGCCAAATACATTGAATACGCATTAGACATAGAGACTTTTATAGAGGACATACCTGTGATTGCACGTTTGAGATCTTGTCTTCTGGGAAACTATACTCGTTCAAGGGAACTTTCGCTTCCTTCAGGTACCGCAGGAATCCCAGCTCGCTCGGAAGCAAGAACAGAAGACTCTTCCCAACCTTGCCCGCGCGTGCCGTCCTACCCACACGATGGATGTAGTCACGAGGGTCATCTGGGGGGTCGTATTGCACGATCCAGTCTACTCGTGGAATATCAAGTCCCCGAGCAGCAACATCTGTACTCAGAAGAATACCAGACTCGGCATTGCAGAATTCGAAGAACGTCGTCGTCCGCTTTTGTTGTTTTTGTTGACCCTGAAAATACTGTTTTCAGCTACCACGCTCAAAAGAGATGCGGGCAAAACGTACATGGAGAGAGAGGGCAGGGATGTCGATAAAGTTTAGCAGTTCGGCGTGATATGTGGTGGATTTGCAGCTGGAGAAGAACACGACGATCTTCTTTTTGAGGTTCTTCTTGAGGAAGGTGAAGAGGAGGAGGAACCGACGATCTGAATCACAGATGACATATCCTTGCGAAAGGGTGTTCACGGTGCTGGTGCTCTGCTCTTTATCCACATCGACATGAACGGGGCCTTGTTTGAGTGATATCCGAGCCAAGTCCGTGACTTTGGTGGTCTGCGTTGCGGAGAACAACATTGACTGTCGGTCCTCTGATAGTTTGTCAATAAACGGGAAGTCCGATCCCTAGGAGAAAGAAGCATACCCTTTGGCAGCATTGCAATAATCCGCTTCATCTCATCCTCGAAGCCAACCTCCAATATCCGATCCGCCTCATCAATGATGAGCATTTTCAGATTCCGGAAAACAAAACCGCTGGTATTCTTGGAAAGAAAGGACAGTCAAACGAGAGGACGAGTCGTAGTGCGCATCCTACTCACCTCGAGATGATCCCACAACCGTCCGGGTGTTGCAACCAATAGGTTAACTCCCTTCTGTAACTTCTCGGCTTCTGCTCTACGATTCGCCCCTCCAATGACAATGCCGAATGTTTGTGAATGGTAGGCCATGAGCTCTTTCGCTACACCGAAGATTTGGAGAGCAAGTTCTCTCGTCGGAGACACAATAATTACCCCGGTGCCTATCCCAAGATTCCATCCAACCGTTAACAGCATTCACGACAGTGCAAGCTACCACGAACGTACCATTCCGAGGCTTGAAATTCGCTGCTCGCAAGTTCTCAATGGCAGGAATAAGGAAGGCAAGAGTTTTGCCTGACCCAGTGCGTGCGGCACCAAGGATGTCTTTCCCGGTAAGTCCTACAGGTATTGACTCCTCTTGGATCGCAGTCATAGTCGTGAAACCCATCTCTTTAAGGGCTTTCAGCGTCGGCTCTGAGAGATCAAGGTCTGTGAACGGTTTCCGGCCCTGTACATTGGGATTGACTACCGGTGCCGGTGCGGTGACTCCAGTGGAGGCCATATTTTCCGTAGAAGGTCGTGCAATACGGCTTGGGGGGAAGGGGGTTATACGGAGAGGCGTCGAGGGAGCAGAGCAGAAGAAGCGCGGGTCAGAAAAGTTATGAAAGTGGACCGGCATCTTCCGGACCACTTCTCGTCATGTCGTCGTTCAGCTCTTCACAAAGTTCGTCGTTTACCTCTCCTTGGACTGCTGCCTGCCGTGCTCATGCCAATTACAGTTGCGCAGGGTGTGGCCTTAGTCGCTGTCTCTCTTAGCGTAGGATACGCGTTGGGTGCATCCAGCTTCAGAACTACTTCTGCCTCACCACCGCCGAAACAGCCTGAACCCCCCACGGAGGAGACTGAGGAAGAGGAAAGTGGCTCTGAAGATGAAGAGGACGTTGCAGATGGAGACCTCACTCAGGTCAAGCCAGGAATGTTTGAAGAGTGCAAATTGGTACGTCGTGTATATACATTCTGCGAGGCCAGGTGCTTACTACTGTTGCGCAGGTTTTGGTAGTGCGCACTGACTTGAAAATGACCACCGGAAAGATTGCTGCACAGTGAGTTCGTTTGCTTGGTCACGCTGTCCGGTCTGACGTTGGTTGCTTGTAGATGCGGGTAGGTTGACTGGTCCTCCGAAATACAGTTGCTGAGACGTTTTGAAGGCATGCGACATTGGCGTGCTACAAGTCGTTGATGAAAGTCAATCCGCAGGTATGTGCCCCATTGTCATCGTGCGAGTGACGCTACTCAGGTGTTGGATTAGCTCGTTCAGCACTGGGAACGCACAGGGTGAGTGTGGAGTTGTTGTGACCGGACCAAAGTACCCACCGCAACGCAGACAAGCGAAGATTGCACTGAAGGCGACGTCGGAAGATGAGCTGCTGGAGTTGGAGGCGATCGCGAAGAGCTTGAACCTGTGTGCGCGGTCGATCCAGGATGCGGGGCGGACGCAGATTGCAGCGGGGTCGCGGACTGTGCTGGGGATTGGACCAGGTGAGTGCGGGGGAGTGGCGGGCCGGGAGTGTGCTGAAGAGCGTTGCAGGGCCTGTGCGGTTGGTGAACGAAGTGACGGGGAGGCTTCGGCTGTTGTAATACTTGTTGATGTAGAATGTGTGACGTCATGCCAGATAAGGATAAGAACGTGGGAAAGTGGGCGTTGGTGCTCTTCTCCATCCGCCACCGCAAATGGCGCACTGTGGGTCCAACACGCGCTGAATGAATGCCTTATAGTACGCCCCTCCCTCTCTGTCCGCCCTCACAAATAACACCCCCTCTCAATGGCAAGCATCGCTCTCGCACGCGCGTACCAGCAGTCCTTCGACTCTCATCCGTATGGCACTCTCGCCCTCACGAACGGCGCACTCAACGCTCTCGGAGACGTCGTAGCCCAGACAACCCAGAACGTGGTGCGTGCAACGAGCCCTGTTTCCTCCACACACCCGTTGACCGTCGTGCTTGCAGTTCCAGCCCCACAAGCCACACGAGGACCGTCCCCAGTTTGACTTTCTCCGAACAGCTCGTTTCTTCGCGTTCGGCTTCGCAATGGGTCAGTCCTCGCTCGGCACTTGGACCGACAACGCGTTCTGACTTCTCCACAGGTCCCCTCATTGGACGCTGGAACTTCTTCTTGGAGCGCAACTTCCCCCTCCGCTCTGTCGGTGCCAACCAGTCAGGAAAAGTCAGTGTGAAGGCCTTGTCCAAAAGAGTAGCAGCGGACCAGCTCATTATGGCACCCATTGGTGTACGCACACTCCTTTCTCCCTGCTTCATCTGCCCCTAACAACTCCTCCCGCAGCTCTCGTTGTTCTTGGGGTCAATGGGTATCATGGAGGGCCGCGATGCTAACCACATCAAGGGCAAGTTCAGGGACCTCTACATTCCGCTCATTTCTGCAAACTGGCAGGTGTGGCCTCTCGCCCAGGTACGCGGTTACTCCACCCTATCGTTCCGCAAATGCGCTAACAACTGCGTTGCAGCTCATCAACTTCCGCTACATGCCACTCCCCTACCGAGTTCCGTTCCAGTCGACCTGTGGAGTATTCTGGACATTGTACCTGTCCATAGCCAACTCCAAGTATGTCGGTCATTCGTTCAATCACGGGCGCACTCTGACCCTTTTTGCTCAGGACGGCACAAAAGCAAGATCACAACGACGCCATGCAACGCACCCTGCGGAGCTAAATCCATTCGGTGTTTTGTCCACCATCATAGACGCACCAGCACCAGCCCCACAATCTCCTGACGAACATTACATTATTGCAGTAGCGCTCCTAACCAGTTGTAGCAGTAGCAATTTCCTTCGCCATACCCCGGACTTTTGCAGCTTAAACCTCTTTGAATTCTCTCTACCGTCTGTGTCTGCGGACTAACCACAGACCTATAATTAGGTACTTACTTGCCCTCGCCGCTCCCAGCAATGTATATAGGAATCGCGGCATGTACACTCCCGAATGTCACCTTCGGAAAAAGCAATAAGAATATGTTTCTGTGTACATTGAAGCAGAGACATGCATGGCAGTAAAGCGATACAATAGTGGAATGACGCAGAACCCCGTATTTCCTACGAGGCACCGTATTTTGGCTTGAAGTAAGCGGGAGGCAACTTCGCAAGGACGTCCACCAACGGCCGCTCCACGACCACCAATTCCCCAGAAGCGATGAATTCAGCAAACAGGATAGGCCGGTACGTCGTGATCAACTTGAAGTTGTTCGCGGACTGATACAAAGGTTGTTGCTCCGTGTCCTCTCCTTCGGGAGGAGGGGCAGCGACGTCTTTGCGTTTCTTGCCGCTCCCGTCCCGCCGTCTTTTCTTCTCGAACCCGCCGTACACGACACCTGCGTCAAGCTGGATCTTGCATATCCACGTCGACCCCCAGAATACAGCCGTCCGTGCCTCGTCCGTCGAAGGAGATGAAGACGAGGAGGACGTGCCGTTCGTGTTGAAGGTAACGCCGACGATGGGGTCGTGGAGGTGTTTGAACCGTTTGGGGATGGCGTTCGCGAGGTGTCGAGACCAAGCTGGGAACGAGCGGGCCTCGACGTCGTATACCTGGACAGTGTTGTTGGCGAGTCCGAGGATGAGTGTGGAGGGTGACGAGGGGAGGAAGGCGAGTGCGTGGATTGGGTGGGGGAAGGAGGGGAGGATGCAGTGGTGTTGGATGGAGTCTAGGTTGAAAATGTGCGTGCGGTGCAGATCGTCGGAGGTGGCGAGCCATTGGCCGTCGAGACTGGTGGCCATGCGTGTGACGGTGGTGGAGACGGGCCTTACGTCCCCGGATGTAGACTCTGTGTCCTCATCTTCTTTATCAACCCCGACGGTCTCCGCAGACTTTTCAGTCGCATCCTCTCCCGTCCCAGTAGCCTGTAACTTCGCCAGTCCCTTCACAACCCTCTGTCCGACGAGTCCCGTATTGAGGTGATGGTGGTCGAACTTTCTGAGGACTCTCGGCGCGTCGCCAGACAGGTCGATGACGAGGATGTAAGCTGAGACACTGGTCGCCAGGACCAGCTTGGATGAGTCTGGCGTGAACGCGAAAGTGGATCCTCCAGTTGAGATGGACTCGCGGGAGTGTGACTTTGCGGACGGGGAAACGTGAGGTTGGAGGACAGAGGTGAGGTTGCGTATTCGTTTAGGCTTCAATTGTCCGTTTGGCTGCGAAGAAAGGCTGAATTAGATCACATTCCTCGAAAACAGCTGAATGGAAACTCACCAGAGACTCCAGCCGGAAAAGCTTGGTTTCATACCAGTCCGACACAATAAGCCATCTTCCGTCGTCCGAAATAGCACCCGCAATCAGGTTGCTCTGCACGTTCAACTCCATATCCAGTACCCGCTCCCAACCCCCATCCTCCTTCGGCACCGGCACCTCATCCACATCCATGCCCTCCTCTCCATCTCCGCCTCCGCCGCGTTTCTTTATCCTCCACACACTAACACCCGCCTCCCTCACACAACACACCAGCCTTCCCGCCCTCGCAACGCACACGCCACTCCGTCCATACGCACCACTGGAATACCCAATCTTCCGATGATACGCGTCCTCCCACGTCGCCACATGACTCGTACTCAATGGGTTGACGATTTTGTTTTTGGTGTTCGTAGGCAACGCCGCTGGGGTGAGGACGACGGACATGTCGAGGCCGCCCGACGCCAGGATTGGGGCGACGTCGGCGGGGAAGGTTCGGGAGTGAGATGGCGGGAGCGGGGTATGGGGAGGGAAGATGCAGATGGAACGGATGTCGTGGGAGTGCATGCGACGGGCGAAAGATTGAACCCATCGGGAGGTGGAGGAACGGTTCAGGAGCGAGGTTTTGGTGGGGGCTTGGGAGGATGCGGGTTGGGAAGTTCGGACGTGTGTAAATTGAACAATCTTTTGGTCAACACCCGCGGTGTAGATCGCTGAGCCCTCCTGTGTAGCGAGAGATCAATGCAAATTAACAATTACAGGTAGGAGAAACGATGCTTACGGGACTGATGGTCATGCAAAGTACATCTGCGTTGTGCGCTTGGAAGGAATGCATCTGTGTACACGTCTTGGGATCCCAGAACTTCACAACACCGAGGGAGTCGCCAGAGATGATGGTCCCATCTCCTAGAGCACCCACAGTCCAAACCAGCGTCCTCTCTCCCTTATTCTTATCTGTGGCCATTCGGTCCAATACTCTGCCACTAGCAACGTCCCACTTCCTCAAGCAGCTATCCGAGCAGCCTGCCACCAGCCAAGAATCCGACCAGTCTTCAGCGAGGTCGTCATCGTCGTCGTCGCTATCCTCGTTTGTTTCAGCCGCTTTTGGTTGAGATTCGCGAGGGACAGGCGGGCCCCATGCCAGGCTCAGAATACGACTCTTGACACGATCAAAACGACGGAGATGAGTGAGAGAATCGAGTTCGAGGGAGAGGAGATGGATTGAACCGTCTTCGCATCCAAGGGCGAGGATGGTGGACGCCGGGTTTGGTGCTATTGACCAAATGGAACCTCCTTGCGAAGAAATGGTTCTCTATAAACAAAGTGATTATTCTCGAGACAGCCGAGAGCGGAAACCAATACAACGTACGCGTATCACGCCACGCTCTATGTCCCATTCGGCCAAATCGTTTCCCCCTCCTGCGCTGAACAACCGTAAGCTGGAAAGAGCGGGCGTTTGGTCGGACGGCACCAAGTCGGGGTCACGTATCGTGAATGCGAGAGAGTCCACTTTAGAGGTGTATAGCCCGCTCAAGGTCTTCAATGAAATAGAAAAAATAATGCTCGTTCAGGTCAAAAGCTCAGAAGCAATATTTCGGAGCGGCGCACCTTCTTCACCACCCAGGCCTGAGGTGCTTGTTGTTCATGCTCTAACCCAGTCCACTCGCAAAGTTCAATATTGCCATTCGCGTGTCCAACTGCAAGGGTCCCAAAAGCTAGACGTTTCCTGATAGCTGCGCTCTTCTTCCCCTTGACGGACGGGAGGGACAATGGAGGGAAGGCAAGGGCTGTAATGGGAGACGGTGTAAAGTCCACAAAGCGACAGCGGTGTACTGAGATGGGTTTTGGTTCTGTCATATCATCGAAGGTCTGAGTACTGCTGCGTCAGTTCTGTTCTGTTGGCGACATAGAGGGATACTCACCTGGAAGGAGCGTTCGAACGCAACAACCTCTGGTAAAGTGCAATCTGGGCGTCTACTAAACTTTTCGTGCCAGATCTCGATCGTGGCGGGCGACTAAGAGAAAGACGCACGCTGAAGACATCGTCACCAACTCACACCCATCTCCTCCCATTTCTCCTCCCCGTCCCTTGGAATCTACCCACTTTGATTCTCGAAAATGTCTTTCCTTGGAAGAGGTCCATCCGCGCCTTCAGGCGGCATCAACCACGAGCGAGTAGAGATGGCCGTCAGCGAGTGAGTTGTTCTTCGGACATGTATTCCGCACAGAACTAATAATGCCTTGGTACTTTAGACTTGACATGATCACAGATATCTTTAACAAGCTTGTATCGTGAGCAACCCAAGGTCCACACGCTTGGCGCACCTCACGCTCACACACTTCCCTTTCCCCCCAGGTCATGTCACACCAAATGCATTGCCACGCGATACGCAGAAGGGGATCTCAACAAGGGCGAGAGCGTCTGCATTGACCGATGCGTTGGCAAGTTCTTCGAGGTCAACAAAAAAGTGGGCGAGAAGCTGCAAGCGATGGGTGCTGCGGCGGGAGGTTCGGCGGGAGGCGCGTTCCCTTCATTGTGAGACGGCGCGGTGGTCTGTCTGGACTCTGGGAGACATTCGGAGGAGAGGGAGAGGGTACGGGGGTCGAGATGCAATGACGGCTTGCTCCAATCTGTAACCATACATTCCACTAATGCGCTGCCACCATGCAGCATCTCATGATACAAATCTCTGGTCTACCCTACATCGTCAACCCAAGGAAGTCACCAGAAAGAGGTACGAAAACAACTCTGGACGGGCATGACCTCGCCAACACAGACTACTTTGCACCAGGGAAACACTCAGCTGCGGTCTTGCTATGACGATTCTGGGCATGTTCTTCCAGTCTGGTGCCTCCATCAGTCTCACACTGGCATCTCGAGACGAGACAGTGTGTACTCACGCAGGGAGTCTTGTGGTCAGCAGCTATGTAGATAGAGAGTCAGCACCGGGTAGAGATCAGCAGCCAGGCACAGCGAGGGTACTCACGAATGTTTGTCTGCATGTCAGGCAGATGATGTTTTTCGCCTGTTCGTTGACCTTGATCTGGCTTTTGGCGGTGCTCGCACCCTTTGCTGCGTTCCTTTCGCGCTTCTGCTGAGCTTTGGCACCCTAGAGATCGGGGAGGAGGGGTTGAGCGATTGGGGCGGCGGAGGAGGCTGGAGGACGCACGTTACCCATTAGTAGAATAGAGCGATGGAGAGAGGTGTGGTCGTGGTCACTGTCGACTGCAACGTTCTCGAGGTCAGGATTCAGCGCCGTTACGTAAGGATGTATTTCAGGAGAGCCGAGGCAGAGCAGATTTTGTTTTTCAGGATGATCATGAAGCTGGGCGGGAAAAGACGGTTGGATTCACCGTGGTCCTTCCCTCGGACCATAGGATGCCAATCTTTTTTCACAGAACGAGTCATTCGTACAAATACCTGCTCTTCCGGACCTTGGCCCGTCCGCATCCTCGCATTCATACCCCCATTCGCTCTTTCACCAGGACAGTCAACATGGGCTCTATCGACGTCGTTCGGTCTGCCATCGCCGACCAGGTCAAGTTCGACATCTTCACCCAATCCCAGGAGGCGGTATGTCACTTCGTTCTCAGGCCTCCTCCCAATAGTGTGAAGCTTATCTTCGGATGCGGCGCGGTCGTGCTAGGACAATGAAAAGGCCAGGCAGCAGGTTGCTAGAAGCTTTATCTGTACGTGTTGCTTTGACTGTCTGTGGTCCGATAGCTTACAGACGTGCGCAGCGGATACTATCACAGGTGTGCCGCTTTCTAGACCGTCCCGCGCTTGGTGTGAACCCACACGCTCGTAGTGCCGACCAAGGAGATGTATGCCTATGCCTCCATGGCCTCGCTCGGCGATGATGTCTACCACGAGCCCTCCATGATTGCTCTCGAGGCTCACATGGCCAAGTTGACGGGCAAAGAAGCTGCCCTCTTCGTCCCCTCCGGCACGATGTCCAACCAACTGGCCCTCCGGACACACCTTAAGCAGCCCCCCTACGCCGTTCTATGCGATCATCGTTCGCATATTCACCAGTGAGATAACACGCTTAGAGTCCAGGAACTAATCGGAAGCTGAATATTTTGATACTTTGATAGGTACGAGGCAGGTGGAACCGCGTTCCATTCTGGAGCGACGACGATTACCGTTATCCCCTCCAATGGTGATTTACTGAAGACCTGCTTGACCCATGTATTTTACTTACGAATCCAAATGTGCAGGCCACCACCTTACACTGGCTGACGTTCAATCCCATATCGTTCTTGGCGACAATATCCACACGTACGATCTCTTTTACCGAGATTACCTTATCGCTCACGGAAATATGCTTTAACAGTGCTCCTGTTGAGGTTGTATCCCTTGAGAATACCTTGAACGGTACTATCATCCCTCAAGAGGAAGTCATTGCCATCTCCGATTACGTTCATAGCCAGGGCTTGAAGATGCATCTTGACGGAGCACGCTTGTGGCATGTAGCGAGTGAGACTGGAACCCCCATCAGCGAGCTCTGCGCACCATTCGACACGGTCAGTTTGTGCTTTAGCAAAGGGCTAGGTACGCTCCGTTTCATGCTCACGATGATCCAACTCGTTTGTGCTGAACAAGTGGTACATCAGGTGCTCCTATCGGCTCATGCCTTGTCGGACCTAAAGACTTCATTAAGAGAGCGAGGTGGTTCAGGAAGTTATTTGGCGGTGGAATGAGGCAAACCGGCTTTCTCGCTGCGTCTGCCGCCTATGCGTTGACGTACAACTTCCCCCGCCTGGCTGCCGTCCACCAGCTCACGAAGAGGTTGGAGAATGGTTTGAAGAACATTGGTATCAATATCACTAGCCCTGCCGAGACTTGCATGGTGAGTCAGTTGTTCGCTCCCCCGAGCATTACATCTTTATCTCTCAACAGGTTTTCTTCGACCCTGCCCCCATTGGTGTCACCTACTCGGAAATTATCGAACGGTGCGACGCCTTGCCCAATCCAATCCAACTCGGTGGCTCGAGATTGGTGGTACACATTCAGACTTCGGAAGAGATGGTGGACGACTTCCTTGATTTATTACGGACTCTCGCCGACGAGAAAAAGGCTGCTGGATTTGTTTACTCACCTCATGCCAATGGGAACGCCAACGGCAACATCTATATCCGTGCATCCAAGAAGCAGTAGAAAGATTTTGTAAAACACCACACACTAGGAGGACCACGCTTCGTTGGAACACTAGATCGTTTCTCTCTTCATTTCTTCTACATTAGACAGACTATTCGGTATACTTTTGGGGGTTCACAGGCGAGGTTATACATAGACACAAGATTACTGTAGTAAACATAGAAAGATCTTCACCCTTTGCCAATGTATCTTTGTTTCTCATACGCCCTCCAAAGCCCCTTCATGACCGCCTTCTCACCAGCATTCAACGTCACCATCAACGCATCTCGGTTCTGCTCGCCCATAATCTCGCACAACGCAAATAGCCCTGGCTCGAGTTCCTTCCGAATCGCAGACGACATGACGCACAATGGGTCGTTCAGCGCAGCGAGGTACGCTACGAGGACATGTGCGGCATGTTTGGAGAATGGGCGGGCGAGGGAGTCGGCTTTTTTGGTCTCCACGGAATGGTGAGTTCGGATGAGACTCTTCGTGGCGAGTGTTGTAAGGAGCCGGGCAAGGGCTTTGCTCTCTTCTGGGGTGACTGCGTCCGTCGCGTTCACCCACATAGGCAGTGTGTCCGAAACTAGCTTGCTTTGAGTCGCTCCAAGATTGGGTGTGAGCGTTCTCAGGATGAGGACGAGTTTATGAAGCGCGTGTCCGAGAAGGGGGAGTGTAGGCAGGATGAGATCTCGCCTTAGTCTCACGAGTGCGCTGATGACGGACACGATCTCCTGAAATATGGCGGTACTGGTTGTGTTGGTATGTGAAGTTGACCCGGAAAGACAGTGGCTGAGGAACGACCAAAGAGTGGAAACATCAATCGATCGAATGGCCGCGGGCTATGGTAGGTTCATATGAGTAAACTGGCTTCACAGTGACGTTGGCTCAAACTCAACTCGTTCATTGAAGTGCCTGGAGATAAATTCTAGTGTCTTGAGAGTAAGCGCAGTGTCAACCACGAATAATGGACGGTTCGCGATAATGGCCAAACACTGAGCAGTATGCTTCTGAACCACTTTCAAAGTGCCTACAGGGATTAGTGTCAGTGTTATCTGCTGAACGAGTCGTTCCACGGCCCTCTCACCCTCAGGTGCGCTTTGAAGCAGCAAACCAGACAACCGGATCAAACCGGTAAGATCTTCCGCGGATAGTATCCCATCCCCAAGTCCATCGGCCACAGCTCCCAGAATGTGCTCAAAATCTTGCGCCTGAAGCCGCCTTGACGACTTTGAAAGTGTCGAGTCCAACTGTGTCCTCGCCTCCACGGTGTGACTGAAAGATAGATAGACCGCAACAATGAAATCAAGGTGCGCCTGTCGATCAGGAAGCTGAAGATGCAACTCCTCCAAAGCGATGGCAAGAATGGAAGGGTACACATCAGTGGCTACTGTGTCGAGTCCGGTGGATAATATCTGACTGGCAAGGCCCGTGGATACGAGTGGTGTTTGTGAGGTATCGACGAATAACCAACGACGTAGGGAGAGTAGAGACCACCAAAGGCTGAGAATTGAAAATCCCGATGTTGAATTGAACTTGCCACCTCGGGTGTTGACCTGTGGAAGGAGAAGTGTGAAGAGCCGTTCCTGGAGCTGACGGAGCGTCTGAACGGTGTCTTCGGTGAAACTTGCCATGTTAAGGTAAGCCATAGCCTTGAGCACTAATAATAACAGGGAATACATACTGCGAGGCCATGTGTCCATTGACTAGCACGTTGAAGAATGTCATCAATGATGCTGGATACCGGACTCCCGCCGTTGACGGTTCCACGGTCGCTGATGCAGCAGCCTCCAAGAATTCTTGGAGTAAACACCCCATGTCTTCCGTTTTTTGTCTCACGGCTGCAGTCACCACAGCTCTGGAAAGAAAGGCTGCCATGAGTGGCCTGCTGCGAGATCGGGACAATCGTTTAGTACGCACGAAATGTGGATCCTGATAAGCTCCTGTGTGAGAGACTCGAGCTGTTGATTCCGGGATGAAAACTGGGAGCGCATTAAATGGAACAAGTACGGAGCTACATACTACGATAGATCAGAACGATTGGTATAGTGTATCACGAAGGAGTACGATGCTTACTGGGTGCTCGACACCTGACTCAGAGGTGGTGCGACGGATGAATTCGCGGAGATGGACAAGCAGTATCCAGTCATGATCTATTTTCATGATGAGATCGGCTGTCATCGCCCTTCGTAGCAATTCGTTGCGGCTTTCGCGCGAAAGACACTCCTGTGGTGTATATAGGATAACTTCAAAGCTTGTCCTCAGAGTGTTGAAGGACTGAGCGGGTGGCCGCTTCGGTGTGGGTGACGGTTTCTTCAGAATGCTGTTCAAATCATAGCTATCCCATGAGGAAGTTTCCGCAGAAATGTGCGCCAGTAAGCTTTCTACATCATTCGACGGTGGATCAGTTCTGTCGCTTAGAGGGAACACCGGTGAACTTACCTCTCAGGCGATTAAGTTCCCAGAATTGAGCGTCTTGAAGTATTTGTTGCAACTCAGTTGCACATGTTAACGATTTACCGGAACCCGCTGAAGTTCGCTCTAGGTATCTGCCCGACAGTATACTCTTCGTAAAACTGTGGATATGATCATCCGACGCTAACTGACTGTGCAGAGACGGTCAGATGATGTTTTGCATTTCACGATAATAGACTCACTTAAACATCGGTAGCCATCTGCTGCATAAAAGGTGAAGCACGGCCAGACTTAAACAAGAACCATTCCCGTCCTGGTCCAACTGGTGCAAACGACCAGTCCATGTGGCTTCGTGCGGAGCAACATCACCATAAAGGCAAGCGATAACTTGGTTGAAAACGGGGTCAGCTTCGCAGCGGCCTTGGTCCGTATTATACAGAAGGAAGCGTAACTATCAAGCTGTCAGTCTTAACATCAATGAGTCAGTCATCACACTTACGATTTCTACTCGAAGCTCGGGGAATACATGACTAGCCTTCACACACGATAACATCTTGCTGATAGTTTTGTCGCCACTCTCCAGTGAAAGTCGCAGATCGGAGGTGTTCGCAAGGGCATAACGCAAGCTGAGAATGGCGATGATCAAGAGCTGCCAGCCCCATGAATCGCCGTCACTCTTCTCTACTGCCTTGAACGCCGTTCTGAGTTTGGAGCTGAGGGTGTCCAATGCTTCTTGAATAGTATTGCGCACTGCACTCTGAACATCTGGTAGGAGAAAATGCAGCGGGAGGGATGCCAGAACCGCTGCAGAAAAGCGGGCCACCAAGACGAACTTGACCATCGTCAGTACTGCACTGTCTGATGGACTGTCTAGCTTGCGCTTCTTCTTGGGTCTCACTATTCCTTCCGTATGCACGTTCTCCCACTCCTCAAGCAAGTCCTTCAGCCGTCGGATGATGCTCTGCGCGGTTTCCAACACCTGACCGGGGGTAAAGTAGGTTCGGGCCGACCTGGATATGGATTCCAGATGAGTGTGGTGAAGAAGAGGCCCGGATAGTGCGCTGATATATAGGGTTCGATTATCCACCGATGAAAGCGACGTGAAGGCATGGAAGGATGCAGTGACGTAGATGTCCAAGGTACGAGTTTTGGCATGGTACTCTAGAAGCTGCTGGAGATATGTACCAGAGTGTTGCACGCTAGACGGTACCTGTGCACGTAGTTTAGGAGGATCGTGTGAGCAAGTTATAATAAGTGTCCTACCGTCACCAGTAATGGAAGTACACGAGTTAGACCGAAGGGGACCAAGTCATAATCGATGTGGGTCAATGTCGTAAGGGCGGAGAGCAGAGCCTTTACGAAGCCATGATCCTCTAGAGAGAATGCGTTCAGCTGCGTGAATCAATGGGTCAAAACGAATGACAACTACCTTGCTTTGCGGATCCAAGTGATAAGACGGCAGATTCTCCAATTCGTCGTAACACCGCTGCCGAATCTTCATCGGACCTGCTGAGAAGTCCTTCCTGATCTACGATGCGAAGTAGGGAAACCCTGGCTGTCCACACTGCTTCGTTCTCCGGTACCTGGCTGAGCAAGGACTCACACAGGGTGAGGAAACCCATCGATGCAGATCGGGCCTGCTCAGTCGTAGATCCCGTGGTCTGTTTTGAGCCCTGACCATACAGTGCAGCCCGGTATTTTATTTGGGTTTGTCCATGAGACCGAAAAAGCCGAGGTAGTGATTGAAGGACGATATCCGGTTGGGTGGAAATGAGATTCGCAAGCGCCTTTTCGAATGTGTTTGCAGCATGTACTTCCTGAACAGAGCGCAAGGTATCCACGTTAAACAGCGTCTCGATACCTGCCTCGTAGCGTTCCGACTTTTCAGGCACGCTCAGTACATCGGCCGAGCACTCCAGCCAATGCCGAAGATGGGTTTGCGTGAAGGTTGTATATAGCTAGCATACGAATAAGTAACGTCGCCGCTGGGTACAAATGGTAAGCGTGCTACCTTTTTCTTATTGGCAGTATTTACCAACGATGAGCGGTACGTGGCAACTACTAGCGACGATAGTTTCACCAAGCTCTCGCTTGATCGCCGTCTGGCACCAAGGGATGCGAAATAGACCAGAAACGCCCCATAGCATTCCAATAGAGACTCCGAATTGAATTTGGGAACAGCGAGGGGCCATAGAAAGAATAGACATTGGCAACCCTTGGCCTCCAGGTCTATTGATGTTTCAACTGCATGCTGTGAACACAAGGAGACCAAGGACACGGCGATGGGCGCAATAGGAATGCGGTTGAGGAGGGGTACAAGCCATGCCTTGTCCCGAAGTTGTATATCTGCCTGGGCAAATAGGACATTCTCGAGCAGGGACCAGTATCGTACGTCGAGAATGGGATTGACTGAACTGCAAGCGCGAATCAGACGGTTCCGGAGGACAGGATCGAGGTAACGTACGGATCTTTTGCTCTATCCTTCAGTAGGCGTGTCAAAATCCATTCTACTATGGTCTCTGCCTTGTTCGGCATATAGAAGGCGTTGTTGTTCCATGCCGCTTCTGCAATGTCGATTTTTGAAGGACCGGGAAGGACTGGAGGGTCTGTTGGTGCTTTCAAGGCGCGGACAAATTCTAGGGCGTTGTGTGTCGCAAGGTGGTTGGTGGCTGCAGCAGAATGAGGGTTCTTCTGAGCTACAGAGCTGGTGGCTGGAGCAGAAGACATTTGTGAACGGGCGACTCTTGCGGCTCAGGATTTGCACTTTCTCTCCCATCCGAAAGAGGCAATTCAGCACGTGGCTCGTACTTAGTCTGTGAGATTGAAACATACAGAACCACCGAGTTCTGCTATAGATTGGCTCGTAATGGACAGCATCTTGTGCGGCAATAAGGGCCTGGAAAACGACACGCCTCCAGGGAAAGTCGTGAATCAATCTGAAGAGGCACTGGGCCCTCGTAGGCCAACGTCCAACGCCTCAGGATGCCGGCGGTCTTGGACCAGGACGGCGATCCACCTCTTATAGGCTTTCCGTCTCCTTCCACAACGACCCTCATGTTGGCCATCGACCTCTTCCCTGAATCTTGAACATCCTATTCACAAAGTGCTTCATCTCCTTCCTTCATATATATATCCTCGCACTTCATGTCACCCATCTTACTCAGGGCAATACACCCCCCATTGCCCACTCGACACCCCTCCATGGTCGCGTATCTGTGGCTGGTGTGGTACCACGCTACCTCAAAGCTTTCTCCCAAACATTGGGCTCTGGCCGTCACATACGAGCTCAATGACCGCGCTTACGCTACTTTCTACCAAGTATGTCACGTCTTCCCACATAGTCGGTCAACATGATTGACCAAGATTCAGATATTGGCAGATGGTAGTGGCATGGGTCAGTTCCTGCCCAATGTCATCCGTCGTGTGCATTTAATGGCAACACACGGCGATCAAGCATATGACGGCAAACTTCTCCTCGGTGAAATCCTCGACAACGTCGTCGGTGCCCTCGAGATGTACAGCGAATCGGCCGCCGATATGGTCAACTCGCATAATCGTAAACGAGGCGTTGGCGACTCTAACTGCCAGGACTGGTCAATGATGATTATCCGGAGTTTGGAGGATGCTCAATTGCTTCCAAAAGGGACGTTGATGAAGGTCGAGAGATGTCCGAGGGTTGGTTAAGAAGGGCTAACAGGGTTACCCGTGGGTTCTCAGTTAACTTATTGGTTGTATCGCTATCCTTGCTTTGCTGCCATTTTTCTTTCTTTGGGTCTTAGGCTGTCATTTCTTTGGTCATCATCGCGGTCGTTGTATTATTGGGACTCTGTTTCGCAACAATGTAGCATCCTTCTCCCACCTCTTCCACCACATACCATACCTTTCGCTCTAGACTTCGCATCCGTCTCATTTGCTCTTATCATCTATAGTTTCATATTCTATTCACAATAATTGCGCTCACATCCTTCCGAGCTACCTTCCAGAGTCAAATCACGAGAACTTCTAGCGATGACGACTTTCCGGGATCATACTTGATGATGATGTCGGTGAGTGGTCATCCTGGCCGATATCATTCATGTAACCGACCATTGGCAGCGAAGGACCAACAGGTCGGTGCTGAAGGTACTGTGATGTTGACTGGTGTGTCAAGCTTGTGGTCTCAATATCCTTGCCACGCATCTTCGACTGTCATCGATGACGATGTCTTTCCTAAAGCATCTGTTGCATTCAGATCTCTGGCCATTGATGTAGGTCATCCCATTCAGGCAGCGGTTGGCCTCGTGGACAGAGCATTAATGCCAAGCGGGTGAGTTGTTCATCACACAGTCTTCGCTTGGTTATAAACAATCAACTCCATCCTACATCTTCGCAGAAAAATCAAATCCTCGTAAACATGTCAGGTTCGTTCAGACTGTAGCTGACTTCGCCGCTCAGAGCAACTTGTCTATTCAATGGTTCCTGTACTTCTTAAGGCACAGAGCTACTAGGTATCACCTTCAGCTAGTCTGCATTGCTTCGGTGTGTTTCGCGTATTCTAAACACTTACTCCATGCAGACTGTGCGACTTTAATTTCTTATACCCGTCGCACACTCAGTTATAGTTGGTCGGCCTTCGCTTATGAAGGGGAGGGAAAACTTACATGGCCAGGAGAACAGTACTTGTCGGCTCACGCAGGCGGTACCTACTAATGACTGTGACTTGGACGAACAGATCGTTCTTCAAGCTTCAAGAGCTGTACAATTTTAATTTACCTGTGGCTAAGTCCTGGTATCGCCGCAGCTATTATCGTGCCAAAGATATGTATACCTGTTTGTAAGATGTGAACGGTATTTGCAGGCTGCAGCAGCAATTGCTCTCTTTCCACAGCCGGAGTCTGAGTGTTCTGAGTGAAGGCGATGATGATTGGCGAGAAGTGGATGAGTCAGCGAGAATCACATCCGAAGTCATCCGGAGTGCGGACACGCCGGTGGCGCTCAATTGCTCTTGCCGACTTCACAGAATCGCGAAACTCGTTATAAATGTCAGGAAAGTATGCCTGAGCCTTGTCAGCTTTATCTTCGTCCTCCTCAAGTCACACGAAGATCGCACCTTTTTCCGGCAACCTACCTTCCTCGTCATGTCTGTTGACGAGATGGAATGTGTGTCATTGCAATCCGAGGAATGGGAAGTTCTCGCAGTCAGTCCAATCTTTTGCTCGAAAGTATTGCGAAGCTTAAATTTCGCCTTGCAGTCTATCTATCCTGACTATGTCTCCAACAACACATCCAGAGGAGTACTGAAGCTCGAAATTCCTATCGAGTTTCCTGAACCGTGCATTGTCACTTCCCTCGACGAGGATATAACACCGGCCCCGAACACATTTCTACCACGTCTCTCAATTCTTCCGCCTTTGCTGCTGGATATCATCCTTCCGCCAGCGTATCCTATGCACGCACCCCCGCAAATACTGTCGATACATGCTACACATTCATGGCTACCTCCAAAATATACGATGGATCTCAGGAAATATATGGTGGAGATGTGGAATGTTGGTGAGGGCGTGCTTTACAGCTGGGTTGAGTGGATTCGAGGAGGGGAGTTTCTAGACGTGCTGGAGCTCACGTCGTTGGTGGGACGAGATCGGCATGTGCGGTACGTTGGTTGTGCATGTATATGTCATTTCACGAGAAGATATTGAATTGTCTGTTCTACAGGATTCCCTACCCGGAGTTCAAGATTCTGTTACCATTCTTAATGGCGTACGAAGACTCGACCCAGATGGCTCGATTTTCGCAGAATGCGTACAACTGTCAGGTTTGTCTTACGTCTATCAAGGGGGCACGGTGTTTCCTGCTGTCGTGTTCGCATGTGTTCTGCCGATCGTGTATAGAGGATTTCTGGAGGTTATGTGTTACAGAGGGTACGATTGATCGGGTGGGGTGCCCTGATCCGGACTGTGTAAAGGAGAAGCGAGAAGCAAATGAGGAGGAAATACGCAGAGTGTTTACCGAGGAGGAAATTCGACGATGGAAGTGGCTACGACAGAAACGAATGCTTGAGCGAGGTACGTTATACGTTGCACAAAGTCCTTCGTGAAACAGGCGGCTCACGTTTCACGTTAGATCCTGGAATGGTACACTGCCCGATGACCGTATGCCAAACAGCAATTTCGCAACCGGCCAATATCCAGGAACTGGAGGGCACAGGCTGGGAACGATTGCGCACATGCCCGCAATGCGATTACTCGTTCTGTGTCTATTGCAAACGGACGTGGTGAGTCAGTGAGAAAGTTTAGTCAAATGGCCAGAACATGCTAAGAACGGAGCCTGATAGGCACGGACCCCTTACAGAATGTCCCCTTGCATCGACAGACCAGTTCGTCCAAGAGTATCTAGACCATCCCGAGGATTCTGAGGCGCGGATGCTAATCGAGCGTAGATACGGAAAGGCAAATATGAGGCGGCTTGTGGCGAGGCACCAGGAGGAGCTTGCGAATCGGGAATGGATGCAGCAGTCGACGACAACATGCCCGAGTTGTCGAGTGCGTGTGGAGAAGTCGTTTGGATGCAACCATGTGCGTAGCTGTGGGCCGGTTTTTGTGCGGGAAATGCTGACAGCCTCGGGTTTGAAGATGACGTGCGCGAAATGCGGCCAGCATTTCTGCTACCGGTGCGGGAACAAGCTAAGGGCGACCGACCCCTACCAGCACTTCTCGACACCGGGGCAATCGTGCTTCAACAAGCTATTCGACCAGGACGAGATCGAGAACGAGTGGCAGCCGGTAGAGGGGTTTGCGCTACTTTGACGAAGCAATATATTTGATTGTGAACTAATGCTCGCGCGCCGGTTAGGAGCGGCGGCGGAGGCAGCTTGAAAGGAGGGCGGGATGGCCTTGTAAGGTGATCCAGCGTAGCGCCGACGGGAATGATTGGCATCCCGCGGAAATGCCGGTGAATGCCGCATGGAACTCCGACTGAAAATGGGTGTAACTTGAGCGGACAGAGTGTTTGTGGCACAGCACATTCGGAGGTTCTACTCTTATTTCTTTGCCTCCGCCTCCTATCCCTCTTATACCTCCCTCCTTATATCCTTCAGCTCCGGTTTCGACTCTCTGACGAGCTTTGTTTCGCTCTTCTTCATCGTTCGTCTCGTTCTCCAAAACACCGGACTCACTCCCACCGCCGGATACCACTTTGTCCATACCCTCATCTTACCCCATACCCTCACTGTCTCCCTAAACGTCCAGTATCCCATCCAGTGCTCAATCTTCTGTATATTTCACCCCCCAGCTACCCTCGCATCCACTCCAGGACTATGGAAATTTACACAACCTCTTTTACTTACCCCCGTCGCTCACGACTCACTCATTCTCCTGCTTCCTCCCTCGACTTCAACCCCGTCTCCGACCTTCGCCACAAGGACTCTTTCTCTCAGTTACACCAGCCAGATGCTCAGGGGACTGCGTCTCCGTCCGATTATGAAGCAGTCCAGAAGCTGGTCATGATGGCAATGGCCGTCCACGGCGTTCATGTCACCTTTGCCTCCGTGGATCAGGGCAGGGCTTGGAACTTCCAGATTTCTGGGGCGTATCCTCAGGTGATGGCAGCGAGAGGCATGGTCTTGAAGGAATGTCCTATTCAGGTGCGTACACTATTACCAGTCACTGTAGCCTCGCTTGGCTCATATTTCTCCACGTTTCAAAGAATCGCGCCGTCATACGTGTTGCTCGCTCAGATATACTGGACTCTCCCGCATCCAAGCCCACACTCAAGCCGGAAATACGCCGTCGTCTCGATGATATTGCATCTCAGACTTTTGCGCACATCGCCGTTGTCAACAGCCCCTTGGCTCTTTCGACGCGTTCTCTTCCGGATGGAATTAGCAGCAGTGCAGGATGGTCTGGGCTGGAGACAGAGCGAGTCTGCGAGCTGGTTATCACGGGTCAAGGTGATTCTGTTGAGCTGGCGCGTGTGCGCTTACTGGTGATGCTCGATGAGCTGGTGCGTTACGCTCTACATTCTGATGGTGACTGACAGTTAACGATATATTAAATTCCCAGAGCGGCCTTCACGCCGAATCCGTCGAACTCGACCACAAACTGCACCCCCTCATTTGTGCAAGGAAACGCAACCATCTCCAGACCATCCAAGAGGAGACGGCCACGAACATCTACCTGCCCTCGGCTTTGCAAGGTGTCCTTGGGCCAGATTATGGTCAAGTCGTACCTACCGCCCCCAGGGAACACCGTGGAGGCTCAACCCCAATACCATATGGGTTACCGGAGAGTTCTTCGGTGTGCAACGCGCGCGCGACATGCTCCTCAAAAAATCTGTGGAGAGGGTGCGTTCATGGCATCTCGCTTTCTCATTGACGCTCACAATTATGTCTCCAACAGAGCCAGCAGATCGTCTCCCGCGACGCCGCTATATTACCGCGAAAGCTAGACTGGCTGGTCACAGATCGTAATGAAGATATCAAGGCCTTAATGCACGATAACGCCACATTCATTCAATTCCCTCCTATTGGTAGTTCCACCAGCTTAATCAAAGTCTTCGGCGAGCACAGAGTCCACGTTCAAAGGACGCTTCGCTCGATCATGCAGTTGGTAAGTGATTCTGGAGGTTGCGGTATCCGCTCAATCTTACATCTTCCTCAGGCTTGCCAGTATTACGTCGCATCACTGTGGCTTCTCCCCGCTCAGTTCAACGTCTTGATGCCTTCTAGCACACTCAACCCAAACCAAGCTGCGACTATCATCAAACAGGTATCTCACGCCACTGGCGCGGAGGTTGTTTTCAAGGGCATGTGTTTCGAGATGCATGGTCTCGAGCATGAAGTTCGGGCAGCGGTCACGATGCTTTTGGAGTTAGACATCGTCAAGGTCCGTCAACATTGAGTTTCCTTTCCTCAACTTGATTGCTGACTCGTCACTTTTTCCGTTAGGCGTTCCACCACGAGATCCGATTCCAGATAGAACTTGCGAACGAGCATCGTGAGTTCATCAGCGGGAAGAAGAATGGAAAGATCAACAAAATTATGCAAATGACCAACGTCAAGATCAAGTTTGAGACTTTCAATGACCACAACTTCCTCATCGATATCGCTGGCAATGACGCGTCTGTGCTACAGGGGCTGGCTCTTTTACAGGAGGAGTTGCCCGCCGAGATATCCTTCCATGTCCCGGAAACTTACCACAAGCGCATCATCGGTGTTGGCGGTCGGAGCATCCAGCGAATCATGAAGAAGTATGGTGTCTACGTCAAATTCTCCAACGCAGAGGAATTCGCTGCCACAGGGGGTTACAACGAGAATGAAGACAACGTGATCGCCCGTACTCCCGCGAAGAACGCCATGAACCTCGACAACTTGAAGCAGTCCGTTCTTGAGCTTGTGAACCCTAGGGTACGATGACCAGTCACCTCGCTCTGCTCTTGCTCACATTCTCACAGGACAAAGATTACATTAACGAGATTGTCTCTATTCCTCGGAAGTATCACCGCACTTTACTAGGCGAGAAGAGCATATTTGTCCATGACATTGAGGCAAAGACGAACTCCAAGGTCCATTTCCCCGACAAGGAGACTGCCTCCGATTTGGTCACCGTCTTCGGCCCTGAGAGCCAAGTTCAGATCGCAGTTACGATGCTCCTGGTATGTTTCAGATTCAGTACATCTTTCTGAGTATCATCATTCATTTCTGGTACAGGAACACGTACCCTTTGAAGCGGACATGGCTGCACCTCCCCACCCGGAGTTGACCCGCATTTGCTCCTCTCCCGAGTTCCTCGCATTCGCTGAGCGAGTCAAGCGTGATTTCCAAGTTGTCATCGTGCCAAATGTCAAGTCGGCTCCCACAGCCAATGGGGTTTCCTCGACGGAGGAGTGCTCTTTCAAGTTCAGATGCCAGCGTAGCAACAGCGACTTCCTGGTCACCGCACGGGAGATGCTTGAGCAATTCTTAGTCTCACACAATGTGCACATCTATCCTTCAGCGACATCTCGCACGCACAAGAGAGGTGATTCATTCGCAGACGCCTTCCCTCACTTCGACAGCAAGGTTCTTTCAACCGCTCGTACCCGTCACCAAAGTACGTATCATTCAAATGTCTTCTCGTCGTTAAGATAACATTTCCCCCTCTAGATTCTGCCGACTTGGGTCGCCCTTCGGAATCCATGATCGATAGGCGTCTGAGGATGGCCAGTTCATCACCGGATGTCAAGGCCCTCTTCAACAACAATAGCTCTCCGTCATATATCTATCACGTAGAGGAAGAGGACGATTACTTGGATCCCCAGCCCAACTATGTACCCGGTCCGGCTACGGATTACTGGCAACCAATGGCACCCATCGTATGTTCTCCCTTCACTCCCTTCGACCGTTAATATTCACGGTTTGTTAAGGGCTCCGGCGTTCCCGCTCGCACACGGCAATCTGACGACTCGCTGAAACGTGGTTCTGACTCGCTCCTGGAATCGAAATTGAAAGATTCCATCGCCAAACCCCGGTCGCTGACGAACCGCGCTCAGTCCCTCGACCTCACGTACTCACTGTCCCGTATCACCGAGGGTGCGTCACGGTCTGGATTGTCACGACCAGATTCGCCCGAAAACTCGGTTGGGGACACTGGAGGATCGAGTCCTACCTCGCTTTCCAACCCCTCGTTCCCCAGCGTGTACTCCCCACTGTCCTCTCGCTCTGGCCCGAAGGCAAGGGCCGGAGTTCTCATGGATGACGAAGGCGTGGATGAGGTTTCTCGAGTCATCTCCAACCTTGGACTCTAAAAACAACCGCAAACGTGTATCTTACTTCCTCAAGCTCAGGAGCTGCAACTTTTTCGATGTGCGTATATATATGGCAGGTAGCCGGACCTAGACTGCATTTTCAACTTTCGCGGTCGCCAACATCGTGTACCAAAGTTAATCTTCTCGCCTTGTGCGAACCTAGCTTCCTCCTCTCACTCGCTGTTTTTCCTTGTTTCTCTCTCCCTCTCTCTTCTCTCTCTCCCGTCTCTGTTTCATCTGCTTTGCCATCTGTTACGCACGAGAAGAATGTGCGTTGTGTCTCTCAATGCTTCGTACTCCAACCATCTAGCCCCCATTACTACCGTAGAAAGTGTTCAATCTTATTCTTTGCCTTAACTCCGTCTCCCCCTGTCACATGCATCGCCACCCCCGCACACACACTCTCTCTCTCTGCATCGAATGTTCCGTTGCTCATCTTATTATTCGAGATCTTCTTGATTTACCATTGCTTGCCTCGTCGTTCCTCGCCATTCTCTCCGATATTGGTCACGGTCCTGGTGTCCTGCTCGATCGATGTACCTTACACACATTTCCTAACAACCTAAAATTCCTCACATACTCCCTCCACCAATATCCATCGCTCGCTCTTGACTAGCCATGTTTAGCTGTCAGTACCTTCAAAATCAGGTTTGTTCGTTGGAAGGAACGGGACATGATTACATGGATGTACTGCGATGCTGCTACTGTTACTGTCTCTTGACCTCCGTCGTTCCTTATCATACAATCCACGGCACCTCGAACAACACGAAATCGAAATACTCCTGCTCCAATAATGTCTGATATTCGCCACCCACGTCGGCGGCGGCGTTAGCTTTCGACTTACTGGCCGCAGGGTTTGAACGCCGTGAGAGGTAGGTGAATTGTTGTTGGAGCGTCGCGAGTGTTCGCTTTGTGGCCTTTGGTTCTGGCTGTGACTCGCGTTAGTATAAACATTGACATCGAGGCGAGGGTGTTACGTGCCTTGATGAAGAGTCCGACGTAGTGTGCTGGTAAACCATAGCGAAGGACGCTCTCGACGAAGAGACGAATGATTTTCAAGTGTACCAGGATTTGGAATGACTCCGAGAAGTTTGTGCGGGCCAAACGCAAGAGTTCAGTCTAGTATAATGATTGCTGAGTTGCCAAGAGGTGCAACGGTTGATGTAGCTTACCCAAAGCTCCTTTTCTGTGCTATCTGCCGTCACAAGTTCATCACGTTGTTTGCGTAACTCATCTTCGGAATATTCGAAATCTCGGACGATATACCTTGAGGGATAGATCAGCAAGTGGTATAGCTCGGGCTGGCCTTAATGATACGCACTTATGCTCCCGACATTTGTTCACAAAGTCCTCATGGATACGCTTGAAGATCACGACGGCGAAGAGTGTATATTCATCGTCTGAAGCAATTTGCCTGGTGGCAATCAGGTAAGACGTCATTAAACTGTGTCTCGTACGAGGACGCTTACGATGATGACCGTGGAACGATCATATTGGATAGCCTCTCGTAGGTTGATGTCCATTCCTTGACGAGGTTCCTGGGGTTGCATTCCTGAATTAGTTGGCAGCACCTCAAGCCAGATTGCAAGCGTACTTTGGAACGGCAACGAGCACAGTCTCCAGATATTCCGAGTTTTGGATGAACTGGTCTTTGTGGACAACGTCCGCTAAGGATCTGACCGAAAGATTACCTCTGTTCTGGTCCGTGAGCACCATACTCCACTGCCTCAGTTATTGTGGACTCACGTCTTCTTACGCTGCATCTGGAGCAACGAGCCTTTCGCCAAGTTATAAGTGTTCAACTTGGACTTCATCACATTATCGATAGATGTCATTTCCTGCTCGACCGTTCAACGATCTCCCCGAAGTGACGGAACCTGCAAGACGCACCTTGCCTAGGATTTCAGCCATTTCCTTCAAGCCCCTCTGTACCCCATACCGACCCTCATTCCACCTCCACCCTTTGAGCAAGTAGTCATCTACCGTTCGTTCGTCGACTAATATATGTTGAGAGAGCTTAGAGGGGTCGTTGTTGAGCAAGTTTCGTAGTGTCTCGACGTTCTTTGCAACGGTTGCGGTAAAGAAAGCATCCTGCTTGGGGAGCTCTTCAGATAGTGATATAAGGGTATCAAGAGTTCCTGTCTGGGAGATAGCTCAGTGTACGACCCTGACCAAACTGAGATCGACATTCACCTTGAACGAGGGGATGCTCAGCTGAGAGAGGTTGGGAGATCCCCTCTGGCTTGCCAGCTTGGAGTGCAGTTCTTCATAAAGGCCTTCCGCGTCTCCATCCTGAGGAACTGCAATGAGCCAAGTGCTCTGATCAGAGGGCATTGTAAGGACTTCGTTATGAAGGAGTTGTCTGAGTCGGACTCAAGAATGGCAGTCGTCCGAAACAGGCCTATGATGTACTCGGCGCTAACTCCGCCAATATGGGCGTCTGATCAACCTCCCACCTCGACGGGCTCAACTTGAATTATTACAGTCATCTTTCGACTTTCTCGGTAGAATCGCTCTGGCGGCCTGAAGGAGAAGATAACGGAAAGCTTTAGTAAACGGTATGTGCTTCATAATTGATAAACCTCCGAATTCCGAATTTCAGGCCATCCAGATCTTCAGTCCAAGACTCTGACTCAGTTACTGCACGTTGTTTCTGCCTGCAGGAAACTCCGCGCCCTACATATATAAGTTGAGCCATGCTCTTTCAACGCATCACCGCCTCCTTCGTTACATCTCGACGACGTCTAGTAGGCAGCCTCCGCAGAATGTCGATCTACGGAGACAACTGTCCTCTTGTGCTCTCTCCAAGACAAGTAGACGATCTGCATTCAGACACAGGCGTCGCTATCCTTGATGCCAGCTGGTTCATGCCCAACTCTCCTCGAAGGCCAAGAGAAGAGTTCTTGCAAAAACGGATCCATGGGGCTCGCTTCTTAGACTTGGATGAGGTTGCCAGCCCTCACGATCTTGGCCTCAAGCACATGATGCCTGACCCAGAGACTTTCGCCAAAGCGTGTGGTATGTTTCCTCCACATCTGATAAGGCGAAAGGGACTGAGTGATCCTCGTCACCAGAGAATTTTGGAATCTCACCATCTTCACACGTCGTCATGCAAGTCTGAGCTATCTTTCGAACATCCTCGCTGTTCTTACTTATACTTGCGTCTCTGAATTTCAATAGTTATGATACTCACGGAGTATTCTCCTCACCTCGGGCACTGTTTATGTTCCGTTCATTCGGTCATCACCGCTCCAGCATCCTGAACGGCGGTCTCCCCGCGTGGGAGGCGCACGGGTGTCCTGTGGAATCTGGCGAGTCTTTACCCCCTGCAAAGGGGGTGTACCCTCCCCCTAAACTGGATGAGACAGTGATTAGAGGTGAATGGCCGTGCGCTTCCCCAGTTCTTCCATTGACCTGATATGTCTTGCAGGGTATGAACAGATGGTGGCAAACTCCAACTTGGACCCTGCTGGCGAACCATCTGCTGAGATTGTGATCGACGCCAGGCCTCAGGGAAGGTGCTCTAAAATTACCCAACAATGCGAGTGCTCGAGTAAAATTTGATCGCTGTTTTGTTTCTCAGGTATCATGGGTCTGATCCCGAACCACGACCCGGACTCTCGTCTGGACACATCCCACACTCCCTCTCTTTACCCTTTACGACCTTCTTGGATACCCATACCGTTGAACGTTCCGACGGTTCGACTGGGACGTACACCACCTTGCGAACTGCCGCGGGCATCCACGAAGGTCTTCTTTCTGCCTTGGGTCCTGAGTATACGAAGGAGGTACTGTCAGGGAAGCGGAGCATCGTCGCAAGTTGTGGCAGCGGTATGACAGCAGGTGTGCTTTGGCTTGGTTTGAAGACTTTGGGAGTGGACAATGTTGGCTTGTATGATGAGGTACGCGCGTCGCTTCATGATGTCCTTTTCTACCGTTATCCACTGATATACCCCCTTCTGTGTAGTCGTGGACCGGTTACGCATCAAGAAAAGACAGTCCGATATTGAAAACGCTATAGAAGTAAGGCGCTGAGTTTTATCCTACCCAAACATGCTGTACGGAGTCCTTCGTCGGTTCCGGCTTTGTGTCACGCTTTAGTATCTTCTTGTGCATGTCAATCAGGGGATGAGCGCGCCATTTGTCCGACCGTCTGTGGTACCGCACTACACGCAGCAGTTCGCCCCAAACACTTGCCATCTTGTAATGCAGCTCAGCGCTCAAGCAGTCGAAGGGATAACGAAATCGTTGTCGACATTGCCTGCCAGCAAAAATCAAAGCACAGTACCAAGTGTCACCGGTGGCACGTTAGAGAGATCCGCCATCTAGTATCACTGCGGATGTATTGTAACGGTGCCAGTTATCATCAATGCTGTTCCCACTGCAGGGCTGGAGTGCGGTGTGCAGGTGGAATCAGCTTGCCGAGCTTTGTCTTCCCTTTGACTTACAGCAGCGCGCCATGTCGAGGTTGTACAGCTTCTATTCTACTAGTGAAGCTACTATGCACACAGGTCTGCAAGGGTTCATGGCAATGCAGGATACTTCTAATGCAAGTCTCATTTCCGACCGTGAGCCGTCGAAGCAGCAGATAAGAACCTACACAGTGATCTCTATAGATCTTGGGCAAGGGGGGCTAGATGATGTGAAGTTCGGTTCTCATTATCAGTACATACGATACATATGATTCGGAACCTGGTGATGGAGTGGTGTAGATGTGGATGTGGATGTAGATGTAGATGTGGCAGATTACAACACTCTAACGAGAACAACAACCAAAAACCCTTGATATCCAGCGGTGTGACAAGGAACGTGATGGAAGGGTGAGGGGACGGTCGAGCACTTCATACTGCCCCCCCCCCCCCCCCACGAATACGAATAAGTTACGATGGAAGTGGGGATGAAATGGCCACACTCCGATCCGGATCGGCCACGGTTGACCCCACGGTGGAAAGTGTAGAGCGAACACAGTACACCGTTCACCTCCGCACTTTCTGCGTGGAAACGGAAGGAGCCCCCATGGCCGAGCACTGGACAGACGGAGATGTCAAAGGTCATGTCTGCACTGTTCCAATACGTCGATGAATGGTGGTGGTGATCGGGATTTCAGCTTCCCTGTCACATACGCCGGACGACCTGTATAGGTGACCTCGGCCTTGTAGCTCTTGCCCTTCCGCAGGATAGTGATAGTCCATCTATAAGCGCTGTTAGCACTGCATGCAGAAAAACATGTGTGAGATAACGACATACCCCTCGGATAGCAGCGTGTTGTAATTGTGTTGCAGGACGGTCTTCATGAGCTGGTGTCGTGCAGAGTGAACGACAACCCGCATGTCTTGGATGCCACCAACTTCGTGAGCGAAGGTGGTTCGCATGTCCATGTTGCTAATGCGCAAAACATCGAGATCTGTGAGGCACATGAGCCCGAGGATGCATATATGGTATAGCAAGAGCAGCACACCTTCGTCGTCGCCGAACTCGTCCAGTACTGCGACCGGCTCGACACTTCGGTTGATCACAACCTCCCAAGGGGTTTCTTTGCGTCGAAAGTTGAACATTGTGTGGGGAAGTGATCTGCGATGGCAGTGGTGGCTTTCGGGGGAATGGAGGAGAGAGTACAAACGGAAGGGCTTGGGCTGCTTGAACTCAAGACTTTCCCCACCTCATATATAGTTTTGAGTGACCGGAGTCTACTCCCGAATATAACACACGCAGAATACGTGTGCTTTGCGGCAAGGTTGTGACTGATTGCACAGCTGCGCGTGAATCACGAAGGACAATCAGACGCTCACCAGATCCGCCAAATGCCGGCCACCTTTTCCAGCCTCTTTAGTGTCTTTGCTGTCGTCACCGGCTGTTGCTTAGCTGAATAGTGCTGAATCATGCTTTAGCCTAAGTCGACATGACCGACGACGACGACATCGAGGGGTTCAGCCAGATCGATCCGGCATCTGGGAACGCGCGTCGGTCCCTCCGTTGCGATTCCTCAGGGCTCACACGGGCTTTGTTAAAGTCTAAATAAAAAACGACAATAGTATTTTTTGGACAGGCTTCAGCACACTTGTGATAAGTGGGCCAAGGGAATTGTATTAACTCACTGGGGGATGCAGATTTGTCCCAATCTCAACAGTGTTTACAGTGGGGGGCGGGTGAGAAAATGGTTCCGTTGGATTTGTGAGCGATCTTGTATCGCCCGACAGCCACGGCATCCTGAAAAAGTTAGTCGCAGTTGTCAGCAAGTTTCCGAATCAAAGTGACAAACTCCATACTCACATTGCATTACAGTGCTCTGTGGTATGAAGAGGATGGCTGAAGGGGACGAATTCAAGCTGGGGATGAAGTCTCGGGGAGATCCGTCGGCAGTGATTCGGCTGCGCCTGATGGTTGATATTGCACAGCCAAACTAGGAAACCCTAGTGTTCCAACGCCACAGCACAATGTTTCACGGGAGAAAAGTCTATACAGCCCTGCAGTGATGCATTTCATGGGCTGTCGGTAGAAAAACACGGGCTTCCAACCGTTCAAACTTAGTATGCGCAGGTGAGATGGAATATCATTCGACCATGCGAAGTCGCAACATACTTTCTCGCGTTGACACGACAGTCACGACGCATTCTGCGCCATCATTTAATTGCCATGAGATAACTCAACAACACGAGGACATCCATACGATACATGCGATGGGCTGCAATGAAATCCTCACAAAGTCGATCCCAACATCCGAACGTTCAACTTAAAACAACGCTGCAATAGCGCCAGCAAACGCAACCAGTCCAGTGATGCCAACAATAGCCTGCGTCTCTGCTGAGCTGGGGGTGGTGCTCGGTGAGGGTGGAGCAGAGGACCCGCCGCCAGACGGAGTCGTCGTGTTACTGGTGGTCGAGTTACCGCCGTCAGTGGTGGAGTTTCCTCCGGTACTTGTCGCGTTCTTGCACGCGACGTCGGAAGGAATGGTGAAGCTGCTGCTCAAGGTAAGATCCGAGCACTACCCCGCGAAATCAATACCGAAATATATGTACATTGGATAAAACGTACTTGGTACAATTGACCGTCACCGCCGTCGTACACGGCCTGGATGGTAATGTTTTGACCGTCCGTCAGACCGCTCATGGATGCTGAGAGGTCGACTGGCAAGCAGAAGGCGCCTTCACCAGCTTCTCCAGTGAAGTTCACGGCTTGGGAGAAGTCGTTGAAGCTGGTAGGGTTCTGCGAAGTGGAGACAATAACGCCAACTGCATGTCAATACAGTGAAAATAAGTAATGCGCCAACGGTGTGTGACGGTTGTTCTTACAGGTCCATTTCGGGTGCTCGCTGTTGAGTGAGATGAAGCCGCCGCTCAACGGGAATTGAGTACGGTTCACAACAGAAGTATAGCTGTCTATAAAACACTTAATCGACGACGAGTCAAGGAAATTTAGTAACAGCGGGAACTTACCGCAAAAGTTGGGCTCTTGCTTTTCAATGAAGGGTCCACGAGGGGGCGGGAACTGCAGTTGGAAATGTGCGGACACAACGGTCAAGAGACCGGAGAGAAAAGCGGCAGAGGTGAAGCGCATGATAAAGGACGAGAGACTAGTGCCAAGATTTGCTTGTGAAGGAGCAAGGGGAAGGACGAAGGACAAGAGTTTTTCAGAGTCGGATTTATGAAGGGGAGGATTGCTGGGAGTGATGGCGCGAAAAAAACTTTTTCGCCTGTTTGCTACTGTATCCCGGGCGTCCACGCTGGTTGGCCTTGAGAGTGCTCATTTTCAATGTCCGTCTTTGAGTGGCAATGAGTGTTGCTTGCACTTGTGAACATCGTGCATCAACGCTCAACATTAATTGACGAGTGAGAGAACGTTCACGCTTCATAGGATTGTGGTAAGAGAAAGTAGATGTGTCTCAACATATCCGACATGTACGACGAAAGTGAGGGCCAGCACAGCGAAGACATAGAGCTCCAGACAATACAGTATATCGCTTAATGAACATGAGCACTACCCATGCGTCCAAATAACATCTCTCCAATCCCCAAACCAACCACAATAGCGATAAAGTACGCTGCTTGGAATGTCCTTAGACATTCAAGGCTAATCAGGCACTGGTAATGAAAGCATGACAGAAGCAATACCCACATGACTGCCAACATGAGAAGGTAGGCCAACAAAGACTGTAAGGCGAACGCAACTCCCCGCGGTAGATCGTGCGACGCTATGAATGGGGGGATGATACGTGTGCGCTTGGCGTTATGGGCGGCGGCGGGTGCATGAGCGGGTAGATTGCTTGTGTCGACTTCTACTTCGTCTTTTGCTGGTGATGTAGCTGCTGGCGGATAGGTATGGGAACGACCTGTCATTGCGGCAAGGGTTCTTGACGACAAGATCGGGTAAGTGGAGAGCAAGGCGTAGCCGCGAACAACGACATACTTCTGTCGCCAATAACTCTCCAAACTGCCTCGCATTCCGGATACCCAGCGCTCAACGAGTGCAAGAGCAACCAGGGCAACGCAGGCACCTGCTATTGCCCCTCCGGATGATGGGTGCCAAGACTTGAAGAACAGGTTATCACCACCTGAGAAGTGGAGCCAAGGGGTCATCATCACTTCTGCACGCGCAGCTGAGGGTGTGTCCCCGTTGTCGTTCATATCCATGACTGACAACTTGAAGAGCTGAACTGTGTGGTAGAGGGGAATGAGAGACTCGCGAGTGATGGCTGATGTGATATGTCGAGCGGGCGTTGCCGAGAGATAACGCTGGGTCACATGCGCTCGGAAGGGGTGTGGGCTCTGGGCTGAAGGTGCACATACACATAGGTGGCAGAGAACAGCAGATAAGTCGGGAGCACAGTGCAGAAGCCTCCATGGAACTGGCATGGCAGAATCGCCTTTGCAGTCCAATGTTGAGTACAGCACGCGAGAGTAGCATTGCGAGGTTATACAGCGGCAGATCCAGTATAATGCAAGTTCGGTACAGGCAGGACCACGGGTATCTGGCTGTCAGCAGGACAGGGAAGGATTCAGAGGCTACGCTCGCACTTTCCTCGTCCGAAAAACATGAATAATGCAGAAGGAGAGATGCTCACAAATGGAACCCGCATTGTCTCCATGACGAACGACGACCACGGGGATGAAGTAGACTCACTTGCATCGATATCCATCCGCCTGAAGCATCGTTGACAAGGGCATCCAGTAGAACCGGGATAGGGCGTGGTATCAGCTTCCTGAGAACGTCGCTCACACTGATACCAGTTATTTGCGGTCACGAGTACGATGGACCCAATGCGAGGACATGAGGACAAGAGTTGGTTATAGTTGCTGAGGGATAGCGGGAGGGAAGAGGGAGAGGGGAAGAGGCAATTGTGCTCAGCCAATAGCAAAATGCCGCGACAGGCACCCCGGAGTTTGCCCCCATCACAACCTCACAAATATGGCAGTCGTAGTGTTGCAGAAAGCGCCCGTGAGAGAGTGAACACATCCATCCATTGGACAAGTCATCATCCAAACGCTAAACTACCATAATAATCTACAACATCGCCAAAACCACACCAACGAGACCAGCCATGCTGACCATGTTGACCGCAGCCTGCGACGCGCCGCTGGTCGAGGTGGGAGCAGGAGGCGAGGTGGTGTTCGTAGTCGTTCCGTTGACGCAAGAGACACTGGATGGAATAGTGAGGTTTGCCTTCAACGTAATGTCCGCGCACTGAAATACGAGAACATCAGATTTTGATTCTGGAATCTGGGGTGGTACGCAGCATACCTGGAACAATTTGCCATCGCCAGCATCGTAAACCATTTGCAAAGTGACGTTGGCACCGTCTTGGAGACCAGTAACGTTGGTCTTGCTGAGGTCTACGGGAAAACAAACGTTTCCGGGAGTCTCGCCCTTGAAGAAGTCGACTGCTTGGGTGAAGTTGTCGAAGCTGGTTGGGTTTTCGTCGGCAGCAACGATGACACCAACTGCGGTTTCATCAGGGATGAGCCACAGTTGGGTTATGTAGTGTGAAGGTTTAACGTACAAGTCCAGTGAGGGTGAGAACCACGCCACGCAATGAAGCCACCATCCAAGGGGAATTCAGTGCGGTTTGTGGTGGCGTTGGCGTAGCCATCTACAACAAGTGTGAGCTAAGTTCCGCGGATGCTTGGCGCAGCGACGGGTATAGGGCCAAGACGTACCACAGAAGTTGACCTCAGCGTCAGCGACGAAAGGTCCGCGAGGAGGAGGGTACTCCAAGTGGAAATGGGCTGAGGCGACACTCAGGAGGATGCTCAAGAACGCGACCGACTGGAGACGCATGACGATACTTCTGGAGGAGGTTGTGTGTGAAGTCAGAAGACGAGATGAAGAGCGCACTGGCGAACTTGATCGTCGAGAAGTCTCAAGTTATATACGCCTCAGCCATCTGAAGAAATCGCGTCCTAGTGGGGTGAAGAAAAAGTTTTTCGTCTGTTTGCATCTAATTTGTTCCTAGCTGCATTGGAATTTCGCCTTGGACTTGGCAAGGATGGCGATTGCCCGAGGCTTGGCGACGCCCAATGGAACAAGTGCTGATCGGGAGGGTCTCAAACTCGGAGGTCTTTGGTCTGTGGACCAAGTGGACCATCGGTTCTGCTATGTAGCTTTTCCTCTTTGCAAGGACCTCTCGGTTGTCTCGATTGATCCAGTTCACGAATGTGGCGAGAGGACGAATCTAGTAGTCTGTCAATATTAAATTTAGCCAGCGAACCCCCACGAGAGTTATGCTTACCATTCATGAAAACGTAGCATTCTTTGCCACGTACCGACTGCAAACACACATATTCGATTGCTTTGACTAGTACTAGGGTTACAACCAAGGGAGGCCTGTCAGGGCCAAAGTTGAGTATGTCCTGCTCAATCAGTCATCAGCGCGCGCCAAACCATTTGGACGTGAGACTATCTCATCTCGAACTACAACCACCTCAAAGTTGTAACTTACCATCATGTTCCGAGCCATTCTCCCTCGAGTGCCTGCCGTTGCACGTTCAGGAATTATTCGCTCGACTCCGGTTCTTCGTACTGCCCGACAAGCGGCGGCATGGCATGGCGTACGATTCGATAGCAATCTCAGTGACAAGGAGAAGACCCAGAGGAGGGCGTTGCACGATGCAAAGGATGCGTTGCAGAGGGATTGGGATGCCAAGGTGCTTTCATACGAAGAGTTGAAGCCAAGAACTCAGCAGCCGCAAAGTGTGAGTGCTGTACTTCGCGCACGGAGCTGGTTGGCTTGATCACTGTTACAGGATAGCTTCCTCATTGACGTACGAGAACCAGACGAGGTGCTGCAGGGATCAATACCCTCATCTGTCAACCTACCATTGTCTGTTCTGGCTGGTTCTCTCCATTTGAAACCTGAAGAGTTCCACGAGAAGTTCGGCTTCCCGCTACCAAAGAAGAACCAGGAGATTATTTTCTATTGCAGAAGCGGGGTGCGCTCTACCTCAGCTTGCGACGTCGCAAAGAGAAACGGCTACACAAAGTAAGTGCTCACTGTTCAGAGACGGGGGACAATCGTTGACTCTCCGTTAGCATTCTGAACTACAAAGGCTCGTGGCTGGAATGGTTGGAAAAGGAAGGCAAACCGTCGTCATGATTTCGCCTTCTGATATCACTGCTTTATGTACCATAATCGTTTGATACGTGAGACTGACGAATTTGTGTGGATGCATCAGACGCGATCCATGTTTTGCCATTCTGTTCCTTCCTGACAAATAAGTCTCGGCGTCTGCTCGGTTTTACCACCGCTGCCCACACGGAATCTGCTCACTAGTACTGTATCACCATGTTACGAACAACAAGACGGCCAGCTTCGACGCTCTTAAAGGCGGCACCATCCTTGGCTGGACGAAGTGTTGCAAAGCTTTCATGGCGAAGTCAACGGGTACTTGTCCAACCTTCATCGTCACAATGGCGTCGGCATTATGCAACACCTCCACCGCAAGTGAAGCACAGGTAAGTGGGTCCTTGTCAGCCGATACCATATAGCACTGCTAAGCTCGTCATTATCTTGTGTCCAGTGACCTCTCGACGAATGACTACCACAAATATGCCGACTGGACGATGGATCAACTAGTTGACACTCTTGAAGTGCTGTTGGATGGGATAGGGAACCCGCACTATGAGTTGGAATATAATGTGAGTATGCTCATTTCCTCGCAGTCCCGTACGAGTGACAACTCTGCAAATCCAGAGCGGTGTCTTAACCCTGAATCTCCACGATAAAGGTACCTATGTCATTAACAAGCAACCACCAAACAAACAAATATGGCTCTCATCACCCGTAAGGTGGGTGATTCTGTGCGTACTCCGTCCTTTCATGGCTGCCTGACAACAGTCTGCCCATCTTTGCAGCGGCCCAAAGCGTTATGACTACATCCCAGAACAGGACGATTGGGTATACTCTCGGGAATCACAGAGTTTGGGGGATCTCCTCAACGAAGAACTCTCCTCTGCCTTAGGGAAGGAGATTGACCTGGCGGTCAGGGACATCTCGAAACAGTAGTGGATCAATGCGACGTCTGAGATTTGAATGCATGAACACAATTGCGCAATGGCGGCTGGTTCGCGGTGGCCCTGGCGAGCTGACTGCTGGACCCTCGGAAACGATGCGCATCATCTCTGCCGACCAAACTACCCTCTCGTAGATGAGACATATAGTCCAAGGTTTCCCGGAACATCTATTGTCATGTCAGTAATACTACAGCTGCCGCGTCAGACGAGGATTGGAATTATATGATGGAGTGCATAGTGTACAGTGCCCATGATAACTGAGAATAAGAATGCGGGATGTGGGACGGGTGACCAAGAAATGTGGGGAAATGCAGTTGGGAGTCGATGTCCGTGAGGGGTCAATATCTCCACGATGCTCGTGGAGTTGCAAAAATGAAGATTGAAAGCAGAGTCCCTCAGTCTCGGTCGTGTGATCCGATGTCTCTTCGTCTACTCAGAAAGAGGGAACGTAAAATCCTGAAGATAGGATCGTCAGACTTCTGGCCAGCGATGTAGCAACGAAAGCAGCCACGCACCGATTTGTGTTCTCATATCGTTGAGACACCACTTGCGCTTCCACGGACTCGTCCCGTCCTTCCCCATCGTGGTCCATCTGTTCCGCGCCGTCGAAATTCACAGCCAATTGTCTTTGCGGATGACCGGCGAGGTCACCATTTAGCGCGCTTGGGAGGACTTTGGCTGATTGGAATGTGGCCAACTGAGTAGTTCGGTGTGTGGCCAAAGTGTTCATCACAGAAGTCGAGAAGGAGCTCGCATGAGGTGAGAACAGCACCCTATGCCGTTGTTCTGCGTGTAGCTCGTGGAGGAGACTGTTGGCATCCTTGTAAACTCCAGCGGCTGCATGCCACTCGCGGTTTCCGTAATACTCCCGTCGGCCACTCTCGCTGCCTTCCCCATCCTCCTCATCCGTATCGTTCGGGTGAACCCCGTCTTGCTTTTGCTTAGACGTGTGGCTGTGAGGGGCGAAGTACCTGCGCCGTTTGTTGTCGGGTTCGTAGATGTTGGCGGCAACGGTATCGTCCTCTAAGAATGAGATCGGAGAGGCGGGTCGCTGACGTTTCAACATGGCGACGCGAGGGTTTGGGAGTTCTTCCAGGGCCACTGCGAGGATAGCAAAGGGGAGAAAGAGAGGGAGGATGAGAGGAAGACGCAAGCTGTTTTAAGTTCGGGCGGCTGTGATTACTAAATGGGAAGGATTTAACGCCTAAGAGCCATTGGCATTCGGTTAGTCAAAGACGCTATTTCTCACCTCCATTGAACCCAGGCTCTTAGTGGTGTCGTTGCGTACTTTTCATCTACCAACATGGACGGCAGGGACGTTTTTGCGGCGATGGGGATAGCTGGATTCGGCAAAAAGCAAAAACAGAGGCAACTTGACCCAAATCGGTTCGAGAAGAACAAGAGGGAGGAGGTACGTCTTTTATGAGACGTTCAGTGTCGGATGTTCAGCTAACTTACGCTAGGTACCTCTGGCTTCTGCTTCGACAAGCAATAACGAAGTGCATACAGCAGGTCCAAGCAACCTCACTTCAGCCCCTCCAGCCGTACAAGAAGAACCGGAGTTTGACCCTGACGACGACAACAACGCAGGGCCTCCTCCTCCATTCTCTCGGGCCAATGCAGACGATTCTGAACCGGAGTTTGATGTTTCGGAGGACGAGTCTGATTTACCTGACTTTCCGACGACGCACGAGCTCGTCATGAAGGACCACACAAAGGTCGTCTCTGCCTTGGCCCTTGACCCATCTGGAGCGCGGATCGTTAGTGGTTCACATGATTACGACTGTAAACTATGGGACTTTGGTGGAATGGACTGGAGGTGTAAGCCGTTCAAGACATGGGAACCTGCTGGGACTTACTATGTACGCTCAAAGTCTTCATCCTGTCACTGGTTCCGTTACTAAACGTCCCATCTCATACGCCGTAGATTCATGACGTCAAATACTCAAACGACGGCCACCAATTTCTCGTCATATCGGGTACAATTCAACCTAAGCTGTATGACCGCGACGGCGAAGAAAAGTTCGAAATGAGTTGATTCTGTAATTGACGTTTGGTCTGATTTTTCGTTGCTACAGAGCAACGTACATCAAAGGCGATCCGTACATTCGAGACATGAAGAATACTAGGTGAGCGAGAAAATCACTCTGAGTGACAGAAGCTGATAACTGTGGTTAGCGGTCACGTTGCAGAGCTGACATCTTGCGCATGGCATCCTCGCGACTCGCAGACGTTCATCACCAGTTCCAATGATTCAACAATACGGTATGCGATTCTCCCTTTTCCTATCATCTGTCTAAGACCCGATGTTCTCTCTGTGAAGAATCTGGGACGTGGAGGACAGGCGCAAGCAGAAGACCGTCATTGTGGTGAAGTCCAAGGAACGAGGGACCCGGACGAAGGTGACTGCATGTGGCTATTCTCCAGACGCCAGTCTCATCGGAGGCGGTGGGTGATTCGGCGAAACTGGTGATACTTCTGACGCTGATTCCGCCTGGTTCCTTGCAGTGTGTTTCGATGGCGCCTTGCATTTGTGGCAGACGAAATCTAATTTTGTGCGACCAAGTATGTCAATCGAAGGCGCGCACATGAGGAGTACAGAGTCTGGATCGTTGGTATTTTCTGTCGATGGGCGGACTGTTCTGACAAGGGGAGGAGACAACACCGTAAAACGTAAGCGGTGGTCTCCATGGTTGCTGACTTTCTGACAAACAATACACATTGTAGTATGGGATCTGAGAGCCTTCAAGAAGCCGTTGTCTACAAGAACCGACCTTGCCACACTGTATCCCACCACTAACGCTATCTTCAGTCCTGACGATAAGTATATCGTCACTGGGGCGGGTGCTGAACACAAAGGCGGCAAGGGCAGGTTATTGTTCATGCAGAAAGACAACCTGGAGACAGTGAAAGAGTTTGAGATGGATTCGACGCCGGTCAAAGTACTCTGGCATTCGAAGATTAATCAGGTAAGCTATTGTCTTGTATAGATCCTTCCCTGTCGCTGATAGCAACTGTGGTAGATCGTGACTGGAATGGCGAACGGGGAGATACGTGTGATGTATTCGCCGCAGACCTCCCTGAACGGTGCGAAACTGCTTCTCAACAAGGGACCGCCGCGGAAAGCAACAGTCGAGGACATGTCGGATGCAGTTTCCGCGCCCACAATCATCACACCTCACGCCCTTCCCATGTTCCGTGATGGGGAGATTGGTCGGGGGAGCAAGCGCAAGAGAGAGAAGGACAGGATGGATCCTCGAAAGAGCAGACGGCCAGAGTTGCCTGTCACTGGGCCAGGAAAGGGCGGAAGAGTGGGCGCGAGTGCGACCCAGCATGTTGTTCAGAACTTGGTCAGGGATACAACCAGGGACGAAGACGTGAGTGCAATTTTCGTAATGATTCTTCTGATGCGCGGATGGTGCGTGGGGGACGGTTCGCTGCCCTCTCCAACTACAGCGTCGGTGGGTGTCTCAGATGGCGCGCGGGCTGTGTGTTCGACGTTCACATTGCATTGGAGAGGTCTGGAATGGGCGGGATTGTAGGGCACGCAGGGGGGACGAGCGATAGGACCGTTCATCACAGGGGCGAACTCTTGCCGTTGCCCTTGCAACACGCCAGGATCGTGCGTTAGCGTGCCGGAAGCGCGGAGATGACCGAGATGGGCCGCTCGGATGGGATGTTGTGGCCCCACGCTACGTGTTCTCCTAAGCTGACACCTTTTTCCGCTGCAGCCTCGGGAGGCGTTGCTGCGACATGCAGACAAGGCGGAGGCAGACCCGGTGTGGACCGCAGGTGCGTCGACTATGTTTATTGTGACGAGACGAGTGGCGAGCTGACTATCTCGCGTGCTGTTGATGGTGTTTGGTCGTGTTGTGGCTCGGCTGTGACTGCTGACGTGTGAACTTGAATTTTTGAAACCCAGCTTGGCGCGCAAACCAGCCAAAGCCAGTGTTTGCGGCGGTGGAAGAGGAGAAGAAGGAGGCGAAGGATGCGTAGGAATAGAGTGCGCGCCCTGTAGAGCTGGTACGAGAGTGTATTGGAATGCAGACTGTGGAGGAGGGAGAGACAGCGGGGCAGAGAGCGGTGGGCAATCGCGGGAGCTCGAACCTTATTTGAGGCGGGTATAAAGCCTCTAGCCCTGCTTCGGATCTCCTCCCTCCCTAAACTTTCCCTGCCCCCCATTTCCCTCTGTCACTCAACCCGTGACCGTCACGCGTCTCCTGCCATGTCCGACGCGCCGACCTCCAACGGCCACCACACCATCCTCAACGGCAACCACGATGTCCACACCGCCGCCCCCGACTCCCCAGCAACCCCTGTCGACGACTCCACCGCTCCCGACCTCAAGATTGATGTCGACTTCCGCGCGACCGAGAGCGACATGCGAAACCTCAAGATGGACGGCAGCCAGGAGTTGAGGGACGCGTCCACCGTCCCCCAGGTGCAGACCCCGGCCGATCCTGGTACGTGCATCCGCCCTCCTCTCTCGCGTCTTCTCATGTCTCATCGTCTCCCTAGCCTCCATCGATATCCATCCCCCAAATGGCACTCCGCCCCCACCAAAGGGTGAACTTCTGGAGGACGTAAAGATGGCTGAAGAGACCTCGCACAACCGCGACGTCGAAATGACCGACGCGGAATCACATGCCCCTGCCGCGAACGGTCTTTCAAACGGACACTCCCCTACTATCCCCGCTGTATCGTCGAGCAACACTGCTGTGGACTCGCTCGCTGAATCGTCTCCGTACTCTATTAATATTAATGTCGATGATGATAAACCCCCTCCTGCTAAGAGAGCTCGGAAGTATTCGGACGCTGAGAGAGCCTCGATTGCCAATGTACGTTTTCTCTGTTCTGTGCGCCGCTACGGGCGTGCTGATCATTAGACTGTTTTCTTTTACTGTTTCATCTGAAGACTGCCACTCCCCCTCCAGCATCTGTGTCACCCGCTCCTAATGGCCAGACTGCCCACAATGGTCCGACCACCCTCAGCGCACAGCAACACCGCTTCATGCTTTCGACGCTACGCTCTCTCAAGAAATTGAAGGACTGCGGCCCTTTCATCCACCCGGTGGACCCCGTGGCCATGAACATTCCACATTACACATCCATCATCAAGCGACCCATGAGCTTTAGCGTTGTCGAGAGCAAGCTTGTCGCCTCCAACCCAGCAAAACCCGATCCAAATACGGCGAATCCTCGTTACCACACTGTGGAGGAGCTCGTCGAGGATGTACGACTTATCTTCAGCAACTGTGTCACCTTCAATGGGCCGGAGCATGCCATTGTGCAGATGGGAAAGCGTGTGGAGGCGGCTTTCGACAGGATGTTGAAGAATTTACCCGCGGCCGATGTGAGTTATTTTTCCCATATCACAAGAGCGGTCAAAGCGAACTGTATGTGGTTTTTAGGTGAAGCCCATTGTCAAAAAATCGGTGACACCGACCCCTCCTCCTCCTCCTGTTGCTGCAAAGAAGCCTGTTCGGAAAGCGTCCACGTCTGTACCCGTAATACGACGCACGGATGACCCTGTGGGCCGTCCCAAACGCGAAATCCACCCCCCACCCCCCAAGGACCTTCCATACACTGACATCCCCAAGAAGAGGAAAGCGAAGATGCCGAGGTCCGGGCAAGCCGACCAGCTGAAGTATTGCGACAAGATATTGAAGGACTTGAACAAGAAGACCCACTACAGCATCGCACATCCATTCTACGAGCCTGTTGGTAAGCAGCACTAGAGTATGCTACAAGTCTCGCGCTCATTTTATTACCTTAGACTGGGTCAGGCTCGAGATACCTTCCTATCCCAAGATCATCAAGAAGCCGATGGACCTCTCTACTATGCGTAAGAAACTTGACGCGGGCGAATACGTCTCCGCAGACAAGTTCCATGATGATTTCAAGCTCATGATCCGCAACTGCTTCACCTTCAATCCTAGCGGCACCCCTGTCAACCTCGCCGGCCAGGAGCTTCAGCGTCTCTTCGACGAGAAGTGGAAGAACCTCCCCCCTCTTGTCGCTCTCGATCCTAGCGATGACGAAGACGAGGAACTAGAGGAGGAGGATGATGAGCATGCACGTACGTGATTATATCTCATTTTGATTGTTTCGAAATTCAGAGAACGCCATCAGGAATGATTGCAGATATGGAGACTCAGATAGAGAACATGAATCGCAACCTGGAGTTTCTGAAGAAGAGCAAGCTCAAGGAGAAGAAGAAGGAGAAGAAGGAAAAGAAGGAGAAACCTGTCGCGTCTACATCCAAGAAATCGGCACCGAAACCACCGTCGACGAAGAAGAAATCGAAGAAGCAACCCATCAGCGACGACGATGTTCTTTCCTTCGAGCAAAAGAAGGACCTTAGCGACACTATCAGCAAGCTCGATGGTACGAAGCTTGAAAGAGTGATTCAGATCATTCACGAAGGAGTACCAGAGATCCGCGACGTACGTGCAGTTCTTTTTAGTACTGCTCTCGATTGAGGTTCTTACGGTTCTACAGAGCACGGAGGAAATCGAGCTTGAAATCGATTTGCTTCCCTCAGCTGTCCTCACCAAACTTTACAACTTCGTCATTCGACCTTTAAAGCCTTCTGTATCGAAACGCAGCCGCACTGGCAAGGGTACGGGGACAGGGGGCTTGAAGCGGAAGAGCATGGACGAGGACGTTGAAGCTGAGAAGATCCGGGTATTGGAGGAAAGGATGGCTCTCTTTGATGGCAAATCTTCCAAGACTGCCACTCCCTCGCGAACAGCAGCGCAACGTGGCAACGAGAGCGACGGATCTTCAGACTCGAGCTCAGATGACAGTTCGGGCAGCGAGTCAGAGTAAATTTCCTTTCATCTCTCATCTCTTCGCATATTTCATTTGCTGACTCGGTTCTTCTGGCGTTCTTTCCTCACTCCTCGTTCTCTTTGTGCATGCTTGCAAGTTTCTAATATCTCATACCGTCTTCACCAAGAACTTTTGTAGCTAGCTAGTAGTAGTACTCTCTTCATTACTTGTCTGGTCTCAGTTTAGACTGAAGTATTGAACTTAATCAAAAGCACTGTACGATTCTGTTATATACAACGTTTTTCATTTACATTGCTTTACCTACGACGACTCGAACCACCAGAACGGAACTGCTGCCAACCTGAGCGGGAAGATTCCTGACGTTCTGCAGCATTCTGAGGGGCAGGACGAGTCACCGAAACAGGAGCAACCGATGCTGGTTCCTGAGTTGTCGGTGGAATCATCGGGAACGACGAATGAGCAGAAGTGAGCGTAGAAAGACCGACAGCAGATCCTGCTGACGGAGCTTGGGATGGAGGGGGCGCAGGTACCGAAGCAGCTGCAGATTCCAAAGATGACCAACCTCCTGTTCTGAACGCAGGGCTAAAAGTTGTTGTATTCGGAGAAGGGCCCGAAGGGGTCGGGCCCCGATCGTTTTGTTCAGGAATACGAGGCGGAATGTCGTTTGTGGATCCGAGGGATGTCCATGCTGATGCTTGGACAGCTGTGGGTTCCGCAAGCTGAGAAAGAACAGAGGGGCCAGCAGATGCTGATGGTGTCGATGAACTGGCACCCAATGATGCCCATTTGCTGTGGGTGAGAGGTTCTTCGCCAGCGTCGCCATCCACAGGATTTACTGCGAGTTTGGGCGGCGCGGCAGGTTTGGGCAGCTTGATGCCCGCCGCTTTCGCGAGCTTCCGCAGCTCCTTTTCTTCGCGCTTCCGTTCCTTCTCCTTTCGCTTGTCCAGTTCTTCTTTGAAATTTGCAGTTGCACGCTGAGACGCCTGCAAGTCCCGGAACCGAGCTTTGTGGTGATGGGCGTATGAATTCGTGTGTTCATCGTACTGAGCGACGTTCTGAAACTGCTTGTCGCAGAGTTCACAGTAAAAGGGGCGAAGGACAGCCGAAACCTCGCTCTGGACCGCAACACGCTTGGCAATCATGGACTACGTATGTTCGCGGTTTCAGACTGAGTAACGCGGAACGCAAGCGGTAAAAACAAAAAAGTCGCACCTCTCGCGCTTTGCGCTGTTCCTCGGTCTCTTTGATCTGCTTTTCCGAATCCAGCTCCCTCCGTTGGGCAACCGTTGACTCAATCCATCGCATATCTTGATTATGCTTCCCCAGTCCGGCCAAGTCGTTCTTGATGTAAAAGGGGATCGGTTCAACTCGTCCTGCAATGCACAAACAATGAGGACCGGCACGTTGCAGCCTGAAATGTCAGTGGTGTGTGCATGTACATACCTTCACCAGATAGACCAAGTGGTTGCCCTTCAACCCATCCCAGCTTTGCAAGCATAGCGAATCCCTTGTTTGTGGGCTTGATCTTGGTGTCGATGGTGACAACTTCTCTCTCCACCCCACGGTGGTATTCGTCGTATTTGTCGATGTCCATGGCTTCCGGTGGCGGGGGAGAGGGAGAATGCGACACAAGTGATACGTTGTCGTCACTTTCGCTGTCTTCATCATCCCTGGATCGCTGGAGGAGTGTGGAAGGAGAGGGCAGTATGCAGGATATGCTTAAGAGTGCGGCAAACGCGCGAGGAATACCTTCAGCGAGCGATCTTCATCATCATTTGGTCTGGTCATCGGTATAGCATTCCAGCGAGCAACGGTACGTGCAGACATTATGAGCAGGATGTGAAGACGATAACAGTGGAGGAGGAAGAGAGAGGTCTACACAAGGTCTACAAGCAGACCACAGCCACAGAAGCTCGGATTGGCCAGTGGCTGAGTCATTATCACGTGACCGACGCGTTAGGAGTCGCGTTCCAAGTTTGCCAGGCGCGTTCAACATCCCACCCATCATGAGCTCTGACGACTACTTCGACGACGATATCGACGCTGATTTTCTCAACGCAGTCGATGCAATTGAAGCCGCCAATCTCTCGTTTTCCTCCGAGCTCAAATCCACAGCCGCTGCTAGGCCACCACCAGTGAGGCCAGAACAGGCCTTCCTTGAGGTCATCGAGATCGAAGATTCCGACGACGCTTATGATGTCTCCGGGTTCAACGACGACGCACTAGAGGCGTTTGATCAAGTCTGTGCTGCCCAAGCCGTTCAGGCTAGCCATGCATCCACGTCGACCAGGCCTCTTTCCCGCAGGACCTCGATGGGAACCCACCAAACCACCTTGTTCGGCGATGTGATTCCCAATAACGCGTCTCCAGGTAAATCTGGCTCTTCTTCTTCGAGGAAACCGATGTCCAGGACGAGCTCGACTGCTCGCAACCCTTTTGGAGAACGCTCGAGGAAGACAAAACAGTGGGACCACGCGGATTTCTCAAAGCACGGGTGGAAGAAACCCAAAGGAAAGGCGAAAGCTCGTTTTGATGACGAGGAGGAGGAAGAGGAGCTGATAGATGACCCTGTGGAGTTTGAGCAGTTCCCCGCACCTTCAGAAGCTCTCAGGTACGCTGTCTCTCACCTCTGTTCTGGCATCTACTGACAATATTCTCATAGCCCTGTAAGTCCTATGTTTTCAGCTGTTTTATAATGATAGTTCATCGTACCTTTACAAGCCACCGCCGATGAAACTCAAGCCAGACCTGCTCGCTGCCAAACGATGGCTATATCCTCTCAACAAACCGAAACGAGATTACCAGTTCAATATTGTCAAGAAATGTCTCTTCGACAATACGCTTGTTGCCATTCCTACGGGTCTAGGGAAGACTTTCATTGCTGGTGTTGTGATGCTTAACTGTAAGGCTTCCCGTTATTTCCGTTATTATTTCCAACTTTACATCCACGTCGGCGTATAGTTTATACGTGGTATCCCGAAGGCAAAGTAGTGTTCGTGGCTCCCACAAGACCTTTAGTTGCGCAACAAATCGAAGCTTGCCATCAAACGTGTGGTATACCGGGAAGTCATGCAGCTGAGCTCACTGGTCAGAATACTCGTGCTGCACGCGGTCGGGCGGTATGTCTTCCACCACCATGGCGATATTCTCAGGCACTCATTAACTTCAAAAACAGTGGCAAGAAAAGCGTGTCTTTTACATGACACCACAGACACTGATGAACGATATCAGAAATGGTGTATGCGACTGTCGCGATATTGTCTTGCTCGTTGTCGGTATGTCATGTATTCTTTCGAACTGAACCATTCCTCACAAGCTTCAAGACGAGGCGCACAAGGGAACCGGAGACTACGCTTATGCTCAAGTCGTGCGTTACCTTATGGCCAAGAATCCCCATTTCCGATTGCTAGCGTTGACAGCCACCCCTGGATCCACACCTGAAGCAGTACAATCAGTTGTCGATTCTCTACATATCAGTCACGTGGAGATTCGCGACGAAGAGAGCTTGGATCTGCGTCGTTATATGCATGAGAAGCGAGTAGAGCAGCACGTCCTTCCCATGACTGGAGATATCCTCAAGATCAGCGACTTACTCGCCTCGCTCATGCAGGTATGTGTTGACATCTCACGGCAAAGGATAGACCTGACGCTCTATTCTTATTTTCAGCCTCTGATCAAGCAACTCTCGAGTCGCCAGCTTATTCGCGGCCATATCGACGCCAAGACGCTTCATCCATACCGATGTACTGCTGCCGTAAATGAATTGAGGTCAAGGCGAGACGACCAACGTTGGGCGTATCAGCCTCTGTCTACCCTTGGTTCAATGGCAAGGGCGATGGGGTACCTGGTGAGTTCTCCTCTTGAGACCATAGCTGCGGCACTCACCGGAGTCATCAGTACGAAGGCAGCATGAGCATGTGCTACAACTCTCTCAAATCGGCGTTTGACGACGAAAAGAAAGCTGGTAAGAAACCGAGCAAGATGAAGGAAAATCCTTTGTACCAGTCCCTCATGACGGAAATGGAAGAGCAACGCGCCAGGGGTTTCACAGCGCATCCGAAGAAGGAAAAGATGTTGGATCTCATTATTCAACATTTTGGTGCGAAGCTATCCGACGAGAACGGGCAGGAAGTCAGCGGAAGTGATTCATCTCGCGTCATGGTATTTTCTACGTTCCGAGAGAACGTAGATGAACTAGTCGACATGCTCAATCAACACCAACCGCTCATTCGTGCCGTACGATTCATTGGTCAGGGAGTCGACAAGCAAGGGCGGAAGGGTTATGCGCAGAAGGAACAGATGGAGGTAAAGATACACCTCCAATTTGAGAAGATCCGACTAATCTTATGGACGTAGGTTATCAAGAAGTTCAAAGCCGGTGAATACAATGTGCTCGTGTCCACATCTGTCGGTGAAGAGGGCTTAGATATTGGAGAGGTCGACATGATCATCTGCTACGAATCGCAGAAGACGCCCATTCGCATGGTTAGTATTCGCCAATGTCTTCAATGGCAGCATCTGATACTGAACTCTATAAGCTCCAACGGGTTGGTCGTACAGGTCGCAAGAAAGACGGTGTCGTTCATGTCCTTTTGGCAGAGGGTCGCGAGGACAAGAACTGGGACAAGGCGAAAGAGAACTACCAGCATGTGCAACATTTTATCGTCCGCGCAGAGCATCTCGAGCTGTATAACGACGTGAGCCGAATGCTTCCTGATAACTGCAAACCGGAATGCGTGGAGATGGTCATGGACATTGAAGAATATGACAGAGAGGACGCCACTAAGAAGGCAACTGCTCGATCTCCGGCGAAGGGCACGAAACGCAAACGGAACGAAGACGTCATGAGAAACATTCCTGAAGGCGCGGCCACTTCTTTCGTCTCGGTCAAGGATTTGTTGGTGAAAGGCGCCTCCAAGAAGAAGAAGTCTTTGTTAGACTCTGACCTTCTGCCTTGCGAGGACGACGAGGACGACGAGGCGATTATGGGAGGGATCCATGCCCCCCGCCGAACTGCGTCCATGACTGCCACCTCAAAAACTTCCAAGGCCATGAAATCCCGACGGGCGACCACGATGGCAGGTACCGGAGACCGTCAGAAGAAACCTGCCAAATCTCGCAAGAAAAAGGCGGGTGCCCTTGATATCTCCCAAATGACTTCCAGTCAGCTTGCGAAACTGGTTGAGGATGACTCGGATGACATGCAGATAGAACAAGGTCTTTCGGGACGCTTCCCTCCCGCTGATTCGAAACCGAAGCCTGACGTTGTTCCTCGAACACCTTCAGCGAATTGGAGAAGGAACCGAGATTCGCTCTCTCGCAGGTCATCTTCCCCAGAGATTCCCCTTCATAGTATCATCGACCTTACGACCCCTAATGTTGCTGCCCATCCCCGTGAGTCCCATCTTTCGTCACAAGAGACAGAAACAACCTCGTCCGGCACTGTCAAGTCCAGAGGGAGTGCAACATCGATCAGTGATAACAAAGTCCGCCGTCCCACGAGGTCGCCTTCCGTAGAGTCTATCCACCACAAAACCTCTGACGATGAAGCTGATGCCAGCTTGGCCTGGTTGATCGCTGATGACGATGAGCCATCCATCCAACTTCTGGGCTCATCGCCTCCGCATCCTGTAGCTTCGTCATCAAAAATCCTGACAGAACGCAATGGCGACCCAGACACCTCGATAGAATTTGTCGAGAACTATATCCCTCTCATATCCCCGGCTCGTTCACGGTCTTCATCTTCGTTATTGAAGAAGGCATCCAGTCCTCATGCTAGCCAGGAGGATATGCCACCGCCAGCACTTCCCCAACGGTTCAACGTCCCATATCCCCGGCAACAGTATGATATGCCACCCCCAACCTTCGCTGTACGCGCTCCTGGCAGGCAGACAAAGAAACGGATGGCTCTGAACTCCATCGATTCCTCTCCTATGGCTGTCCCAGACGAGCCTGCCCCAAAACGGACACGAATACTCCGTCACCGTGATTCGTCATCGCCGCCCCCACCCAAGCCGCCAAAGAAAAAGAGACATGTCTTCAAGGATACCGCAGAGGCTCAGAAGAACAACCCTTGGGTCGAATACGAGGCGGAGCACTCTGGCGACGAACATAGCATTGGTTCGTCCGGCGCAGAAGACATGGATGAGTACGACTCCAGTTTCGTGCAGGACTTTCCCGAGACACAGGCGTCGCCTTCATACGACCAAACTGCGATCTATCGTCAGAGTCTGCTGTCGCAAGCTCCCGCGAGGGCGATTCGTGGACCCGTGTTCGCGAGTAAACCCGCGAGACGCGGCCAACCTGCGGCACGCGCAGCCTCAGGGTCTGGCTCAAGACGCATCGTTTCTAGTTCCCCGAGAAGACACACAGACGAGGAAGCGGATGAGTATGTGTTCGGGAGCTTTGTGGTGGACGATGAGGAGGACATCCCATTTGCGGGACATTCTTCTGACATCTGATCTTGGACGCTCATGTCGAAGACGATATATCTCTGCTACAAATACACGGTGCCTCGTGGCAAGTTACAATTTTACAGTACAACTGAGACCAAATGCAACGGAAATGGACGAGATGACCCAGCACTCTATAAAATTTACAACCTGCCTTCATCAAACTGCGGACAGTTACATGTCTTCCATGGCGCAGCGCACAGATAGCAGAACTGCGCCTTGCAAATGCACGTTATGTGGAAGCAACCGTGGTTGAGTTCTACCAAGTGCTTGCACGAGGAGCAGCGCTGCCATCCTTCTTTCGTCGCCATGTCAAGAACGTCTTTACTGAGATCCGCAGTGCACAGACGGCCGAGGTGTGATTCTTCTTTGCACAGACCGCATGTAGTGGATGTGCATTCGAGGCAGTAGAGAGCAGAGACCTTGGTAGAGGCTGGTCCGAGGAAGGCAGAACAAGTGGAACGAGCGCAGTAAACGCGGTCAGGGGTGGAGAACTCGACGAATTTCTTGCCGATGAGGTCAACGAGGTCTTGATCGAGGTACTCTTCCACGTCTGAAAGGGGGATGGAGATTTGACAGCATTTGGGTGGGAAGAGGGACTCGTCTGTGGTGGCTTTGCGGAACATCACCTCGAGACAGCCAAGATCGTATGTATGTCCACACAAAGTGTGTATGACTGGACCTAAGATGAGGTCACCGCACGCTGTGCAATCGTATGGCCTGTGAAGGGGACATCAGTGGGAAAAAAGGTTGTTGGATGATTTGACACAATACTAACACAGGCAGATCAAATGTCGGTGGTTCAGCCCTAGGTTCAGAAGTCTCGTTTTCTAAATCTGAAGCACTCGACGAGATGACGGTGGACGCGTCAGAGTCACTATTGTTGGTACAATCAGTACCATTCTTTCAGTAAAGCAGCATCGCTTACTCTTCTGATTCATTATGGGATGGAGGTCGCAGTGGCCTATCACGCCGTCCGAGTCGTGTGGACTCTGGCCTCATCGGGATAGGTCTGTCTTCCGCTATGGCGAGCGCAACTTCATGGTCAAAGCGGGCCATCTCCTCCATAGCAATCAACTCCTCGATGAGATCCTGCGACCCGGCCGCAGACGGGCCTGCGATGTGGTCCCTCGTGATGTTGAGTAAAGACTCTGCCTCCTGGGCGAAGATGAGTTTCGCGAGCTCCTCATCGCTGAGAGAGGTATCGTCCTCTGCATTGCGAGCCTGCAGGTCCTCAATATCGTCGAGGTGGAGATGTGTGATGTATTGGATGAGGTCTTCCAAGCCGCCGTACACTGGGTTTGGCAAGTCGGCCATCATTGCGACTTGGACGAACGTTGAGAAGATGAGGTTAGGATATTCTAGTCAGCGTAGTGACAATATATGAGGGAAATTGACGCATCCTCGTGCATAGGGGCCGGGGTGTGCATGGTTAGTTTCGATCGAATGTGGTCGCTGCAGAGGAGGTACTCGATGCTACAACACACGAGTCAACCAAACCGTGTTCTCGGCGCTTCCGAGCTTCACTGCATTCCAGCCCTTACTCGCATGTTCAGTCAATGTTCAGTGATCCCAAAATATTCCAAGAATGTTCAGATCCACGGCTGGATAGTAGATGCCTTTTCCACTTCGTAACGGACCAAAAGATAAATGATATTGTGAGACCAGATTGGTATCCATAGACAAAACTTCTACTGGCCTCAGCTGAGCCTCCAATCGGGAAATATACAAGTACATAGTCGATCGGAAACATCGACATATTGCAAGTTCTGAACAGCAACCGAGATCACGAAGATGGGTTCACCGGCTCGGCGTTCAACTGAACGGGCCATCCAGCGAATATTACTCTATGAAGAGTCAAATAGGGCTCGCGTGTGGTACAGTTGAACATGACATACCGAGTCGATGTCGCTCTTGGCTCGTAGGTTTACTCCTTCAAGTGGTATCATGTGAGATGCGGAAGGGTACTGGGATACTGAGGTCAAGGGGCGGCAGTTTCGAGGGCGATGCCTGCAGCACAGCATGGAGACTGCCCGTGAGTAAGAAGTCAGTGTGCGTGGGTAGCGCAACTTACCGTCAGATCCATGTTCTCATCGAGGGAGGTCCTTTCAGAGCCCTGAGATGCATAGAAACTTGACTCGGACTGTGTTGCGGCATCGGAAGTAGTCGTATACCCGCGTCTACAGTGATTTTCGTAATACATTGGAATTCAGTACTATGCCGGGTGTTTCCAAGAAATAAAGGCAGACGTACGTCGATGGCTGCATGAGGGTCCCATCATTCCCCCGCTCATGGCGGCGGGGACCCACTTCTTGTGGCGGAATGTCTTCGGCGGCAGAAAGTGGGTCCCCGCCGCCATGAGAGGGGGATGGCATGAAACTCTTAGCTTGGCCGACAGCGTCAGTTACACTGGAGACTCCGTGCACGACGTAGTCGCGCAAACCTCTGGCCGCGGCGAGGATTCGGGTGGCTTGGGCCGTGGTTGTGGTTTTGCGCCCGTCAACGCCGCCCCCATCTTGAGGATCCTTGGCCGTCTCCCTCTCGATGAAATCGAACATATCGTTGGCAAAGTCGACGAGGTCGTCGTCGCGCCAATCCAATATGTCGGGGTCGAGGATGAGGTCCTCTATGATTGAGAGGTCGACGGGACAGTGGCCGGGATCTGGGGGCATTGTTCTGGTGGGGGACTTTGATAAAGCCTGCGTGTCTGCGAAGAGCTGCGTACTCTCTCTTTTTAAAGGAAACGGAAAACACCGAAACGTTCTATAAGCTCGAAATGGGCATCAGGGAACACAGTGTCGAGTCCTCCAGTGCGGGGTGGGGGAAATCAGAACAGGCTTCTGCTGTATCTCGGTGTGGGAGGTTTCACTGCGCAGTCAAACCTTCGATCACCGTATGCCAGCACTTACATGATATGTGTTTCCTCGAGAAATTATTATCTGCTCGTATCTGCATGCGATGGCAGTAGGTCAACATAGCACGTGAGAGAATACAACAACGACACAAACTACAATGCCCAGTTGCAAGAAAGAGAGGTGGCAAGACGGAGATCAGGATATCACACGCGATTTCGGCGACAACGAACACAGGCGAGCGTTTCGCAACCACGACAACGCTGTGTACAAGACAGATCAGCACATATAGTATTTTAAACACGAGGACAACATGAGACTCACCAACAAAAATGTAGGAAGGTTAAAATTGCACCATTCACAACGACCTCCTCCGGCACGATACTGCCAAAAATTGTGTTCGCAGTGGTGGTTCGTGCGCAGTCTCTCGGCCTCCTGAGCCACGCGCCGACCAAAGTCATTGTTGGCCATAGCAGCCCGGGCTTGTTGACCTCGACCAATCTGTCGGTTGACTCTGTCCGTCGCTGCGTCCAGCAACCGATTCTCCTCCCATTGCGGGCAGTGACACGTTTTCCACGTCTCTGTGCAGACGTAGCAGAACTGCTTCCTGCAGATACACGTCATGTGGTAACACCCCATTGTCAATTCGACGAGGCGGTGGCATCCGGGACAACGCTTCCAACCTTCTCTTTCAGCGAGATCAAGGACCGCTGCATCATGTTTGGCAGAACAAGAAGACGTGCCATGGGACGCTTCTTTGCAGTGTCCACATGTGTGCGAGAAACACTCGTCGCAAACCATGGGGGCGGCGGTGTCGGTGGCTGGTCCAAGGAAGGAAGAACATGTAGGTTGATAACAGTATACGCGGTTCCCAACTGAAAACTCTAGCGATTTCTTCTCGAAGTCGATGGCCAAGTCGAGGTCGAAGTAGGGACGGAGTTCATCAAATACGAAGGGTTGCTGGCAACAACGGGGTGGAAAGAGGGACTCGTCGGTAAGGGTTGACTTGAAGAGATCGATGAGGCATTTGAGATCGTAGTAATGTCCACATGGAGCGCGTATCTGGTTCCTCTTGATCTTCTCCATACAGATAACGCACTCATTGTATCTAGAAACGTATCAGAGTTGGACGATTGATGAGCGAGCTGACTACTCACTCTTTCTCTTTCTCGGATTTTTTGCTCGATACTGCGGAGGCTGAAGACGATCTGTCTACACTCCTATTTCTCAGAAGCAAATTTAATATTAGGACTAAACATGACTGCGAGAGACGCGAACATACGGGAGATCAACATCCGCAGCAGGTGTGCGTACAAAGGTCACCACAGATCCGGTATGAGAACCGCCAGCCCCCCAAACACCAGAGCGTGAGCTTGACGTAGACTGAATCTGCCCAGGCCTAGCTGCGGTAGTTAAAGGGGCTGGGGCGGGTTCGGATGCGGGAGTAGGAGGAGCCCTCCCCTGTGCCATCGCCATTGCCAACTGCCTATCACGGATTGCAACGTTCTCGCTAGCCACCATCTGCCGGATGATGGCACAGTCCGTCTTCAGTGCTTCATCTATGCTGGACGCGAGGATGGCGTCGTTTGCAACGGTGAGCAGTGAGTTGGCCTCTTCGGCGTAGAGCTGGAATGCGAGTTCTTCGTCTGAAAGTAGTGCGCCTTGCCTAGCCTTGCCTTTACGATTGGCTTGCACATCGTTGATATCTTGGAGGGAGAGTGTCGCAACAAGTTGAAGGAGGTCTCCGACGCTACCAGAAGGTTCGACACGATCGCGCGACATCGCTGCAGGGATTCCAGGGAAAGAGGTCCTACGGCGCATCTTCGTTGTTATTTATGGAGGGTGTGCGAAAATCATGAAGGAGACAGCCTGCTCAAATACGGAGGCATACCATCGCATGTGACCTGGAGCACATAATTTCGGAGCGACACCAAGGTATATCACTTACTCTTTCAGTGCAACCACAGTTGGGGTGTTCGTGATGCGTGGTATAAAAGCATAGTATTTGTTATCGACATAGCATAAGATTCAGAGTCCAGACTGGAGCTGATGCTATGCCTGTAACAGAGACAGGGAACATTGATCAAAGAGGCACTGTGATACCAACCAGGGAGCCATAAATTCGTCAACTTTGTAGCGAAAGTATTATTGAATACATAGTAGAGCTAGAAGTGAGAAATTCAGGTGCGTCGCGGCAACATGGCGGCTGTAGAATCCACATACAATTCAAGGAGAAAAGATGTTGAGGGCGGGGAGCGTGCTGGGTATTTGGTGCGTAATTTCACTTGGCGATGTTCGAGCTGGAAGCGGTGGCGGCGGCAATAGAGGTTGTATTTGTATTTCTGCACAAAAAACCAGACATTAGCATGACATATAAAGATATTAGTTTGCTTACAGTTCTTGGACTTGCTCTGTAAAAGAGTGGGGAGTGTTGATACCTGCACAAGGGTCCCTGGACAATAATGCGATGAGCACAATACTAATTGATCAAGGACTAGTAGGCAAGCTCACCATGGATTCCCCCATGAATCGGGTAGGTCCCATGTTGTGGTTTCAGTCGTCGTCGACTGGAGGAGGTTGTCGATGTGTTCATCAAACTCTGTGGGGTGGGGATAGGGTTTGTAGTAGTTGTTGAAGCCAAAAGGTGGGACATCGAACGCGTCGTTCGTATATATGATGTTCAAGCTGTTGTTGTCATACTCAGTGTGGCCGCGATCACGATCGTCGTTGACCGAGCTGACTCCTTGGTGAGCATAATGACCGATTATTTGAAGACGCTGCGGCGTAGGATAGTCGTCCAGCGACTGAAGCTCGTCGACTTCCACTATGCACTCATGTGCTTGAGCCACAACGGAAAGGACGGCGTCCTGATGGGGTTGCATAGACAGGAGTGTCGTTGACCGCTGGCAGTAGATCAGAGTGGTTTAGGGACACAGAAAGGAGTGATGCATCGTGCTCTGGTATATAAGGAGGGCTGAGTGGCCGCAGACGAGGTGAGAAGAGAAGGATTCCAACTTTTCAACATCCTTACCGCAGACTTTTTCTGTGGCGGAGTCGGCCGGGCCGCCAGCTATTTCAGCGAGAGAACGGGCGCTTGAGATGACTTCACCTTTCTCGCCCTTACAATCATGCACCAGCCATCCTCTCCCATCCTCTGCTCCTTTCCAAACCCAGACGAGCTCGTCGAGTCACTCGCCCAGTTTATTATCCAGGCTCAGAAAGAGTCGATAGAGAAGAAGGGAAAGTTTACCGTTGCCATCTCCGGCGGATCGCTCCCTAAGCAGCTCAACGGTTTAATCGGAAAGCGCGGTATCAAGTGGGACAAATGGTTGTACTGTTCTTCATCCCCCGAAGAGCAGAAAACTAACTTTTCCCTTCTCCCTTAGGCAAGTCTTCTACGCAGACGAGCGCATCGTTCCCTTGGACCATGAAGACTCCAACCACCGTCTTTGCACTGAGGAACTATTCTCCAAAGTCCCGATCCCCCAACAGAACATCCATACCATCGACTACTCTCTCGCATCTGACCCTGAGGATCTCGCAGACGCATACGAGAAGGAACTTATTCACGAGTTCGCCAACAAGGACTCTGCTAGATTCCCCGTCTTCGACCTTATCCTCCTCGGCGTCGGTCCAGACGGCCACACCGCGTCCCTCTTCCCTGGACACGAGCTACTCTCGGAAGAAGATCGCTGGGTTGCAGAGATCGTCGATAGCCCCAAGCCTCCCCCGCAGAGGATCACATTGACCTTTCCGGTACTGAATCACGCCTCGAGGGTTGCCTTTGTGGCGAGTGGAGCTGGGAAGGCAGATACACTGAAGGAGGTGCTGGATACACCCGAGGTCGGCTTACCTGCCTCCAGGGTACGACCTTTGAGCCCAGGACAGGTCTACTGGTTCGTGGATGACGCTGCGGCGTCCAAATTGGAGTACCCCAAGACCCCCTTTAAACTGTAATTGCATCGTCGGAAGGAAGGAAATGAAAGGGGTAGAAGGATGAAGATGTCTTCACGGTATAGGTTAGGAATGAATGAACGAGACTCGGTTTGTGCTTTCTTTATCAGTATTTCATACCAGGCTGCTTTCGCAACGTCGATTCTTGCGTCTCTTGTGCTCTTCTTGATCACCCGTTGTTCGTGTTGGCGATTCTTGATAGACTTTACTGCCGTAATCCACGGTGGTCCATAGTGAACATAAATCCACCCCATTATCCCGAAAACATACAACGTCGTTATATACGAATAAGTCGTTACGGCGGCCTTGAATTCGGCCGAGGCGGAGTCATCTCTCCCTCTCGTCTGCTCAACATACTGCCATTATCAGAGGCGCCGACGGGTCCCTCCACCATTACGCCCATCTCGGGAAATACAGTCACCAAAACCAAGTCGAGGACGAATACGAATAAGTGAGCGTTGCACGCTTGTGATGATAACGGGTCGAGCATGCTTGAGATAGTGTATGATACTGCGGCGGGAGTGGGTCCGAGCAAGTGAGTTAAAGGACCTATCGACAGGACCGTCAGCGTCCAATTGCTTGAGAAGTTGAAACGAAATACCTGGGATGAACGTTTGCAACCTCCTCTCCAACTTCTTCCTCAGCTCGATTTGCTCCTCCGGTGTTGGATCCACTGGTGGCGGCGCAGGCCACCCTTCAGGAAACAGCGCCTTCCTTGCACTCTTGACCATGACGCAGAGCATATTCGAAGAGAACACCCGTGTGTAGAGTAGATAGGGCAGCAGACGAGACAAGAACGGGGATAGGAGGTTAAGAATCATCGAAAGAACATGCCGTAGCGCAAGGGATACTGAGTTGGAATACTGAGTTAACGGAGACGTGAGCGAAGGAAGTGGTGGCGCGAGGAGGGTGGAAATGAGTTGGAGGGATGCATGGGTATAGTTCGGTGGAGGGGGTGAAGGTGGCGGCGGTACCACAGGGGGTAGAGACTGTAAGGATGAAACCATGGAAGATGTCCGAGTGTGTGGCGGGGAGGGCGGAATAGTCCCTGATGGCAGGGGAGTTGACGGGTCCAAGGTACCAGGGAAGACTGGATTAGTTGACTGCGACGATTCTTCCTTGATATCTCCAAGGCCGAATGGATCAGGGCGGATTGGTATACTTTGCGGAAATAGCGGTTTACTCTCGTTTACTTTCTTGATTGTCTCCAGAGCCTGTTTGTATGCGTGAATCAATGTGAGGCAGATGCCTGATATCGACCTGACCGCAGACAAAACAAAGATAGCGATTGTTTGGAATGAGAGATGTCCAGACGTTGCTCGCGTAATCGTAGGCCGTGAGTCGTTGTCCGGAGATGTCGGTTGCACATCTGGAGGCTGATAGTGTTTAGTTACTTCAGCAATGATGGTCTCAACAAGTAGTTCAATTTAAGCACGTACCGCTGGATCGTCTGAGCTCTCAGGACCTAGGAAGTCAAGCATGAGTTTGAATATGAACCACGGCTGTGTCACTCTTGGAATGACACCACCCGCCAATATCTTGACAACAATCTCGCGGATGATAAAACGTTCGGGTTCAGGCTCATAATCCTCTGATGGCAAGCAAGTCTTCAAGATATTATCCACTGCCTGTCGAACATATTCCTCGTTGACCACACCTTCCGGAGAGATGGCCATGTGGCTTTGCATCTGGTGGAAGAGAAGCGGCAGGGAAGCAGTACCCCCCGAGGCGTACGAGGTGAGCAGCTTCGATCGCGCATTGCGATAATCGATGCAATGTTGATTGAGTATGGCGGGGAGGTCACGAAAGACGAGAGGGGAGAGGTCTGTGGAAATAAGACGCGTCTCAAGGACTCGAACAACGTCCGTGAGGATGCGCGTTATATGGGGAAGGAACTCCTTGTCGTAACGGGTGATCTTTGTCCACCATGGGTTTACATGCGCGCGGAGAGCGATGGCGATGAAGTCGTAAAGTTCACTATTGAGTTCGGAATGCGCGGAGGGTGTTATGAGCAGGGGTGGGAGGGACGCATCTGGGGGAAGGAGGGGGAAGAGGAGACGTTTGGCGAGAGTTGGCTGCTTGGCGGGTAACCTGGTGGGCTCGACGACGAGAGACGAGGGATTCGAGCGTATGGAGCGAGTCGGCTGTCGTGCACGATGAGCAAGATTCGTGGTCGCTGTCCCGGCGACGGACATGGCAGTGAGCGGGCATGGGCGCCAACGGGGAGTGCTTGATGAGGGGGATTATGTCAGCAGCATCTCTTCGTCACCGTCGTCCTCGGCGTCCTCACCCTCATCGCCGTCGTCGTCGACACTGGCGGACAGCCCATGGACCCGCAATAGGTCAGCCCGCTCTCGTCGTCCCCCGCAGTGCTGACCTCTCTCCCAGCTTCCAACCCAGTCGCTCATTTTTACAACCCAGTCATTCCTTCTTCACATCCCATGCCGTTTTCTTCACATTCACTCCTACCGAGAGACTCACCCTCTGGAGGAAAGCTCTCACCCTCTACCATCGTTGTCATCGCTGTAGTGTGCGGCTGCGTCGTCATACTCGCATTGGTCCTCTTTCTATGGCGTTCCATCCTGCGTTTGTTCCGCCCAAACCACGCCGCTCCATTGCCACCTGTGCAACCACTTGCCCACCAGAGGGAGCAGCACCTCGTCGCCTTCGCCGATCGCACCTCAATGGCACCGCCTAGCTGGGTCGACGTCTCACTACATGCTCCACATTATTTTCCTGCAACCAACAGCGATATCTCCCTCCTCCAGCCAGGAACTCCCAAAGACAGCGTTTTTGCCGACGAGGTCACCACCGCGGAAAGCTTATCTACCCTACCGTCGCCCCTCTCTAATAGTGAAACATACCTCCCCCCTCCTAACCTGGTTGTCAGATCCGCCGATAGCCCCAGCCCGTCTGACAGCAGCAGCATGCGGTATCCGACACCCGTCAGCGAGTCTGCTAACAATCTGGTGTCACGGTCGGAAAGCGTCCCACATTCCGAAACGGCCTCATCATCGGTCTCAGCAGCTAGCAGCACACGTCCACCTATGTCTACGAACTCCCAGACGCCCTCCCCGTCGCGTTCGCGACCTCGTTCGACTATGCGTTCCATGCAAACACGACCAACATCTATGATCTCCTACGCAGGATCCAACCATAGTGGCCGTACCTCTGTCCGGACAAATAGCACCGTGATCCGTGGGGCGCCTCATAGCAGACACAGTAACATCCAAATCGTCATGCCTGCACCTCTTGCACCACAGATGACACCATTCGGCCATGGATGGGAGACCTCGTCGTCATCTAATAGATCTAGCATTTTTGTTGATCAATGGGTCAACGGAGGCTCGGCAAACGGAACTGTCAACTCAAGACATAGCAACGTCCCCTCTGAGTGGAACAATACCACTCCACGACGGAGTCACCGCCAATCTCTTCCGGCCAATCTCTCTGTATCCATCGTAGCTCCTTGGACGACACAGGAGCCACCACCACCGGTTCCTCGGATACCCTCCGAGTTCATGGTTCCGCAGGTCCACAGGACGCAAGAGATGGAGCTGACTGATGTTGCGGTGGAGGAGAGGGGGAGGCCGAGGCTCTCGAGGCCGACGACGATGTCGTTCTCGGATCCAGAGAAGCAGTTGTCGTCGGACTCATATTCCGATGTGTCAGAAGGGAGAAAGCCACGGACGTTGCGCAAACAGCGATCAGACACGAAGTCATAGCATCCTCACTGGATTATAAGAGACCTTCATATCTTGTTTAGCCCTGGAATGAGAGACATTGGGTTTGATCACATATTATTACATGTATTTAAGACGCACCATCTGCCCCGGAATAATCCCACTCTATCCCTGCGGGGGCCTTTAGAAAATGTATGATTTTGCATCCTCCTCACCGTGTACAGATCATTGGCTTGCTTTGGTGTGTATTTGTCTAACTTCATCGTTATTGGTCTATCGTAGGGTCTGGTACATTCCATAACATCCCACACCGTGATCAAACTGAACAGGAGGCGGTGGTCCACTGCAACTCGTTGGAGTCACAGCAAGAAATCTTTTGCCATTGTAATATGAGGCACAGCGGGTAAGTAGGCAACAATAACAGGACTATGATGCGGAGGGAAGCAGACATCAAGACAAGCAGAACAGGAAGACATTGGAACAGGTGTACAACCGCAACCCAGTCGAACAATCCGATGGGGCGAACAACAACGCGAGAAGAACAGAGGCAGCAACGGCGAGGTCCCCCTATGCTTGAACAGGAAGGTAGGGAAAATGTGGGAGGGGCCGATCCTACATCATACCGAACCCATCGTCGGCATCACCGCCCCATCCACCAGCCACAGCTTCTTCTTCATCCTGCTGCAAGTCGCCATTGTGCATGTCATCATGTTTGTCTAGCGTAGCAGAAGACCCGTTATCAACGACACCAAATGATGTCGAGGAAGCTGGAGCAGATTTGTCGGCGTGTGGCGTGCTGGAGGGTGTCGTAGAAGCGAGGCTGTGCTGGTGGCCCGTGTACCAAGTGATCTGAACGGCACCCACAGTGGCGATGTTTGATCCTTTGGCGAGTCCCTACGAATATTTCGTCAGTTCAGAAATCAAAGCGCTGAATATGAAGGAGATGACTGACCTGTTCAGCAGCCGTGCGAGACTTGAAACCGACAAGAATGTCACCGCTGTCAGTCAGATCAACGGTGTCGACTTGTCCAGTGGTCTACAACGACATAGTCCTCAGTACCGACAACTTTTCATGACCAGTATATTACAAACATACCTCATACCAATCTCGCACCGCTTGAATCTGTTCAGCATCCGCCCCCTTCACGAGCAACTTCTTCGGCCTGTTATCCAGCTTCATGCTAGCTCTAGGTGGACCACCGCGCATAGCTCCCCTGTAGTAGCCACGGGAACCACCTCGACCCCGGCCACGATACGGTCGATATGCCGATGAGCTTGAAGTGTATGAGGATTCCACAGCGGTATCAAGTCCAAGGCTGGCTGCCTAAACAAAGCGGACAACGAGTCAATAAGACGAATGCTATGATCAAAGATGAGATACACACCTCTGCTTTGAGCTTCGCCAACTTCGCCTTGAGTTCTTCCGTGCTCTCCTCTCCATCGCCACTCTCGGCGGGCGTCGTAGCATTTAGCATCTCAAGCTCTTTGTCTAACCGTTCCTTCTCCTTCTGCTCCTTGTCATCCGCTTTTGGTGTGGACCCGCGAGAAGACTTCTGCACTAGAGCGGTTATTGGTGAAGGTGCCTTCATCTCCTCGTTCAGCTTGCGCAACCGCAGCATGATTATCTTCTTCTCGGCGGGTGAAGCGGTTGAAAGCTTCTCCATGAGAGACTTCTGTTCCGCTATCTGCTGCTCCAAAAGCTGTTGTTTCGCCGCAAGTGCTGTGACAGCGGCCGTGGGTGCCTTCTGGGATTGTGAGGAGGCAGAAGCGGCTTGTGCGGCAAGCGCAGGCTGATCCTTGTTGGCACCCAGATTGGCTACCAATGGCGCAGAAGCTGCAAGCATCTTTGCACCCTTCTGACCGTGACCTTCCATAGGCCTATGCCAGAAAACCTTCACAAACCGATTCCCGAACACTGCATCCTCGGATTTCCAAGCCGCATGAGCCTCCTCGTGATTCGAGAAACTTACCAACGCCTTCGCGTTGGCAGCATCCACAGCGACATTCGTAACGGTCCCGAACTTCGAGAACCACTCGTTCACAGACCCAAGGCTAAGCCTGTCTTCCGGAATCTTCTCCACGACAAGCGTCGTGCCAGTCCGCTGTTCCGGTCGAAAACTCTGCACGTCACCACCGAAAGTCCCTCTGACACCAAATCCTCGCCCTCCCCTCCCTCGAAACCCACCACCACGATCAGACATGGGGGGTGGTATCGACGGACCACCCATTTCAATGTCGCCAGACCTCCCTCCAGCATAGCCATTCATCCCTTGCAGTGGCACGTATCCATCTCCACCGGCTCTATCGTCCTGATGCATTCGGTCTTCTGAAGGCGTGAGATCCTGTATATGCGACGGGTCCCCGTTTCTTCGCTGATGCCCTCCTGGGCCTATTGGCGGGCGCATGTTCCCTGGTATTCCCGGTGGAGCATTACCAGGTGCGGGTCGCATGTCCATACGCTCCCGTGGATCATACGGGGCATTTGAAGGACCTCCCATAGCAAACTGCCCCATATTGCCATTTGGCATCATAGGAGCAAACGGCATAGGCCCACCCGCCATTGCTCCGTTCATGGGAAATAGTTGCGCAGGGATGACTGCATCCTCACCGTGACTGTACTTGCAGAATGCTCCTCTCGCACAATAGCCATTATCTGATGGTTTACAACTGTGAGAAATGTGGCAGTAGCGACACAGGAATAATGAACGCACTGTGGTAGTCACGGCAGATCCCTCTCCGCTCCTGCTGTCGATATGGTCCCCGGCCATTCATGCCATCCATAGCCCCGTTCATACCCCCATCCATAAAGTCTGCCTGCCCCTGAATATTCATCCTGCTCGTCCTCTCCCCTCTTTGTTGCCATTGCCCACGACCATCCTGTCGGTCGTAGCGAGAGAACTGGCCATCAGCGTTTAACCGTGGGCCTTTTGAAGGTCGTAAGTCGTGATCGTCATCAAAGCTCCGTTTTCGTACGTGGCCGGAGGAGGGACCAGAAGAGGTAAGGAGGGCATCTAATGGGATGGGAATGCCGCCATCCGCAATACTTGAACTACTGGTGGCTGCGTGTGTTGTAGGGGAAGGGGGAGTGTAAGGAAGGTAGGATTTGGTCCGTAGAACGTTGAAGAGGGTGTTAATGAACCCAGAACATTCTATATACGAGCTGTTAGGGGAAAACCCGAGTAGGTGGACAATATGGCAAAACCTTTCTCAAGAAATTCGTCCAATTGAGTCGCTAATTCCTTCCTCAGCTCCGCCTCGGGTGCGGCGTGTTTCAACAGCGCGAGGATGTAGTCAGCGAGAGCACCGGGTTCAGCATCGCAGCTAACAGACCAATTCGCTTGAGTAATACGATGGGTTGAACGCGAAGAAAAAGACAAACATAGGTTCAAGAGTCTTGACTAGCCATGGCTTCAGATGGGTCGCGTTCTCTGGTTCGAGCATCAAGGGCGTGGGGTTCGGGGTGTTTCGGAGAGGGTCCAGTGAGATGATTAATGTTCAACGGGGTCAGATATGAAGAGTATTGGGGAGAGGGACGTTGCCGAGGATGAGGAAGGGAGTCAAGTCGAGTGCACGGGCGATGCTTCCAAATCTCTCCGCCTCCTCAAACTTTCTGCGGAAATTGCCGCACTGTCCGCATTTGGTACTTCGTTAAACATAGACGCCCACGCCAGAATCAACTTGAACTAGCTCTGGCCCTTGCTTGCGGGTTGCTGCTGCAGAATACGATACAATCCATATTCCTCGGGCTGTTTTTATGTACCTATCTACTGTATTGCCACTTTTATTACTCATCATTCTCCCCTGGTCCAACCATCTTGTCCCAGCATACCTTCAATGATCTTCGCCTCCAAGTTGAAGGTTGCAGTGGCACAGTAGCAACGCAGTCCTGGTCCACTGGCAGTCACAATATCAGCGGCATAAGTACCTCAAAGTTTTAATCAAGATGCGTGTCCGACACAAACTCTGGTGCAGAAGATTTGCTTCGGTGCTAGCTCTAGATGAAGTTCGCGTCAATATGGCAAATCCAAATCCGACGAATCGTGATATGTACCGCGGCTGTCAATTGTTTACGACTACAATACCCAAAACCTCCCTGGACTTACGTCGTGATCATAAAGTTCTTGTTGTCGGTAAGTCTTAACAGTCTCACTCTGTTCATGACTTAACGTGCATATTCTATTAGACCTCTGGGGTATGCGCGGCTCTTGGACTGATGCTGAAGTGGCTATATTGCACTGCATGCTGCATACATGAGGATTGCTACTCTGTGTATCCTGAGAATCCCAATGGAGTCCAACACCAGTACCAGCATCATGGAAAGAGTTGCGGGGTGGGCATTATTCCCCTGGATCAGATCGAAGACATCTTGCTAGTCAGGTCTCTCGTTCAGTGAGCCGAGCAGTCGGTATCTCAAGTCCCGCGCACTCAACAGAGGGATAGGTACTCAACAGAAGGATAGGTCCAGATGTCCCGCCAAGTCAAGACACTGCCGTCCGAAGTTCGACGTTTATCCGCCCGCCTTGTTCACGGGCTGCACGGGCCCAGAAATAGCGAAACTGCAGGCCACAACGGAACAATCGTTCGGCTACGTCCTGTCTCCGAGTAAAAACGCTACGCGTGCGATCACTTCGTCGTGATCCAGGAGGACAAAAGTTCCAGAAGTTCCCGAGTCAAACGATGACTCGGGAACTCGACGCGCGGGTAACGCAGCGTGGGAAGATATCAGCGGTGTTGGCAAACGATGATCCAGGGGTAAGGGGGCCGCCAGCAGCAACAGTGTGAAACGGGGGCAGAAAGCTGAGACACATGCTGATGTGGATCATGAGCTTGACGGTCCAATCGGCGGAGAGAGGGGGCAGGGAAAGAGGGGTGGAAGGGGTGAGCCAGCTTGCGAGCATTGTTGATGGTCCCCGTCGAGGAAGGGTATCACCCATGAACCTCATAAGGGAGGAAGGGGTGAACGCATGACAGCGACACCTCAAACCAGGCGAATATGAGGAGGAGCAAGTCTTACCTATATCGCTTTATTGGTAGTTAGACACAAGTTGGGCGAAGTGATTGGGAGAACTTACAGCGACGGGGGATAACCTCAACATGTGGTCCAACGTCAACCTGCCACACCCAACAAGGGGTTAGGATGCTTCAACCACGACTGCATGAAAGCCCGTAAGCACGCTTGTAGTTATAAAGAATGTATTAGTCGAGCCCCGAGATCGAAAAATAGTAGGAGAGATGGGAGGAAAGAGGAGGAGGGAGGGTAGGATGAGGGATTTTTGCAGGAGGACAGAAACGCGGGTTGAGTCTTTATAGCCTTGAGTCAATTTCGCGCCCCGAGAATTTGCCATTGGCTCGGCAAATCTCAGCAGCAAGCCTGTGCTTCTTAAGGCGCTTAGATTATCACACTCGCGTCATCCCAAGCCAGAAATGCATAACAAAGACATTTCCAAGCGCAACGGTGGGGTATATGATGGGTATAGATCAAAGCTCCTGCCTCTTAGAACTGGATGGTGCTGGCTTCGCAAGCCAAACCCTCGTCTGGTGAACTCCGAGCTTCACGTTCGGGATGGATCCCTGGAAGATGCCCAAATCCTTCCCCCATTTTCCCTTGTCATCCTTCTGCCAAAGATCAAATAGTCTATACGGCTGTTGTTGGTAAGTCTTGCCCTGCGCGAGCCGCTTAAGCTAAGTTACACAGAGTTACCCATATCGCAACTTACCTGGTCAAAGAACGCGTCGAAGAACTCGACGTCCACTGTCTGCTCCTTCGGCGACGCGTTCATCAAAGCGATGACGAATTGGCTACAGGCGCGAAAAGTCAGTTCAAAGCGCCAGGTTATTCTCAGTAGAATCTTACTGACTTGTCGACCAGACTACCCTGCCACAGCTGGATGTTGCCGCCGTCAGGAAGCTCTCGCTTCCATTGGCGGTTAGCAGGAGAGGCCCAAGGATCCTTTGTGACGAGAATACTGAGTCGGGCTAACACTGAGACGCGTTCCATGAAACAAACAAACCTGATTCAAAGCAATAACTGCATCGTTGGTGATGATGCTCAACGTCTCGTTCGACTGTGCAATATTCATGAGTGTACTGTAACGGCTCATACGGCCGCTCGCTTACCATGGTCGTCAAGTCCATACCCAGGAGCATCGGGCTCTTCAGCATGGCCCAGAACGAAAAGTGCGTCACTAGCATGAACTTATCAAACACGATTTAGCCCTCCATCACATTGAATTTACTCACCGTATTCGTCATAGTTCATGCCTCCTAGACCAACCTCCATGATATCCATATCATTCCAAGCTCCCTTGCGAGCCTTCTGCAGTACGGGAGCAGCAAAATCGATGATGCGAGCCATGGCACAGTCTGCGACAAGAGTGTTGAGATGAGATCATGGATCTTGCACGGTTTCAACATGGGGACATACGGTATCCTGCATACTTGCAGTCAATGACTGAGGTACACGGGCAACGCTCGTCGTATCTATCGAAGGTCTGAAGAGGGGGGCGTCAATGTGCGTTCATTCTGCAATGTCGGTGCGCGACACTGACATCCATAATGTCTCCAGAAATACGCCAGCTGTTTGCAATCGTCTGGTAGCTGGATTAGGCGTGGATGCTGTGCTCAATTGATTGAACTCACCGGTGCAAAGTTCCATGGTCCGTCCTCTCCCCAGTTGCATATCGAGTAAAGGATTGGTCTGCCAGTTGCGTTCAATGCCTTGGTCATCTTGGCATAACGATCGTATGAGATTTGTGGCGTGCCGGCCTGTCCCTCGTTGAAGCAATTATCGTACTCTACAGTGAGCAGTCAGCAAAGGTCAGACGTATGAATAATTGTAACTCACTGAGATAGTCAATCTCCCACTCGGCATAAGTCTTCGCGTCAATCTCTTCAAATCCGAGAGATCCGAACTTGCCACCGCATGTATACTTCCCAGCATCGCTATAAATGCCAATCTGGACATGATGATTTGAATACAGAATGGATGGCTATGAAGACGAGGACGAGAACGCACTTTCAATCCCAACGCATGGACTTGGTCGGAAACACCTTTGATACCGTTTGGGAACCTATCAGTGTTCGCTCTCGGTGCACCAGTGTCGGGGTCACGAGAATCCGCGTGCCAACCTAGCAACACATTCACCGCTGAGTGCCAGATCCACTACATAGATACTCACAGTCATCCATGATGATATCTGCATATTGTATCAGCAAGCTATGTAATATGCGGACTCGGAAGAATTCGAACGTACATTCATACCCATAGGCCGTCAGGTTATGCTCGACGAGGGCCTTCGCTGCGCTGACCACAGTGTCCTCGCTGATGTCGCACCCAAAACGGTTCCAAGTGTTCCATCCCATCTGGGGTGTGAGGGCGAGACCATTGTCAAGAGCCTGTACAGCAGCAGGTCCCACTGTTCCCAGAAAGACTGCTGCGTAGGTGAGAAACGGTGACATCGCAATGAAAAGCGTTGGTGTGGAGCGAGTTTAGGCGAGGCACTCTGAGAAGATCTACGAGGAGGTTGTGCAGAGTACTTATGGGTTCTGCTGGCCCCGACGAAGCCGACGTCGCCTTCGGCGATGTTATCCAAGGAGTTTCGAATAATGTTAGGACAGTCAGACACTTCCATGGTCCATAAGGCCAGTGCGACCCAATGACCCTCCATGTGATGGTGCTGGACTGGCTAGCGAAGTCAGAAGTGTGGTGTCCAGATTCTGCAGCTCCCCATTGCAGAACGCGGTCCGTGGGTGTATGTGGTTTTGCTGCATCCTGTGACATCAGAACAAAATTTGGGGTTCACATCCAATCACAAAGCTAGATAGAACCTGTCATGAGGACAATGTGGTCCTCCGTTTGAACGGAGATCTGGAAGGGATGGTACGTCAGAGGTCGGGGTTCCCATTTCAATGCCGGAGACATGTGAGGATAGTCGAAGAATGGATGATAGTTTGACTCTAGTAATACAATGCAGAGATGTTGGGTGATGAGATAGTCCTGTGTAAGGCCATGCATGACGATGGCAGCTGATTCCTCGCTTGAACTGACGCGTAGTGATGTAGATGGAGCCGTCTGCTGTCGTCTAATTCGCCTCAGAACTTGTTCTTCAATGTGAGGCCGGGTAGGCTGAACATCTGCGGGGGAAATCATGTCATGATGTAGGCCACGTCCCAACGATAACAGAGTGGGTCATACCTCAAATATGGTCTCTGATGGTACTCCCCATCCACGTACCCCAGCAACGCGATTATCCATCCTAGTACCTAGCATGACACCGATAACCGCACCACTTTCCTCGTCAATAATCGGCCCACCACTTGATCCAGGGGTTGGCAGAGGTTGAAACAACAAATGCGACAACGAGTCGTATGTTCCTGGCTAGAAGTAACGGCACCTTTAGAATCTATGAGCCTACTTAGACTATCAACAACGTACCTGAGCCTCTCTCCCCGCAAAATCCTTATACTCTAATACCTTACCCTTCACCCATTTACTCCACGTCCCGCCCACCCACGGTTTCCATCCGTTCTCTGCTGGCTTCTTGTCCACGACGAAATGTGCGCGGATAGCAGCCCCTGGAGGTGCCGGGTACGGCGAGACGGGAAGTGAGTGCACCGAACTGTAGATGCTAGGGTTGAGTCGTGATGCGGTGGAAGTGTAAGTTGAGGCTGAGGCTGAGAGGATCATCAGGTCAGACCGATGCAAGGCTGATGCGATGGAGGATACAGGGTGGAATACGGGTGCATCTGGTGTACCAGATATAATAAACGACCCGGATCTGTGCTGAGTATCTGAGGATGATAGGAAAGGGTTCGATAACACATCCAACGCGAGTCGGGAGTTACGAATCTATTGAGCGACGCGGGTTAGCATGAGGCATGGCGCAATGATTGTACTAGCCCCACCTCTTCAAAAGTATGTGCGCATGTCAGGAACAACGTTCCCTTTGAACCAGATAATTCGTTGGACGCGTTCAGCGCGAAGCCCGAGCAGACAGTGATCTTGAACTCGGCGCGATACCTCAACGCATGAGCGACCATAACTACCCCATCCCCAAGCTCAACCCCCTCATCAAACTTGAGCTTCCTCCCCTCGCTCGGCCGCGATTCGTAGCTGAGTGACGATTCCAATACACGACCATGCCTCTCGGTGTATTGTTCGATGAGTGAAGGAAGTGTGGTTGCTTTGCCATCAAGAGAAGATAAGATGTGTTTGTTTAGGATCGATGTGGGGATGAGTGGTTGTGTTCCATCTTGCGGGATGCTGGGAGCGGGAACTGGAATCTTGGGTGGATTTCCGAGGATGGTCTTAGATCCCACAGTGGCATACTGTCTGTGCAGAGACCGTCGTGCTACAACTCGATGCAATAGGGACATGGTGAAGTCTGGAAAAGGTGTTGAAACATTTCGTCGGCGTGCACGCCCGACCTCGCGTGTCGAGTGGGCTCGGATAATTCGTAACTCAACATCGCTCAAGAAAAGCAGATAGCATATTGCCTCTAGGGTGTACGGAAGCTAAGCAAAGTGTATCTCTAGATACTCATGGAGTATATGTCGGGTCAAATTAAGCAAACTCTGTAACAGTGCTAGTGCTCAGTTACTGTGACGCTCCAAGGGTGGGAAATAATGCCGCTCTGAATGCCAACCAACTGCTTCCAAATCGGCCTTGAGACAGGGCCCATACCGTCCTCACCAGTTGGGATCATGATATCTTGACCAAGGTATCCGATCTTATTGACCGGGCTGATCACCGCGGCGGTTCCTACAGAGGAGGCATGAGAAACCGTGGCACAATAAACTTCGTCGAGCAATTACCTGTGCCAAAGAACTCTACCAGTCTGCCATCCTGGCCGGCTTCCTTCACCTCCTTCATGGTAACTGGGCGCTCGTTTACTACAAGCTTTCCTGGTTCCGGAAGACCTTCGATCAAGGTCTTTCCTTCAGCATGTTCACGTGCGAGTGTGAGCACAGAATCGCGTGTAACACCGGGAAGAATCATGCCGTCCAGCGGTGGCGTCACAAGTTCCGTCACTGCAAATGCAATGAGCTGATGTCGGAAGAGAAAATATAGAGTCCTGACCTCCGTTTGGTTGTTCAAATACTATCATCGTGTTCATGGTGCCAACCTGCATCAATGGATAAATACGTGGCTCCTTGCGCGTATTGTATATCGTCGTACCTCAGTAATATGATGTTCCGGGCCATGCAACCATAGATTTTGTGCATATCCCTTCGCAGCTGCTTCCCGCTGGGCCACAACACCTGGGGCATAATTTGCACCGAGCTTATAAGAACCGATTCCTACGAATGAAAAACTCAATCCCAGGGTTTCGGTGTTATCGGCTTACACTGACCTCCCGGTGCAGCACGAGAGTACTCCGTTGTTCCGTAAAGTGCGACAGGTTTGAAGCCCGTCGGGTAGTAGGGACCAACTGGACTGCAGATGACAAACAGCAAGGCTTCATCCGGTGGTTGTACGCCTAAAGCCGCTTGGGTACCGACTGCAAAATTCTTAGCATGTGTGGCCGTGTAGAAGTATAGTCGCACTTACTTAAGGTAGGTCGAATGTAAAGACTGTAACCAGGGATGTCCGGTATCCAGTGCTTATCTTTGCGAATGAGTTCCTTCAGCAGTTCAATAACGGCGTTTCCGTCGAAGTTCTGATGTAGCTCAAGTCAGAAGCAGATGGCAGTGGTTGTGACCAAAGTACGTACTGGCAATGCAACTCTTTTGGCGCTGGTGTTCATACGCTTCATGTTCATGTCTGGTCGGAACATTGTGACGCGTCCAGTAGTATCTCTGTATGCCTTCAACCCTTCAAAGAGCTCCTGGGCGTAGTGAAACACGGTTGCGCTTGGTTGGAGTGACAGCGGCCCATCTGTGGTCGGGATGGGTTAGCACGAGATAGTATGTCTGACCATAAGGCGTCTTACATGGCTGAATCTTAGGAATGCCCCAGCCTGTATTTGCGGTCCAGGGAATTGTCAGCATATGATCGGTCTGGGTGGATGATAGGTTGAAGTCATGGGCGGCATGGGAATGGCGGAAGGGGTGAGGCTCACGAAAGTGCGACCGAAGACAAGGTCCGAGGACGACGGGAGGGGTTTCGGAGATTTTGTTGTTACGATCTCGAGCTTGGATGCCTGAGATTGATTGGGCTTACCAATGGGAGCGGAGAAGAGGGTGCTGTGGCATACCTGGATGTCAGGAAGCGAGGTGAGCTCGCCGGTCATCGGGTCCTGTGTGACTGAGGAGGCCCATCTGCGTGCATGGTGCCTGTGTGTTGCGAGGAGGTTCCTAGCTAATCTGAGGGAGGCCATGGGAGGAGGTGAGAGTGAGTCAAGGAGTGTGGCAAACCAACTTTTGGACGGAGAGGACCGGTCCGATGGAGGCAAGCGCCGGACGAGTAATCAAAGTCCCATCTCCTCCCCATCTCCTTCTCTCCTTTTACCACCACCTCCTCTCTCGCTCTACCGATCTCAAATGGCTCAACCAACGTACGTCCTCGTCCCCTCGCATTGCTCACCGCTCATCACGCGTTCACAGTGGTGACATCGGCCTCATTGGCCTGGCCGTCATGGTCAGTCTCACTCACAGCGGCACATACATCCTCCTTACTCATCCCCAAAACAGGGTCAAAACTTGATCCTCAACATGAACGACAAGGGCTTCAATGTCGTCGCGTACAACCGTACGACCAGCAAGGTTGACAACTTCCTTGCAAACGAAGCAAAGGGTTTGTCTTCTCCTTTTTCCATCGTCGCGCACTTCACCTCAGATCGCGTCCGATTGCAGGCACTAACATCCAAGGCGCCCACTCCATTGAGGAGCTTGTCGCCAAGCTCAAGAAGCCTCGCAAGATCGTTCTCCTCGTCATGGCTGGCAAGCCCGTCGATGAGTTCATCGAGAAGCTCGTCCCTCACCTCGATCAGGGTGACATCATCATTGACGGAGGCAACTCGCACTTCCCCGACTCTATCCGCCGAACAAAGGAGCTCGAGGCCAAGGGCTTGTTGTTCGTCGGCTCTGGTGTCTCAGGTGGTGAGGAGGGTGCTCGTTATGGCCCCTCACTCATGCCTGGTGGTTCCCCTGCTGCCTGGCCTCATATCAAGGACATCTTTCAGGCTACCGCTGCTCAGGTCAACGGTGAGCCATGCTGCGACTGGGTCGGTGAGACCGGCGCAGGCCACTACGTCAAGATGGTCCACAACGGTGAGAAGCCTCGCCGTAGTATCATGAACCCGGAGCTCAAGAAACATTTCAGGTATTGAATACGGTGACATGCAACTGATCGCTGAGGCGTACGATATCCTCAAGCGTGGTCTTGGTCTCGGTGAAGACGAAATCGCCGATATCTTCCTCAAGTGGAACAAGGGTGTCCTCGACTCCTTCCTCATTGACATCACCGCCAACATTCTCAAGTTCAAGGACGAGGACGGTGAACCCATGGTCACCAAGATCCTCGATCAGGCTGGTCAAAAGGGTACTGGCAAGTGGACCGCGGTTAACGCACTTGATGCTGGCATGCCTGGTAAATTCGCACTTAGTCATCACAGCCCCAGTGGATATTGACCGCTGCCCCCAACAGTTACTCTCATTGGGGAGGCTGTCTTCGCTCGTTGCCTTTCCGCCATCAAGGGTGAGCGTACCCGTGCAAGCAAGATCATCGCCGGTCCCCAGAAGGAACCTTTCAAGGGCGACAAGCAGCAGTTCATCGATGATCTCGAGCAGGCTCTTTACGCCTCCAAGATCATCTCGTACACCCAGGGCTTCATGCTCATGCGTGAGACTGCCAAAGAGGTAAGGTATGCTTCTCATAGAAGCAGCTGTACCTATTCAATCTGGTCGCTCGTTCTGTAGCTCAACTGGAACCTGAACTACGCCGGAATTGCCCGCATGTGGCGAGGTGGATGCATCATCAAGTCGGTCTTCCTCGGCGACATCACTGCTGCCTACACCAAGGACCCTAGCATTGAGTCCCTCTTGTTCGATGACTTCTTCAACAAGGCCGTCCACAAGGCACAGCCCGGCTGGAGACGTATCAACGCTCAGGCTGCTCTTTGGGGCATACCCACCCCCGCTTTCAGCACCGCCTTGGCCTTCTTCGACGGTTACAGGAGCGAGATCGTCCCCGCCAACCTCTTACAGGCTCAGGTACGTTATCTTTTCAGATGATTATGCGAAGGAAGACATTCTGATTGCGCAATACGCAGCGCGACTACTTCGGTGCGCACACCTTCAAGGTTCTGCCCGGCAAGGAGAACGCTAAGCTCAAGGCTGGCGAGAATATCCGTAAGTTTTTCGTCGTACCTCCTTCACAGCTATTTGATAAAGTGAACTCGTGTAGACATCAACTGGACTGGCCGTGGTGGTAACGTCTCTGCTAGCACATACGTCGCCTAAATCCTCTCGCCTGCTTGCTCGCCGGTTCCTTCGACGCATATCTATTCGTGGAGCCTTGTATGAAGATAAGTATGAAGCGAATCTAGAACACAACGGTGGAGAATCCGGAGGAAACGAAAACTGGGACTTGGAAGAAGTGTATTAGCTGGAAAGTACGATATTCCGAATGATCAAAGTTTGTAGCCCTCCATTAGATAGAAGTCAAATTTGGTGTAGCATCGGAACCTGCTTGTAAGACATAATGTGTGTGAGGATGCTCATCCAACAGACGGTTGCCCGTCCCTCTCACAAAGTGAGTCCGGTTTGCCATATTGGAGATGCTGCACAGACGTGTTTGAGGACGAGAGATAACACATATATATAGTCATTCCACACAGATCTTCTCTGCTACATTTCGGAGGTTTAGTTGGTAATCGACCCCATCAATTTCAGATCCCTGCTGCTCGCACCAACCGATATTCCCGTCTCGCCCGCGGGGATCTGCCAGCTCTGAGACATGACATCCCATACGGCGAACGAGTACCGAGAGAGTTCGAAAGACACAGTGGTTGATTGGCCCGGAGCGAGGAAGACGCTGTCAAAGCCTTTGAGGTTGTTCGGTGCGGATTTGGCGGAGACAGGCGGAGAGATATACAGTTGGGGAACCTAATAGTGGATGGCGAAATCAGTTCAATATGTTGGTGCTGTGATTCGCGCGAAGGTCAGAGATGACGTACCTCAGTACCTGCAACTTCGCCAGTATTGGTGAGCGTGAAGCTGACAGTGACTACGTTGTCGTGGAGCCAAGGGTCCAATGCTGCGCCTGGTCCGATAGGCTGACGAGTTCCGCCTTTAGTAGATCCAGTGACAGTCAAGTCAGAGTAGGAAAACGTGGTGTATGAGAGACCGAATCCGAACTCGAAGCGCGGTGCGATGTTTGCCTGCGACAACAACTTGAATGAGCCTGTTGATTTGGGTTCCAATAAAAAATACGCACCGCGTCGAAGTGACGGTAATCAATAAAAAGACCTTCGTTGTAGGGGATGGGAACAATGCCGTTGCCGTTGGTGATAATTTGTGCTGAGTAGTCATTTATGCTCTTTCCAATGGTGAAAGGCAATTTTGCACTAATAGCAGAATTACATGAGAACTCGCGGCAGTGATCAGACTGCGGCAAAGACTGACCCTGGGTTGACATCGCCGAAGAGCACATCGGCTACTGCGTTGCCCGCCTCTTGTCCAGGAAGTCCGCTGAAGACCTGCAACACGTATGATAAAGACAAAAATAGGACTCAGAGTTTCGGCCTCACTCACCAATGCGGTGACTAAGATGGGTAGTTGAGTATCAACCGACTTGTTAAATCATGAGCTGAAGGCTCACCATTGGGATGGTCGATCCAAGCTTCGACAAGGATTGGTCCTACACTGTTGACTACAACGATCGTATTCTGGTTGACGCTCGCAACCTTGGCGATAAGTGCGTCCTGGAGGATGAGTGGCTAAAGTTAATTCCAACCTCCATGATAGAAACAGGATACCTACCCCTCCATGCCACGCGTTGAGGTTGTTTCGGTCACCGGCGTTATTTTCCACGGTGATATACCCTTCACTATATCCCATTCGTCAAAACCAGGGCTAAGATAAAGACCTTTGAGATGCGTGCTCACCCGCTGTCTGCTGTGACGAATACTAGTGCAGCATCCTTGTGGGCTGCAGCACTTGCAGCTCCGGTGAGGTCCGTATCACTAAGGGATGAGGTGACGGTGGTTCCATCCTTCTTGGCTCTGGCCGTAATAGCATCCAGGGGCTACAAACAACCTGTCGGTACGAGGTCGCATTAAGACCGAGAAGATATGCTTACTGCAACGAGGTAAGGGAAGTCCACTGTCCTGTGCGGGTATCGGAAGCTGCTAGAGATCAACTACAGAGACATAAAAGCTCACCCGCTTCCCCACCCCATAGCTAACACGCCGTCGTCTCCACTCCTGTCCGAGTATCTGGCGCGTAGAGATCAGCCAAACAATAGTACAGTCCAATGGTGTCGCACACTCACCCGTTTGCACCACGAGAGGAATTGGTAGCTCCGTTTCCAATGACAGCAATAGACTTCAATGATTTGAGAGGGAGAGCGCTTTTAGCGTTCTTAAGTAGGATGGTCGATGCTGAGCCAATCGTACGGATGATACTACAGATGATGGAGTAAATACCAGTGCGTGGTATGGCTGCGCTCTGAACTTACTTCGCGTGATCTGCTTGGACGTTGACATGCGTACCAGAGTTTGCTTGCCAGGCGTTGAAGTTTACGTCGGGGAACCCAGAGTCTTGCTTCAAAAGGAACCTATTATTGGAAAACTGTTAGCTGTACCTCGACATATTCGCTGTTAAGGTCGCGCACCAAGCTGCGAGAATACGTGTTGCCATATCCTGATGACATGTTGTTAAATTACTTCACAGTCATGCCAGGTGGGTAAGGGACACTAACGTCGATTCTTGACTGTGATACTTGGCCACTTTGGACCGCGTTCACAAGGTTTTGACCAAAGTATCTACGCATAAGTTGATGTCAGGAGGGAGTGGAACAATCGTCCGAGTCAGTGGAAGCCACATACGTCTGCCCTGAGCTGAGAGCAGTGTCTCCAGGCATTGTCATCTGCGAAATATGCTGAATACTGAAAGAACAATGAGACTCAAGGCTATTGCTTACATCTAAGCCTGCGTTGACAGCAGGAGCTCCTGAGTGCGTTGCCCACCAATCTAAAAGCACGGTCAACGGAAGAATTCTGCGTAATGTCGCAAGCGGAAATCTTACCCGACATAACATCTGGATAGAGGATGGTCAGAATCTATGTGATACATGAGACTGGTGGCTCACATCCTTGGAATCCAAATTCGCCTTTCAAAATTCCATTCAAGGTCTTGTCATTCTCGCATGAAAAGGTACCATTAACTGTTCATAAGACTCATCAGTTGTGTTAAAATGATTTTTGACGTGGTGGTACTTACTTTGATCTGTTGGTCGCGGCAGTTTTGATTAGATATCCGAGTGGGAAAGATAATGACAAAACTCACTGTAGCTGCACATCACTGAGGCAACGTTGGCTTGCACGCTACGCAAGAACTACAGGGGGTAGAATAAGCGTTACCCAGCGCAGACTAATAGTCAATCGTACCGGGTGCGCATACAGTTCATGTTCCTACAGGAGATGGGAGTGATAATCAGTTGAAATGAGTGTACAATTCCGGTCACAACATACAGTCCTGTCGATCGATATCAAGAACAATACCTTGTGGTAATAACGAAGTAACGTACCTGTCATCAACGATAGAGGAACTTGAATCTCTGAAATGCTCTTGTTCGCTGAGAGATAAGGTCAAGATGTGGTTTCAGCGTGAGCAAGATCAAACACACTTGTTGATGTAGTGCTTTGCGCAGGCTTGCACACCAGATGATTGAATGCCGTTGATGGTCTCGAATGCAACTTCTCCGGAGAGAAAAGGATCTCCTCCTCCTCTGTGAGCGGTAAGTCAACACCAATGACTTCCGCAGAGCGAGACTGATACGAAAACATACCCTTCCCAGTTGCGTCCTGCCGCTGGTGCACGCATCAAGTTCATCATCGGGCCTAACGCGACATGCACTGAACAAAAGGTTCTTCAATTGTGATCATTCGGGACTAGGGGAACGAACTGCCTTACCGCCCTTTCCCTTGAACTCAGCACCCATCGCAGCCCCTCGTTGACGCATCAGGCTACGATTGAACCTGATGAATCCTTTTCAGTAAACGTACACTTCGCACCTGAAAACATTACTTACGTAGCTGCTACATTTATTTCTCTGGACCAAACGTCAGTCGCGCTCAAGTTTGAGAGGCATCGTTTGAACCCACGCGGGGAAAGCGGAGACCTTATCCGCATAACGCACGCCCACCGGGCTGTCTAGTGTATGGCTACGGCATCAGCATTAGTTTGGGCCACCTAAGCAACGTCCCCTACCTTCAAGGCACAATCCTTTGAATCCTGGTATTGACGAAACAGCAGGAGTGTTTCCGACACAAGCACCTGGGGAGAGTAAGTATGAGTGATCTTCGCAGTACACAGCTCTGATTTAAGTGGAGACAGCTGACCTTTCTGCCATTGGACACCTGTGCCCAGGTTAACCTTTTCTGTCAATGACAACTTGGCTACGGCAGCTTTTGCCTTGGTACGAGGTAGCCTAGGTCAGCTGAATGACCCTTGAAGCAGTTAAACAGACAGACTTTTGCGTATGCTGCAGCCCATTCTGGCGAGACGTTTGCGACGGTAGCAGTCTGACTGGGTGCCGGAGACGGAATAGTAGAAGCTGGTGCAGAGGTGGCAGGAGCGGACGTGTGTGGAGCTGACGTCGGAGCAACTGTAGGTGCAGCCGTCGGGGCACTTCCAGGAAGGCACTGGGAGTAATCTTGGTTCCAAATGATTTCAACATGAGATCATATACTGCAGAGAATATAACACATACAATCATTCTGTTTCGTGCAAACCGCATTGGCCACACACTGGGTTGAGCCGGTCCTGATGACAAAATAAGTTCAGAATCCAAGTAAGAAGGCAGGCTGACGAACCATCCGATACCGCCACACTGTTGGTATACGGCAGACTGGGCGACCGCGACGGAGACTAGGAGTAGCTGCGAAATAAAAGCAAATGCAGTCATTTTTGCAACCAACGCGAACGCGGGTGAACAGCCTTTCAAGAGCGTCTTCAGGACATCCCTGACCACAAAGCCCATCTTATACACTCGCTGAAGTGGCATCGAACAGGGCTATGAATGCTCGGAAGTATCGTGATGCATACTAAACAAGAACGGGGAAGGTGCAGGGAATAACTCCGATGACCTGACATGAAGAAGCATGTCAAGATGAAAGTGCAGTGGCACAAAGTCGGTAGGTCGCGTAAGTGTCGGTTCAACCATGGCCTCATAGACATCATGGGTCGTCGGCACTACGACACGATGGTACGTGCATAGAATGAGGACGAGAAGTCATGTGTGCAGTGTCCTAGTGCAGACAGAAGCATTGGTATCAACGAGTAGTAGCGTCCATAGCATGTCCGCGATAGTAGGATTACCACAGAGGTTCAATATCCTTCCATCCATTTGCCCGCTGTTCCCAATATCCACCAATGTATCGCCATTCATCGCCGACTTGCTTGAACCATCGGGGTTGACGGTCTGCACCGCGCTTACGACGGTCACGTTGTAATTCTTCAACCCGAAGCTTCTGCTCTTCAGCCGTGTCCAAGTCGCCCTCTTCAAGCGCTCTGACGTCTGGCCGTAAACGTGAGTCGGTGGGGGGTATATGTCCCTTAAGATCTGGAGTAATCTCGTTCAAGGTGATGCCGAAGGAAGTGAAGCCGTAGTATTCTGGCGCATTCCTCGGGAACGAATTCATCTTCCAAAGGATGCGAAGATGAGAAGAATCCAGCTTTTGAGCGAGTGACTCGTCCCATTTGCCTTCAAGCTCCATCTGAACCTGACTAGATGAGGAATATACTGTGCCTGACACAACGTTTGATGGTCCCCAGTACCCGCCTTCCTTGAAATCAAGAACACAACGAGTGCCTGATGTTTCGTTCTGGATGGTCATCCTGCCTGTGTGTTCGAGATATTTCGTACCCATCATGAGATTTCGCATGAACGACGAGGGCCGAGTCCTGAAGGCAGCATGAACTTGCTGAGTCAAATAGGCACCGTATTAACTCCTACCAGACATAATGGTCTTCTCCGATCTTCAGGTGTATCGCGCCTTGAGGAATAATCTCCAAACTCTTGCCTGACATTCAAACTCGGGTCATTGTCGGCCGAAACTAACAGAGAATACGGGCCATACCCCAGAACTTCGTCTTTCCGCCTGACGTTGCGTACAACTCCCAACCGTCGCCTTCGGCATGATATGCCAAGATGACAGGGTTATGACAGACTTTCTCTCCAATAAACTTCATGCGAGGATCCTCGAAGGTTTCGGCGAGCATGGGATTACTGCCGAACAAGGTCTGTGGAGAGTCATCTGAGCTGATGAACAACACGCACAAGCTCTTCCTGCCAGATCTGTGCCTTGAGCTGGCATAGGTGGATACAGCAAAGGCAGCCACGTAGCATATTCTTTCCACAGGATCTTGTGATAGTGCGGCTCGCGAAAGAAGATCATAGTACTCCAGCTCTTCGGCCTGTCGTTGAATGAGGGTTAACGGCTCGTTGAACGATACAGGCACCGCAACTTGAGAGAGATCCTGTCGCATCATGTGAGCCTTGTTTGCCACTAAGATGAAGATCGCGACGAACCTTCCCGACATTCTTCTTGAGGATGGCGAACAAGCTACCTTCGTCGCCAGCGGGTGGGGAGGGTAGCTGGGTTCGACGAGCGATGGTTTGTTGAGCTTCTCCGGGCGATTGTGGTGTTGGCGAGGACATCGCGTCATCCATACTCGACTCTGTATCGGTGTCGCTTCCTTCCCATTCCAGCTCGCCAGGTGTCGGTTGAGGACTTTCGTATATCTTACTGGGTGTTTCATCCGGCGCAGTATCCAGTACGAACTCTTCAGCTCCTTCAAACTCGGGAGCGTCATACCAGATGCTCCCGTCACCGCTCTGACTGCTTCGTATTGACATCCGTTTGCTCGCACGAGAGCTAGTAATCTGAGGGGATGGCGGGTCTTCTTCTGCTTCAGTTGTGGGGGGCAGTGGAGACGATCGACTGGCGGAGAATAGCGCGTCCACTGGGTTCAAAATAGGTATCAGACCCGCAAGTGCGGCATGTTGGTGTTTGAGAGAGTCCAAAGTCGTTTGTAGCTTGTGTAAGGGAGTCCCTGGAGCCAGAACTGGACGTGTAGTAGAGTGCGAGTTCGAGGAATGTTCATCCAAATTCGAATCATGAGAACTGTGACTATGGTTCCCTGGGTTGTGATTATCACGCGAATTGAACCCCAACACTCCGGCCATTTGAACTCACCCTTCTTGCCCTTGAAAATGCTTAGCATGGCAGCACTATGCTCCTTCGAGTGTTCCTTCCCCTTCTCCTTGTCCCCCTTGTGCTTCCCCAAAGTGAAGCTGGACTTCCGCTTTGCTTCCTCTTCTGTCACAGTCGCCATAATCTGCTGCAGCCCTGTGATAGTCTATTTTCATTTGAGTAAGCTGACTACACACCTCATAGTCTACGGCTTACCTGGCCAATTTCCTCCACTAACGCACCCGCACGATGGTAATAGCCTGTCCGAGAAACTGACCTAGAGTATGAAGCTCGCGGAATGGGCATCGGGGCGTCCTGGACGATGAACTTTCGGAACGCGGTCATCCACCTGTTGAAATCTTCCATGCTGAGGCACTTGATATGAAAGGTAGCAGTGGTGGCATCTATGTGGATGTCCTTTCGTCCAGGCGCGGACGAGATCGCTGCCTGATTGAGCTGAACCTGGTCCCGAGTTGGCAAACCCGGCTGAAAGGAATAGGACAAGACTCCGGACTGGTGAAGAACAAAGTAGCGACGAGCAAAGCCTGATATATGTCCGGATGCGATGGTCGACTGTCGGAAATGCAGCTATCGAAGGGAGTACCGTGCTCACCTTGCATTCTCTTCCGCCTTTTCTTGAGCACCCATCCGTGCATGATAACATCGCCTTCCACTGGCGCCAGAGCTGCTGGTGGCATTGATAATCTTACTGCTGCAGCAGCGGTCCGATTCATGTTGTTGTGCATGTCCACAGAAGCTGGCTGAGGGGAAGATGGAGGGAAGATGGAGGGATGATTAATTGTGGAGCACTCGTTTAGGGATGCGATGATACGTAGGAGGTAATTTCTAGAGACGTTGAAAACTGTGGAAAGACGTATTGATCAAGGAGAGCTGCATTATCATCGCTGTTAGGTGGACAGCGTCGACGACGGCGAGCGTCAACAAGGAACTCAGACGCGGAACATCGTCATTCACTTCAACCCTCAACATTCTCCAGACGCAAGTTCACGCAATCCATTCGCTCGCTGGTATATATGGCTGCAATTAACGGTGTACAGCAAGGATGACATGGAGGCGAATAAAAACGAGACAGGAGACATTAGTGGATACCAGTGCCTAACGTGCGAGTGCAACAAATGAGTGTTCAAACCGTTCAAGAAATCGTAATGGGGTAACCAAAGGCATCAACACACTCCTCTAGGCAGCGTTTAGCAGTTGCAGCCATAGCTCTGAGAGCTTTCAGAGTCGAAGGTGATGGGGTCCTGATAGTCGACGTATCTGGAGGTATTGGCATGGTCAATGACAGCGCTATGGCAAAGGTGCAACTGAGACGGGAAACTCACATCTGCTCCTCAGCCTCTTGCTGCAAGGCGTTCTTTGCAACAGTCTGGAAGGCTTGCTCGACGTTGATAGCCTCCTTGGCTGACGTCTCGAAATAAGGGATATTGCCTTTCGATTGGCACCAAGTCATAGCACGCTTCTGCGTAACCTGGAAACGAGATGTCAAGATGGGAGGAGTGATACGAAAGTGCTTATAATGATGTAACGCACCTGACGCTTGTTCTCCTCCATATCAATCTTGTTGCCCAACACCACGAAGGGGAAGTTCTCGGGGTCGTGTGGACTCGCTTGAATCAAGAACTCATCCCTCCAACTGTCAAGGGTCTCGAAAGACTTCGAACTGTTGACGTCATACACCAACACGCAGCAGTCCGCACCGCGATAGAAAGCGACACCCAAAGACTGGAAACGCTCTTGGCCTGCTGTGTCCCAGAGCTACTGCGATCATGAGCAACAGCGCAGTGATAAAGGAGATATCTTAGGCGCACCTGCATGGTTACCAGCCGATCGTCAACCATAACCTCCTTCGTCAAGCTATTGTGGAGAATGAGATAGGATCAACGCATTCGAAGAATTGCCGCACAAATCCGCTCCAATGGTCGCTTTGTATTGGTTGCTAAACCGCTTGTTCACATACTGGTTCATGAGGGAGGTCTTGCCAACGCTGTACGTCCCGTGAGTACTGGTATGCGAGAAACAGGGCATGTCGGCTCACCCGCTATCACCAAGGATGATAACCTATAGCACGAGGGTGAGTCAGAGGGGCTGTGAGCAGCGAAAGACATGGAACTGTACCTTCAAGAGTACACGGCCCATTGTGCAGCTACTGGACGGGGCTAAGATGGAATGGAATGGGTAAATGTGGTTGCAGTGGACGTGGTACTGGATGGACGATGGACAACAAGAGACAAGCCGCGCTTCGGAGCGACTTGCGCAGGTTTGGAGATCTCAGATCCATCGCACTTCAAACTCCGCCTCAACTCGTCATTCGCCCCTGCTTTGCAAATAATAGCCCTTCTCTCAATCCAAACCCGTCCGAATGGCAGAACCGTCATGGCAGGAGACGATCCGGAACAGACTTGTCGACCGGAATGCAAAGGAGTCGTCGTACTCGACCATCATTGAACAGTGTACGTCCAACACGTATATACTTTCCCCCGGCACAACCCTGACAGTCATTCGTTCGATTGCATACCGATTTGGTTGCTGAAAAGACCGCAGATTGGCCCAGCAAACGAAGCTCCTGAAGGAACGCAATGCATCACTCCTTCGGGCGATGGGGACGGCGCGTCCCAATCCGAGTAGTTCCACGGTATTCGTACCCGGTACCTCTGAGGAGTACGTCGTCGGATCCCTCCCCAATGTGATGCTGTTGCTGACAGTTCTGTTCAGCAATCCAGTCAGAGCTGCCTACATAACCTCCCTCGAGTCGCAAATATCCTCCTTGCGGGATGAGCTTGCGACAGTGTACAAAACACAGGGCCAGAACGCGCAGAGATTACTCGCTATGACGGAGACACTACGTGAGAAGGAAGAGTTGTCACGAGTGGATTCGGAGAACTTGAGGAAGACGAGGGAGGAGGTGGCGTCACTACGGAGGAAGGTCGACCAGCATAACGAGCTTATGGCTGAGAAAGACAGGACGGCTCAGGTACGTGTCGACTTCACTCCACCCTTTCAGCACCATTTCACCGTCAGACCTGTGCATAGATTCTCCACGACGAGATCAACACACTACAACTGGAGCTTGGTCAGATCGAGGAACGTAATCAAACGTTGACGAAGGACAACGCGAAGCTGCTGCAACGATGGCTGGACGCGAAGCAGGCGGAGGTGAATAAGATGAATGAGGCGAACGATTTCTACGAGGACATGCAGTCTCGCCGCGATGCTGTGCTGACGTGGCGGGCGAAGTCTACGTCGAACGCTGGAGACGAGCAGGGGGAAGGGCGGCCAACACCTCAGACGGAGTCGGGAAACGGGGAGGAGAAGGGGACGAGCTCGGCGAAGAAGAAGGATGGGATACCATCTCCCAAGGAGAAGGACGCGAATCTGACACCGAATGGCTGATTGTGCATGACGATTGACGGTTTTGTTTTCGCGGATATGTTGTTTGTTTTCTGTTTTACATACCCAGTGCTCTGTGATATCCATAATCCATCAAGTTACATGCCGCACATGCCGGAGACGCACCACAGTGGCAAACAATGTCCGGAAAAGGGCAGCACTTCGGCTGGTTGAAAAGAGAGAAACTCGGTGCGTCCTCTCTTTCTTCAGTCCTCCCACATCTCTAGCCTCTCGTTGTACACGCCCCTCGTTCTGCAAGCACGTTCACTACCCCACATCACTATCTTTCTCAACATGCGTACCCCCGTCATCGCCATCTCTCTCCTCGGCGCCGCCGTCCTCAGCCCAACCTTCGCGGCACCCACCACCAGCCCAGCTCACCATACCGCCGACACACACACCGCCCACCGTCAAGTCGGGAGCGGCGGCGTTGGAGGCCTTCTCGCCGCTCGCAGCCTCTCGGGACTCGGTCTTGGGGAGCTTGTCTCCAGAGCTCCCGTCCCCACCCGCGATAGCTCGGCCAAATGGTCCATCGCGTAAGTATATGTGCTGCATCTATTCAACCCTCAACTTACCCTGCTCCACAGGCCAAGAGAATTCTGGAAGAAGATCGGATCCACTGCGAAGTGAGTCAACCCGTTCCGCAGGTTACCATCGTGCCCAGCCTGATTTCTCCTCGCAGCCTGAAGAAGCGTTTAGGAGACGACAAGACCATGGGAGGAAACGCGCACAGCGGCAGCAGCGGAGCTGTCAATGGTGGAAGCGTATACAACTCTGATCCGACGCAGAATGAAGGCATGCCCGTCATCATGAATCTCAACTCCAACAACGCTGGTCTTGGCGGCGAATCTACGTCTGGTTGTGCTGCCTCTGGAAAGAGCGGAAAGGCTGGCCTTGGCGGTAACGCGTCTAGCGGAAACAGCGGCAACGCTATGGGTGGTAGTGTTGACGGTCCTCCAAGTGGCATGTTTAACATGAATTCAAGTGAGTAATTTCAAGCTCGTACTCGGCGCACTGTACTGACCCATTGCTTCAGACAACGCCGGTACCGCAGGCGAATCTCTTACTGGATGTGCCACTGGAGGAGATACATACGACCCGGAGAGGGATGCCGTCCCGAGCGACGCAGTTGATGCAGAGGAGAGCTCCTTTGAGGGACCTATCCAGGAAGACCATATCCCTTTCTCCAACGAGCAACAGTAGCGATGTACTTTAGCCACCGTGGATACATGTGTAATTCTTGTGTACCTCTTGAAGTCAGCATTCGTATAGTTACTGTGCCGAGCCAGTTATTGCGCGATCTGATCACGAGACAATGTCATTGTAAGAGCCAACATAATGTCGCCAGGTGCGTAGAGTCCATAAGAGAGTTCAAACTTTGTACGAAACGCCGCCAGTCGCCTCTCCGCTCTGAGATAATCCACCGTCGCCCGCGTTGTCTGCAGTGGAACCGTCAGCACTTGAACAAGGATATCTGGGATGAAATCAAGGCTTACTGCCAGGGCCCATGTTATTGACGACACCGGCATCGTTATTGACGTAGCCTCCGTTGGCGGTTCCTGTATTTCCGGAGGATGCGTTCCCTCCTGGGCCAAGGTTCCGACCCCGCCCACCTCTAGCATCGCCGCTGACAGTTTGTCCAGCTTGAGGAACGTTGTCTGTCAGGAGGATGTCAGCCTCCCACCGCTACTTGGGCAAAAAAAAAACAAGACAAACTGCCGCCCATGTTGGTGATTGTCGAGTCAGATCCTGCGATGTTATTGATGTTCCCGCTGTCGACGTCACCAGTGTTTCCAGTATGGGCGTTGCCTCCAGCAGTTTGGTCGTCCGTAACACGTCTCAAGAGGGGAACAGAAGACTTCTTCGTGGCATGCTGGTGCGGGGCGGCTGCAGAAGAGGCTGGCGTTACGGTACCGCTGGAATGTGCGAGACCAAGGGTTTCTAACATAGGGGTGTCAAAGATTTGGTTGGCACGAGGGAGAACAGCAAGCGGGGGGTGATTGGAGACAAGCGATGACGGGTTGAGGTCGAGCGGTACAAGGGGGAGTGCGGTGACGGTGCTTGACGTTGCAGCAGTCAGGACGACGAGCAAGGGAAGAAGACGAGCCATGTCGTTCTACGCGTGAGATATGAAAGGAACGTGAGTATACGAATGGAAATGGGCGGATATGTGAATAGGTTGTGAGGAAAAGAGGTGATGGAAGGTCTAAAGAAGAAGTTGACGCGGCTGCTCAGTGAGTTTTAAATCTCAGATTACCTTTTCGGGCAACAGACCAATTGACCATAAGGAGTGATACTTCACTGCATACGAAATAGAGGAAAACAATGGGATTGAGTGAGAAATATCCTATAAGTACATGAGAACACAGAAAAATGAATCATCAAGAACACAGAAATCAGTCGGCGAGACATGTGTAATCATGCTCCAAATAGTCTACGGAAGAAGCGAGAGCGAACTGAGGGGTACACAGAATCGTCAGGAATATCACGTTTGCGATTTGAAGCCCCCTCTTCCTCTTCCTCCTCTTCAGCGGGAGGTGGAGGCGGCGGGGGCGGAGGCGGGGGAGGTGTCTCCTCCTCCTCCTCTTCCTCCTCTTCAGCGGGAGGTGGAGGCGGTGGAGGTGGAGGTGGGGGCGGCGGTGTTTCCTCCTCTTCCTCTTCCTCCTCTTCAGCGGGAGGTGGTGGCGGAGGCGGAGGTGGGGGTGGAGGTGTCTCCTCCTCCTCCTCTTCCTCTTCCTCAGCGGGAGGTGGTGGCGGAGGCGGGGGAGGCGGGGGAGGTGTCTCCTCCTCCTCCTCTTCCTCCTCTTCAGCGGGAGGTGGTGGCGGAGGCGGAGGTGGGGGTGGAGGTGTCTCCTCCTCCTCTTCCTCCTCTTCAGCGGGAGGTGGAGGCGGCGGGGGCGGAGGCGGGGGAGGTGTCTCCTCCTCCTCCTCTTCCTCCTCTTCAGCGGGAGGTGGAGGCGGTGGAGGTGGAGGTGGGGGCGGCGGTGTTTCCTCCTCTTCCTCTTCCTCCTCTTCAGCGGGAGGTGGTGGCGGTGGAGGTGGAGGTGGGGGCGGCGGTGTTTCCTCCTCTTCCTCTTCCTCCTCTTCAGCGGGAGGTGGTGGCGGAGGCGGAGGTGGGGGTGGAGGTGTCTCCTCCTCCTCCTCTTCCTCTTCCTCAGCGGGAGGTGGTGGCGGAGGCGGGGGAGGCGGGGGAGGTGTCTCCTCCTCCTCCTCTTCCTCCTCTTCAGCGGGAGGTGGAGGCGGTGGAGGTGGAGGTGGGGGCGGCGGTGTTTCCTCCTCTTCCTCTTCCTCCTCTTCAGCGGGAGGTGGTGGCGGAGGCGGAGGTGGGGGTGGAGGTGTCTCCTCCTCCTCCTCTTCCTCCTCTTCAGCGGGCGGTGGAGGCGGCGGGGGCGGAGGTGGGGGTGGAGGTGTCTCCTCCTCCTCTTCCTCCTCTTCAGCGGGCGGTGGAGGCGGCGGGGGCGGAGGTGGGGGTGGAGGTGTCTCCTCCTCCTCCTCTTCCTCCTCTTCAGCGGGCGGTGGAGGCGGCGGGGGCGGAGGTGGGGGTGGAGGTGTCTCCTCCTCCTCTTCCTCCTCTTCAGCGGGAGGTGGAGGCGGCGGGGGCGGAGGCGGGGGAGGTGTTTCCTCCTCTTCCTCTTCCTCCTCTTCAGCGGGAGGTGGAGGCGGTGGAGGTGGAGGTGGGGGCGGCGGTGTTTCCTCCTCTTCCTCTTCCTCTTCCTCAGCGGGAGGTGGTGGCGGTGGAGGTGGAGGTGGGGGCGGCGGTGTTTCCTCCTCTTCCTCTTCCTCCTCTTCAGCGAGAGGTGGTGGCGGTGGAGGTGGAGGGAGGGGCGGCGGTGTTTCCTCCTCTTCCTCTTCCTCCTCTTCAGCGGGAGGTGGTGGCGGAGGCGGAGGTGGGGGTGGAGGTGTCTCCTCCTCCTCCTCTTCCTCTTCCTCAGCGGGAGGTGGTGGCGGAGGCGGGGGAGGCGGGGGAGGTGTCTCCTCCTCCTCCTCTTCCTCCTCTTCAGCGGGAGGTGGAGGCGGTGGAGGTGGAGGTGGGGGTGGAGGTGTCTCCTCCTCCTCCTCTTCCTCCTCTTCAGCGGGCGGTGGAGGCGGTGGAGGCGGAGGTGGGGGTGGAGGTGTCTCCTCCTCCTCCTCTTCCTCCTCTTCAGCGGGCGGTGGAGGCGGCGGGGGCGGAGGTGGGGGTGGAGGTGTCTCCTCCTCCTCTTCCTCCTCTTCAGCGGGAGGTGGGGGTGGAGGTGTCTCCTCCTCCTCTTCCTCCTCTTCAGCGGGAGGTGGAGGCGGCGGGGGCGGAGGCGGGGGAGGTGTTTCCTCCTCTTCCTCTTCCTCCTCTTCAGCGGGAGGTGGTGGCGGAGGCGGAGGTGGGGGTGGAGGTGTCTCCTCCTCCTCCTCTTCCTCTTCCTCAGCGGGAGGTGGAGGCGGTGGAGGTGGAGGCGGAGGCGGCGGTGTCTCCTCCTCCTCTTCCTCCTCTTCAGCGGGAGGTGGAGGCGGCGGGGGCGGAGGCGGGGGAGGTGTTTCCTCCTCTTCCTCTTCCTCTTCCTCAGCGGGAGGTGGAGGCGGTGGAGGTGGAGGCGGAGGCGGCGGTGTCTCCTCCTCCTCTTCCTCCTCTTCAGCGGGCGGTGGAGGCGGCGGGGGCGGAGGTGGGGGTGGAGGTGTTTCCTCCTCTTCCTCTTCCTCCTCTTCAGCGGGAGGTGGAGGCGGTGGAGGTGGAGGTGGGGGCGGCGGTGTTTCCTCCTCTTCCTCTTCCTCTTCCTCAGCGGGAGGTGGAGGCGGTGGAGGTGGAGGCGGAGGCGGCGGTGTCTCCTCCTCCTCTTCCTCCTCTTCAGCGGGCGGTGGAGGCGGCGGGGGCGGAGGTGGGGGTGGAGGTGTTTCCTCCTCCTCTTCCTCTTCCTCCTCTTCAGCGGGAGGTGGAGGCGGCGGGGGCGGAGGCGGGGGAGGTGTCTCCTCCTCCTCCTCTTCCTCCTCTTCAGCGGGCGGTGGAGGCGGCGGGGGCGGAGGTGGGGGTGGAGGTGTCTCCTCCTCCTCTTCCTCCTCTTCAGCGGGAGGTGGTGGCGGAGGCGGAGGTGGGGGTGGAGGTGTCTCCTCCTCCTCCTCTTCCTCTTCCTCAGCGGGAGGTGGTGGCGGAGGCGGGGGAGGCGGGGGAGGTGTCTCCTCCTCCTCCTCTTCCTCCTCTTCAGCGGGAGGTGGTGGCGGAGGCGGAGGTGGGGGTGGAGGTGTCTCCTCCTCCTCTTCCTCCTCTTCAGCGGGAGGTGGAGGCGGCGGGGGCGGAGGCGGGGGAGGTGTCTCCTCCTCCTCCTCTTCCTCCTCTTCAGCGGGAGGTGGAGGCGGTGGAGGTGGAGGTGGGGGCGGCGGTGTTTCCTCCTCTTCCTCTTCCTCCTCTTCAGCGGGAGGTGGTGGCGGTGGAGGTGGAGGTGGGGGCGGCGGTGTTTCCTCCTCTTCCTCTTCCTCCTCTTCAGCGGGAGGTGGTGGCGGAGGCGGAGGTGGGGGTGGAGGTGTCTCCTCCTCCTCCTCTTCCTCTTCCTCAGCGGGAGGTGGTGGCGGAGGCGGGGGAGGCGGGGGAGGTGTCTCCTCCTCCTCCTCTTCCTCCTCTTCAGCGGGAGGTGGAGGCGGTGGAGGTGGAGGTGGGGGTGGAGGTGTCTCCTCCTCCTCCTCTTCCTCCTCTTCAGCGGGAGGTGGTGGTGGTGGAGGTGGAGGCGGAGGCGGCGGTGTCTCCTCTTCCTCTTCCTCCTCTTCAGCGGGAGGTGGTGGCGGAGGTGGCGGAGGCGGAGGTGGGGGTGGAGGTGGCGGAGGCGGAGGTGGGGGTGGAGGTGTCTCCTCCTCTTCCTCTTCCTCATCTTCAGCGGGCGGTGGAGGCGGCGGGGGCGGAGGTGGGGGTGGAGGTGTCTCCTCCTCCTCCTCTTCCTCCTCTTCAGCGGGAGGTGGTGGTGGTGGAGGTGGAGGCGGAGGCGGCGGTGTCTCCTCTTCCTCTTCCTCCTCTTCAGCGGGAGGTGGTGGTGGTGGAGGTGGAGGCGGAGGCGGCGGTGTCTCCTCTTCCTCTTCCTCCTCTTCAGCGGGAGGTGGTGGCGGAGGTGGCGGAGGCGGAGGTGGGGGTGGAGGTGTCTCCTCCTCTTCCTCTTCCTCCTCTTCAGCGGGAGGTGGGGGTGGCGGGGGTGGAGGTGGAGGCGGAGGTGGAGGTGGAGGCGGAGGCGGGGGAGGAGGGTTGTTTGGATTTGCAACTGGTGGTGTTCGTGACGGAGGTGTGAACACTCTGGGTGGCGGGGGTGCTGGTCTATTATTTGCGGATGGAGGAGCTCGCATAGTCGGTGTTACACGTGTTCGAGGGGCTGGCTGTCGAGCGGGTCGTCTACCAGCACTTGGACGACCATTTTGCGGTGCTGGTGCGGCATCGACAATTACTGCCGACACAGCTGCGAGGAGAATGAAGGCGCGAAAGAACGGTGTAATCATAGCCGGTGAAGCTGCCTTGACTCCCTTGAGAACGTTATCTTGGATGTGATAGCCGTGGGCTGTTCCTTCTGCTCTTTATACTGGGACCGGACTTGCATTTCTTTGATCGCCGACGTCAGCTGCAGTGATATCTGGTTCGCAATGAGACTGGTACATACCGCTGTATTCCGCCGCCTCCTTCATGCCATCCGTCTTGCTTCCGTCGTTTACTTGGCCTTGCTTCCACTCAGTCGTCATTAAGTGCTATCCAATCAAAGTCAACCTGAATGTGGAACACTTTAGTGTCGTAATACACATACACATTTTTTCCCTCATCCCTAGCTGTTTCGCCTTGCTTTACTTCTGCTCGGAGCTGATGCATTCATCCATTCATGAACATCGTCGAGCGTACGATTCTTCGACGTGCCTGACAAGCCAACGCAGTGGATGTGTTTGGAAATCCGCATGATTCCGTGTCGGTAGCGTAGGTTGGTGAGTCTTGGCACGTACGAGTTCGATACAACCTGTTATTGCATGCAAATGGTTCTTGCTTCCGCTATGTTTTGTCAATCGATCAGAATGCATACGAAAATCAACCATCGTACCTCGTCCCATTCTTCGATGCGGATGAATCACCGGTATGCATCGCGTTATCTTGACTCCAGGGTTCTATGGGCAAGGAAATGATCATCGAGCCCAAATGGTCAACTTGAAGTTCTGTTCCGATTCCAAGCATGAGTGTCACGCTGTCACGGTGACGAGGTGTCGTTAAGCGCCCTCTTACACTGCAGGCGCTTGGAAGCTCTCGCTTTCTCAACCCCCTCCTAACTCTCCTTGTAAAACTGAAAGGCATGGCATTGCAACTCGTAAATAGGCTCATAGGTGAGTTACCCGTGCCTGAGCTATGTATTTCCGCTGACTCTGCCAACAGTCCCCGTGGGCATTGCTGCCGCCCTCGTCCAAGCAAGCATCTACGATGTTCCCGGAGGCTACCGTGCAGTCATGTTCGATAGGTTTTCTGGTGTCATGGACGAGGTCAGCCTTTCTTGGGCGCGGTTATAGCGTTGTATTGATGCATGTGCATAGGCAAAACCCGAAGGGACACACTTCTTGGTCCCCTGGCTGCAACGCGCCATTTTATATGACTGCCGCGTTAAGCCCCGAGTAAGCAGCAGCCCTTGCCTCTCTGGGATTTCGTGTGACTGAATGTTATTAACATTCGAGTAGAATATCTCTACGACAACCGGTTCAAAAGACTTGCAAATGGTATCCATCACGTTGCGTGTGCTGTCCCGGCCAGACGTGAAGCACTTGCCAAAGATTTACCAGAGCTTGGGGATGGACTACGACGAGAGGGTGCTGCCGTCTGTTGGGAATGAGGTGTTGAAGAGTATAGTGGCTCAGTTTGATGCAGCGGAGTTGATCACACAGCGGGAAGTGGTGAGTCCCGTGTGACCTGGTTAGTGGGGGCACTGCCTAACGCCTGCCCTACTGCTCAGGTATCGTCGAGAATTCGGGAGGATCTTTTGCAGCGCGCCGGAGAGTTCAACATTACGCTGGAGGATGTCTCGATCACACATTTGACTTTTGGCAAGGTCAGTAAGGCGTTCGACTACTAATTGGGTCGATGCAGTCTAATCACATATTGTCGCAGGAATTCACCCAAGTAGGGACCCCGTTCATTATCTGATTGACGCATTGCTGACGGTTCTGCAGGCTGTCGAGGCGAAGCAGATTGCCCAGCAGGATGCTGAGCGCGCCAAGTTCATTGTTGAGAAGGTCAGTAGGGAGCTGTGTCTGAAAAGGTGGTGCTGATGCCTGGTTGCAGGCCGAGCAAGAGCGACAAGCAGCGGTGATCCGTGCGGAAGGAGAGGCTGAGGCTGCTGCGACGATCTCTGCGGCGTTGAACAAGGCGGGGGAGGCGTTTGTGGCTCTGCGTAAGATTGAGGCGAGCAAGGCGATTGTGCAGTCGCTGTCGAACAACCCGAACGTGGCGTACATCCCGAGTGGTGGGGGGAATGTGCTGCTGAATGTGCCTACCGAGCGTCGATAGTATACTTAATGGATGGTGTTTGCCGGGGATTGCCGGGAGTGGGCCTGTTGTCGCTCGCCTGTGTTTCTGTTCAGCACCGCCAGTGTCTCTCAGTCTCGTCTCTGACTGTCCTCTACTGTCTCTCTATTTTCCTCTCTCTCTCTCTCCGTTTCCTTCTCTCTCTCCTCTCCTCTTTGTTCCTATCCTCTCTCATCAACTCTCTATCTTCTGACCTTTTCTGTGTCAATTTTTCATTCTGTAATTATCGCCCTCCATCGCCTCGTCCCCCAGCTCTAAACCTGACCTCTCTTCCCCCTCAGCCTCACCCTTTCCTTATCTTCCTGCTATCATGAATCCCATGAGTCCCATGGGCATGCCTGAGGCCCCCGTACGTCCCGATCTCTCTATATGCATCTTCTCATCCAACTGATCATCCGCTTCTGATCTCTTCTTCTACCCTATGTCCCTCCGCATCGACGTCACCCCTCTCTCCGGTTCCCTCCTTCCTGGTGTCTATCCTGTCGCACAACCATCGTCACAGAGGCGGGCTCATCTTTACGTCGGCAACTTGAGCCCTCGTGTTACAGAGTACATGCTTACAGAGATTTTCGCCGTGGCCGGTCCCGTTCAACATGTCAAAATTATTCCCGACCGCAACTACCAGCACGGTGGTCTCCACTACGGCTTCGTCGAATACGTGGATATGCGCTCCGCCGAGACCGCTCTCCAGACTTTCAACGGGCGCAAGATTCTCGACACCGAGATCCGCGTCAACTGGGCCTATCAAGGCCAACAAAACAAAGAGGACACCAGTGGCCACTACCATGTCTTCGTCGGCGATCTCAGCCCTGAAGTCAACGATGAGGTCCTTGGAAAAGCTTTCAGCGCCTTCGGCACCTTGTCTGACGCTCGCGTAATGTGGGACATGAACTCGGGCAAGTCTCGTGGCTACGGTTTCCTTGCATTCCGGGATAAGACGGACGCGGAGCAGGCTATTGCAACCATGAACGGTGAATGGCTTGGTTCTCGTGCTATCCGCGTCAATTGGGCCAACCAGAAGACTCAGGGTGCACCGCCCGCCGCTCCAGGCCGTCCAGTTGGTGCAGGTGCAGGAGGAGGTATGGGCATGGGTGGTGCGCCCGCTCCGATCAACTTCCAAGGCGGTCCCATCTCCTACGAGTCTGTCGTTCAGCAAACCCCCGCATATAACAGCACCGTCTACGTCGGCAACCTCGTTCCCTACTGCACCCAGGCAGACCTCATCCCCCTCTTCCAATCCATTGGTTATCTGTCTGAGATCCGCATGCAGGCTGATCGCGGGTTTGCCTTCGTCAAGCTGGACACCCACGAACACGCTGCCATGGCGATCGTTCATTTGCAGGGTCAGATGGTACATGGGAGGCCGATCAAATGCAGCTGGGGAAAGGACCGTGCTGATGGCGGAGTGGCAGTCAGCCCAAGCTCGTTGACATCCACACCTGCTGCAACACCATACGCCAACATGGTAAGCATCGCACCTCTTACGATACTCGTCACGATCTCCTCTAAAAGTTATCAAATAGCCGATGTACGGTATGCCTCAGCCAAATACTTATGGTCAATATGGATTTGGTATGTCTGCCCAGAGCTTCATATTAATGCAATCTCATGAAACATGCCATCTCTCATTTCAGCCGCTCCTGGACTTCCTAGCCCTGCGACGGCAACTGCTGGTGCAATGGGGATGGGAGCTGCTGCTCAAGCCGGTGCTACTGACCCGAACGTTGCTGCAGGACAGGCTGCACAGGGTCAGTGGGCCAGTGATCCATCGTATTATTCAAACTTCTGGGGCGGTGAGCACTGTCTCCTCTCCTGCTAATTTCGTCGTACTCAGCCGCTATTTCAGGTTACTATGGTCAGCAGGGAGCAGGTCAAGGCGCAGCTGACGGGCAACATCAAGGTGCCGCCTAAGAAGCGATTGTATATCTTGGAATGCTCGCTGTTCGCGGACAGCATCCAGCGTATTCGATTAATATCAATTTTGTCGATGTTTCGACCTGTGCTATTATGATAAAGTCATTCTCCAGTTGTACTCTCCCTCTCGCCCCCGCCATGTCCAGTGGCGATTGACCAGTCTGTGTGGTCTCAGATGTTACGTGCGCTTTTGTTGTACCGTTCGATCAGATTCACAGCGCAAATCTCGTCTTAGATCTAGTCAACGAATGGCATCCAGTAGGTATAGAATGTAAACTAACAGCCAAAAGTCATCAAACATCTAAGCCGCATCACCACCAATGGCGTCACCACTGAAGGACTGGCCACCCACACCAGCGGTTCCACCGGGGATGTTGGAGATGTCCTGATCGTCCTCAGCAACGTTGTTGAAGTTACCACCTCTATCGTTGCCTGTGTTGCCAGAGAACGCGTTGCCTCCGCCGAAACGCTGGGCTGAAGCAGCAAAGGTCAGCGTTCAGAGACTTTGCAAGAGTGGATGAACCGGCTTACGAGGAGCGTTGGGTGCTGGGGGTGGGGGCGGAGCTGCTGCGCCAGGCACACCGGCTCCTGCAACATTGCCAGTACCAAAGCCGCCTCCGTTGCCTCCGTTGCCTCCGGATCCGCGAGGGGGCTGGAACTCGTCGACATCGATCTCCCCGTTGTTAACATCACCTCCGTTGGCGGTGCCTACAGAACCAGAGTAGGCATTACCTCCTTGGCCGTTATCGCCGCCGCGACCTCCAGCAGCGAGACCAGAGGTAGAAAACCCTCCAGCACCAGCAAGACCACCGTCGTTATCGATGTCTCTCTTTCCGAAGTCAGAGTTTTCGAAATCGAAGTCGCTCTCGTCTCCACCGATGGCGTCCCCGCTGGTTGTGGTTCCAGCATCCCCCGCAGTATCTATTGGATTGGTGAGTATGTAATGCATACCATTGATGAGAAGGCTTACTGGAGATGGCAACATTCTCAATGTTGCTGGTACCGACGTTATCGATGTCTCCGCCATTGGAGTTCCCAGCGAAACCAGTGTAGGCATTACCACCCGGACCGAATCCACCACCGTTACCACCAACGGCATCTCCGGTGAACGTGTCTCCTCCAGTACCAGCCGTGTCTAGGAGATAATGAGATACAACGTCGACAAGAGGTAGAAATGGTTACTCACTACTACCGGGATCGTTGGTGATAACGCCGTCGGGGGTGTCGGCAACGTTAAACACATTTCCACCATTCACATTGCTACTCGATCCGGAGTACGCGTTACCTCCCGCAGTCTGTCCATCGCTCTGACGAGCGTAGTGCTGGTGAACGTGAGTCTTGGAATGGTGTTCCTTTCGCGACTCGAGCTCACGTCGTCGAACTGGCGTGCGCACTGGGGCATGGGGGAGGTTGGGAGCCTGGGGAAGGTTGGGAATACCATTGCCCGGAAGGTTGTTTGGCGTTGGGAGATTGGGAGAGGTAGGCGCACCAGCTACAAGAGTGGGGCTGACCGCTGCGGCCGCGACGATGGAAAAGGCGATGATGGGACTACGCATGGTGAGGGAGCGTGTGGACAACTGGGGAACGCTGTTGGAAGAAGATGATTAGGAAAGATTAGAATAGAGGATGTGAGAGAAGAAAAGAAAGAGGGATGGACGCCGACGCTATGTGTCCCCGGATATATATACTGCAGTATAAAGATTTCACTGTCCGCCGTGTCTTCTGTGAGTTCAGCTTGACTTGAACGCAACTTCAATAGAAGACTTGCCTTATTGAGCGTGCAATTCCCTAAATTAGGCAACAGACGAAATAAGCGCGCTAACTGTGACTGTCAAGATGGGATTGAACGCGAGGATCACAGTATTTCTGCGAAGAGCTTATTCAGATATCCAGTAATGGATTCGAACGGATTGCTCTCCAAAATACATGTCTTCGATTTCAACAATATGTGGTGAGAGCAAATATTTAGCGGCTGTGTGATAAATGATGACCTTGGCTGGTCCTGACATCCCCGAATATATCTTGTGTAAGGACTTGCGTGCCGCAGCTAGGGTGGCAGTGGTATTGGGGAGCGGGTTCAGCGGCGGTGAGCTACAGGGCACAAACATCGATGAGAAGTAAACTCATAACGAGTTTCTGAGTCTCATGAGCGCACATTCATTCAGTCTATTCTTTACAACGATCACCGCAGAAACTGAACGTGGACCTACCCGGTCAAGCTGATATCCCTCTTACCATCTGTCTCCCCAGGCCCCATCCGCGCCGAATGACTCCCAAACTGCATCGCCCTCTTCTTCCTCGCACTCGCCTCTACTAACCCAATTTTCCGAGCAGCTAATCGTAGCAATAACTTCTCGCCTAGTCCAGCCGCGAGTCTCGGATCCATCTTGTGGTGTACCGGAAGTTGAGAAAGGAATGCGATCACAGAGAGAGAAAGGAATGGGTGTCGTGCTTCTTTTCCGTGTGAAGAGATCACGCGGTCATCACGACCGAGGTTGCGAATTGGTATGCGGTCTATCTCAAGCTGGAGCTGTAATATGCCTGGTTAGAAATGAAGATGTCCGTGGTAACGTAGCTCGATTCATGCACACCTCTTCAATAATGGCCGGCCAACCGCCAGCATTGAAAACTGCACGATGTCGTCCATAACCGCCAAGCAACTCGTCAGACCCCAATCCGTTCAACAACACTCTCGCAGGACTGTCATAAGGTTGAGGTGCAGCATGGGGATGAGGTCGTACATGGCCTTTCCCTCGAGCTGCGAAGTATAAGGCAACGGCGAGACTCTAGGCGGTAAGTTGCTTGAGTCGAGAGAATGTTTGTGTTAGAAATAGCCTAGCGTACCAGATCCATGATCGTCCTACCCGGATACATGAGGGCCTCAACATGTCCACGAGCTGCCCGAGATTCCTAAAAGGATGTCAGCTCTTAGTAATGGCGGAAGAACGCAATGAACTTCTCACCTCATATGGGACGTTGATCTCAACCTGCGCGATTATTCAATGTCACACTCGTCCCCAAGAACAAATCATACGTACAAAATTCCACACTCTCCCCGGGCACAAACGTCTAAGCTCTTCAACCTCCTGCCTTCCAGTCAACCGATCTGGCACGTCGTACGCCACATCTATGCTCGAGTAGTCTATACGATATTTCATTTTGGCCTTACGTTCTCGTTTTGGCAGCCCACCGATGTTTCCCTCAGCCTCCACGAGAATCTTTCTAGGGTTCTCGAAAGCGACATTTAAAAGATCTATGGGTTCATCAGGTTTGATGTGGCTTTAGCTTCTGATGAGCGGCGACTCGGGTAGGCAAAGTACGAGGACGGGGCGTACCGGTCTGCCAGGAATGCGAGCACGGTGGAATCGATACCACCACTGAAGAGAACTGCGACCCGAGCGCTACCAGCACTGTCAATGGTCTGTATGTTGAGCTGAAACCCCTGGATGGATGTAGATACAGTGGCTTGCCTTCGCTGAGGAACGTTTTGGGTCTGCAGTCTGACACTTCTATCGAGGTGATAAATGAGATCGTCTACAGATGCGCTAAGATGCGGAGGTATTTCATCTAAATTCGAAGTAACCGGTGGATCATTTGGGAGAGCAGGGTTTACCCTGCCCGGCTCTGCCTATAACAAGTAATGAGCGGTGTATGGTTGCTTCAAGGTTCTATTACTTACGAACGGTAAGTTGTAGTTTATTCCTGACCGAGGGATATTGCCAAAGCAATCCTGAATTTCTTCAATGGTCTATTGAACCTGTAGGTCAAGAGCAATGTCAGAGATACATGACGACTCAACTGTACTCTCGGCGAGACGTCCAACGTCAAGATATTGGATCGACGAAGTGGAAAGCTCTTCAGGATTCAGCAAAGCGTGTGCCCCAACAGAGCTCGATGTGAGCACGAATTGGGGGGTTTGCACGGTAGGCATATGTGCCAGTAGTGAGCGTCGTCCAAGCGGGTCACGAGCAAAGAGAAGAAGACGCAGAAGAGGCTGTGGTTGAGTCTGCTATGAGCGAATCATTCTGCGATGAGCGAAGAGTCCGTACGCACGTGGTAGTAGACAAATGCATAACTGTACTAGAACATGTCAGAAAACATAATCTTTGTGAGAGGACCAGTGTACTTACGGGCCTTCAATTTTGCCAAGCACGTCTCTGAAACTTTCCTTTGTGCGCGTCGACCTGAGCAAACCAAAGAGGACAGCACCGTCGTTTTCACTAAGTAATATCTATGATCTATGAGCAGGAGCAGCTATGACAATCTGGACTCGCTTGCGTACTTCATGGCCTTCGAAGATCTATCTGACATGAAATTCAATTAACGTTTGAATGGAGAGATCAGGACCTACTTCGCCGTTCCAGCAGAATATGTGTCCATCTGAGCTACGATGAGGTTGGACGATAGGTTCGGTACCCCTCAGTCGTAGTTCTGAGGAGAAGAACGATAGCTTTATGGAGTCGATCTCGAGTGTGAAGGCATCCTGGGCGTCTGGGCCTGTAAGAAAGCTTATGAGTGACGACGGATGATTATCCGAAAGGAAGCGGTGACCTCGCGCGGCATTCTCTGCTCGTAGCTGACCACAGAGTTGCTCGAACTCGTCAGCTTGCTCCGAGCGGATTGCTGGAGTTTCACAGGTGAAGAAGATGCCGCACATGGAAGAGTCGATCAAAGTCTTTTGCTGGCCCAAGAGGCGAAGTTGACTGACCGGAAAGTGCCGAATGACTGGCCGTCAGCAGCTTTGCGATTGCCCACATCGTGGCACCTCCGTCCATCCGTATATGATACATTATACCCCACAAGACCGAGTTTTGATGGCTATTTCGCACCGGCTTCCTGAAGGGTGGCAAGTGAGCTGCCGGGTTCGGTTCCATGTGCGTAAGTTGAATGGATGTCACAACCATTGCGGGGCCATATATTGCGGCCTTTGGGAAGCGATATCGTCGCCCTTCCATCCAGCTCGCCCCCTAGTCTCCCTCGCCCCTAGTGATGTGGCCCTCGCTCCCAGTGATGAGGAAAATCTTGAGCATCGTATCCGTCGCGTTTTTTGCTGGCCGGACTCGGACGTGTTTTGCACAAATTGACTCTCCGGAATGGACTGTAGCGTACAGTAAGGTCCGCTGCGCACTGTTTATTCTCAAGTGTTGAACGCGAACTGATGTCCTACGCAGGCTAAGGTGGCGGTCCAAACGCTTAGCTTGTCTGACAAGGTCGCATTAACCACGGGTGAGGCATTCGCAACGCAGTGACCTTTGTAGAAGATCCCCTCTACCTTGGTAGGGGGTCTTCTAGGGGCACATCCGTACCCGTTTTCCGCCAAAAATCGCGTCACGTGAGTAATCACGTGTTTTGTCACGTGATCATCACCCCATTCATCCTCCTCTCGACTCTCGAGTCTTGACTTTTGAAATCTCATTGTCAAGTCTCAGAGAGGTTCAGCCACCATGTATTGATTTGTTTTGTATTTGTGTAGCAATTATGGAATTGCGGGGGTCAGTGAGCTGAACTACGCCAGTCAGCCACCAGCGGGGCCGGACCGGCCCCGCTCCCGTCGCGCCAAAAGCTGCCAGCGGAGCGAAGCGACGCCTGGCAGCGGTTGGCGCGACAGTCAAGTTATACATGAGCCAATGATATTAAAATTCCTGTACTCGCCCTCTCCGCAGCCTTGTGGAGGGCTTGTCGAGCGTGTACCAAGGTAGAGGGCAATGCCGCTTGTCGGCGCTAGTAGCTTATTGATTTGTTTTGTATTTGTGTAGCAATTATGGAATTGCGGGGGTCAGTGAGCTGAACTACGCCAGTCAGCCACCAGCGGGGCCGGACCGGCCCCGCTCCCGTCGCGCCAAAAGCTGCCAGCGGAGCGAAGCGACGCCTGGCAGCGGTTGGCGCGACAGTCAAGTTATACATGAGCCAATGATATTAAAATTCCTGTACTCGCCCTCTCCGCAGCCTTGTGGAGGGCTTGTCGAGCGTGTACCAAGGTAGAGGGCAATGCCGCTTGTCGGCGCTAGTAGCTTATTCTTGATTCCGTCTACTCGTTGCTAGGTGTCGGTCAATTATTAGGTGGGTGGATACTCATGACATTGATAAGGTAGTCTGACCTGATGATCGTTCTTCAGGCCCGTGTACGGGCAATATCCCAGCCATATCAACCATTAACTTTCCGGGCCTTTGCCTCGAAGGTGAGATCATTCAGATTGCCTGTATGCGATTGTGACGCTTTCGCGTTTCTCATAGATAGCCCTTTGGGAGTCCGAGGAGCAGACAAAGTATCCGCGTTTCCTGCGTGAGCACACTCGGCACATGACCGTGATGTACGGCTCACCAATATCCTTCACCTAGTGGGATTAACGCAGCGGCGACGTCAGTGTTCTTCGTCCTTTGTTGTTGTTTTTTCGCCCAAGCCTGAGTTTTAGCTCTTCCGCAGATTCAACAGAACGCTGATGAGAGCAAGAGGGTCTGCAATGGCCGCTGAATTCAGGGGGAAAGGTAGAAAGAATCGAATATCTTGTGCCAAAATCTGACGACTTCTCAGGGATTCACGTTCAACTTGGTCCCATGATGTACGTTGGAATCAGTACTCAAGACGTTGGATTGAGAATGGCTTTCTAGGAATTTGATGCGGACACCTGCTTCAGGACGTGCATGGGAAGGGTACGTGGATTTCCTTCTCCGTATACTATGCAATCCCGCTCATCGTGTGACCATAGATTCGGCGGAGATCCTTATCTTTCGGGCGAAGGTGCCTATGAGACTATCATGGGCATTCAGTCACAAGGTGTGCAGGCGGTTGCAAAGCATCTTATAAACAAGTTAGTTCACCAATCACCGGCTTTTCGCAACGTCTTTCCTGGGGATTAACATGTATGAAGCGAACAAGAGCATTCCAGAGATGCTAGCTCTTCCAATGTCGATGATCGGTAAGCACATGCCGTTGTCTACAATTTCTTCTCTCATGCTAACATCTGGATTTTAGAACTGTACGCGTCCTAAAACATTTTGAGATACAATGCTTATGTCCACCATCAGCAACATGAAATATACCTTCATCCAGTGAGTTCTTTGGAAGCTACATAATGGTATCTTCAGATACTCATGCACTCATGGGCTGGGATCTTTTAGTTTCTACGCAGCGTTCAGGCAAACGTTGCAGCAGTCATGTGTAGTTATAGTCAGTCAATTTCACTTCAACTTAGTTCCGCTGCTAATGTAATGACTAGATCAGGGTGATGCAAGTTTCTAATTTTTCGGGGGAATTGCCTGTTGACTTTTGGCTCCAGTAAATGGCACATACGCCTGTGAGAGCAACAGCACCTTGAATGGACTGCTTAAAACGGAGCTTGCATTTCAAGGATGTGAGTCTCCTGCTCCTTCTGAAATCTGCTTCACCCTAACCATACGATGAAGACGTGATGTCCGGTATATGGCTTCGATATTTACCTCATTTGGAGTAGCCCTGATCACATGAATCAGACTGGCAGGCCACGCATACGACCGCGGCATCTGTCAATAGCGGTCTTGATGTCAGTCAAACTACTCGCTCACCAAACACGCACCCACTAACTCTATGATAGATGACGATGCCTGGTGCTCCATTCTTATTCAGGTAGGCCGATGGCATTATTCTGGGAGGAATACCTGACTTCTACTCACGCCTCTTCTGCTTACATCTAGCATCTTTGGCGAAAGTCTTGTTCTTGCAGTTCAGTTGATGAAGACAGTTGCTGAAGAACGTATAACGGTATGTGGACACGATGGCACGCGTGCACTTCCTTGACGAGCGCAATCGACAGGATATGGCTACAAGAATTATGGCGGCTTGGTAAGAAGTGGTCGGCGTAGGCTGGACGATGTATTGATATGTCATCGTTCCCAGGTATCTGCTGGGTCAAGACACTGGATATCCCGAAGTGAATTTCGACTCGAGAGACATCTTGGGAATATTTCCCGCCTCAAAGCATGTTGATGTACAAGGAGACCACGCGAAGTGAGCATGAACTCTCACTGGTACCTTTGATCTTCCAACTCATCCTACGCTTTACTCCTCTCAAGACTCATACGCACAATTGGTGCTGCATCGACAGTATTGCTGAAGAATGCTCATAACGCCCTGCCATTGAAACTGCCCAAGTCAATCGCCGTCATAGGTTCGCCTTTACATGTCCCTACTTTTGATGCCCGGACTCACCGACCGGACGCGAACAGGTTCGGGAGCTGGCTCAAACCCATCAGGGCCAAATAGGTGATTGCTTCGAGCAGTCACTAGCAAATGTCTCATGCTGATCATTGGGCACGGACCTTCAGCTGCTTGTTGAATGCATGTAATAATGGTGTCCTTGCGATGGGATGGGGTAGCGGGTAAGACTTAACGGATCCATTCGATGCTCCATACTGACTCCCTGGCCTCTTGAATAGCACAGCGGGCTTTCCGTACCTCGTCGCGGTAATCATCTTATATCGTTATGGCTGATCTTCCGCTGATGTCCTTGCGACTAGCCCCTAGATGCGCTCACTACGAAGGCAAAGAAAGATGGTACACAAGTCACTTCAGCTTTGAGCGACTTTGATCTCCAGGCCGCCGCAAGGGCTGCCTCCGGGAAGGAAGTAGCATTCGTTTTTATCACGGCGGATAGTGGAGAGAATGGGCAAACGGTCGAAGGCAACGCCGGTGACCGAAACAACTTGCAAGCATGGCATGGTGGGGTAAGTCAATGATTAGCACGGTATACTAGCACCACCTAATATTGGCTGTTAGGATGCTCTTGTGCAAGCTGTTGCCCACGTAAATCCGAACACTGTTGTGATTGTTAATGCCGTCGGACCGATCATCGTGGAAGCATGGATTGACAATCCCAACGTGACCGCGTTGGTAAGATATTTATTATGTCTGTTTTATAGGCCACTCATTTTCATTTTCATTAGGTTTGGAGCGGTCTTCCTGGACAAGAAGCTGGTAAGCCACTAGCGTATCGGGCTCATGGTGATGTTCTCATTCACATCACACTAGGCGATTCGTTGGTGGATATTTTGTATGGCGACTGTGTTCCAAGGTCTGATGCCCATCAGGCGTTTGTGTGAGGTAAACCGACTGATAACTTTTCTCCTTCAGCGGTCGACTACCTTACACAATCGGGAAGTCTATCAATGACTATCCCGCTCAAGTTGACTACACCTCTTCAAAGGCCACTGTCCACATCAACTACACCGAAGGTCTTTTCGTTGACTATAGGCACTTTGATATGGTATGTCTTTGTAGATCGATTAATATTGGTATAGAACGTCTAAACCGCTAATCTCTCCCGGTAGGAGAATATCACCCCACGCTTCGAGTTCGGCTTTGGCTTATCATACACACAGTTTGAATACTCAACCCTGGTGCTAATGGGCTCCCCTGCAGGTGGAGTTTCACGTAGTGGTTATGGATCTTCCCTTGACCCGAAGTGAGGAGGTATTGCCCCTGTCAAATGGTTCGCCTACTGATCGGGTTACAGATTGCACGAAAAGGCGGTGACGGTGGCCTTCACTCTCAAAAATACAGGAGCCATCAGTGGGCATGAGGTGATTTATCCAACATCACACTGTGAACGTCCTCATTTCTGACTGACCGCCCTGGCGTGCGTAACAGATTCCCCAGCTCTACATCGCGCTCCCGGCTCTAACAAATTCTCCACCTTCGATCTTGAAAGGATTCGACTCCGTATTCCTTGCAGCAGGTGAAGTCCGCGCGGTAACATTCCAACTTTCTCGATATGACCTTTCCGTGTGGAGTGTAGTGAGGCAGAGGTGGGAGGTCCCAAATGGTGCGATCGGGGTAATGGTCGGACCTTCCAGTAGGAATCTACCCTTGAAAGCAACCATTTCCGCCGCGGGAGCGAAATAGGGGAAGATCTTGGCGACTGGTGTCTTTAGATTCACGAGAAAGCCTCCATTTTTGCTCTTTTCTTGGCCCTGTAGCAGTTTTTCTTCCGGCAGTGTATTGGTGGCTTGATTGCAGCCTGAGGCTGCGAAGAGCTTTCAGAGGAAGGCGGAATCTTGCAATGCTGATTGGTCATGGACTTATTCGGCCGAACCCGACGCCCGATTGGGATCTATGCACATTTTATGCAGCGACCCACGCTGCTCTCAAACTACACCCTTGTGCAAAAGCAGCACTTCCTCGATGTCCTCCTTAGCGTTGAGAAGATGGGCCCAAACTGGCTGTAGGCATCGGAACTATGCCACCCATACCGTTCGGCAGGAGAAAGATTGCTCATTAATAACACCTCCGTATGCCCAACTCCAGGCGAATTTGACTAAAGTTAGGAAGATCCTAGGTGGCAGGAAGCTCACTCTCGCGGAGAAAATTCTTTACAGCCATGTTCATAACCCGGAAGAAACTTTGGCTGATGGGGTGCCAAGGAGGGGGGCGACGTATTTGCAGCTGAAACCGCAGAGGGTAGCCATGCAGGATGCTTCTGCTCAGTACGTTCTTTAGTTTGTAGCAATAGACTAGTGTCGCTCACTCGGTCCATTGGTTAGGATGGCTTTGTGAGCCTGTGACAGACTGAACAACGCGCTCTCGCTGACATCTCCTCAGGTTGCAGTTCATGAGTGCAGGCATGAACATGTGTGCTGTACCCGCCAGTATACACTGTGATCATCTCATCCAAGCTTTGAACGGTGCAGAATCGGATCTGAAGGTATGCGATTACTTTCTCGACCGGTAATAGACCCTCTCATTTGTGGGGGCTTCAGAGGTCAATTGTTACGAACCAGGAGGTGTTTGATTTCCTGGAAAGTGCCGCTCGCAAGTATGGGATCGAGTTTTGGAGACCTGGGTCGGGGATCATTCACCAGATTGTCTTAGAGAATTACGCCGCTCCTGGTATGCTCATGTGAGTTCCATCGTGCCATACCGTCTGCATCAAACCTGAAATATCGCTACCTTGTAGGCTGGGTACAGGTACGTATCGAAGAAGTTCGTGCGACTCTCATTTCTCAACTGTCCGCAGATTCCCACACGCCCAACGCTGGAGGTTTGGGATTACTTGCGATAGGAGTTGGAGGTGCGGATGCCGTTGATGCGTTGACGGGAACACCATGGGAACTGAAGGCTCCACACATCGTCGGTGAGTGAATGCATTTAGAGATGAAATTCACCAAGCAGCTCACCATATTCGTAGGTGTGCACCTCACTGGAGATATGAACGGTTGGGTGACACCAAAGGATCTGATTCTCCATCTTGCTGGAAAGCTAACTGTTCGTGTAAGTGTCAAGACCTTGTAGCAGCATGTCATCGCCGCTTATACGTATTGTAGGGAGGCACTGGTCGTATCTTGGAGTACTTCGGTCCTGGAGTGTTCAAGCAGTCATGCACGGGCGAGTATACACCATAATCCGTTTATCGAGCGCATGTTGACTGGTCACTAGGTTTGGCGACGGTAGCAAACATGGGAGCAGAAGTTGGTGCGACGACATCCACATTCCCCTACAGCGCGAGTATGAGAGCCTATCTCAATGCAACCGGTCGGGCTCCTGTCGCGAAAGCGGCTGATGCTGCCGCGTCTAATGGATTCCTCGCAGCAGATGAAGGTGCAGAATATGATGAAGTTATTGAAATTGTGAGATCACTGTTTGCATCGTGCCCACGAAAGGTCCTCACAATTATGTAGAATCTTTCAGAACTCGAACCGACTGTGAACGGTCCATTCACACCGGACCTTGCGACACCGTTGTCCAAGTTTGGGGATTTGATTAGGGAGAAGGGCTGGAAGGATGAGATTTCTGCCGGATTGATTGGTTCCTGCACCAACAGCTCATATCAGGATATGGTGATTTTCTTGATTGCTGTCGTCGTGCATTCTTTGACATTTTACATCTAGACTAGCGTCGCAGACTTGGCGAGGCAAGCAAAAGCTGTTGGGCTCAAAACAACGGTGCGCAACATTCTAGCTCGAGCCTTTCTGTATACTTAGACTGCCGTCTCAGGTTCCATTTTTGTGCACACCGGGATCCGAGCAAATCAGGGCTACTATGGCACGCGATAACGTCACAAGTGCTCTCGAGGAAGTTGGTGCGGTCGTTCTGGCAAATGCATGTGGACCGTGTATTGGGCAGGTATAGAACAGTTTCAGTATGCAACTATCACCACTCACCCATAATTTCACTAGTGGAAGCGCGAGGACAAAAACGGGGAGGAGAATGGTATGTTTTGCAGTTCGTCATTGCAATAACTCAGCTTTTGATAAGCCACTAGCTATCCTTACATCTTTCAATCGGTAAGAGCTTGTCTTCAAATTATTTGATATCGATAATTCACCTGTATTCTCTAGAAATTTCAAGGCTCGCAATGACGGCAATAGCTTAACGATGAACTTCCTGGCTTCTCCGACTATCGTCACCGCAATGTCATTCGCCGGCAGGCTATCCTTCAACCCTGTCACGGACTCAATCACGCTACCCAACGGACAGCCCTTCAAATTTTCACCGCCTAGAGGTCAGGATCTTCCAGCCGATGGGTTCACTGCAGGGGAAGCGTCTTTCTACCCAACCGCTTCACCTTCACCTAGGCCGGAAACTGAGATAGTGATAAAGAAAGATTCGCAACGGTTGGAACTATTGGAGCCTTTCACCAGTCACTTTGGCAGCTTCAACCCTCGAGGACTTGAACTTCCTCGTCTTCAGGTTCTAATGCGTGTGAGGGGGAAATGCACTACTGATCATATCTCTGCGGCGGTAAGGGCATTTTGACGAAATATGGAGCTGATCTAAAAGCTTTGCGTATAGGGACCGTGGTTGAAATATAAAGGCCATCTCAGCAACATATCAGAGAACTTATGTACGTCCTCTCTCTTATTTTAAACAACCTCGAACTAACTCATCGTGAGCAGTGATCACGGTATGCTTTATTTTCCTGTATGAGGGAAGTTAGTACCAATGCTCGTCCTTTCGCCAGGCCACGAATGATGAAGGAGGCGAGGTAAATGAAGCATTCGATCATGATCACGACGCCACTCAATCAGAAATCGACACCATTCCCAACATTGCAAAGCGGTTCAAAGCTCGTAGCCAGCCGTGGGCCCTCGTCGTGGATGACAATTATGGTGAAGGCAGTGCGCGTGAACATGCAGCTTTGCAGCCGAGATTCTACGGTCTGTACCACTCCCCAGCGCATATTCTGCTAGACTCATCTGCTACTTAGGTTGTGCCATGATCATTGCCCGTTCCTTCGCTCGTATCCATGAGACCAATTTGAAGGTAAGTTCATATGTTTGCTGCTGGAACGAAGACGACGTTGACATTACTACTCTCATCGCAGAAGCAAGGTATCCTCCCTTTATGGTTTGCCGATAAGGCGGACTACTCTCGGATTGGCGCAGGCGACGCTGTCGAGACTGTTGGACTAGAGGATTTGCTGAAGGGTTCGAACACCGCGACCATCGCTCTCAATGTCACAAAGCGTACAGGCGAGACAATCACCATCCCTACCATGCACACTATGTCGAAGGACCAACTTCAATGGCTTCGTGCCGGTTCTGCCTTGAACCATATTCGTGCACAAATGAAGTAACGCATGCTTGTGTGTTTGTCCGACCTGACCCAAAATTACATCGTACAATCTAGAATATAATAACGATGCTGTAAATTATTTCGAGATGAGTGAATCTCCCAATCCACGGAGCTGAACCCTATCGCCCTCCGACAGCGATCGCTGCTTGAACCAAGAGACTGCATTTGATGCGACTTGCATGGCCGACGCAGGCATCCCTGCAAGCTGCGCAACCTTGAGTCCGTGACTGTCCCGGTTGATCCCTGGCCTTAAACGATGGGAGTATGCAAAGTAGCCATCCTGGTAAAACAACGTTAGCTGATATCTAGGCTACACGAGGCAACATACCGAGGCTTCGTCAATATCTGTGCAATAGAACTTCACTCGCTCGAAGGCACCGCTTCCCTTGTGTTCGTCAGAGTAGCCCAGCATATCTGAGAGCTCATGGAAATGAGTCGCAAACATGACGCGACAGCCGTTGACCGTAAGGAGATGGTGGATGGTGGCAAAAGCTATTGCAACTCCATCCACAACCGTAGTTCCTCTGCCAACCTCATCCATGATGACCTGTGCAGCAAGGTCAAGACAATGCATAGAATGAGCCATTATCTAACTGTAACCTTACCAAGCTCTTTGGTGTGGCTCTTCGCAGGATATCAGCGGTCTCCAGCATTTCAACCATGAAAGTACTCCTATCACGGAAAAGGTCATCTTTGGCGCCTATTCTGGAGAACACGCGGTCGACAATGCCCAACTCAGCAGATTCTGCGGGCACGAAGGACCCTGTTTGTGCCAGGATGGCAATCAATGCAGTTTGGCGTAGCAGCGTGGATTTTCCGGCCATATTTGGACCAGTGATGACATGAATCGGTCCATCTGACGTGAGGGACACCGTATTGGGTGTGAAGACTCGCCCTGATCCCAGCAGTCCCAATTCTACAGTAGGATGTCGTCCGGACTTCACTTGGTAGGACGTACTGTAATGGTGTTAGGTCCGAGTGGTATATCGAACAAGGGTTGGCTTACTCGTCTCGCATAATGGGTCGCACAAAATTGTGTTCTTCAGCGACGTTTGCAAAAGCTAGAGCAACGTCCAACTCATCGATGACGCTAGAACTTCTTCTGAGTTCGGTTGAATACGCATTGACCTTGCACATAAAGACTTTCAACAGAGGTGTACGCAGCAGATCGATATTACGGGACCGACCTCGTTACGGAGAACTCCAAGCGCTTCACGTTCCGCAGACTGAATGGCCACAGTGGTGTTCAGGATGTTAGCACCGAGAACAGACCACTCCTAACGAGGAATGAGATAAGTGAATAAGACGCATGCAACGGGCGCACCTGAAAAATAAAACTGCATGTACTGGCGGACTCAGTTAGCAGACTGAAGCTTGACGGGTTTGACTTGAGCTTTTTGCAGTCTCGTTTGGCGCGACCAACGTGAACGAAGAATCCATGTTGGGGAGACGTCCGCAAAGTCAAAGATGGCGCATCTGCAAGGTCGTCAGATTCAAAGCTGGATGGAAGACAACGGTAGTGCCTACTGTACTCTGCCTGTAACTCATGCTCAAGCTTGTCTCGGCGAAGCGTTAAGCTGTTTAGGGTCTCATGCAGGCCTTCCAGCGTCACAGAGAATCTAACGAGGGTAGCTCATTCAATATGATGAGCAGCAATAATAATCCCTGACTCACTGTGGACGTATCGACCACTCTCCTGCTCCATATGGCGAGACAGTGGCCGCAACCTCCGTCTCAGAATCAGAACTGATATTGTTGTCCGAGACATTGGAACGTCTCACAACGACTGTTGCAATCCGTTCAGCCAGAGCATGTAAATCAGACAGTCTGGATAGAAGTGAGTGAAGACATTTCCAGTCTTGGTCATTGACGATGTCACGCTCTTGCAGCTCTGCGTCCCATTCGAGGTCAACCCTCCTTCTGACAGCGTCCCAACGTCCAATAGTTCTCTGCACTGAGACCAGATCATCGAGATCTCCACGTCCGAGCAAGAATTTTTGTATGACGCGAGTAACGTCTTGGACTTCATATAGACTCTGCACTAAATCTGCTCGAAGGTGGGGGCGCGACTTGAAGAACGCAACGAGGGATTGGCGAGAATTGATCTCGGTGATCGATGTGCTTGGAGAACCTGCGAGGGAATGTCAACACAGCGATTGGAGCCTATGTTGGGCTGAACGCACATAGCCACCGCGTTAACAATCGTGTACCCCCAGTAGTGACCGTCTTTCGGATAACACTGAGTAAACTACCGGTGGTCCCCCCTTCCGCCACTGTTTCTCTTATCTCCAGAGCCTTGATGGTGTGAGAATCAATCTGCATCCGGGGCATAAGGTCCTCCCTTCGTGGCGCCATTAAGACTGGCATGTGTTCCCGCAGGTGTTCCCGCATAAACGACGTCAATATCTGCATCGCCGCCACTTCAACGGCGGTAAGGGACTGTGGCGAAGGATGCTGCTGGAGATCGGATAGTGCACCGGCCTTTTCTTCTAAGACACGATTCGCGGGTGTGACCACTTCGGTAGAGATATATGACATTGGGAAGTTTTCTTCGGCAAGTGTTTGCAGAAGATGATGGCCTGATTCCTTGCGCGACCTTTCAAGTACGACTTCCTTGGGATTAATACGCACCAGATGGTCCAAGAGACCGTCGGGAGGAGTCTGCAGCGTGAAGAAGTCTCCAGTAGAAACGTCGATCCATGCCAAACCAACTGAACGGTCATCCGAGACGTCCTGCGCCACGGCCAACAGGTAATTGTTCTCGTAAGGATTAATGAACGGTTCATCGATGAGTGTACCAGGTGTGACAATCCTGGTGACTCGACGGTCAAACCCTCCTTTTGGACCTAGGGTGGGGTCGCGCATAAACTCCTCGCATATGGCGACAAAGCGCTTTTGCTGCTGCACAAGGACTTTGAGGTATTTGTCAAGGTGAATGAGCGGAAACCCGCACATGGGAACGCGGCCACCGCCCCATGATTTCGTGGTTAATTTTATGTTTAGCAACCTCGCCACGTCGGCGGCTTGCTCGAAATATGACTGTGGCATTAACCTCTATCAGTAACTCGCGCCATAAGTAGATGGAAGGAAAGTACTTCATAGAATTGGCCCACTCTTGTTAGTAGTATGCAGTGAGGGAATCGGGCTAGATTGGCGAGAATTTCGTTTGCCAGTGGCGTCTGGGGGACGGGAGTGGGGGGTTCTACACAACTCACGTTATTGGTACGGACCTTTGCTGGAAACCTGTAGGAATATACCTGCATGATTCGTCTTAGTTCGACGTTTCCGAGTAATCATCAACGATGTATTGGGGAGGGACTCCTGGTCAATGCATGAAGGTGAAGGAGCTGGCGCATTTCACATCAGTGTTTGCAGAAAATGGCCATTTGGGGTTCATTGATCGGGACGAGAACAAGCAGAAAAGTGAGTAACTGGCTAATGTGCGTCTAGGGAACTGCTTGGACACACTAGTTTCTCCGAGACCTCCGTCCCAACTCGCCAGAGAGGCAGTAGGGAGACCAGCGGTATCAAGGAGGGTCTTTGGTAAGTCTTTCAACCTCTTCCTTATTTTTGTCGCTGTTCGTCTCGGGATAGACGAACAGTCGCCACTGTCACTTCCATAACAACGACGTCGGGCAGCACAGTTTGTGAAAGGAAGAAGCTGAGGAATACGACAATTTGCAAAGCCTCTGCATGCTCGTCCCCACAGTGACAGCATCCGATGAGTAGGGGGAATAAGCAGTATCACTTAGTTCATGTTGAAATGGGCAGGTGTTGGGCGTGTTTGAGATACTTTTGCCGAGATGCCTAATGCGGATGTCGGAGTCTGAAACGGAACAGACCAAACTTGCCCAGTCCTCCTCGCTGTCCAACGACACGACCCCCCCGCCAACTCTCCAGTAACGAACCACAATCAGTCCCCTCCACCATGTCTTTCGCCGGCAGACGCAGAGGAAACAAAGTTAAGAAGGGTGTTCAGTTCACCGTCATGGTCGTCGGTCAGTCCATGGGCATATATTCGTTTTTTGTTTCGCCAACACTGACCTTTTCATCGCGTCTGTCGTTGACAACCGTGTCTGGTTCAACACAGGTGCATCTGGTACTGGTCGTACCACTTTCGTCAACACCCTCTGCGAGTCGGAGGTCCTCGCTCACAAGGTCTCAGACAGCCCCGAGACCGCTCACGTCGAGGAGGGCATCAGGATCAAACCTGTCAACGTTGGTGAGTATACCTCCCTTGAGACCGCCACAAAACATACCTAACTACGTCTCATACCATAGAGTTGGAGGAAGATGGCGTGAGGATTGCGCTCACCATCGTTGACACGCCTGGCTTCGGTGACAACATTGATAATGAGTTCGCGTATGTTCTCCACACTGTCTGAATAATCGAGTAGTTGCTGACAGGCCTTCAGCTTCCAAGAGATCGTTGGGTACCTCGAACGCCAATACGATGACATTCTCGCCGAGGAGTCTCGTATCAAGCGTAACCCTCGCTTCCGCGACAACAGGGTACACGCTCTCCTCTATTTCATCCCTCCTACTGGCCACGCGTACGTGCATTTATCTACTAAGATAAATTTCATACTCATCTCAATTCGAAGTCTGAGAGAGATGGATATCGAGTTGATGCGTCGACTCTCTCCTCGTGTCAACGTCATTCCCGTCATTGGCAAGGCAGACTCGCTCACGCCAAGTGAACTCCGAGGATTCAAGAAAAGGGTAAGTTCATTCGCTCCAAATTGAGTCTTCACGAGCCTTACGCCAGTCTAGATCATGGAGGATATCGAGTACTACGACATTCCTGTGTATAACTTCCCATACGATGTTGAGGAGGATGACGAGGACACCATCCAAGACAACAGTGAACTTCGTGTACGTATTTGAGGACATTCCACTTGCTATTTCTCTTGATATTGACGAGGTTGCAGGCGATGATGCCATTCTCTATCATCGGTTCTGAAGAGGAGGTCGAAATCGACGGTGAACCCGTTCGTGCCAGGATTTACCCATGGGGCATCGTCGAAGTGGACAACCCTAAGCACTCAGATTTCAGCCGTCTTCGCGGTGCCCTTCTCAAGTGAGAACCTCATCTTAATATCATTCTGCCCAGTTATTGATTTTCGGCTGTAGCACCCATCTCTCTGACTTGAAGGCACTGACACACGATGTTCTTTACGAGACTTACCGTACCGAAAAGCTGTCTCGCACTGTTCACTCCGAGACTCAGTATGTCGATGTGCTGTTCATTGCGCCTACGTGCTCATCCACATGTGTTTTCAGGGACTCCTCAATTCTTCCAGAGGAGTTGGCCACCCAGAGTGTGCGCCTCAAGGAAGAGCAGCTTCGCAGGGAAGAGGAGAAGGTGGCTTTACGCAAAACCATTGACATGCTACGATGTGCTGACAAGATTTCTAGTTGCGCGAAATTGAACTGCGGGTGCAACGCGAGATCAACGAGAAGAGGCAAGAGTTGTTGGCTAAGGAAGAATCTCTCAGGTCGGTGGCTTTTACATATGCATAGCGACGTCGAGGCTGATGGCAGTTTTTTTTTCAGGAATCTCGAGAGTCGTCTTGCCGCGCAAGGCTCTCAAGCCGAATTCCGCGAGTAATTGGACAAAATACCTCCACGATACCCCAGACCACCCACAATGGAGTCATCCTGCTCGTCTTATATCACTTGCCTGTGCTCCTCTCTTCGCCGTACCTTTCTATCCTCCGGATAATTGTCTACTTCTTCTCACTAGTACTGCTGGAAATGGGATACCCCGCTGCTCACCATATCTGGCTTGTTCGCCGCTCTCTTTTGTTTGTTCTTACCGTTCTCACATCTCGTTGTGGTCTCTCCGGTCAGGCAGAGATCCTTCCATTCCTTCGTTATAGCACCGGTAATAGTATGCTTTTGGATGGCAGTTGGCATGTTGGGATGATTTTCCTTGTCAGCCAAAAGTTAGATATTGCCAATTGTGACGTCTCGTTGCAACGCGTTTGCGAAAAGTGTGCCGGTGATGATCAGAATAGGTAGGGATGTGTCTGATCATCCATCACGGTGTGCGTATGGTGATCCTGACTTAGGGTACGTTTGAAGCAAACTGCAGATGAACTTGAAAACAGCGAATTGACCACTATTATCCCGATATGGACCTATGTAAAACTACAAAATAAAGTTATTAGCATTGGCAGCCTGAGTGTCTCCCCCCTGAGTCTGTCACCGTCTGCTTTGTCTGTCAATGCAGTCCTCCTCATCATAAGAGACGAGAGCGGTGGCGAAAACCGGTAAGAAAGAGCTGTCCATCTGTTTGAAATCGTTCTTGAGACTGGACACAGTTTCCCGAAATTCCCAATCAGGCTATCAACCGGCCCAAGCCTCCAGCATTTTGCGACTTCAACTTGTGAAACATTCTCTTCACCTCTTCACCATCCCGCCCTCCCTCTCCGTCGTCATCTGCGTCGAGCGGCAGCCGCCGCGCTAGCTACCGTCGTCACCCCAAGCGAATCGCGCCGTTGCGACCTGGCCATTCACCCCACACAGCTTGGTTCAACATCTGGTCGTCTTTCGGTGCCATTAATCCCGACACAGACAGCTAAGTCATTCCCAACCCATGCCAATGGAGCTCGACTTTGGCACTCGGCCTCTATCCATCCATAGGTCCCGCGACTGGCACAACCAAGGTCATGCCGGTCCTTCCACCAACGCGACCACTTCCAGTATCCTGTCTCGCAGACGCTCAACTGCTGTACATGTACCTCCTCCGGGACCCCCTCCGTCGCAACCTATACCGCATCTACCCCCTACTTTTCACGGTGATTCCTATGGCGTGCCATCGATTCCTTCAATTCCTCCTCACGACCCTTCCTTCTTTGAACCCGACGACGACGACACAGCACAACAATATGCGCGTCCCTCTCCCTCCGCAAATCTAGCCGCAGTGGCCGCTTTTTCACAATCCAGGACTACCAATCTCCCCCGCTCTATGACTGCGTCGTCCTCAACGGAGAATCTCTCAGATCCACCACCACCCTCCATGCTGCAGTCGGGTCCTAGATCACCTGTGCAGACCCACGACATCGTCCCTGATCGACTCTTACTGTCGCCACCTGCTCCTCGTACAAACGCGGAGCGACGACCTTCGTCGAGAAGTGCTCTAACAAGAGCATTGGAGCTTGCTCGTCAGGCAGTGCAACTGGATTCTACCAACGACGATCCTCACGGCGCCGTGCTAGCTTATGGAAAGAGCGTTGCACTCCTGAGTGAGGTTATGGAACGCGTTATGCGGGGCGAAGATAGTTCAGAAAGTAGCCGGAGAAGAAACGGGAGGCGGAGAAGTGTAGTTGCTCAAGAGGAGGAGGTGAGACGATTGAAGGCTATTGTGAGTCTTCGTTCAATCTTTGTTCAGCTTGTCTTGTCTGACTTGAATTGCGTTTTTGTAGCACGACACCTACGCGGAGCGTATGAATATCCTTAGTCTCATCTACAGTATCCCAATTCCAGATCATTCACCATCTTCGTATTCATCCTCCATCTCCGCTTCCACGGAATCTACCCGCCCATCTTCCCCTGCGTCAACTAGTCCGACTTCTGAGCTTTCCGATGAAGGCAGATCGCGAACGTCTTCGTTTTCCTCCAGAGAGTCTACAAATGACTTCCGGGCATCTTCTGAAACGGAGCGGATGCCTGCCGACCAGTCCGACGGAATGCTTGCCATTGGCACTGCTATGTTCACGCTTGACACTTCATTGTCCCCTCGAACCCCCGTTGGCCCCTCTACGCACCCATATGCGACACCGTCAACCATCACACCGAGCCGTTCGCCGATTGCGACCCCACCGCGCTCACAAATAGGCCGACCGAGGGCATCTTCGACCCTTCCTCCCCCTGCACCACCACCTACATCAACTCTGCCACCTGCCCCGCTTCCTAGTCCAGGGCCACCCGATTCTGCGCTGGATCTTGGTGGTCAGCCCGGTCCATCCAGACATCTTGACCCAGCAACTGCAGGTTCACGACAGCGAGGGCAATCCGTGAGCCACAGGCGAGCGGGATCGAACAGCAAGCTAACGGCGTTGCAGGAGGAGGGAGACAAACGGGACGACCATTCACAATTCCAGCGTGATCTTGCACCAGCGATAGACCCGGAAGAATCTGACCGTCAACGCCCTTGGAAGCGCGACTCACATCCACTTCCACCGCTTCCATCACCCTCAGCGTCATCTATTGAAGTGATTACCCCTCGAAACAGGAATAGTGGTGAATATCCATCCAATACCCCGCTGAGCGCATCACATTTCATCGCGAGACCACGAGGGGATTCAACGCTCTCTACTCGTTCAGAACTGATTCCTTCCACGACGCAACTCCCACTTATTAACTCTTCCACAACAATGGGTACCATATTCCAGCGAAGGAATAAGACGTCAGTGCCGCCGTCTTCTCCTGCATCCGGGACGACATCACCCACCGAGTCGACATCCTCTGCTTCCGTGCCAGCAATGAGCAAGCTTACTGCATCATCCCTACCTGCGAGCACGGCTAATTCTCTTGGAATGACAGGCCGTTCCAGGGCATCATCACAGCCAGGTCGTCGGCCAAGTGTTGCCCCCAGTTCGTATCCCTCGCTCCCCACCTCCGTTGCGCCTACTCAAACGACAGCGCGGAAGGTTTCAATACCGTCCAAACTAAATCCTAACGCCCCTCAAATCACTATCAATACCGCTTTGTTTTCCCCTCCCCTCCCCTCCTCATCGGTGACAACGCCGCTTGTCCCTCCTCCTCCAATACCGCATGCTAACATTCCTAATGCCCCATTATCGCCTCTCCCACCTTTGGCGCCACCTGACCCTCTCCGAAAACCCTACCACATGATGAACCTCCTCCGCCAAACAATGTCCTCGAAAACGGGCGGGTACGTTACTCGTCGATTACACGTTCCCCAAGAAGTGTGGTCACAAGGAGGTGCCAAGCTCTCTAACATCCCTGAAAAGATCCGGGTTGTTGAGGTGCTCTGCTCGGCGCTGGAAGAGCTGCAGACATGGAGTGTAGAGTACTTCGGCGCGGGGAACGTCAGCAGTGGTATGGTATTGGGCATTGGGAGCATCGGAAAGAAAGAAGGAGAAGCCTGGGAGACTAAATTGGAGGAGTTTTCGAGTGTGTGTGACGGGGTGGTCGGGAATTTTGGAAAGAAGTTAGGTGTAGGGGAAGGTTTTGTTACGAAGAAGAGCAGTGGTGTGAGTCTTACTCACCCGGTATTGATATGTCTTGTCTCACACATACTTCCTTCATGCAGATGACTTCATGGGGCGGAAAGCTGACGCGACAATTCGACAAGTTCACGAATGGAAAGAAGTATGTTGCATTATCTTCTTCGTTATTAACGACCCAGCTAACAACCCCTTTCTCCAGTCTCGACTCACCAGCGACCTACGTCCAGGGTTTGACCAGGTTATTCGCGCAGGCACAGATACTGGACGAGCACACCAAAGCTCTGCTCCAATCTCCACCCGCACCGCTTTATGCTTCCTTCCCTCCCAACCTCCTCGCGGCACTCGATTTGAAGCTCAAGCATGCGTCAGAGTTTTTTGCGAGGGTTGTCTTGACGTTCGTCATTCGTGACATGGCCCTTTTGCTTGACAAGTATGTCAAGAAATGCGAAAAGTGGCTTGCAGAATAACTGGCTGTCCCCGTCATTCGCTCCCGCTTTTCACTATGTGTTGTTGTGTGCACAATATCATCATTCATACCATTATCGCCCTCTCATACCTCTTCTTTTTCATGCAATCGAGTAACATCTGTGACAGTAATGGAGCTGACATACGCATTGTAACTTTATGCTCTCAGGATTAGAATGTTTCTATCGGATTTTTGTCTTTCTTTTCCTTTGTCGTGTCTTTCCGTCTTTCCTGGTTTTATACGTTGGTCATCTCTTCAGAGCTTCAACCATTGTCTTTGTGGTGCTCACATCCACCAACGACATGTTTGTCTTCGTGTGGCATATTATCCATAGGTGTCATCCTGTTTCTCGATACCTTTTGCTTCAATAATTGTACATATCTCAATCAGAACGTTCGCCTGTAATTTGCACATACCCGAACCACCTCCCCACATGAACTGTAAATCAGAAGGTTAATCTCATTGCAGCATGAAATCCAACAACACGCTACGGAGAGAAGTCACGGTGACAATAGTGCTATAAGTATACTACACAGCCTGGTGATGGACAGCGAGGGCGAATACAATACATTACAAAGAAATATCTTACATTGAGAAGGTGGAGATATAAATTATCCAATGAGGAAGGCCGAGTAGCGTACGCCATCTGTGTTCAACGAGAACGAGTATAGGTGAATGGGACGGGGTCCATAGGGATGTGTTCTGGTTCGGGCGTAGGCTCCTTTCCACGCAGTCTATTGATAATCCTCAAACGAAGGACTGTTAGGAGAGAGTCATCAGCGAGAAGAGCGTTGAAGTATACGATAACACTCACGGAGGTCATGCCGAGTATTTTCATCGGGCATTTCCTCGTCTTCGGAATCCTCTAGAGGATCAGTGTTCATGACCATGTAGAACGCCTCTGTATATCAGCAGGCTGTTAGGCAGGTCGTACCAGATAAAAATGTAAGAACACTCACGCTCTAGTCCCTCTCTGCGCAGTGATGACGGAGCAGCGGCCGAGTTCTGCCTTGAGTAAACTGACGGTCTGTCATGCGAAGAGGAGTGCCTCCGTAATGGTGCCGGTGTAGGAGGCTGTCGACGTTCGCGAGGCTTCCGCTGACGCGAGCGACTGGGTCCACCTTCCAAAGTCTGTAACGCAGGCTGGAGGGGACTACGAGATCGATTGGGGTATGGGTCTGCAGCACCGCGTGCACGAGCCAGTCGAGATGCCGGAAACATCAAAGGGAACTCTTGTTCATGTTTCGTACGACTGTGCGTTTGTGGCATGGGTGGAGTGGCCGGTATGGACGCGAAATAGGAACTTGATGGTATCGGCGCAGGTGACGGGTGGTAGGATGAAATCGTTGGGAACACACTAGTGGAGGAATGCGCTGACAGAGGCATTTGAGCAAGAGATGGCCGCTGTCAAACGAGAACGTACCTTTCAAGGATAAGTTATCCTCAAAGAATATTTGCTGGCTTGGCGTCGAATCTCTATCGTCTGTACCGAGTTTAGACCCGCCCGCCTTCTTGCGACCTGTGGCTAGTCTAGCTTTGCCGCTCCGGCTCCTTCCTTTCCCGGGTTTCTCTCGCGGTGCATTTCCCTCAGGGAGCTCCTCGCCTGCATCCTCGGCCTCCTTATCCTTCTTAGCCATGAATACTTTTCTTTGGGCTGACATCCTCTCACCCCACTCTTTCTCGTCGGCGGGTTCGATATTTTCCTCCACAGCTTCTTTCTCCGAGATCATCACAAGCTCCGGTATCTTTCCTGGATGCAAACGAGCGTACTCATCCTCGAAAGGATTCGGGGATGGCGCTTCTAGATAGTGGTAGCACAACCACAATATTGCACGTGCCCGCGACTCTGATGAGATATTGACCGGACAGAAGAAGTCTAGCATGTCATGCGCAGTCTGAGAGCCGAAATGCGTCTGTGCGATGATCTGAATGGAGGGTAATATGAGTAACAGTAACCGCGAGAAGTATCAACTCGCTTACCGCGGCGTGTCCTGCAAACACAAACATCATATTCACTATACTCGTCGCTGGAACCTCACCCGACCGCTGCGATGAGAGTCAGTAATGGTACCGTGAGTATTGAGAGTGTGCAACCAACCGATCTGGCCAGCACATCCGCTGGTGTGAGAGGAGGGTTTTGGCGTTCACTTGGAGTGAAACAGGACTTGAGGATGTTTTTGATGCGAGGTGCGTCCTGCAGATTACCATCGGTCTTCTGCAGCGAGGGAACAGGATGGTACGTCCTCAAAGCCGTCCTCATCTCTGGAAAAACTTCATCCCCAAAAGCGAACCCTATTAGCGGACTCAAGACCGGTTAGGCACAAGAGCCACTTACAGGCCATGGTGGTATTGATCCTGCCTACGTTGGAGAGCAGAGATATTTTGGAGAACTCAACTCCAAACTCGGGGGTATCCAAGAGCTTGTCCTTCGTGACCTTTGAGCATTTGGCGGAATTTACTAATGCATTGACGTAGAGGTCCCTGAAAGTGACTTTGGTACCAGCAGGACGTCCACGTATCGTAGGGTATGGATCAGTGAAGACTGCGTTGGGGTTTTCAAAGAGATGACAGAGCATGTTGAACTGTATGTCCTGTCGTGTCAGGGGTTCGCCGTCTAGATGCTTGATTGCAAGGGACTTCCTGTACGGTCCCTGTGGCCTGCAGCTGGTGTGAGAACAAGTGGCAACGTGTCAGGTAGTACCATACCCTGCGTTCGGCATTTCTTAGAGAGATGCCAGTACCGTGCAAGACAGAAGAGTGTAGAGGAATGAGAAAGTAAGAACAAGAGAGGATATTTACCGACGCAGACATGCAATTCGAGCAAGTCCAACGAACTAGATCCCGCTAGTCCAAATCAGGCCACGAGCGAGATCCCGATCAGATCTCATAGCCTGCAGGCAATACTCTCTTTTGGGCCTTTCTCCGGGCCACCATGTTCACGATGGAAATCTTCCTCAAAATCATCCTTAGTGGAGATTAAAGATTAAATCGTTCATCACTCCGTTTGTCTTCGAGCTCGAGCTCACCAGTACCTCAGTTGTGACAGCTTGGAGTGTACTTGGAGCAGCCCCGCTCGCGCCAAGAGCCATTCATCGTTACAAAATACCCTCTCTCTCGTTGCAATTTCCTCATACCATCACCCAACGTTGACTATAGCTGCCAAGCTTCTCACATTGAGATGACTATTACAGAGCTAAACTCTCCCCTCTCTACTCACATTCGCCCACTTTCATTTCACAGATCTGCTTACGATCCACTACTTGACGCCATAGGTAGCCCACTGGCATTCACCCGTTTCTCCGCCGTTCTCATCTTACTCTACAGGAAATGCGCAAATTGTGCTCATTGGAGACGGCTCTCATGGAACATACGAGTTCTACGCGCATCGTGCCAACATAACGCAACGATTGGTCGATGAGAAGGGCTTCACAGTGGTTGCACTGGAAGCGGATTGGCCAGATGCATTTCGTATCAATAGGTATGTCTTTATCACCTAATTAGCTTGGATCCCATCCATTAATCTTTCGAACAGGTACATTCATGGGGGACATCGCTTACAGAGACACAAGGATACCGCGAGATCGTGTCTTGGGGAATTTGAAAGGTGCTGGAGGGAATGGGTTCACAGCAAATGATTTCCGTATAGCTGACAACACAACGTTAGATTCCCGAAATGGATGTGGAAGAACGAGGTTATGCCCCAGTTTATTGATTTTTTGAAAACATTCAACGCAGAGGTCATGAAGTCGACAGGCAATGCCGCCAATCAAGTATCCGTGTACGGTCTCGACCTGTACTCTTTACATCGCTCAGCAGAGCAAGTGGTCAATTATTTGGAAAGGGTCGACCGTGAGGCTGCGAAAGCAGCTAGGGCAAAGTGAGTTCACAGTTTACTGTTGGGAATGGATGGCATTAAGAACGGGTAATTTCGCGAACTTACCAGGTATAATTGCTTCGAACGATACGGAGAAGATACAACACGATATGCATTTGAAGCACAATTCGGCTTGTCCAAAGTATGGGGGCGACTCTACATCTCGGATAATCGGATAATCATTGCATCTCTCTACCTAGACATGCCAGCAAGAAGTGATACAGAACCTCCAGAACTTAGTTCGCAACCACCGGCAATATATAGAGGAGCAAGTGGCCGCCGGAGCGGCCGATGATCACCCTGCGTATGAGCAATTCATGGCAGAGATGAACGCTTTGCTTGTTCGCGACGCCGAAGAATATTACCGTACAATGATGCAAGAAGACACCAAGAGCTGGAATATACGGTACTTGAGCCTTGCGACACTAATATCCGTCGCGACTTGCTGAGAAGAATATGCCAGTGACGATCATTTCGCCCGAGCTCTTGTCGAGATTGTGCGGCATCTTGGATCAAGTGCCCCGGATGACTCCACCCAGAAGGACGCAAAGGTCGTTGTTTGGGCCCACAATTCTCATGTCGGCGATGCACGAGCGACCGACATGGGGAGAAAACGAGGTACGCATCTTCATCCTTACGAGCACTGTGCCCACGGGTGAACTCATATTCTTCTGTATGTATTAGGTGAAATCAATGTTGGGCAAAGGTGTCGAGAACTGTTTGGCGCTGACAACGTGTTCACCATTGGGTTCCTAACTAATCGCGGCACAGGTTGGTGCGATTTCTGCACACTTCAACGGCGTGAGCGTTGACATTGTGTCGTCGCTGCAGTCACAGCAGCCTTCGAATGGGATGAACCACCTCTGACTCGTACATTGAATCCTCCTATCGCCCAGTCTATCGAAAAGCTCTTTGACGAAACTGCCAATGATGACTGTTTCGTCATTATGCACAGGATTGAAGACTTGCCCGATGGGAGTGCGAGAAAGGTTGAGGTGAATCAAGAATTGACGAGGTACTTGTTCCATGACTAGTTTGGTTATTGTACTATCTCACGCAGCAATGACACAGGTTTCTGAACCGTCCGCGATACCAACGTTTCATCGGTGTTTTATACAAAAGCGCCACAGAGATCCCGTCTCATTATGCTCGTTGCATGGTTGCAGATCAGTATGATGCTGTCGCGCATATAAAGGTTTCCAGAGGCATCCAACCTTTGGAGCCGGAAGATGTCGATAAGGGATTGACGAGAGGAGAGTTGGATGAGACATATCCATTCGGAGAATAAGAGTTTAGGATCTGAAGAACCTGTACTGTCTATTCTATTTCTCGTGCCATTCCTCTCAACTTGGTGTGCCGTTGACGATGCGTCGTCTCCCATGATGCATGAACGTCAATGTTATAACAACGACCTCGGGTATTTATCTGTCAGTGGTTTCTGCCAGCGATTTTTCAGCCGCATCACCGTGTCCGAAGATTTCCCCGCTTTGACCCTAGCTCTTCTTTGTCTGGGCTTCTCTGCTACAGCCCGCTATCTATTGCAGAGTTTCCGACATAATATTAGTCTAAACCGCTATCAACAGAATAAATTCAATACATGCACATGCTGCACTGCGTCGTCACTGTACCAGCCATCGCCCGGGGGTGTTTTGTGTCGGAGGCTGATTATCCATCAACGACAACGCAAGCGGTCAGACCCATATTGCACCGGTTGCACTGGTTGTGGGCGGGAACCATCAGCAAGAGGACCGTGCGGCGCCATCAAATTGGCAGCCCGTCTGGGTTGCGTTCGCCCTTTTCTCTGTTTCTTCGTCTGACCACCGTCCTTTCTTCTTTTCCCCTTCTCTGTGATGCTGGCCATTGCTTTACAATTTTTGTAAATGGTCATTCATTCATTTTTGGTTTCCTTATTTCTGGTTCTTCTTCGGGTGGTCTCTATCGGTGGCGCTGGCGTTCCGACTGCAACAAGAAATGTTACCTTGACTCGCAACGACCCTAATGTCATTTTCTCGTCGGACTGGAGCAACGAGGACGCGTTCGGTACTCAGATAGCGTTTACGGATAAGTTGGGCAGTGAGGTCAGAGTGGAACAAATAGGTACGTCTGCTCATCAGTCGCCATCGTTCCCAGGACACTGATTGACCCTGCTTCTTCAGTCAATGCAACTGCCATACACTTTGTCGGTCTCAAGAGCCCAGTGGGATCGAGGGTTGCAGTATGCCTTGACTGCCAAACATCCCGCGAACAGTTCAAGATTATCGATGTCGCCGATCCAACTGCACAAGATCCCAGTCCAGTGAGCTTACGTTCCCTGCTTCTCGCGAAGTATTATCTCAACTTTGTGCAGTCTGTTCTGTTCTCCGTGGCGAACCTTGACCCTACGGTTCCTCATTCCCTTCGTGTTGTGAACTTATGGGATCCCGCATCGGGAGACTCGAGTAGCGTTACTTTCTTCGGCTTGATAGTGAGCTCTGTGCAAGATTCAAGTGAGTCATCATCAATGTATTTCGTCACAAGCTACTCACGATGTCGCCCTAGGTAGCAAAATATCTCCTGATTGTGAGCATTACAACCTGAATATCGACCTCGTTGCTCATGCTCAATATCTCTAGCAATTACGCCTTTGGACACGCCCACGCCATCGACACTTCCCTCCCTTTCGGTGCTCTCCGCATTCACGATTCCTACCGCATCTTCAGTGCCTTCATCCTCGACATCATCTCTGTCTTCGCTGGCGACCATACCTGCCTCCATAGCCACACTCTTGTCTTCGTCTCCGTTATCGACAACACCAACGCCGTCACTTACAATCACGCCGTTTACCAAATCCACCCCGATAAGCACGAACTCCCCGAACGATGTTATCCTTTCTATTCTGTCAGACATATTCGGGACTTTCGATGGAGACGATTCTGTCACGGCCACAAACACCCCAGTCGCCAGCGTGACAGTTGCGGTTACTGCTTCTACTACCGGGGAAGCTTCCACCTTTCCCGTCATGAACGTCCCTGGCGCAACTATAACAATCTCCGATGCGCCATTCACTGTCGACAGCGTCACCCAGTCGTCACCCACTGTGACTGTTTCAGTAAACCCCACTGCTGAAACGTCGGCATTTCCTATCCCTATTGGCACTACGACGACATCCACGAGTGGCGTTTCCACGAATGCTGTGTCCGCTACAAGGACTCTCACCATTGGGACGAGCGGCGCATCGAGCACGCCCACCGACACGGGCACCTCCACGGTCGCCAGCACCAGTACACCCCCAAGCAGTGAGACAGCTGAGACAGGCACCACCAACTCCGCCGGCTCAAGCAATCCAGCCACTTCCACTAACTCCGCTACATCGACGACTACTGTTTCAAGCAATTCAAGCAGTTCTGGTGCTCCTACCAGTACTATCGTAATCGTAACTGAGACGGTGGCTGCACCGACTGGGAACAATGGCAGCGGTGCATCTGTCACTGGATCGCAGCCTCTCTCTAAAGCGTTACTTGCGACGATGATCATTCTCATCACGGTCTTCATCCTCTGTCTGTTGTTTGGCATTGTGACCTTGATTTTGCGTTACCGCCGCAACCATGCTCGTCGTAATCAAGTCCAGATACCGGACAACGCGAGCACCTTGGAGAACGGTATGGCAGGGCCTGCGCGTATCACTCCGTTCGTGATGGCAGAGCAGGACTTATACCGTAACTCTTACACTGCGATGTACCACGGTGGAAACATCCCGGCTCCCATCTCCATGCCCGTTCCGCGCTTCGATCGAAGTAGCGTTTCGCCTCTTGATTTGGCTCCTACGCAAACGTACCCTCAACGGGCCCCTTCTCGTGAGTTCAAGTTTGTTACTTTATTGCAAACAAGCATTCGGCTGACATGATCTCGTAGCTTCAGACTCAGAGTCATCGTACGAGTCTGAGACACGTTTCAATCCTTCAAGAGAGAGTTCAGGGGGAAAGAGTGGTACTCCGGCTTGGGTTGCAAGGAGTCCTAGGTACAAAGTCTAGTTTAATGACCATCCATGGTGCTTTTTTATCTTTATATTTACGAGTTGGGGAATCGAATTGGTACTTAGGTCATCGGTCTTACATCCTTAATAATGAACAACGGCAACTACATGGTATTGCATTGGGTTTTCAAGGAATGTGAGAGACCAACGTCAAGCTCTGATGAGATGATCCTACAGTATTATGAGAAAATGTTTGTACGAAGATAAGGTGAATTAAGTAACCACGAATCGAAATGTTAGGTATCCTTGAAGGCATGATGGTAAAGTCAAATGAAAGAATTGAAAAACAACCAGAGATACAAATGTGGCGAATTGTGAAAAAGCTGACTGAGAAACCCATCCGACATGAATGAAAAGGATATATGCAAACGGGAGGTATATAATCCAACATAATCTAACGAGAATAAAATGTGTATGTAAAGCCCAAGCATCAATCTATGAGGAGGTCGTTTAGCAATGACACAGTGAGCAAGACCTGTCAGAACATACCATAACGCCAGCATTCGCTGATATATTCCATGATCTCGACAACCACAGCGCTCTTGAACATAAGTGCATGGTCAGCGCCTTTGATGATCTTGACGTGACATTTTCCAGGGCCCATTGTACCCTCCATCCACCTCACAGCAGTCTCCGGAATCCTCTCGTCTCGGTCACCGTACCACACACGAACAGTGTGCGGGTACGCGGAGTAAGAAAAACCCCACGGCTGACGGTCATGGTTCAGGATTTGGAGGAGGTCAGCGTGAGTGCCCCTGGACGACTCGGCATGGGACGCAGCAATGAGCGCATTGCCCAATGACGCTTGATAAGACAGCTCTGGATCCGCAGAGATGGTTTCCTGCGTCGGTGTGGTTGGAGTCAAAGGAAGCGGCGGAACAGGGGGAGCACTAGCTACGCTAAAAGAGATGGATCGCCGACCGCCTGTACGAGGGCTGTTGAAAAGACTCTCAGAAGAGCGTTCTGGGGAAGAAGGCGCGTCACTTTTGGGAAACTTCACCGGTGGCGTAGAGTGTGATTTCCCCCGAATAGTATCGTTCCAGTCCGAGCCGTCGATACCAAAAGACATGTCGGGAATTGGAGCATGGGGAAGGGAAGGGGGGCGGGGAGGTTTCCAAGCTGACGGTTGGCCCGACGCCCGACCCTTCAAGGAACTCATCGAGCGGAGCGCCTTGAGACGCTTGCCTCCACTGCTCGAGGACGGACGTTCTTCGCTAGGTGTTTGTGTCGGACTGCCACCAATGCCGCCCTTCAACCGGCCAAGGAAACCCTTCGAGGGTTTCCTCTGGAAAACGGGCTTCTCGCTGACTGTGCGACTACGCTGAGAACCGGAGCTCCTCCGGCGGCCCAACGTGCTCATGCTTTCAAATCTCCCGTCGAAGTCGCGCAAATCGTCATAGTCACTGAAGATCCCCGAGCTCATACTCTTCCTCGATTCAGCCTCACCAAGGTTTGGTGTAGCCAAAAAGTCGTTGTATGAGGAAGTCGGGCTTGAGGGTGAGCGAGGGGAGGCGGCGTGGGAGACGCTTGGTGACTGGATGGAGGATTTGCCGGGGGACTTAACGTCGAAGCCAATCCCTTCATAAGCCAACGTTGGGGGCTTTCCCAGCATCCATGCCTGAACTTTCCATTCTGCCGCCTGAGCGGTTTTCAGGATGCCGGTTGGAACGTATCTCAACCACTTGTATGCAGCTATAAAAGTATATGAGTATGGGCTGATGAGCAACATCATAGGTGCTAACTAACCTCCTTCTCCACCACCTACCCAAGGGGCAAGAAGGCAGACATCACCACGAATGCGTTCGGGGAATTTGTTCGCGAAGGCGAGGGCATAGGGTGCGCCAGCAGAGTGGGCCATGACACTGCACTGGTCAATGTTAAGGCGGTCCAGCACCTCCTCAACAACAGAAGCCCACTCCGGAATCCCGCGTGCGGATTTACTTCGTGGTACACTGGTTCGGCCCAGTCCCCACCTAATCGTGCCATCAGTTAGTTGCTCCAATAAATGTTGACATAGGTTCATACCTGTCAATAGTGATGAGTCTAACACCCAGACAACCCGCCATCTCGTCATAGAGACCCATCAGGTGTCGCACGCATCCAAGTCCCAAGAAAACAATGATGGGAACCCCCGTGGGGCTGCCTAAATCTGAGAAGCTGACGGTCAGCGGAGACTCCCGCGAAGCATGTGGTGAACGAGTGAGCTGTAGAATGGATGTGAGGCGGCTTGAACGAATGTACTGGGCAATGCTTTGAGACGGAGAGTTGATGTTTGCCTTGGTCAAAGTGTTGAGATCAAGAGGAGGCATCGCCGCTTGGTCCGAAGATGTGGAATGAGAATAAATGGATGAACCACGACGACTATCATAGCTCGGTCCTGGCGAAGACACATAGCTCTCGTTATCGTGACCCAGGGATGAGGATGGTTGCGAAAAGTAAGGGTTGGAACGCATAGGAGGAGGCGAAATCATCGAGTTCCGAACGTGGTTGCGTACGGTTTGCCGAACTTCCTCTGCGATGGTATCCACAGATGACCTTGAAACTAAATCGGCTTCTTCGTCTGTGGTCTGTGGCTTGGGTTGCTCCCAGACAGACGAATGTCCGTCGCCTTGAATCGAAGAGGTTTTGCGCGACAGTACGGGTCTGCTCCGTGTCTGCTGAGATAACGGTGCATGGTTTCGGATTATCTCCGAGATGGATGGGATCACCGTTTTCGGAGCGGGGGCTGGAGGAGGAGAAGGGGAGGGAGGAGGAGTAGGAGTCGGCTCGTCACTACCGGAAGATTCCGTGAAGGTGTTTATGCTCTCCTTCGAAGGTTGTGATCTTAAACTCGCCTGAGTTAATGTCCGGCTGGACTGCTTTCGCGATGCTCCAGAGCGATGACTGCCCTTATGTGAAGTTCCCGTTCCGCGGGTATGGGTCGACTCGTCGTCTGAGCTGGAATGACGTTGCCGTGGTGTTCGTGGCTTGCCTCCACCAAGCGTAATCCCAGGAGGCGGCGTAGGTAGAGGAGGATGGTACAATGGATGGTGACCACTTTTGCTGAATTTCGACCTTGAACCATAAAAAGAATGGTCATCACCGCCGAATCCGTTCATCCCGTCCACTAGCGCGTCCATGGCCTCGACTCCGGAAACGGGCGCTGCTACCATTACAGGTATGTTAAAGATAGAGTCGCGGAAGGACATGTCGTCCATCGGTGTTTGCGGCGGAGGGTCGAATTGGCTCAAGCTAGAAGAGCCAGAGTCGCGGAAGGGGTACTTGATGGAGCGATTCAGGAAAGGGACATGGTCGTGGTCAGACTTCTTCGATCGACCGCTGCGAGCTCGCGGACGTGCCCATGCCTCTGGTTCAATCCATGAAATAGTGTCGTCGGCCACGGGGAAGTCGAAAGCCTCGTCGTCCTGTGAAGGCCTCTGATAGTCCTCCTCCTGCCGAGTGTCGTACCGCTCCCTCTCTTTTCCTCTACTCCTGCGCGATGACGACACGTCATCCTTGAGAGAGCCCATGCTCTTATTGATGGAGTGTGAGCGGCGACTGCCAAGCGGCATGGGTCGAGAGGGTACAGGCCGGGAAATTTCTTCGAATTGGAAAGAAGAGGGTGAGGTGGTACTATCGTTGGCTGAGCTCGACGAGATGGCGGTCTCCGAAGACTTCTTCTCCTTCCGTAGGGACAAAAAGGAGGACTTCTTCGTTGCTTTTCGATGCAGGGACGGGGTTGCATTATGTGAAGACGGCATGGTAGGGGTGCGAGTTAATAATGTAGCCATACAGTTGGAAGGGAACAGGTTCCCATGCGAAAGGAAGAGAGAGTGAGTGGAAATGAGCGGGGTGAGGCTTGATCCTCGCGGGAGCGTGCACGTCGACGAGCTCGTCGAGGACGGCGTCGGGAACGTTGGGAGTGGTGTACGACACGACTGAGGACTCTGAGAATCGAAATTAGGCGAGAGCAGCGGCATCCGAATGGGGAAGGTCCGCAAATAGCGATCAACAACTATTAGCCTAGCGTGGCGCTAGTCGTCCTATCTTTTTCTCCGACGACGGGCTAGCGTTGCCAGGTTGCTAGGTTGTTCACAAGTCTGAGTCCATACGAACGGACAGCAAAGTATAGCAGCAAACTCAGTCCTAACATAAAGCAAGAAAACAGGGAGGAGTAGACTACAGGAATCATGTTAGAGAAAAACGGCGCGACGTGGCGGCTTTGGCCCGTTTGGGACGGCAAGTGAGATATCACTGGCGTTCCTGAAAAGGCCTTCGCCGAAAATGGGGGGAGGGTCCTGGGGGGCAAGCCTAGATAGTGGAAATGAACTTTCGAACGCTGAGCAGTGAGCTGTAAACCGGACCAGAAGGCCATACGGCAACCAACATGATGGTTGGATAGGAAGTAGGGTCATATGAGGACAATATTGCAAGAAGCACATGCATCCAACACACAGTCTTTCATCTCCTTCGTCCACGGCGTGAATGGCGGGATATTGGTTCCCAGTGATGTGGTGAGGACTTTGAGAGACCGCAAGGATTGCGATCGAATGAAACCCGCCCATTCCCCAGGTGTAATGCGTGCAGACCGGCCACTAATAGAGAGTTCCTCTAGGCGTTCGAATAAACTGCCAATGAGTTCCAATGACCGCGGTGTAACATCGAGGTGGGCAAGTTTAAGACGTTTGAGTGAGGGAACGGAAGGGAAAACTTGTTCGAAAACCACGTCTGGTTGCTGTTTGCCATCAACCTCGTAGGAGAACGATTCTAGACGTTCACAAGATTCCAATATCTCGTGAAGTTGATCTTCCTCGCCGAGAGTTTGCTTCGTCGTAATGTGAAGCATCCGGATAGATTGCCAGGACTCATGGCAGAGGTGCTGCAGTAGGCCAGCAACGATAACAACGTTGTCAAGGACAAGCTGCTCGATGCTGGGAGGGTGTGGCAGTGATGGGTGAGCAATGGAGAGCGCGATATTGGACAGGTGGAGGCAGCTCAATCTAGGAAATCTAAAAGCGAGGAGTTCGCTCCACTCCACTGAGGCAGTCTGGGAACAGTCGTCCAGGAAAGACCGCAAGTGGGACCCGTCAATGTGGAGGGCAGTGACTGAGCGCGCGTGAGTCATCATGTGGAGGAATCGCTCTGCGTGTGCGGCCAAGGAGCCACCGAGGGTCAAGGATTGCAATCCCTTCAAATTGAGAAGAACCCTCAGGCTCGCAGTGTTCTTGCCCGAAAGTCCCTGGTAGGGGAGACGGGAGGATGCCGGGCGAAGGTTGAGACCGTGAACCAATTCACAGAGCGCTGGGTTACCCGCCAGTGTGCGCGCAAGCAAGTTGCACGATTGGAAAGTATGAAGAACGGGGCATTCATACAATCGTCTTCTCACTGGTCCAACCCAGGCTGGGGACACGAGAGCTAGTCTTTGCAGGTCGCATGGCCACCACTTGGTGTCGTTGAGTTCGAGGATAACGGGTATAAGGTCGTCAACCAGTCGGACGGTGTTCATTTCTGGTTGTAAGAGTGTGCTACTTGTGTCGGTGGTGGTGGTGAATGAAAGCGGGAGAGTACGGACACTTGTAGTACAACATACCACAGATGATTGGGTGCAAAGATAGGTATAAAGTCACAAGCATGTCAGCCAGATGAACAGTCCACCACACAACGTTGAACCGGACAGGCAGGATGCAGGTCACGGCCAAGTTCAAGTGGCGCTGGCGGGAAACGGATCTCGATCACACACACACGTGGCGAGACAGGCCCAATAAGGGATCTCCCCTCAAGTTCAACTCCTTCCCTCCTTTCGAGCGATTTCTCTACTCTGGTCATTTCCTTCATTCCTCGATATCTCAATGACGTCAGAACAGCTGACTTTGCTCCCATCACCGAGCATTCGAGTCAATAGACTCAGTCTTGACTTGAAAATAGGTCCATGACCGGACCCCGACCGCCGAGTCCAACGACGACGGTAAGAATCCATTCGCCGGATTTCTACTCCGTCTGACACTATATTTTAACGCAGAATAATCGATCCCTCACCTGTCTGCATGATTCGGCTAAACCGGATACATTCCCTTTACTATCGAGGGTGGGCAGAATGGAATGTGGACGCTCCATTCGCGACCTCGTGTGAAGTGAGATAAGAGCCTGGAATTACTGTATCTCATGGTGCCTGCAAGCGTATGTATGGGTTAGGTCAACCTAAATCCGTCCCTTGCAGTACCTTCTTTTAGTCCCAATCTCAGGTTACTGGGGTCTGCAAGTCCTCAGAGTCCACGATGCACGAAGACAAGGAAAAAGCTACCTCGAGCTCTGGCATCGACGGCTCTTCGGGGAGTATCAATGCGATGGATGTGTTCGGAGACGAGAAAGATCACGATATTCAATACAAGACTTTGAGCTGGCAGGTGAGTTTACTATGGCTTTTGCGAGTTCCTGACATGACCATCAGTACAAGTTCGTCAGTCTGTTGATGATCGCAGAGATTGTTAGCAATGGCATGCTATCCCTACCTAATGCGATGGCTGTTGTTGGTTCGTCGTGTTTCTCCAACTTTTGAGCGATCAACCTGATAGAATTTTTTCATAGGAATCGTTCCTGCTCTCATTTTGACTGTCTTCCTTGGTATCTTCGGTCTCTTTACGGCGAAGTTGTTAATCGACTTCAAGGTAAATCATCCGGAAGTGCATAACATGGGTGAGCGGCATCTAAGGGTTGCTTTTCCCCAATGCTTAGAGCACTTATATTAGGTGACGCCGGGTATATCTTGTTCGGTCCCATTGGTCGTGAAATATTGTCCGCCGGGACGATCGTATTCGCTATTGCGGCTACAGTGGGTGTATTCTGCGCAGCTACGGCGTCTAATCAGTTGTTGAATTCACTGCAGGGATCAGAGATACTCTCCGGTCAACAGGCCCTGTCTACATTGTCCAATAACGGATTGTGCGCAATGTACCTGGTCTTGATCTTCTCAGTTGCAACCTTCTTGTTGTCTTTACCTCGCACATTAGGTCGCTTGAGCTGGCTCGGCCTGGTCAGTGTCGCACTGATAGCCTTGTGCGGGCTGTTGACCATGATTGGTGCGGGTGTGAACCCCGTCCCCAACCGAACCGTCCAAGCCGTAGCCCCGACGAACTTCTATGAAGCCTTCCTTGCTATCACTAGTCCCGTATGTCAATGTCTCCCGCATGTTAAAACGAAGCTTCCCTCACAATCCCGTCCTTCCAATCAACCAGACGTTTGCATATGCGGGCCATTTCATGTAATCTTCGGTACTCAGTCTCTTCTCTAGCGCATGCACTGACTGTCAGATACTCTGGTAGGTTTTTTATTTTGATTTCGGAGATGCGGCGACCTGAGGATGCCATGAAGGTACGCAGCCTACCCACTCGCCGCCTTCATGACTCGTGATCTGATCAGCGAGAGAAGGCTGCTTGGTGCCTGCAAGGGCTTGCAACTATCTTCTACGCAGTGTTTAGTGTGGTGGTATACGTTTGTTTAGGAAGAAACGTCCTGTCCCCGGCTTTGCTTTCCCTGCCTCCAGTCTGGGCAAAGATTGCATTCGGCGTTGGACTAGGAAACTTCCTTGTGTATGTCAAATCCTTTGATATTCCGAGCGACACTGACGCAATGTATCAGGGCCGGAGCTCTCTACTCTCACACAGCTGCAAAACTAGTCTTCATCCGTTTCTTCCGGCATACGCCACACATTTATAGCCATACACTCCGAGGATGGTCGGTGTGGACTGTTCTCTGCTTTATATCGGTTGCGATTGCCTTCGTGTTGGCGATAGCGGTGCCCATATTCTCCTTCCTCATTGGCATCATCGCGGCGGTCTTTGCATCCTGGTATACATACGGCCTTGCTGGCTTCTTTTGGCTGCATGATGCCTATCATTTGGGTGATGGTCTTAGTACGATTGGGAAAAGATGGACCGGGACTCTTCTCGCCATTTTGACCATCGTTGCTGGGGCGTTCATCTGTATTGCGGGTACCTATGTATCGATCAAGGTGCGCATTGAACTTTGAGTATTTGAGTATGAGTACTGACAATGCTTGTGCAGTTGATTGTAGATGCATACGCGAGTGGGATAGTTGGAAAACCTTTTACTTGTTGAGATGACATTGTCGTAGTGTACATGCTTGTTCCAGTTGTCGGGCCGAAGAGACGCGTTCCAGCTGAGTTGACATCACAGCGCTAGTGCTTACCGCCATGATGAGTCGGTCACTCCTGATACCAGCCCAGAAGGTTGGGTACGGCCTCCTCACCGCAGCCAAATATCTCTCTTGAACTCTTCCTACACGACCTGTCCGACTCCCCTCAGCTCGCTATGGGTGATATCGCAGGCCTTCACAACCTCCCAATCACTGAGCGACCCAAGAAGACATGGAGGCAGACTCTCAACGCACTCCTATTCATTATCATCTTTGACCTTGGTTGTTTAATGATCAATGGCTTTCAGTTCACCGTTCTACTTCCCTTGAAACTCATCCCCTTCTCGTTTGGGAGAAGATGGTACTCCGAGGGGATCAGATACAGTAAAGGTGCTTTCGGCACCCTGCTACGTGAGGGCTCCTTTGCATTAACATTCAAGAGACACTCATGAATTGTTCTGGTCATCATTCAGTCCTTATTTGCCAATGGTTTGCCCCCACCAAATTCGTCATAACATTTGAAAAGGCGGGCTTGGGTCGTTTCACAGAAGAGGAGATTGCACGGCTGGTGATCAGGGATGAGACGGGCAGGATCGTTCAGCTGAAGCTGCCTCCAAAGTCGGTCCTCATAGCAAACCACCAGGTACGTCTTGTTGCAACGATTAGATATGATGCTGCCTCTCATGTCGGATAGATGTACGCGGACTGGTTATACGCCTGGTGCTTGTCGTATTTTACCGGTACACATAAGGACATCTTCATTGTTCTCAAGAAGAGTCTGAAATGGGCACCTATTATTGGATGGGTGAGCATTTCAAATATATACACTCTAGCATCAAAATGCCCAACCAATTATAGGGGATGCAATTCTTCAACTTCATCTTCCTCGCTCGTTCATGGGCCTCCGATAGGATCGAGTTATCCACGAGGCTAGCTTGGCTGGGCCGACGCGCTGAGAAGGAAGACACTCCTCTCACATTCATTCTGTACCCTGAGGGTACACTCGTGAGCAAGGACACACGTCCTATCAGCAAGAAATATGCGGATAAGATTGGTGTGGTGAGCACGAAGTCTGCGTCTCGAGTCAAGCGAATACTAACTCTCGCTCCAGCCTGATATGTCGCACACATTGTTGCCGCGATCAACCGGATTGCATTATTCCTTGCGTTCTCTCTCACCTCGGATACCAAACTTAGAATTGATTGACATAACCATGGCCTACCCTGGTGAGTCCAGCTTCCCTATTGTTGTGCATTTCCTGACCAATATGACTTTAAACCGTTAGGCATCCCACCATTTGGCTATGGCCAGTCATACTACACCCTGCGCTCAATATTCTGTGACCGCCTTCCTCCGCCAGTGATATACATGCACATTCGCAAGTTTAACGTGGCTGCGCATGTTCCCATCGGTGACATCTCTGCGATGGATCCAGACAAGATCCCTGCCGGTAACAGTTCGACGAAGCATCAACCGGTCGAAGTAGAGATTCCCGAGGCAGAACGAGAGAAGTTTGACTTGTGGTTGCGCGAGCTTTGGCGAGAGAAAGACAAGGGGCTTGCAAGATATCATGAGACAGGGTCACTGGCAGACGACGCTAAGGCCGTGGAGATACCACTGGAGCTTCGTAGCAAGCCAGAAATCCTGGACGCTTTCTGCTTCTTCATCCCTGCATTGATGGGGTGGCTGTATTCAACAGTCAGTTAGGGATTCTTTTTGTTTGAAGTTGCTGGACATACATTGTTCTACACCTCACATCTATGAATTTGTATATTTGGTATCTTGTTGTAGACATACATGTCCCTACGGAACGTCATGATTCGAATTGTTGTTTTCCTGAGTCGCAACGTCATATCGGCAGAACGTCCATCAGGGTCATTGCGAGACACGAGTACTATGCGCGGATGTTTTGTATGAGAACATATTCAGGAGTCATGTCATGAAATTACAATAGGGTAGAGTAATGGTCGTAGCGTACGGATAAGACATGTATTGTACTTTCAAGACCCTGGGGCAGCAGTCAGCTGAGTGCCAACTGCGAGAAATGGTATGACGAGACTGTCACTGAGTATTTCAGTTTCGAGAAGCCTCTCGCTGTTCTTCGATTTTCTTCACTAAGAACAGGCTTGTGTCCAGGAAACGGTTGACGCAGTTTGACAGGCAGCTCGCTTCTGACCTGGAAAACTGGGTCGAAGGGAGGCCTGTAACACATCTTGACGGTTCAGGTTGGATTATCTAGCGGTATTGATTGAGCTGAAGCACATACTTGTCCCAGCACATGTCTGTGAAGGTGTGAATGGAGGAGTTTAGCCGTTGCTGTGCCTGCTCGTTCTCCACGAAGGTAGCAAGCTCTTTCTGCGGGAAAGCGTCCATCAGATGCGCCCCGCAACTGTGCTGCATTGGAGCTTACTTTTGTTGCATCGTCAAAGTAAGCGGTATTTGGGAGAGAGTCGGCCATTTTGGAGGGCTGGGGATGCGCTGGTGGTAGTTGTGTGCCACCACGTATTCTGCGGCAATCCTGAGGCTACGGCTGCCGGGGCGTCTGTTTCACGTGAGAGCGCTTGTCAACTCGCAAATCGAGATCGTTTTTGTGTGCCAATTTCTGCCGCGGACAGCGAACACGTTCGTTGTCAGAACTTGCTCAAGACGTCGAACACGAATCGTTCGTCTGGTGGGTACGCAGAGGATGGCTCCCCTTGGATGATGTCAAGTTGTCAACCATCGGCGAAATCAATGGCATCATCCACGTGTTTGCGGGAGCCTGGAGGCCAGTGCCACGGGCAGGTACTGGAACTTGTTTTTGACTTTACTGGTGGAACGGTAGATTATGTACAGATGTAATAAGGAGCAGGGGGCTGGTGGTTACTGACAGTGTGGGGACTGATGTCCCCGATAGGGCACATGGACCAAGGTGGGGGCAGGGATTGCCCAGGTGCGAGCGAGGCCAATCGCTTAGCCACACGGGCGATAAAGTCCACAATAAAACAGGTTGAAAGCAACGGGGGATGTGCTGGAAAGAACAATGGTGGTGAGGCAACCACGTAGTCCAAACTGAGTCTAGTCGGTTGTTGTTGATTTACATCCGCGAAAGTGGTCGGTCGGAGATCAAGATCACTCCGAAAACTTTCAGCCACAATGGCGAGCTCAAGCGAGGCCTCACACTTCTTCATAACTTTCTCAATATCTCGCTCCAGTATGCCATTCCTTAACCTTTCGGTCGCGTAACTATGGACCAGACCTCTTTGTCCAACATTCATTGCTTCGTCACCCTACCGTACCCACCTTATTGTCCACTTTGTTTTCCATCCAGGTAAGAACAGACGCGTTCCGCCACCGCTCGTGTTCTGTTTGCATCGATGGTCGTTCACTGACACAAATCGGATGATACAACACAGGACGGCCAGCTCGCACGTGAGACATATTGCGACAGAAGATCATAGCACCTGCGCCGGTCGTGCGGCAATATAAAGCAAACACTCCCCCTCCATCTTACCCCGGGCGCCTCGTGTCACTCAGAAAGACTGTCTGTGACTTCGCCTCGTGTATCGCATTCCTTCCAAGTGAAGGCCACCATCATACATGGCATCCTCGAGCTCAGCTCCCCTTATGGATCTCCAGTCCCATTCGCAGGTATGGAATCCGCAGCAAGTCAATACCCCGTATGTTCTCTTCATCGTCCTAGGTCCTCTTTTTGGCCTCATTCTGCCATCGGTAGCCCCCAATATCTTGGCAGGAAGACCCTCCCCATCAAGCGCGGAGACGCAGAAGCGTTGACCAGAGAAGATCTCCAGTATGACCTCCTGTATTTTATCTTCGCGGACCCCCATAGGGTCTTCATCGACTCCATGGCCCCAGGCAGACCATTGGTCAACTTCTGTGACCTCTACGTTAATGCGCTTTTCTGTTCCACCAAATGCTCCAAAGTCCTCAAGGACAAGATGGTCGAAACACCAGAGTTCGCAATTGAGTTCGCAAAGATAGCCCTACTCACCAACGTTGGAAGAATAAATACGACAATGGCTTGTAGGTCTACCACCCCATTCGATCTCTGTCACTTGAGCCGTGAATAATCCTTTTCTACCGCCACAGTCTTTCCGGAAATGAAGACGGCCCTTCGCAGCTACCATCCCGTTCCAAGCCTGCAAAAAACCGATGGCAATTTACAGGACGCACCTCGAATCAAGAACTGCCTCAAAGCCGCATTGCTTCCCTCTGAGTTCAAAGTATCCCCTCCCTCTACGCCAGCCGAGATTTTTGCAAAATCTGTGAGTCGGGCCATCTTCTCCATGTGCATTGTCTGATCAGGCCGCATCATGCCCAGAACGCCGGCAATATCCCTCCGACCAGCGTGGTGAACTTGATATTTGTGCTCTCCAGTGCCGCACACTCAATGGTATGCCTTTCTACTTTCTACCGCTGATTGCTCAACCACGACTCAACCTTCTGTGTTCTTCGGCAGTATTTGGCACAGACACACTTTGAACCACCTATCGAGTTCCTCGACCTCTTCCTCCCTATCAACCTCTCATCTGCATCTCGCGCCAGGGCATTCCTATGGCTAATGTTCCACTACCTCTCCGCTCCCGGAACCGACAACCCGTTCGATGACGAGTACTCGAAAGCGAACCCCGGCAAAGTGCCAAGAATGCTCAACCTCAGCCGCGAGGAGATGATGCTAGAGAATCAGGACCCTCCGGAAGAAATAGAATGGGGAAAGAGAATGAGCGCACTGAGAGGCGAATTTCTGCAGGAGCTTGTGAACGAGATGACGCAGGAAGAACGGAGACGAAAGAACCCACCTCCACCGCCTCCTCCAGTCGCCCCTCCGCCTCCCATCACTTTATCAGGTGGGCACTTTTATTCCTCGTTTTAGTACTCGACCAATTAACCGAATCCGGTATGCGCAGCGCAAGAGCTCGCTGCTATTCGTCGGCCAAAAGCCCACCGAAATCCTCCATCAACGTCGGAAGGCAGTAGGGGCTCTTCATATGGACATGAGTACCCAGTCCCGCCACCACCTGTTGTTCCGGGGCAGCCAGCGCGTGCCGCGCAAGCTCGAGGTACGTGCTGCCGTCTTGCTTCCAACTAACGGTGTTGACACCTGCGGTCGCTCAGAGCCCAGTGGCGAGGGAACTGAACAGAGGTCCATGCTGGAGCGTAAGTGCACCATCCCTTGCTGTGAACGGTATACGATGTTGACATATCGCCTTTCACCGTAGATGCATGGCACATGATCAATACCGTAGACCCGCTTGAAGACTCTGATAACGAGGCTGATGAGCATGTTAGACTTGAATACAGTACGCCTTTTCTTCATCCCCCTCTCGCGATGCCACCTCCCTGACCCCCCCCCCTCTTCTCCTCCGCAGACCGCCGACTCCGAGTGTTGTCCAGGTTGAGGGGAAAGGCACCAACGCCTCCGCCGGAGGATAGTGCATTTTTGCCGGAGCCGCAGTACCGTCCGCAACCGCCCTTCCAGCAGCCAGCTCAGTCGGAGTCTGGCGATAAGCCGGCCCACGCAGGTTCGAGCAAACCAACGACGGGGAAGTTACGACAGGTTGCTTGGTAAAGAACGGACAATTGCTGCGTCTGAATCATCATCTTGATGTGGTTGTAGGTGTATGCAGTTGGGGGGAAGGGGGCGAACACATTGAGCGGTCAGGAGAACGAGAGCAGAGATGGTGATGATGGTGAACTCATGGTGTTCTCTCGTTTTGGCTTGTTGGAGCAGAGCCAGCGGCACCGTAATTTCAGAACCTTTCTTCTATACTCTTTTCAGCTTTCAGATACGAACTCCCCATCCATATTTTATGTACCTTTCACTAATGTGATACGTAATATCTAGTCTTGAAACAGCCGTTGTCAATGTATTTTGTACGCCGAACGGATCGTTTCTATGTCCCTGAGTAGCATCCGGGTCGGGTTTCCGAGCGTCATAATGGAGGGAAGTATCGGGCCTCAGACGTAAGTAATGGTAACAAGGACACACACAAATATATATTCATATTGGTGGGATCCAGCCCTTCTACCCAAATGTATGCGGAGGCTGAGAGCGGTGACGGGTTTGTGGTAAAAGGACGAGCGAGCGGAGGGGTGAAAAGTCCGTGGCCGATTCATGACACGACTACTACTGTTCTCCCAAAAGAAAATTGAATGAAAGTATGACCAAACCAAAATTAGTCCCTGCCTATAGAAGAAACCAAAAACTGTATCGAAACCACGTTCGGAAAAGAAAGATGTAAACTTTCAACATCCAGATGTCCAATGAACGAAGCCAATAGCCGCTAGAAAATATCGTCTACCAGTACAATCAGAACGCACCAGGCAAATTCAAGACAGGCTTGACAAAGCTGGCGCGTTCTCTCAGAGGCAGCTCGGGGGGTGCGCTGTGTCGGCGTAGCTTGCGCTCCTCCACAGGAACAGGTGGGAAGCTGTGAGTGGGGGGTAGTGTACGCCTGCGAAGACGAGAGAGCATGTCTTTCGCCATGCGCTCGCGCGACTCGGCCACGAAGACCTGAAGGTTGGTTTCCGTCAAGGCATCGGGCGAGCGGGAGGAGATTCGAGGAACCACAGTGGTTGTAATCTGAAGCTTGGGTGACACGGGCGAAGAGGGCATACAAGGGGCCCGAGGGGAAGGGGATACGATCTTGAGCTCGGGAAGCGCTTCCTCCTTCTTCTTGGGGAATTGGAGGCGACCCACAGCAGACAGAGCATGCCTTTGCTTTGTGTCAACAGGCGTCTGTATCGGAGGTGCATCTTCCGCCTGGCTGCGGGATCGCAAAAATGCGGGAAGACGAGCGGTGTGTGGCTCATGTGACGCAGGAACGCCATGCGATCCGGCACTGAGACGAGCGGTGATCTGGTCGAGGGATGGGAGCATCCCTCTCTTCACGGGGAGGGCTTTCCGGGGAGCAGCAATCTTTGTGTAACCCTGGCCAGGAATGCGGAAGTCTACTTGCTCGACCCAAACCTGAGAGTGCTCGTGCGGGTTCTCCATGGCCAACAACTCGAAAACGGCCAGGGGTGACTCCAATCCCGGTGAGGGAAGTGAGTAGTGGAAAATAGCAGGGGACTCTGGTGGCGTCTTGGGGGCGTTAGCGGCAGAAGGCGAGGGCGGGGCCTGCAGTTTCGCCAGGAACAGGGCACGACGTTCCACTGTACGAACAAATGAGCTTTATTGGCCAGCCCTTATGATGAAAAAACCGACTCACTCTGCTTGCTCTTGTGCGCCTTCACAGCAATCTCCTTCCTAAGGTCGGGAGACTTCTTCGCACCCACAGCAGCATTGCGCTCGCGGGAGGCCCTCAACAGTGCTTCAAACCTCTCCCTCTCGATACCACGGCCGGCAACAACGGTGTCATCCGGACGAAGGGGGGAAAGCTGTCTGCGCAAATGGGCGGAGGCGGTAGGAGGAGGGGAAAGCAAGGCAGGTCGAGGGCTGTCTGGCTCCTTGAGATCCTGGGAATGCACGCTAGAGAAGGGGGAGTGTGGTTCTCTGAATTCTTCCTGAGGAGGAGCGGGAGAGATTGAGATCTGGGGGAGGACAAGCGGGGCGGGAATAGGCATGTTGATTCAACAAAAGAATGTGGAAAGAATGAGTGAAAGTGAGGGATACAAGTTGAATTATAGGAACAGTAAGGCGACCTGCACCGAACAGATGTGAAGAATCAATCTGGCACCAGAGAAGGTATGGTACGCCCAGTAAAGTATATGGGAGAAGGAGAAGAATGAAAACACCAAAACACAACCGCAGCGCAGAAAGAGGGAAGGGAGATGGCTGAAGGAAAGGAACAAGAGTTGCCAGCGTCCGTCTCACCCAAACACTCCTGCCGATCTCTGATGGTTCATTATTTGATCTGTGCCAGACTCTTTCGTGTTCCATTCTCAGATCTCTTCCAGCTACAGTTGCCAGCTCACGACCACCTGCGAGGCTGTTGCTAGCCATGCGATGCGAAACACGGCTCTCGGGCGTTGGCTGGTCCAAGAAATCTCGGGTCAGATCCCTGTCATCCCATGGGTAGCGTGAACCCATGTCCCGTCAATTTCCCCGTCGCAACAGGCATCGCATTACGACGAGCGGACACGTATGCATCAGAACAGCCCACCTTGCGCACCCGTCCCACCCAGCTCCGTCCGACTCCGTTGCCTTGCCCGACCAGAGACATCTTTCGTATCATACAAATTAGCCCGACAATGCTGTCACTTGCAGCTTTTACATCGTCCTCTACAACCCTTCCGCCTTGACCGCTTCTGCCAGCTTCTCCCGGAAGAGTTTGTCTGCGTCCGTCCACACGCGCGCAGTCTGGCGGTTGGGAAGCTCGAGAAGCGACGGGAGGAGATCTGAGCTGAATTGCTCAGACGCTTCTCTGGGCAGCAGCGTTGGTAAGTGATCGATGGAGATCACGGACAACGGTGCATCACCAACGCTTCAGCATGGGGGTCAGATGTGGAAAAAAGTTGTCAAATGACGACGCTCACCCATCAACGGGAACAGTTGGCTTAGAGAAGGTGGTATTGATATTGTAAATAGGGATGGGGTTGTGGGGGTTTGTGGTGTCACAGCTTACATCCACGACCACTGAAAGGCGCCTTTCTTTGGCAGAAGCTATCTGCTCGCGAGTGAGGAAGTGAGGGATCGGAGACGAGAGGTAGATACAGTTGACAAAGATGTCAACATCCAAAATCTCTTGGAAGGGTCCGCCCTTTGCGGTCTCAGCCAAGTCCCATTTGACGATATCATCTCTGTAATGCCCATGGTCAGATAGATTATTCTCTTCTGATCAATCGACCTTGCTTACTCATCTATTCCAATCTTTCTGAAAAGGTCAACGGCACCACGCCCACAGCGACCAAGTGCGCCAATGACGAGTGCCTTCACACCCTTTCCGCTGCCTCCGAGACTCTCTTTCACTGCGTTCACCATGGCATTCTCGTTTGCATACGGCGTGAGCAAACCCAACACCTTGCCAGTCTTCTGAGCAGCAAATGCAAGTGCACCGGCAGCAGCACCAGCGAATCCGGCGTGGAAACCGAACGCAGCAACCCTCCGGCCAGACGCGTCCGTCAAGAACTCAAGGTCGTAGAGTGAGCCTCCGCCCTTGTAGAAGCGAGCGAGGACGGACGACCATCCTGCCTGCTGCTTGTAGCAGTGAGCAAATTGGATATGCGTGTGCGGAAGAGGATCATCTGATTCCGGAAGCTCCTTCAATCCGATAATTGGAACAGAGGTCGGGGCAGTCGGCCATGAGTTATTCTCGACAAGTTTACAACCCACGCTGTAGTGATGTCAGATGCTGCTTTACTACAAGAGACGTAGACCAACACGTACGCCTCGTATTCCTTATCGTCGAAGATTCTTTGTTCGTCGCGCTCTACGATAATGTCAAAGCCGGCATCGATCAGCTGTTTGGCAGTTGTTGGCGTCAGAGCAGCGCGACGTTCGAACTCCTTCTTCTCGCAGCGCAACCAAAGGGACTGCTTGGCCATTTTCGTGGAGATGAGAGGCAAGGTTGAGACTGGAGGATTCAAGTTGGCCAAAACTTCAAGCAGCCAAAACTACAGTGACTCGATTGCAAGATCTCAGATGGGCTCGATCACTTTGCCACGTGCGATCAATTTCACAATCACCTCTCTCAGGCTCTGGAGTAAAGTAAGTTGGACACCGACCTCCATCCATTGCTCTCCCTCTTTTGCCAATAAAAGTGGCCTGTGTACGCACAGATAGCAGAAATGCCCGGAAAACCACGAAAACGATCCCCTCTGAAACTTCCCGGTCAGTCAACCCAATGATTATGAAAGATAAAGCACGGCTGAAACAGATTTCAGAGAAACCGTACATCGCATTAGGTCTTGAAGGATCAGCAAATAAGCTGGGGGCAGGGGTTGTCAAGCACTCTCCGGACGGATCCACAACTGTTTTATCCAATGTTAGGCATACATACATCACACCACCCGGAGAAGGATTTCTTCCTCGAGACACCGCCCAGCATCATCGTCAATGGGCTATGTCGGTGATCAAAGATTCTCTTCAGAAAGCAGGTATTTCATTGCACGAGATAGATTGCATATGCTATACTAAAGGTGACCCCATACTATTGAACGATTTCTTTGGTGTGACACATACTCATAGCAGTCTCAGGACCCGGAATGGGTGCACCATTGACGTCGGTCGCGTTGGTCGCACGAACATTGTCCCTTCTCTACCACAAGCCTCTCGTTGGGGTGAACCATTGTGTCGGACGTAAGACTACTATGTCTATTGTTTCTTCAATGACCTTAATCGATGGACATAATCCCATAGACATCGAGATGGGCCGACAGATCACGGGTGCCCAAAACCCCGTCGTGCTGTATGTCTCAGGCGGGAACACCCAAGTGATTGCTTACTCTCAACAATGCTATCGAATTTTTGGAGAGACACTTGATATCGCCGTTGGTAATTGTCTCGATCGTTTCGCTCGCGTCATCAACCTGCCAAATGATCCTAGTCCCGGGTACAACATCGAGCAGGAGGCCAAAAAGTGGGGTGCTGTCTCATCGGTCCGACAACAAACGATAGGCTCATTTCTTGCTTATTGCTTAGAGGCAAACGGTTACTCCCGTTGCCATACACGACTAAGGGAATGGATGTTAGTCTCTCCGGTATTCTGACATCTACGGAGGCATACACCCTGGACAAACGCTTCAGACCTGACTGCCTCGCCGCGGAAGGTGAGGACGTTATCACTCCACAAGACCTGTGCTTCTCGCTTCAAGAAACTGTCTTCGCCATGCTGGTGGAAATTACGGAACGCGCGATGGCCCATATCGGCAGCAAGGAGGTTCTTATTGTGGGTGGAGTGGGTTGTGAGGCATTGCATCGATTCGAAGTATGAATCCCGCTGACGTTCGTGAAATAGGCAATGAGAGATTACAAGAGATGATGGGTGTTATGGCGGGTGAACGAGGTGGTCAGGTGTTTGCAACTGATGAAAGGTGAAATGAATTTCTACCCCGACGTGTATGCGGAAGTCCCACCGATCTGTTGTTGCAGGTTCTGCATTGACAACGGGATCATGATCGCGCAGGCGGGGCTTTTGAGTTATAGGATGGGTTTTCAAACACCGATCACGAAGAGCACTTGCACACAGCGGTGAGTCCCACCGTGCCGTCTTCTGTGATTCCATTCTGACTCAGTCACCGCAGCTTCAGAACAGATGAAGTTCGTGTCGCTTGGCGAGCCTAAATGATACATGATAGCGGGCACTTCGCAGTGTATGATTGATGTGTGTCTACAGTTATGAGTTCTAAGGGATACATAACGTTCTATCCCGCGACAGCATTAGTGTCCTCCTCATGCCCTGCATGAGCGGGTGGTATAAGATAATGTCTACTTCTTAGTCACATGAGCGTCGACCAACTTCCAACCCTCCGGGTCCGTTTGCTTCATGTCAACTTCCAACTTCTTATACTCGTCCCACCACCATCCGTTTACCTCTTGGTACACGCCTGCCACCGCTCGATCCGTCAGCCACGGCTTCTCCGCTAGAATGTAATGCAGGCACCGGATCTCGTCATCTCTCCAGATAGGTTCGTGAACGAATTTCATCGTCTTGAGCGCATTGTAGCACCAAGGTAGGACCTTCCATCTCCCCTCGAAGTAGACGGATAGGAGATCCTGGTCGGGAAATTGGAACGTTGGGATTAAAGGGGAGGTCGCAAGGAAACCTTGAAGTCCTTCAGAGAGCTCGAGCGATGGATTAATCACGACGAGTCCCGAATTGAGCAATCCGTATGGACGCGGACTGTCTTTGGAAATGACAGGAGGATTGGATATTGCTGTCGGCCATGATACTGATGAATGTGCACAGTTCTCAGGTGTCCTAAACAGGGCATTGTCCATGGTGAATCCGGCGTGAATATAAAAGAATCCGGAGATATGAACTTACCAGTCGGCCGGATAGTGCGGATACTTGCGGGGATTACAGGCGCATGCGTGTACCGCCGCTATCCAATCCGAAGGCAGCTCGAGGTCCAAGAGTTCATCCATATTCTTCATGACGATCATGTCAGAGTCAAGGAGGACAACGCGCTGGTATTGCATGGTCAAGGAGTCTCGGATCACCAATACTCGGGGACACACCACCATTATGAAGGCTCACATCATACTCAACGAGATCAAATGCTCTGCGCGGCGCGTCAGCACTGTGGCGCACACGGGCGGAACGGCCTGCTCACCTCAGCTTCGTCCAGGTGTCCCCGAACCGAACGTCGAGGTCAGGCATAGTTCGTACGCCTTCCCCAGGTTGAAGTCCATTTACCTCCCGTATGGTGAGACCCCTCCTCTCGACCACATCCCTAGCTTCCTGGGGTAGGCCAGGCGTGGTCATGACCACCAGAGGGTACTGGGAATTGACGGAGAGTAGTGTCTCATGGAGGACGAATAGACCTGGGAGATAAGAGGCTTTGGTGAGCAGAGTCGTCCAAACCTTCCGACTCATCTCTGGGGATTATTTCGAGAAATCCTCGTCGACAGTGGGGGATTAAAAGTAAGTTGCAATGGCGTGCGTTGGCTGAGCGAAACGCTGAGCTAAGTTTGTGGACTGACGTATGTTTCATAACTGAATGCCACTCGTGGGTCACTCCACCGTTTCATCGGAGGATTTGGATCCGCGCTTCCCGCCAGGGTCCCGGCATCTGAAGAGCATGAGAAAGTCAATGAGAGCAACACGTCAAATCAAGACTTCAGCTCTCCGGAGACAGATAGAAGATGTGAGTTACGTAGCATTACCACGCCGATTCAATGAGGAAAACAGGAAACCCATGTTCTTGATGCGTACACAGCCATATTGGGGTCAGCGCACCATGAGCTGGGTTGGTGTTGCTCTATTCGTTCGCTTGGGATTTGGACACACCAACTTGGGCTGTAGCAGGCGGGCGAAGCCAATTTTATGCATATGCAGATGACATAGTCATACAAAGAGCATGGATGGACTATGACAAATAATGGAAAGAGAAGGCGCAGTCGGCGTCGCGACAAATCACCGGAGGCGGCTACATAGGAAATGGGTGGGTCAGAAGGGCCTATGCACGCAGGGAGGGCAGAGTGTACTCACCGAGCTTCACGCTCGCTCTCGAGAAGAGCCAAGATATCCTTCTCCCTCACTGGGCCCTTGACGTTACGGATAATGTTACGGCTGGCATCGTCCATGAATTCGACGCGGACTTGGGTGACACCACCACGGGAGCCAGTCCTGCCGAGAACCTATGGGGTATGATGAATCTATGAGTGATTGCAGGGAGAAAAGATTCCTGGTTAACCTTGGTAACAGTGGCGAGCTTGACGGGGGCTTTTGATGAATCCTGATAAAGGTGAACATTGAGCACTGGTGAATTTAAAAAGAGGAAAGGGGTCTGCTCACCATTGAAATGTAGGATGAGGGCGGCGAGGACGATGGTGAAGGTGTTTCCGGCGTTGGTGTACAAGCCACAAACTTAAGGTTTGGGTTTTCGTTTCAATCGCAACTCAGACCGGCAATCACCGATAGCTCAGACGCCCGTTTGTCCGACTGGTTTGGGATCAATAATGGATTACCAGGTAATAATATATTCTATGGATAGATTATAGACCCAGGGGGGAGGTTGAGTGTTCATATCTACTGGGTGAGCGTAGCGGACATGGAGGTACCATCTTGCGCCAGGTTCTTCGCCCTCGTCTCTGTGCCCTTACCCCTCAAGACGTTCTCAATGAAGTACTCGCCGGCCTGCAGCGCCATCAGTGTCAAATCAACACACCGACGATGGGAAAACACGTACCTTGTAACTACTGCGAACAAGAGGTCCGCTTGCAACATAGAGGAAGCCCATATCCTCCGCCACTTGCTTCCAGTGATCGAACTCTGGGGGTTCAACATAGCGATCGACTTTCATATGTCGTTTGGTCGGTCGCATGTATTGACCAAACGTAACAACATCGACATCAACCTTTCTCAGCTCTGAGAATGATGAGTTTAGCATTTTACCGACTGCGTACTCCAATGGCTTCTCACCTCGGAGAGCATCCATGAGCTGATCAGAGTTCTCGCCGACACCGAGCATGATACTTGTCTTAGTCACGCGGACACCTTGCTTCTTCGCGTGTTCAAGCACCTTGAGACTCTGTCTGAACGTCGCCCGCCGATCACGAACAAAGGGAGTAAGAGCTTCCACTGTTTCGATGTTGTGGGCGTACACGTCCAGTCCGGACTTCGCGACCACCGCGACATGGTCCATATTACCCGCAAAGTCACCGGTCAATGCTTCAACCAAAATATGTGGTGCCCTGTCAAAGTGATTCAGCTGGGGGAGGATGGCAGGGGGTTATGTATACGTACTTCTGCTTGATTTTGATGATTGTCTCTGCAAAATGATGACATCCACCATCCGCGAGGTCTGTCAAAGCGTTAACACAAGCATCGCTCGAAGAGTACGACTGTAACATACCATCCCGGTCAACACTGGTAAGCACGATGTAACCCAATCCCCAACGGCTAATTGCCTCAGCAGTATTCTCTGGCTCATGTATATCTAGAGGTGGGGGCTTCCGCGAGGTTTTGACGGAGCAGAACCTGCATCCTCTTGTACATGTGTCGCCCATCAACTAATATCATACCTTAGCAAAGTCTTGAGAGAACAATACAAGGAACGAATATACCATTATCGTAGCAGTGGCAGCTCTCTTGCCCTCCTCTTCAGTAGCACCTTCCTTGCCTCCCCAACAGTCTCCTATGTTCGGACAACGAGCTTCCTCGCATACCGTATGCAAGCCGAGACCTCGGAGGTCCTGCTTGATTTTGGTAAAGGAAGCGCCTTTGGGTATTGAGGTTTTGAGAAACGACGGAAGGCGTGGCCTATACAATTCAGCTAATATTAGTCATCGGCTTCGCTGGGAATAAGATATACCACGTACTGTGTAGTGTTTCCTAGTACCACTCGCTCTGATACGTTATCGGACACGAAGTCCTCGAAACTCGGACCTTCAGCCAAAGTCTGACTGAACGAGCCCTTTGAAGTGGATGGGGTTGCGAGCGAGCGCGCGTATAATCCAACAGGTAGTTTGCTCGCCGCGCGTAACGAGACTGGACGAAGCATCGAACCTGTAAGCAGAGACGTGGACGCCATGGATGTGGTTGGAGGTGAAGAGGCTAATAATCGGCAGAGGATGGCGGATGCAGTCTTACGACAGCGGAAGTCCGTTTGGAATTTCCTTCACCCGTCGCCACGTGGCATCGCGTCAGGGACAAACAAATCCTCCCCCATAGGCCTTGAAGGTCGTTTGGTTTATCATCATGAACACATTATCTCGCCGTGAAGAGGAGACACTATTGAAGAGCACAAAAGCTCGTGCTTTGAAGGAATGTGACCCAGTCGTGAAAGGTATGCCTGGAAGCATTCTCATAACTTGCCACAGTCATTGAACGATGCTTTCACAGAGTTCGCGGAGTGTGCATCTGGCCGAACCATCTCAGTCGCATGGGCATGTAGAGGAAAATACAAAGCTCTACAGGAATGCATGCATCACTAGTGAGTTGAATAGGCTCCTCTGTGGTCTTCACCTTCTTGCCGCTGTTGAGAGCGACTGATATTCTCTCCCCAAACTGAAGTACAGGACCCGAGAATATGGCAGTGGTTCGCGCAGAATACCTGCGGCTACGGAATCAACAAACCCTAGAACAACCTGTATAATTTCATACAGGGACTACGTGACATTCTTGACTCTCCATCCCATAGATTGGACCGTTCCGTTTCTGAGGAATAAACATAGATTTTTCGCGGTCTGACGACATACGAATACGAACCAAGAATTCCAACAAAGACTATCATACAGATGATTAAACAGGCTACTTCTTCCCAACAACAGCAATCCACTGTTGACGGAGAGCCATTAAGGAAGTGACCAATCTACAACATATAGCTCAGTGACAGTTCGGTGGTCGCAGAGATCCACATACCCGAAAATACCGAGAACACCGTCATTGAGGTTGACGAGGCCGAGGTTGGTGGCTGGAATCCAGACATCAAGGATGTCAATCACAAACTGATACCGGACAGCTGCTCGCTGCCTTGAGAAGATATGAATCATCAGTGCATTTGTTTTGCTGATGCCAGAAGGTGAACTCACGAGTCGAGGCTCAACAGTTTAGCTTCCCGGTCGACGATGACACCTTTGTCGGTCCATGACTGAGAGCCTTGAAGGAGCTTCGCTTCATTGGCAAGTCGGCCGGCCTGAGGGAGCCATGATATCATAAACAATCGAGATACAAACTACGTTATTCTCACCTTGAGAAGGCCATGGGTGATGCTGAGGAGGATACCCGACAGCCAGAACCTGTTCGAGATCCTTGAGACCTTTTCAGCAGTTGAAGGTGTCAAGTTGAAGAATTTCGTGGCGTTAGCCTGAAATCATGCGTCGGAATTAGTAAAATACGTTGAAAGGGGACAGCCCGAACGTACCCAGACAATAGCATCGTAAGTGAGGTATCCAAAGTATGCCAATTGCCTTCCGATCGTCGTGATTTGTTCGCCCGCAACACTAGATGTTTGGTATGCAAGCAATGCTGCCTGGAGATGTTCCATGGGCTTTCCAAGACGCATGACTATGATTCCACAGGCGTATAAGAACCCAATTCATTGAACGAGTGCAGAAGGGTTGACCTTTCCTGGCAAGCGCAAGATGCCCCTTCAGAGCGTTCCATCGTGCAGCTTGAATCTTGTAGCCGCGGTTGAGCAAGACCCAAGCAAAGAACCGTGCAAAGTATTGAATTGCCCTGTATAACTACACATGTGAAAGGATGACATGTCGGTACACACTGCTCTGGCGGGTGTGAAACGCTGCTACATACTTTATCACGGCCGAGGTTGGTGGCTCCGACTTTGAGAGACTGGGAGACGACGGGGTGGAATACGAGTTGAGACGCGACGGTGGCCATTTGGACGAGAGTGAAAGAGGATATTAAGGAAAGTTGGGGATGTCAAGGAGGTGGTACTGGGATGAGAGCTCTCTCAAGTGCTGTTCGCCCCACCCGGGATACAAGCGGGGCGATCGTTCCGGAAGCAGACTATCACATGTAATCCCTCTCTATCCCCGCGTGCAATATTCCACTAGTGCAGCACCATCCAGCTCATTCAAGTTGGCCCCTGCGTACCCACAAGACGCGTCGAATCCGAATGTATCTCGTTGGAAGCAACCTCTGGTATCAACCCGATATCAACAGCCACTTGGCTGACCAGAGGTCCGACGGTCGCTGATTGGCACGGAGAAATTCGGATATGAAACGGAGCGAACCGTGACCGCCAAATTGTCCATCGTCACTAACTTGCACCTCGTCATCGTCATCTCACTAGGGTTTGTCTCCTAACAGCCTACTACTCTGCTTTTTCGTCTTCAGAACATGTCCTCCATCAGGGTTGCACGTACAAAACTTGTGAGTGATTCCGAACAAGTCCGAAAGAAGCTGCATGTGATTCACGGCCGAATGCGTCATTTGTCCTCCTAGGTCGACGCTCAGAGAGCAGTCGCAGGCAGAGCCAGGCCTTTCTCTTCGACCACTGCTACCATGGTAAGCCAAATCCTTGTATTCCTCGACGATCAAGTATCTCACATCTCATATACAGTCAGAGAAGTACCGCACGGAACGCGACACCTTTGGTGATTTGCAGGTGCCGGCGGATCGGTACTGGGGTGCACAAACCCAGCGGTACGTTCATTAGCCTTTTGTTTCATCATCATATATTCACTCTTCTGAACCCTCAGCTCCTTGCAAAACTTCGATATCGGTGGACCCACCGAACGACTTCCACCCCCTCTTATCAAGGCATTCGGTGTCCTCAAAAAGGCTGCTTCCGTCGTGAATGTCGGATACGGCTTGGACACGAAAGTTGGAGAGGCGATTCAGCAGGCAGCGGATGACGTGAGTTAGTATTTCAGTGGCCAGAGGCATGTAACTGATTGTACGATATCCGTCAGGTTATCTCCGGCAAACTGATCGACCACTTCCCCCTTGTCGTCTTCCAAACTGGTAGTGGAACCCAGAGCAACATGAACGTCAACGAGGTATATTCAGTTGGAGATTCGTGTGACGTACGGTTTAACAGAAGAATCGATACTTAGGTTATCTCAAATCGTGCCATTGAAATTCTAGGGGGCGAGCTTGGATCCAAGAAGCCGGTACATCCCAACGACCATGTTAACATGAGCCAAAGCTCGAACGATACGTATGTGATTCTTATTCTCGTGGTCCACAATGCCCGCTTAACAGGCGTCCCGCAGGTTCCCCACTGCGATGCATGTCGCTGCGGTTACGGAAATCCAGAGGGAATTGATCCCAGCACTGACTGAACTGCGGGATGCCCTCGATGCGAAAGCCAAGAAGTTCGACAGCATTATCAAGATCGGTCGTACCCACTTGCAAGATGCAACCCCACTGACTCTTGGGCAAGAATTCAGTGGATACGTTCAGCAGCTGACCAATGGTATCGAACGTGTTAAGGATGTTCTCCCCCGCCTTAGTTTGCTTGCCCAGGGTGGTACCGCTGTGGGAACTGTAAGTTTCATACGAGTGGTGTTAAACGATGTCTTACATTATGGCCGCAGGGATTGAACACCAAGAAGGGTTTCGATGTGAAAGTCGCAGCTGAGATCTCCAAGATCACCGGATTGGAATTCAAGACTGCGCCAAACAAAGTGGGATCTCCATTTCTTCGAGCTGCTCGCGCACGCTGACGGTTTCTCAGTTCGAGGCACTCGCTTCCCATGATGCGTTGGTGGAGGCACATGGTGCGTTGAACGTGGTCGCGTGTTCGCTCATGAAGATCGCAAACGACATCCGTTACCTCGGCTCGGGCCCTCGTTGTGGTTTGGGTGAGCTGAGCTTGCCTGAGAACGAGCCCGGAAGCAGTATCATGCCTGGCAAGGTGAACCCTACACAATGCGAGGCTTTGACCATGGTTGCTGCCCAGGTTATGGGTAACCAAACGACTGTCAGTATTGCCGGGTCAAACGGCCAATTTGAGGTATGTTTGTATATTGCAGCTGAAGGTTTTGCTGGAGAATTAATTATTCCCTCAGCTGAATGTGTTCAAGCCTGTCATCATCAAGAACGTGTTGCAGAGTATCCGCCTGCTGGCTGATGGTGAGTATCTCGCCAGCCGTGACCCTGGGGTGCACTCAATTATGACATGCCAGGTTCCCGCTCGTTCACAAAGAACTGCGTTGTTGGAATTGAAGCAAATGAGAAGCGCATCAATACATTGCTCAACGAGAGTCTGATGTTGGCCACCATTCTCAACAGCCACTTGGGATACGACAGTACGTGAAGGCACTGATAGTGTATTTGGATGCGCATGTTAACCATGCGATCCGACAGACGTTGCGAAGTGCGCCAAGAAAGCTCACAAGGAAGGAACAACGCTGAAAGAGGCCACTGTTGCCCTTGGGTTCCTGACACCGGAGGAGTTCGACGAGAAGGTTCGACCTGAGCTGATGCTGTACCCCGATGAGGAGTGAGGTCGTGTCGACTATTGTCGCAATTGTTGTGCCGTGTTTGGAATGCTAGTGGTACTGTCACAGGAACCTCCTAAGGGGCAGTGTGAGACGTGTGACGGCTTGGATTCCGAACAAACAGTGATGATGAGCGGGGTGAACTTGGGCCTGGCGTTGTTTGGGACGGCACCGGGATGGCGTACGCTGGCTCTGGAGGCGTACTGCTGGCCATGGTGTCCAAGTGCCCGTCGACAAGGGATGACAGCGGCGGGATGTCACGCAATGGCCATCCTGGGAGCGTGACGTCGGGGATGTGACGGGTGTGACGTGGAATCGCGAAGGAGTGGTGGCCGAGAAAGGAAGGAGACATATTTGTAGCCGACACGAAATGAGAGCGACCGTTCAGTTTCTCCCTGGAAGTTTGCGGCTCAGCCTCCCTCAGCCCCTTCCAACCCGCCCAGCTGGCACGTACCTCCCTCTTCCTCTTTTCTCTTTCCCTCCCCAACAATCGCCACGCAACATATCTACAACTGCACTCCGTTGCTTCGCATTCAGCGGTCGATTCCGTCAACACCTAGATCTCTTGGGGGCGCATACGTGTATCAAGCACGCCGGCGTCTCATCGACGCTTTCTCCAGTCCACAGCATCCACAGTCATCGTCCATTTTGTATTTAGCATCACTCTCGATATGTCCTTGAGACGCATCTTGAACGACCAGCCGTCTCCTCCATTGCCCGGGCCTCCGCTGCAGCAATCTGCACACCCCCATCTTCCACCTGCCGACACAACACCTCCATTTCGCTCGCCCTCACCAGCATCCTCATCTTCCGTTCACAACGGATACCTCAGGCAGCGCGGCCGTTCCAGGTCGCCTCCAATGGAGCCCGAGACTCACCACCCACGGCCCGTGCATCATCCGCCAGGTGCCTATCCTGGCCCTGCTGGCTGGGATCATCACAACGGACAGCGAGCTCACGGAGACATGTACCTAACACCTGGAGGGGGGAATTCCTACTACTCCGACCGGGATGGTGGCACACCTCCGACGCCTCCTATGACCAACGGGGGGACCTTGAAGTTCAAGGACAGATATGCAGAGACCAACGGGAGTGGGCGAAAGAGGAAAGCTCCAATGTCCGTGGATGAGGAGGAGGAATATACGACACCTGGCTCAACTAGACGTGTACGTGCTTTATCTCGTTCGGAAGTTGATCAAGGCAATTTACTATTCATTCCAGCGTGGCACGCGACGCAATCCTCAACGACGCGGTGGGTTGCCACAGGCACTAGCACCGAACGATGACCCGCAGCCCGACGCAGAAGATGAACCATACGAACTCACGGAGGAGGAACGCAGACTGGCGTCTTCGGACCTCGAGGATTGTCCCGAGTTGTGGAAGGGCGAGTTAGGCAACTACATCATGGAAACCCATCGCAGGCAACGCCAGATAGAGTCATATTTTGGACATTGGATCATTGTAAGTGGGAAATCCTGCATTGAATCCTTCCAATTGTGACGAGTCTCCCATTAGGGCCGCGACGCTCAGACAGCGTCGACATTGTCCCACAATTATGTGGGTCGTATCTCTCGGATTCCACCACCGCCTCTTCCCCCTGTTCTGCATCTGCCAATTGATGACGATGCTGGGTCAGTAATGCGCGCACCATCTCCGTCAGCCATGTCTGTCGATGGAATGGACATGGGCACACACGAGTTCATCGCTGAAGATATGGGCCAGTATACTGCTGCGTCTGCCGGTGCCAATGAAGATGCCGCTCGCGAGCTAGAGGAATCGTTGCTTGGACCAATTTCGAAGTCCCGCAGCAGAGGGAAAGGAAAGGCAGTCGAAACGAACAAGAGATCCGCGTCACGCGTAGGTTCGGCTGCCAGCAGCGAAGAAGACATCCCGATCTCCCGAACTGCTGCACCACCGAAGAAGAGGCGGCGTGTCGCAAAGGATAAGGCTGTCGATATCGCCGACGAAGTCGAGCGCTCCTTAGCGATGGACTTCCCATCCAGTGCTTCGACCCCTGCGCTTCCTGCTGCCGTCAAGAACCTTGCTAGCGGGAGGGGACGGGGAAAGCAGCGCGAGCAGAGTGTTGATAGTACTGTTGCAAGTGCTTCAGCCACTCCGAGACAGCGCAAGAGAGCACCTCTGAAGAAGAAGGCCGACGCGCTTCCGCCTCAGACACAGGAAGCTTTGGGTATTGGTTCTGCTGCGCCCTCTGTAGTTGGGGATGCTACTCCTGTGGGATCTCGCCCACCTTCACCTACACTCACCAACGTCTCTGCTACCGTGTACGAACTTGACGAGGTCATCCCTCCCCTGAGAAAGGCAAAGAAGATGGACGACGCTATAATGGCGAAGCGAGTTAGGATGCTGGAGGAGGCTCAGAAGAAGGTGTGGACCAATATTGCTAGAAGAGACATTGTGAAAGTATGTGGTTGGCAGGTCCATCCCTATTCCCTAGTTAACAGGTCGTGATCATATTGCAGGTGTATCGCTTCCATTCCACCAGTTACCAGGTGAAGGTTCAACAGGACAAACGTCTCGCTACAATGGCCGCGGTACAAGCTCGTAGACCATACGTAAAATCAGCAAAGGCCGCGAAGGACGTTCAGAGTAAAGGCAAACGACTCATGCGTGAGATGTTGGTTTTCTGGAAGAAGAACGAGAAGGAGGAGAGGGAGGTTCGTAGACGTGAGCACAAGGAGGCCATGGATCGTGCCAAAATCGAGGAAGAGAAGCGCGAGGCAGCACGCCAGGCTCGCAAATTGGAGTTCTTGATCAGTCAGACTGAGCTGTACAGCCATTTCGTTGGCAACAAGTTGAAGAGTTCGTGCCATGTCTTTGATCGTTGCCACAGTGCTGACTAATTTTGCAGCGGCTGAGGTGGAGGGCGAAGCTGCTCCTACGGCACCAGTTGGCGCAGGAGTCGACGATGTCGAGCCAGACAAGCTCCTTGAAATTGACTTCGACGATGGCGAGTCCTATCACCTTACTGTGCTGAACACCGCCCCTCATAATCATGTCGAATTGTAGAGGACGAGACCAACATGCAACGTCATGCGAGACGAAACGCTCAGGAGGCCATAGCGCTTGCTAAACGGAAAGCGCAGGACTTCGACACCCAAGCTGCCCTGGAGCGCAAGACAAACGAGGCGATTATGCTGGCCAAACAACAAGCGCATGTGCGTGATGAGCACGTCGAAGGCATGGGTCCCTCAGGCACTCCCCTTGTGGATCGTAAGTTTCCGTCCGATCTCGGTCTATTTGCCTTGCCTAATTCTTTTCCTCAGTCGATTCCGACGAACTCAATTTCCAGAACCCTACCTCGCTTTCCGGTGAGCTAACAATCAAGCAACCCAAGATGCTCATGGCTACCCTAAAGGAGTACCAACTGAAGGGTCTCAACTGGCTGGGTACATTGTACGAGCAGGGTATCAACGGTATCCTTGCAGACGAGATGGGTCTCGGAAAGGTTTGTGGCACACATCGTTTATACGGGAAAACGTCATCTCATAGAATTTGCTTGCGCAGACGGTCCAGTCCATATCCTTGTTGGCATATCTGGCTGAGGCGCACGACATCTGGGGTCCTTTCTTGGTCGTATCTCCCGCATCAACCCTGCATAACTGGCAGCAGGAAATCACTCGTTTTGTACCAAAGCTGAAGGCTCTCCCCTACTGGGGTAATGTCAAGGACCGCGCTACCCTGCGAAAGTTTTGGTCAAAGAAGGAGATCAGCTATAACGAGGACGCGCCATTCCATGTTCTTATTACTAGCTACCAACTGGTGAGTGAATGACAATTGATCCAGCATGGATGTCATGGCTAATAGCATGTGTCGCAGGTCACTCAAGACCAGCAGTACTTCCAGCGTGTGAAGTGGCAGTATATGATACTGGATGAGGCTCAGAACATCAAGAACTCTTCAAGTGCACGTTGGAAGACTCTCCTTGGTTTCCACTGTCGCAACCGACTCCTTCTTACTGGTACTCCTATCCAGAATTCCATGCAAGGTTGGATCATATGACATCATCCCTCACGCTATATGGCTGATGGGTGTTACAGAATTGTGGGCGTTGTTGCACTTCATCATGCCAAGTTTATTTGACTCTCATGACGAGTTTAACGAGTGGTTCTCTAAGGACATCGAGAACGCAGCTGAGAATAAGGGGAGCAAGCTCAACGAACATCAGTTGCGGCGGTTACACATGATCCTCAAGCCCTTCATGCTGCGTCGTGTCAAACGACATGTGCAGAACGAGCTCAGCGACAAGGTGCGTCACCTACGAGAATGAGACTGTTAAGTTCGTTCCGCTGACCATATTCTCCGCTAGATTGAAATTGACATCTATGTGGACCTGAGCGCCCGCCAACGTGCTCTGTACAAAGCACTTCTTGCGAACGTTTCCGTTGCAGACTTGCTGGAGAAAGCTGCAAACATTGGAGATGCGGAGTCTGCTCGCTCGTTGATGAACCTCGTCATGCAATTCCGTAAGGTAAGTTTCAAGAGTGTTTGCGTCTCGCGACCAATGATATACTTAGATTCACTTTACAGGTCTGCAACCATCCCGAGCTGTTCGAGCGTGCAGACGTCGTTGCATCGTTCTCATTCTCTGAGTTCGGCAAGTCTGGTCCTTTGAACCGTGAAGGCGATCTCGTCCAATTGCCTTACTCGACACGGAATCCAATTGAGATCCGTGTTCCAAAGTTGCTTTACCTTGATGGCGGGCTGCTTGACGTGCCGCATGAGAATTCCTCACTGTCAATACAGACAAGTCCTCTGAACAAGTTCAACATTTGGTCGACTGATTGGATTCAGCGATCTATGTATGATGATGGTGTGTCTCTTTGAGTCCCATTTCCGTAGTTTGTGAATTAACGTAACATCACAGATCATCCCTCTTTCTCGTTCCTTCGATTTTTGGACATGTCTCCAAGTGAGGCTCACACAATCCACACCACTCCTTTGCTCCGAAGGAAGATCATCAGCTTACATGAAGAGGCGGAACGTTTGGAAACCGATCCGTACTTATTGTACGTGCTCGTTGCAGTCTTGTTAATCTGCGCACTAACACAACGCGACACTTCTAGGGATAGTGACTTCATGTCTTTATCTACTGCCAATCGTTCGCGACGAACAGTCCTTAAGTCCCTCCGAAATCTGGAGACGGCGGAGAACCTCCCTGCACTTCATGAGATCTCAACGTTAGCCTGGCATACCACATGTCTTTCCAGGGCAGGATTCAAGTGGTTTGTTCCACCAGCTGTCGCACCACCGATCGCCGTGCACTGCTCCGACAGGACCTTCGTCGACAAACAAGCACAAATGATTGAATCCCCTTCGGAGTCCCTGATCCTTTACGGACTGCCTCCGGCCACAAGGGAGTCTCCTGTGGCCATTGATGCGTACAAGCAGTCCTCCCCTGAAGCACCAATTACAGGATTGGTCAGTGTGTCGGATGTGGACCAACTTCCCTTGTCAACCATGCAAGTTCCTGAGGCCAAACGTCTCATCTACGACTCGGCGAAGCTTGCGCGGTTGGACAGTCTGTTGCAGGAGCTGAAGGCCGGCGATCATCGTGTGCTGGTGTACTTCCAGATGACACGGATGATGGATCTCATGGAGGAGTACCTCATCTTCCGTCAGTACAAGTATCTGAGGTTGGACGGCTCCTCAAAGCTAGAAGACCGAAGGGACATGGTGATGGAATGGCAGACAAGGTAATTTGTACTTTCACAGCTTTTATTGATCTTGGTGTTGACAGTTTGTTGCAGGCCGGATATCTTCATTTTCCTGTTAAGTACACGAGCAGGCGGTCTCGGTATCAATCTGACGGCTGCCGACACTGTGGTGTTTTATGATCACGACTGGAATCCTTCCAACGATGCCCAGGCCATGGATCGCGCTCATCGTCTTGGTCAGACTCGTCAAGTCACGGTTTACCGATTGATCACAAAGGGTACCATCGACGAGCGTATTGTGCAACTGGCCAGAGTGAAGAAGGATGTCAGTACTTATTTACACTCGTCTCGCTCTACTTACCGATCCCTCTATAGGTCCAAGACATCGTCGTCGGCAATAAAAACTTCACAGACGTCACAAAGCCAAGCGAGATCGTCCAGCTGTTACTCAACGAGGATCAGCTCGCAAACCTCGACAATACCGCTTCCGCTTCGACGTCCAAGAAGGCAGGAAAGCGAGCAGCACAAGGAGATTCTGCGGAGTCTGGTGTCCGCGATCTCTGGAACGACGAAGGCGACGAGTTTTTCGGTCACTCGGTGGCCGCACAGAACGGTTCAGTTGCGCTAGGGGAGGGTGGTGATGAAGAGGAGTCACAAGTCCCCACACCAACCGCAGGGCGCGGACGGAAGCGCAAGGGCGAGCCGGGAACGTCTACCAGGGGTCGCAAGGCTGGTGGTGGCAGGGGTGGCCGCAAGAAGGCGCAGGCAGCTGCCGTGGATGGTGAATCATGACCACGTTTCTACCTTGATCTAAGGGGCGGTTATGTGCCAGCATGTTTTCTGACCTTTCCACGGTAACGAACACTTTCTCTTATGTCTCCACTGGTTGTCTGTTGTCGCATAATGTAGTAATCGCACTCTTGATACCTCACTCATTGTATGTTCTTGTCGTTCTTTGTAGCGCAATAATGCAGTCGTCGCTTTAGCTTTGTACTTCGTTGTTATGAATGCCCGAGTCACCCAGACTCAAAGCAATTTTTGCTCAAACCGTCTGAGTCTCCGAGACAGTCATAACAAGCGCCCATAACCTTCAAATTCACTACGTATTCCTGATGGACCTCCCTGCGAGATCTTCAGTCTCCTTCTACCACTAACCACCACTGTTTCTAGCCCATGTTGACTACAGCCATCGAAAACACCTCCGACATCGTTGTGCCGGACTTACCAGGAGATATCTCACTGCAATCATAACATTCTTATTGAAGACGAACGAACCCAACCCACTTCGCCGGCGCGCACCGTGACTCCCCCCCATTCTGACAATAACGCGGACTGAAGCACGCCACTCTTGAATACCGCTCGACTACATACGCGACCACCGCCACTATGGCGAAGAAGAAAACTCAGCTCAAGCCCGTTGCGCGTGGATTTGCCACCACCTCTGTGCCGAAGAAAGTTACACCAGCGCCAGAGCCAGAACCTGTTGCCGTTCCCTCCACCGAGTCCGGAGCTGCTCAGTCACACCCCAACGCTCCAAATTCCAAGGAAACACAAGGGTCCTCGCAAATTATTCCTCAGGTTGACCCAGAGCAGGAGTATCTGCAGAGCTGCATTGATAAGCACCAGGAACGTACCGAAAGAGAGATCAATCGGACCGTCAAAGTGAGTGTTTTACGGAGTGAGATAATATATTCCCGAGGCTAACTGGACATGTTTCCCTGAAAGGCCATTGAGCAGGACCGTCGGTTCTCGCAAAGCTTGACGCCTCTGCAGTTGGATCAATCGTTCATTGAGCAGATTCTTCGCCTTATTACTGAAACGGAGTCTCCGGCTGGTATGTACCTTTCTCACACATCCTCTGCTCAGCTAGCTGATACCAATTCTAGCTCCTCACACCTTGGAGGAACCTGAGAGCAAAGCACTTCCGAAGCTCGCAATCACTTATGGTACATTGAGAAGGCTAGGATTCCCAGAGGACGATGTTTGTACATGCCTGGAGTCCATTTCGAGTATCGAACTTGACGATGCAATTGAGTGGGTAAGACTATCGTCTTGACGCGTTCATTTAATTTTAGTTTGAACGACCGTTTGGCATTCAGCTCCACGTCCATTGCGAGGAGGAAGCACTTCGGAATACTGGTACGTTCTACCATAGGGGACTCGGACGCGACCAGATTCTTACCTTTTCGCCAGACGAGGAGTTCAAACCCTCTGGACCCAGGGATGTGGATATTCCGAAGACACCGCGGACTCCCCGATCATCCTCTCACTCTACTACACCGTCTATGTCCGCAACGGTGGTCTCTTCAGGACGATCAACACCGACTTTGAATGGTCTGGATCCATTTGCAACGCCATTCGTACCTTCACATCAAGTGACACGCTCAGAGGGAGTGAAGTCGGCGGTGGCCAGCCAGGGAGTTTCCGCCCGCAAAGCCTCTGCCCCCGATTACTCTCTCGACGATCCCACAGCAGCGTTTGTCCATGTAAAAATGCAAATAGCTGATTTGACCACACATAGGAAGCCAGGAGAAACCCAAGATGCATCTTTCCTTCGAGGTCTCCAGAAAAGTCTTGCTGATATCAAGAACGATTACCTCTTTGACGAAGACGAGGCCGAGCACGCATACAAGGTCGAGCGTAGCAGAGCTGATGCTGCTGCGTTGGAAGCTCGCCTCAGAAGCGTCGAGTCGATCTCCACACCGGTCCGGAAACCCGCCGACACCCCGGCGTTAGGCGCCGAGAAGCCACCCCCGGACGACATCTTCGACGACGCGGAGGAAGGGTCATCAGGGGGGCTCTTTGAGCTCCTGGAGGAGATGCCCGCCACGGAGACGACAGCCCAGGGAACAACAGTGACGGTTCGAGACTTGTCTCTTCCCAAGAACTTTTCAGGTCGGACCCCGAAAACGCTGCTTCAGGAAACAATTCGCAAAGTGGACAAGTACGCTGTGGTACTCTATCGATCTGTATCTGGTGCAAGTCGCGCAAAACGAGCGGCTGTCTCTGTGCGTTGGGACGGTCGCAAGGCAGAAGAATGGGTCATGGAGGACGTTGCTTGTCATGACATGATCCAGGCGGAGAATTACATCTCTACCATCGCTCTGCATGCCCTGTCTTACCCTCCACAAGAGGGCTTTGCCCTCGGTGTTGCGACGGGTACAAGCAACCAAACATCTTTCAGAGTCCTTCCCCCCATCTTCCGTGATTTGTGGGGGGAGCTGGAAGACAAACGGCGGGAAACTAATGATGCGTTTAACCGCGGGATATGGTCAAAACTGAAGTCAATCCTGGAGCCGAAGTTAGCAACGGGATCTAAGGTCAGCCGTCGTCAAGAAATACTCCTTAGAACGTTTTAATAGGCAATCGGGTTTCAGACTTCCAATATTGCTTCTAGAGATGTTGAGTCACAGCCATCCCGACCAGCGCGACAGACTCGAGTGGATCCTACTGAGTCTGCAAACCTCATGGCCGAGTTTCAAGCTCGACAAGCTCGGCCAGCATATCAGGAGATGCTTGTTCGTTCGTTTTACCAAGTGCTCTTGTATGTTCACTAACTGGCCACATCCCAGCGTCGTCGTAATGAACTCCCTATCGCTAAATGGAGACATGAGATCATAGATACTCTCGAAACCTCGCAGATCCTCGTCCTTAGCGGTGAAACTGGATGGCATGTTGCATTCATACGCTGATTGTTGCTTTTGCTTACAATGTGATCTAGCGGCAAGTCTACTCAGCTTCCCGCTTTCATTCTTGAGGATCAACTCTCGCGAGGAATACCTTGCAAGATCGTATGTACGGAACCGAGACGAATTTCTGCGATATCTCTGGCGCAACGTGTCTCAGTCGAGCTTGGGGAACCCGCCGACGCTGTTGGTACTGTTGGCTCAGTCGTTGGTTATACTGTCAGACTTGAGAGCAATACATCAAGGACTACGCGGTTGCAGTTCGTTACGAATGGTATAGCATTGCGCATGTTGGAAGGTGGTAGCGGACATGGCGGACAGGGAACTGCTTTTGACGACATCACGGTGTGTAGTCACCAATAGTTTCTTCCCGCAATTGGCTAATCCTCTAGTCATAGCATATTATCATTGACGAGGTATGATATACCGTTTCAAGGCGAGACGAGCGATTTTTGACTTTAGCTCGCCAGGTTCATGAGCGGACAATTGAATCAGACTTCTTACTCATCGTCCTCCAATCGCTCCTGATTCAGCGCCCAGACCTCAGGTAGGTAGTTGAAGCTTCGATGCCACCGGGCGTACGACTGAAGTGACTTTCAGAGTCGTGCTCATGTCTGCGACAGTCGACGCGGACAAGATCTCCAAGTACTTCGGAGGCTGTCCTGTCTTACAGGTACCTGGCCGCACCTTCCCGGTGGATGTCAAGTTCCTCGAAGATGCTGTGGAGTTCACAAAGTGGAAGATCGCAGAGAACTCTCCTTACGCTCGACGTGGTATGTCCCCATATTCCCTGCTACTGTGCTCGCCTAATCCTATCTGTATCTTAGGAAATTCGTATAAGGGCAAGACTTGGTCTGAAGAGATGGTTCCAGCCGATGACGACGACGACATGGGTTCTACCGCGAACGTAAAGCTCGGAAAGCGTTATTCGCCCTGTACAGCCTCGACCATCAATCTGTTGGATGACCGTCTTATCCCATTCGACCTCATTGTGCGACTTTTAGAGTGTATCTGTTTCGAGGATCCCGTCCATATGTCCTTTTCGTCAGCCATCCTGGTTTTTATGCCTGGCATAGGGGACATAAGACAGCTTAACGACATGCTCATGGAACACCGTCTCTTTGGATCCGAGGCACAGTTCCGCATCCATCCATTGCATTCCAGCATTGCTAGTGAACATCAAGGTGCCGTATTTGACATCCCACCGCCCGGCATCCGAAAGATCGTGATAGGTCAGTCTGCCTCCGGCCTGTAACTATTATTGACCTGAATGGGCTCCATGCAGCTACGAACATTGCGGAGACTGGTATTACTATCCCTGATATTACCTGTGTGATAGATACAGGGAGACACAGGGAGATGCGGTCAGTGGCCTTTCTTGCTAACGCCTATGTGTTCGCCCTAACTGTGATCATGTAGATTTGATGAGAAACGTCAAATCAGCAGGCTTGTAGATACGTATGTTGCGAAGAGCAACGCAGCTCAAAGACGAGGACGCGCAGGCCGTGTTCAGCCCGGAATATGCTTCCATCTTTTCACCAAATATCGACATGACACGAAGGTACGTCGAACCTGAAATCATGGGCTAGCAATCTAACGTTCTTCTTCTAGATGGCTGATCATCCGGATCCTGAAATTATGCGTCTCAGTCTCAGTGACCTTGCCCTACGTATTAAGATTATGAAGGTCAATCTTGGAACATCCATTGAGGATGTGTTACTTCGGGCGTTGGATCCTCCGCTATCGGTGAACATTCAGAGAGCCGTTGCCAGTTTGATAGAGGTAGGTTGCCACCTACCACAATGGACGTTGCAGCGGCTAACAAGAGTGCCAGGTTCGGGCTTTGACCCCGTCGGAGGAGATCACACCAATGGGCCGGTTACTCAGCAAGCTTCCAACGGACGTCCATCTGGGGAAGTTTTTGTTGGTCGCCACGTTGTTTCGCTGTCTGGACCCTGCGTTGACCATTGCCGCCACCCTCAACTCCAAGTCACCCTTCCTAACGCCGTTCGGAATGGCAGAGGAGGCAGATCGCGCTAAGTTAACATTCCGTACAGGTGTGTACTATCTCCTCGTTTTGAATGACGGACGTACTGATTCTCGTGGGCCTATCATCAGAGAATTCGGACTTCCTCACGATTCATAATGCCTTTTCAACCTGGCGAAACGCCTGTGCCAATGGTGCTGCTCGCAAATTATGTCGGCAATACTTCCTAAGCCACCAGGTAACGTATCCGCCCGCCGTTTGTCCCATGATCACTACTGATGCAATCTACAGAACCTTTTGCAGATCGAGGAGTTAAGGCAGCAATATCTTGGATACTTGGTCGACTCTGGCTTCGTGCAAGTAGACCGTGTCTTCACAAGAGAACTAAGCAGGTAAATGGCTTTTTGAATCGTACAGCATAACTCGAGTTCTCACCCCTATACCTCAATAGGTCTCGCTTCAGCCGTGGCCGACCACGATTTGTCAATGTCCCTCCAGAGCTCAATGTCAATGCAGCGAACACTTGGATTCTTAACTCTGCACTGGCGGCTGGTCTCTACCCCAGGATCCTCTCGATTGACGTCCTTAAGGACGGAAAGAGCGACCTGCGTACGATCTCGAACAACCAGGCTGTCGCGTTTCACCCGTCGTCGGTCAACTTTGGTCGCAGAGCAAAAGATTTCGGTGTAAATCACCTCTGCTACTTCACGTTAATGTGAGTCCGGGGTTTTCGGATGTGACGCGTGTGTTACTGAACTCGGTCCTATAGGCACTCCAAGAAACTCTATGCATGGGAAACTGGCTCGGTAGAAGATATGGCATTGCTTCTTCTGTGCGGAGAAGTCGACTTCCGGGTAAGAATTGCCAATATGTGTGTACGAGTGAACCGACTATTTACCGACGCTTCATCCAGCTCATGTCTTATACCGCAACCATCGACCGTAAGGTCAAGTTCCGTATCGAACCCAAGTCCGGTGTCGCCCTGAAGTACCTCCGGAATCAGTTGGGACAACTCCTCGCGGCTCAATATCGTTGCAAGCCGCTCACGGACGTACAATCGCGCTGGAACGATCTCGCGAAGATGATACTGGGGAAGGTGGAGATCAAGGAGACCCCAGAGAGGGAAGAGACTGTTACTCTTATTGTCAATAGATGATCAAGCAACAACATGCCTGTATGCTTGTTTCCAAAGTCCTATTGATACAGATGCAAGTACAGTATGCGGACGGATGATTATGATATCGTAACATTTAATGGCATGTGGCGACAGTAACCCTACAACATGGTGGTGATATAATGTAATGCGAATGACCATTTACTCCTCCTCCTCGTCATCACCAGTCCTGAATTATTATTAATCAGTCTATGCCAGTGCTCACTATCCCGAGCATCACTCACTGGATGTTGTAGAAGCGGAGCTGATAGTTGTCTTTTGTGGTGGCGACGACACGGATCCAGTCACGGAGAGAGTTCTTCTTCAAGAACTTCTTGGTGAGGTACTTGAGGTACCTCTTAGAGAAGGGGACGTTAGAGGTGACGGTGATGCTGACATCGCCTACAGATATGCAAAGCGAAAGCTTAGAATTGCGCAGAACAAACGCAGAGCCACAGCACTCACCAGAGCGTTGGATCTTGACGTTATCACCGAGCTGACCAGTTTTGCCCTCAACCTTGATGCGGTCGTGGAGGTACTTCTCGAAGGCAGCACCATCGAAGACACCGTCGCTGGCGGGACGGGAGTAGTCAACGACGAATTTGTGCTTGGCAGCAGTCTTTCCAGCGGGGGCCTTGGGCTAACATAACAGAGAAAAGGGGAAAAAACCAGTAAGCCTACTGAGAAGAGAACTCAGCAAAGCTGCGACTGGAGTTGACTGACCATCTTGAGGGCGACGAGGAGGGGGACGAGAGTGTCGGGCGTCGGGTTTTGGTGGCGGACAAAGGCTGCTGCGATCTGTGGATTTGGGAGATTCTGTTGTCCTGTACAGTTCCTCTGGGTTATTCCCACGGTACCGAATCCCGTATCCTTGTCCCACGATCACGATTTGATGTTGGTCATCACGATTACAGCGTGCGATCAAATAATTCCAAGAGTTTTGCAAACAATCCTGACCAGCCACAAGCAGTGAACGCCTGTTTCCAACCACATCCCACACGACGATGGCATCTTCGAAATCTCTCTCGCGCGGCCAGGTCGCTACCGCGCAGGTCGAGGGGGACTACTCCATCGTCCCCGAAAAGTCTCAGCCAAAGCTGGACACCTCCCAATGGCCTCTCCTGCTCAAAAATTACGACAAGCTGCTCGTTCGCTCAAGCCACTTCACTCCTATCCCTACCGGGTGCAGCCCATTGAAGAGGGATATAGCTACCTATGTCAAGTACGTCAAGCCATGGTCGAACCCCATAGAACAAGAAAGCAGTGCTCATTCCTCGTTTGCAGGTCCGGAGTAATCAACCTTGACAAGCCGTCCAACCCGTCCTCGCACGAAGTCGTCGCTTGGTTGCGTCGTATTCTCCGTGTAGAGAAGACAGGTCACAGCGGTACACTTGACCCCAAGGTTACTGGTTGCTTGATTGTTTGCATTGACCGTGCAACAAGGCTTGTGAAATCCCAACAAGGCGCAGGCGAGTTTCCCCCCTTTTCGTTCACACTTCGTGACCGCAATTCTAATTCTTCCTTTCTTTTGACTACAGGTAAGGAGTATGTCGCCGTCCTCCGTCTTCACTCCGCCCTCTCCAATCCAACCGCCCTTCCTCGCGCGATTCAGACTCTCACCGGAGCCCTCTTCCAACGACCTCCTCTCATCTCCGCCGTAAAACGTCAACTTCGTATTCGAACGATCTACGAGTCGAAACTTCTTGAGTTCGACGAGAAGCGCAACCTCGCAGTCTTTTGGGTGTCATGCGAGGCGGGAACGTACATTCGTACCCTGTGCGTGCACATGGGATTGTTGTTGGGTGTGGGAGGTCATATGCAGGAGCTGAGAAGAGTGAGGAGTGGTGCGTTGAGTGAGAACGATGATATGGTGACGATGCACGATGTTCTGGATGCTCAATGGGTGTACGACAACACCCGTGACGGTGCGTTCATTTTTTTTAGCATTTTATGCACCAACTGCAGAACTAATAGTATACACGCAGAGTCATATTTGCGCCGCGTTATCCGGCCACTGGAGTCGCTTCTTGTTGGTTACAAGCGTATTGTCGTCAAGGACAGTGCGGTCAATGCTGTTTGCTACGGTGCCAAGTTGATGCTTCCCGGTCTTCTCCGTTATGAGGCCGACATTGCGCTCAATGAAGAAGTAGTTCTGATGACCACAAAAGGTTTACTTTTCCTTCTTCATATATACCTCTACTCGCTTACCGAGTATTGCCCCTGACAAACAGGTGAAGCCATCGCCCTTGCCATTGCTCAAATGTCTACTGTCGAGCTTGCCACCTGTGACCATGGTGTCGTTGCTAAAGTTAAGCGGTGCATCATGGAACGTGATACCTACCCGCGACGATGGGGACTTGGGCCTAAGGCACTCGAGAAGAAGAAACTCATCAAGGACGGCAAGTTGGGCAAGTATGGTGAGAAGACTGATGCGACGCCCGCGGAGTGGAGCAAGGATTATGTGGATTACTCTCGTGAGGTACGTCTCGACGAGTCAATATCTGCGAGCAAGCAATGTGTCTCTGACGAGTTGTATCCTCCAGGATGGAGCAACCGCCGGACCTTCCACCACTGCTGCTGCCGCACCAGCACCCGAACCAACACCCGCCAGCCCCGCCAAAGAAACCAAAGAAAAGAAGCGCAAACGCAAATCCGAAATCCCCGACGCCGATGGCGACGTCCCCATGGTCGCCGCTGGTGATGACGAGGACGACGAAGCAGCCGCGGCGGCGAAAGCAGAGAAGAAGCGGTTGAGGAAGGAGAAGAAGGCGAGAGAGGAGGCTGCAGCTGCTGGGGCAGAGGCAGCTGTTGATGAGGAGGATGCGAAGAGGGAGAAGAAGAGGCTGAAGAAGGAGAAGAAGGCGAGGGAGTCGTTGGGTGGTGAAACATAGGTATGAAATGCTACGGAGTGGGCGTATTGTGGAGGCGTGGTCCTCATCTCCGCTGACCTTTCCGGGTTTATGGTTTGGGTGCGTCTCTGTGAGCTGAACCTCTTCGGTCTTCATTTCGCTGCACTTTCCCCCCGAACCCAGCTCACCGGACTCCCAATCTCCGAAACTGAAAGGTTCGGCCACGTCCTGTCCATGCTTTCGCTTGCTCAATGTTGGCACCCCATCTGTCGTGTGTATATTATGACCTTCCATCTCATCCCATCACTCTCCTTGTTTGTTGTCCTTTTCTCCTTTTTGTCTGTTTGCTCCAATATCATCCAGCTTCGTCCTGGTGACATCCCAACTCGCAGTACACAAGCGAATGTGTCCGACCGTGCGTCCGAGGCATTTCTTTGATTAGGCATTCCCCTCGGGCAGTTGTCAAACAATGGAAACCTTGCTGCGGACGAATGTTCATTCGTGCGAGAAGCCCATTCACATCTATCACTGTCAAAATCCAATCCGAGTTGGCCTTATTGTGAAGTCTCGACCACGGCATAACCTGCAGTCCATCCCATCCTGCGTGTCCATGACAGAATGGTGTTGGACATGCACAGACTCTTTTGACTCTTGAGTGATGTGTGGCATGAGCAGTCCACATGCTCGAATCAATTCCTTTCCCTTATTGTCTCGGATTGTTCCAACTTCTGCTTGATTGTCGACGCCGCCATCTGGCGTCGGACTGTTCCAATCAGCCCCGACTTCACGGTCACCGTTCCTCGTCATCGTTCGAATGTCCAGCATCACTCGTCCACATGGATTCAGAGAGCCATTTGTTTGTTCACACTCGAGCGGGGTTGGGAAGATTTGGGTGCGGCCACGGGAAGATAGGGTATATTCACCGGGAATAAAAATATAGCAACATAGAACATGAGCATCATGCTCGCTGGTAAAGTAAAAGAGAAAAAAGTCCTGTCGTCAAGACATCAAGCAGCAGGAAGGGTGAGAGGTCGTGAACACAGAACAATGCCACAATGCTTTGGGGAGAAGCGACAGACAAGTTTGCGTGGTATCAAAGACAAATGTCCGAGCGGAATACACCAACAAGAATTGCACCCAAAAAAAGAACCCCAATCGATCGTTGCAAAAATCATACTCGCGTCGTTTAGAGAAGGAACGCGGCGGCGGCAAAAAGAGAACCCATCGCGAGAGCGACGTTCGTCGCAAAACCAGCAGACGCGCCTGAATCAGGAGTCTGCGATGGTGTGGATGGTGCAGCAGCGGCACCTGTACTGTTGGTGCCGTTAAGGGTCTTCGCAAGGACCTGGAAGGCGGAGAAGTTGCGTGGCGAGCTCTCAACGGGATTGACAGCGAAGACCATTCCAGCACCACAGTGGGAGGAGCCATCGGGCTTGAGTTGACGGCACTGTTGGAATAAGAGTTAGAATGGAGTAGTTCGGTGAATGAGAAAACAACGTACGAAGAACCAGAGGGGAGCAGTCTCGTTGACGGTGACGTTGAACGTGGGGAACGAGGTGGCATCAGCGGGAACGGGCAAGAAGCCAGAGTCAACACCTCCTGGGGCGGGAATGCATGGCGCGCCGAAGGAGGACTGGGTCGCACTGTGGTTTTTCTGGTGGCTGTAAATGAAGGTGATGAGAACATATTATGGAGCAATTTAACGGATGCAACTTACAACTCGAAGCTGATGATATCACGGGGAGGGATATCGGTGAGGAACGGTGGGTCAAAGATGGTGGCACCGTCGCTGTTGCCGACCTTGACGACGTGGACGTTACCCGTGAGGGAAGCGGGGGTCGCGGCGGGAGATCCAGGGTACGACGCGTAAGTGGTGACCCATGAGGAGGCCTCGACGGTTACGGTAACAGTGACGGTCTCTGCAACTGGGGCAGCAGGGATAGTCGCAGTACCGTAGTCAGCAGTGGTCCATTCGGTCGGGGTGGGAGGGGGAGCAGAGGCTTGGGCCTTCAACTGAGCGCCAATGTTCAAAGCAGACTGCTTGAAGTTGGTGAAGGAGTTGGGGGCACCGTCTGGACCGCAGTTAATGGCATGAACCATACCAGCACCGCAATGGCTGTTGGGAGTGTCAGCAGCCTGGTCGCAGAAGACCCAGATGGGCTTGGTCTGTGAAATGAAAATAGGTTGGCAACCAAGCAAACTTGAGGTAGCAACGGAAGACTTACGTCGTTGACCGTGATGGTGAAGGTGGGGAAGCCCTCAGTAACGTTGGCCGCGACTGGCATGCTAGAGAAGTGAGCATGTGAGCATGACATTGCGGGGTGAAGGGTGAAATGCATACAATCCAGAGTTGACGCCGCCTTCGAGGGGTGAGCATGGTGCGGCGAAAGAAGATTGGGTAACGGAATGGTTCTTTTGGTGGAAAGTGTAAATGACCTGGTCCCCTACGTTTGCGAAGATGGCCTCTGGATTGAAAACGAGACCACCGTCCGAGTTTCCAACGTCGACGTTGATGATGGCGGCGGAAGCCGAGGCGGCAAGAGCAAGAGCGGCAAGTGAAGGGAAAAACATCTCTTCCAGAGATTGAATAAGCAAAAGCTAGCTTTTGGAGAGAAGAGGAAGGGGAAGTGTAGAAAAAAAGAGAGAGGAAGGGGGGTTATAAAGGAGAGGAGGTGGTGGCTATGAAGAAAGAGAGGAAAGAGCGAGGAGGACAATAAATAGAGTCATTTCAGCATCAACGCGGCCTCTGATTGGCTGAGCGGCGGACCTGGCGACTGTCACTTTCTCTGGTTACCACTCTCTGCCACATCTTTCTTTCTCCGCGACCTCGCCCTCGCCTTCACCGTGCTCTCACCTGGGGCAGGACAGCACTGAGCACTGCCCATGGGCTCATCGGGCTCATGCAGCACTCACCGCCACAATAACATACACTGCGCGCCTCCGGTCACACGATATTGCACATCCATAAATAAACGAGCGGATGTATAGAAAGTACAGCCAAAAGTACACCCAGAAAGTCCACTGTACTGCGTCCACCATCCTCACGGCGGGGTTGGAACACTTCCACCGCCCCGGGTCCGTGTCACCGTGACCGTAGTAGAAGCCTCGACCGTGATCGTGCTCGTAATCGTCAACTCACCACCACCATCGGGCGTACCACCAGCCTTGAGCGCAGCGCCGACAGCGAGAGCCTTCTGTTTGAATTCGTCAAACCGATTGCGTGGGTTGATACCAAACACCATCCCAGCACCACAATGGCTGTTCGGTTGTCCGGCGTTTTGTGCGCAGTACCCCCAGATTGGGATTTTCTGACATGCGAATCAGCTACATGCGGGTGATGCTAGGGGGAGGTAACGTACGTCCTTCACGTCGATTGAGAATGTAGGAAAGTCAGACGACTGACCGGGTGGAACTGGGAAGCTGTAAGGAAACGGCATAAGCTGTCAATGCCCTGCATCCCACCCATCCGCGCGCCCAAGCAAAACATCTTATACACTCACAATCCGGAATTAAACCCTCCGTTGAACGTACACGGGTCTCCAAACGAACTCTGCACGACCGAATGGTTCTTCTGCTGAAACACGAACAACACCTTATCGCCAACCTCCGCGTCCAGAAACGGCGGTGTATAGATTGTGTCGCCATTACCGTTTCCTACAACCACAGTATGGGTTGCGCCAGGAGCAGCGGCCGTAGGGGACGGTCTGAGGCGCAATCGTGCACCAACAGCGAGAGCTTTAGCTTTGAAGGCACCGAAGCGGAATCCGGGGTTCGCAGCAAAGACCATTCCTGCGCCACAGTGGCTGTTGGCGAGTCCCGCATTCTGGGCGCAGTAGACCCAGATGGGATTTCTCTGTCGAGGATGTCAGGGGTTAAGGTTGCAGATGTTATGAGAGGTGGTCGCACTCACGTCTTTCACCGGCACAGTGAACGTCTGGAAGTTATCGGACTGGCCAGGGGGAACAGGGAAGCTGAGATCAACATCAGAGACATGGTTTACAGTCGAGATGGGGGGCTACGCACAATCCAGAATTGAATCCTCCCCTGAACGTGCAGGGATCTTCAAACGACGATTGCACAGCGGAGTGATTCTTCTGTTGGAACTGGAATACCAACTCGTCCCCAGGATTTGCATCCTACATCCCCCCCCCCATCAGTCAGTTTTGGGGTAGCGGTACCACAAGAGCACCCTCATACTCACAACAGTCTCAGGTGTATAGATCGTGTCACCGTTCCGGTTCCCGACCACAATCGTATGTCGTACACCTGGTGCGGTCGGTGTCTGACTGGGATTACCGGCGGCTGCACGCAACCTCGCGCCGACCGCGAGTGCCCTCGTCTTGAACGCCGGGAATCTGTTTCCTGGATTTGCAGCAAACACCATGCCTGCGCCACAGTGACTGTTCGGCAGATTTGCGTTTTGGGCACAGTAGAACCAGAGGGGAAATCTCTGGAACGATCGTGCCCGTCAGAATCGAGTAATTTGGTGTTTTAGTGATAGGTGGGACGTACGTCTTTTACCGGAACGCTGAACGTGGGGAAGTCGCTGGTTTTGTCTGCTGGGACAGGGAAGAACCCAGAGTTAATCCCACCGTTGAAGGTACATGGGTCTCGGAAAGACGATTGCACAACCGAATGGTTCTTCTGTTGGAACTGAAAGACGAGCGTGTCCCCTGGATCCGCGTTCTAACATCATGGTCATAAGTGGGCCGAGTCGGGGAAGTATAATCCTGAAGAGACTCACCAGGAAAGGGGGCGTGTATATGGTGTCACCGTTGCTGTTTCCAACGATGACCGTGTGCGTTACAGCTAACGCGCTCGCTATGAATGCGAATACCGAGATGATACACGCCTGAGGGAACATCATTCTTCGATACGAGGATATGCGTCGTGATGGATGGGGGAAGAGATGCCTCGCGCGCAAGCAAAATGACCTGTATAAGAGGGACAGGCCTGAAGCAATAAAGAAAAGGAACAGGAGAGCGAGTGGAATATGTGTTAGGAGAGGGGTTGACCCAACGCCTTTTAAGGTGAGCAAGTGGGTGCAGCTGCGACACTACTTGCAGCTACAGCGTGCGGTTTCATGAGGCAATTCCTCCGTAAGCGGGGTCTGACTGAGTAAAGGTCTTATCATGGCCTTTAGGAGACATGTATGAGCCAAGAGGATGCTATAAATACAGCTCAGATTATGTTCAGGTAGTGAGAGGCCTGAAAGCTGACCTCATCTTCTGGCACCTCGGACGAGGGAGATTTTTGTCCCGACTATATCGAGCCTGTGCAAGCTCAGGCTTGGGGTTCGCTGGCTGTGTGGCGGAAGCAGAATCGCTCTGTCCTGCTCAATGCAACCTTGCTCATTTGCCGTCACCAAATGGTGAGGCAGCTGTGGCGTTACTTTGAGCGCTCGCAGGGCTGCAACCGTTTCTCATGGACCAAACATGTATCCTGTCCAAGGTGTGAGCGTCACGATGTAAATCCTTTGCGAAGACCAAGTTCGACTCACAAAACCAATCTGAGGGGTGTTGTGTAGTCACGCGTCCGCTTGATCGATTGCGCAACGTCAGCCCAGACGGGGTTGGCGCACTGCTCAAGGTGAAACAGAACAACCCGGAGGATGGCGTCGGCAATGTGTTCATGAGAGTGGACATCGGAGAGAGTGGAGTACAGAGACCACATCAAGTTGTTTCGCATTACATGTTTCACCGCAGACCTCATTGCTGTGGGCACCTATGTTCACGGTGAGTTTGCCGATAGCAAGAGACATTCAAACTTCGTCATACCTCGACTTGAGCTTGGTTCAGGCTTCACGGTTTGCCCCACGCTCGGGGACAACTTCGTCTCGCCTGATATTTTGGTAGGGTCGGACGGCGGCAACATCGAGTGTATACAGCCACCATCAGCTGATCTGCGGACGATTTGTATCAGGTTGAGCGCAAGATCTGTAAGAATGAGAGGCACCTTTACCGCCTTCATCAAATCAGCCGGCGTTACAAGATTTCTCATCTTCCTCAAGAGACTCAGCCTCGCTCGCCCTTTCTCTCCTCATTCCTGCTCACATATCCTACTTCGTCTCTCTTCTAGTCTTCTTCTTCAAAAGAGTCTCAGCTGGTCAACTCTTTTACTCTGAACTACCATGTCCCGCAGACAACCGAAGCCTCTTCCCAAGTTCGACGTCGGTGAGCATCCTGTCCATCACTACTTTTCACAGCTGTTCTCGTGGCTGTCTCTGGCTGCCAGCAACCTGAGCAGTTCTTCCCATACTGTCATGCTCAACGTGTCTCCCCTTATCCAGGCGACGATTACCGCATCTCGCATGCATTGGGAGAAGGCGCTTACGGAACGGTGGTAGCTGCAATCCACAAGCCTTCTGGGAGGGATGTGGCCATTAAGAAAGTCCTTCCTTTCGAACACACCCTCTTTTGCCTTCGCACCCTCCGAGAGCTCAAGTTGCTCAAGTTCTTCTCTGAAGCATGTGTAAACGAGAATGTGAGAACCTTCAATGACCGATACACCATCTTCCCCAGATCTGATTGTTGGATCGCCACAGATCATTTGCATCTTGAACATCGTGAAGCCCCCTTCGCTGGAAGAGTTCAAAGAGATCTATTGTGCGTCGTTGACACTTCTTTGAACGCGTGTGCACATACTAAAGGTCTGCGATCCGCAGTTGTACAAGAACTGATGCAGACGGATCTTCACAAGGTCATTAGGACGCAGGAGTTGACAGATGACCACTGTCAAGTACGCTTCTCCTTTGTTGTCTTCTCCGTAACGCTGCTTATCATGCCTTGGCTCAGTATTTCGTCTACCAAACTCTGCGAGCCCTCAAGACGATGCATTCCGCAGACATCGTCCACCGAGATTTGAAACCTGCCAATCTCCTGCTCAACGCAAACTGTGACCTCAAAGTCTGCGACTTTGGTCTTGCGCGGAGCACTCGGTCAACCAGTGCTGATGGAAAGGAACCCGGTTTGATGACAGAGTACGTCGCCACGCGGTGGTATCGGGCACCGGAAATTATGTTGTCGTTTAAGATGTACACCAAGGTATGTGCGCTCCTTGAACCTGTGACTCGGAAGGTGTTTTGTCTCATGACGTTTCTTCCCATCGCTTCCATAGGCCATTGATGTTTGGGCTGTCGGATGTATTCTCGCGGAGTTACTGAACGGTCGACCCTTGTTCCCCGGGAAGGATTATGGTCACCAGCTGGACTTGATTCTTGACGTTATCGGTGAGCATCAGTGTTTCGCGACACATTTGTCCTGTTCAAGTAACTTACCATCGGGTTGACGATACAAGGCACACCCACTCTGGAAGAGTTCTACGGTATCACCTCACGGCGGTCGCGAGACTACATCCGCGCGTTACCCATCCGCAAGAAGCGACCATTCAGCACACTCTTCCCCAAGGCATCGCCGGACGCCATCGATTTCCTGCAGAAGACGTTGGTAAGTAACCGCCGCAAGCGTCTCTCAGGCCGTCCATGCTGACTATATTATATCACGACCGACAGACGTTTGATCCGAAGAAGAGGATGACGGTCACACAGGCTTTGGAGCATCCTTATCTGGCGGCCTACGTGAGTGTTTTCGTCGAATCCGCGACCTTCAATCACTCAGGACGTTCGTTCTCTCGATAGCACGATCCTGAGGATGAGCCAGAAGCGTCTTCATTGGATCCTGAGTACTTCGACTTCGACTGTAAGCACTCAGGCGAACTTCTCTCGAGCTTTGTCAAGTATTGACACATTGTCCCTTTTACAGACCAAGATCTCAGCAAGGATCAACTCAAGGGTCAGTGGAACCACCCAGTGGATTACTTCCAAAGCTGACAGTCTATCTGACCACAGAACTCCTTTACGAGGAAGTCAAGTCGTTCAAGTCCTGCATATAACTACAATCTTCTTGGTTCCTGCTCTATTTATCCACTTTTCAACGCAACACAACCCCATTCTTATACCAGGGACACTGAGGCCCACCACCACTATCACCGACACTTTCACACATCATCCAATCCCGAGGGTTCTTGTTGTAATACCGCTTTAGACGTATTAACTTATCATTTGCGAAAGGGTTGCTGGGGCCAGAGGATGGCGAATCACAAACATATGTAGTACAGAATACCTGTCATTTCATTTGTATACCTCACGGTAGCAATACGATATGCAAAAAGCGAGATACGTCATCGTCAGCGTGAAAAATGCGCTGCATGTCATGAGAGAATATGCAATAAAGAAATCGTCGCGAACGCCGGTCATACTGATCGGTAGACTTGACAAAACTGGAAAAAGCGATGCTACTGGTATGCATGGTACGAAGCAAGCGGGGTAACGAAATTGATGAAGAAGAAGAAACTCATCGCAGTGAGTAAAGCAAAGAGCAGTGAACCAACCAACGGACGTTCGATCAAGTCATCGGGGGCGATGCCGTTTCATCCGCCCCCTCACTCAAAAACGCGGCGGAACACCAGTCCAAAACCCCATCGCGATCTTGTCCTCTCCAAAATCCCCGAACCTTGAATCTGCATCCAACTCCGTCCCGTACATCGTCCGCTTCATCGGCGGCGCGGGTGTGTCTGGGGGCATGGGCACGGGCAGCGCAACCATTCCTGAGCTCATTCCAACGGCTGAAGACCGAGGACGTCCCATACCAACCCCGAGCATGGTACTACTCCCTCTTGAAGGTTCTGCAGAGGGCTGTGGTGGTGTCATAAGATCGGCTGGGGAGATATATTGGGGAGTTTGATCTGGCGTTTGAATCGAGGAACCAGAGGCTGCAGGGGGAACTGACGGATGGCGTCCTCGTGGTTGTCGAACGGGACTGTGCAGTAGGGGGGAGCCAAACGCATGGCCACTTCGCCGACCGGCGCGTTCGGGACTGGGTGTCGGGGATGTTGGTGCTTCGGGACGCGGTATCGATGTTGATGTGGGCATTGGCCCTGCACCAGGACCAGCGTTTGCTGCAGGAGTTGAAGTAACTGGATGGAAGCCGGGATCAGGGAAGGTAAAAGTAAAAGCATGTCGGGCGGTGGATGCCCCAGCTTCGCCGGACAGGGCCCCGGATGCTTCAGGTGTAGCAAAAAATTCCGATAATCGCGTGGTTGGCGGGGGCGGATCATCAACATCGTCCTCTATCACCTCTGGACCGCTGTAAATTGTGAAACCTTGCTCAGAAGTGGGGGCTCCAGCTAAAGAAGTGTCCGTTCCCCGCCCTGGTGGCGTTCTGGGTTGAAAACTGCCCGCTCTTGATGAACCAGCCATGACTTCGTCAACAGAGAGCTTGGCACGCTTCTTACTGGGGCGCAAAACCTGGCCAGCGAGCTCGTTCTCATCGATCTCTTCGCCAGCCTCCATCACCCCGGTGATATTGCTGTCATTCGGACTACGATGTCGTTTTCCAAGGAGCGAAGATGAAGAACTTGGTAATACCTGAGACCTTATACAACAAAGAGTTGAAGATCAGCGGTACCATAACGCATACAGTGTGCTACGCACGTCGTCGACGATTTGGTCTGACTAGATTCCGTCCGTATATGGCTACTACCGAGAGAGTTCGATTCTCGTATTGTGGCAATGTCATCTCTCAGCATCTTCACTTCAGCCTCTAACTGAGCACTCCTTGAGGCTTGGAGACGCAAGGCAGTTACTTCGTTCGTTAATGACGCAACTTGCGATCTTAAGGAACTTGCTTCTGCCGCATTGCGGGCCACTTCATCAAAGTTCGTGTTTAAAGTTTGTATCTGGTCTCGTATGGGGAGGATCTGCAGCGAACTGAAGTGAGCCGACGGATCAACGTGATCACCGTATATGCGTACCATTTCTTCAATAGCTGCTCTCAGACCATCAAGGTTTGCGACGGGATTTAGTACGGTTGGCTGAACTTGTGGGTCATCTCTTTGAGTAGGTATGGGGTCGTCATAGGAGGTGCCAGAAGGACCAGCCTGTGGTTGGCCCAGCCCGAGAGCGTTTCCGTAGCGTCCTAAAGCAGGATTTGAAGGACCAGGTTGCTGATCTTCCAGCTCTGCTTCCAATTGAGTACTAAAGCGCAGCCAACGGCCCCTTAATGCTCACCTTCGTCAACTTCCTGTATCGCTTCCTCGGTTGGCTTGACACTTGTGCTCGGAGCCTTGGCACGTTTCGGTTTTGAGATGCTCCCAGTCCTCGTCACAGTCCTCGCACCGCTTCCTCCAGCCAGAACCGGCCTCCCAACACCAAGTTTATACTGTGAATCTTTCGCTTTCCGTGGTGCGCGTAATGGCGCAGATGATTGGGGAGGAGGAACGGATGGGTCACGCTCGGGCTGTGAGGACCCGGCTGTCTCGGGAGGCGCATCATCTGGTTCCGCCTCTTCGTCGGTATCGTGAATTATGATGGAACTTGAAGAAAATCCTCTTTGGCGAGTGCCAGAGCTTGATTTGCTAATGATGCGCATAGAGGATGTGCGTGTCGGACGTGGTAGTTGGGACGAAGAGGAGGGCTTCGTGGCCTCAAGCAGCAGGTCAATGAGCGATTCCGACTTGAGGTTGGCTCTGAGGCCGCGGTCCTGTGAAACAATAAGTGGAGTGAGTTGCAGTGCGGGTGTTGTACAAGAAGAGGGTGAGCAGACCTTGCAGAGCCTCTGAAGGTCGACGCGCTTCATGCCCTCCAGAGTCTTCCTGTCCGGGAGGTCGGGCATCGTGGGCGGGAGGCGGGCTGTGGAGATAAAGGGCGGGATGGTTCAAGAAGGCCAACGACGATTCGAACGCGACGCGAGACCGGCACGTGAGGCACGTGACTTGGCGTCAACATCCGCACGGGAGTTGCCGGAAGGGACCGGAAAGGAGTTGGGATGATGGAAAGCTCGTCTTTGAGCCATCTCGGGTCCTAGACAAACACGATGTCCGTTTGCCATTGCCTACGACGCGATTCGTCTGTCCAGAACACTTAGATCATGCAAATTCCATCCGGACCGCTCACCCGGTCCTCACCAGCGAAGTACCCGTGACCTCATCTCCGAGATAGAAATAGCCTGAGACGGCAGACGTTCATCTTTTCACCTCGTTTTCGTACACGTTCTCCACAGACTAAACGACATGCCCCTCTCACTTCAGCAAGTCTCAGAACACAGTAATGACAAGTACGTTGAACCCCCGGCCAGAATTCATTCTACTGAGCCGCGTGTTCAGGTCATGTTGGGTGATCATCAAGAACAAGGTGTACGACGTTACGGAATTCCTCTCGGTCAGTACCCTTGACGCGTCATAGCGATATTGAGCGTAAATTTGCTTGTAGGAACACCCTGGAGGTGCAAAGATCATCTTGAAGTACGCTGGCCGCGATGCAACATCTGCATATGAACCTATACACCCACCGGATGCTCTGGACAAGAACTTGTCCCCAGAGAAACACCTGGGAGACTTGGATAATGACTCTGTCGTTGAACTTCAAGTTTCACGAGGAAACCGACAGAAAAGTGCAGACGAGGAACGGATGGAGCGTGCACAGGCTACAAAACCGTCTATCAACAGAATCCTGAACTTATTCGAAATGGAGGTCAGTAAGTACTCAATGACGTATCACCTGACTTACGCGAATACCTTTGAAGGATGTCGCAAAATCGGTGATCTCAAACAAGGCGTGGGCGTATTATTCTTCTGCGTCCGACGAGGAAATCAGTACGTTTTACTTAGCCCAGCTAGCCAATGGGTCAATAATGGATGATATGCAGCGCGGGTGGAGAATGCACGCGCGTTTTCTCGCTTCTTTTTTAATGCTCGTGTCATGCGTGCAGTTGGTGATTGCGATCCCACCACCACAGTGCTTGGATACAAGTCCGCTATCCCTGTATTCGTCAGCGGCGCTGCCTTGGCTAAGCTGGGTCATCCATTAGGTGAGCAGAGGGCCCAAAAACTGTTTTCCCGTCCAGGATTCGACCATGTCAATAGGGGAAGCCAATATCACGAAGGGAGCAGGTCTCTCCAACATCATCCAGATGGTTTCGTCGAATGCTTCTCTGTCTTACGCTCAGATTGCCGCGTCCCGTGTCCGTCCTTCACAACCTCTGTTCTTCCAATTGTACAAGCACAAGGATGACAAAACCGCTGAGGCTCGTATACGAGAGGCAGAGCAGTTGGGGTACAATGCTATCTTCCTTACGGTGGACGCTATCGTCCCCGGAAACAGAGAACGGGACGTGCGTGCCGGATGGGATCAAGAAGACGTTGAGAATGTGGCAGAGCAAGGTCAGGAGAAAACAGGGGCGGATTTGCCGAAGAAGAGGGATGACATGGAGGAGTTGGAAAGGGACGTAGACGTCAAAGGGACAGCTGGCGCACTGATCGCGAATGACGATACTAACATGACTTGGAAGAAGGTGGGCCTTGCCCACATGAATGCCAGTACCCCGCGCTGACGAACTCAGACGATCCCATGGCTCCGGAGTAAAACAAAACTACCTATCGTTATCAAGGGTATTCAGTGCGTCGATGTGAGGCTATACCGATATTTTATCCTCTATGTTTTACTCAAAATGACGCAGGATGCTGTCCTGGCGGCGGAAGCAGGCTGCGACGGAATTCTCATCTCCAATCATGGAGGTGCGTATTATCACACTTGCTTATTACCTGCCACTCATTGCGGTTTTCAGGTCGCCAGCTTGAATAGTAAGGAAGCGATTTTTTCATGAATGCGCCCAGCTGACCTCTGTTCTTGAAACCAGTTCTATGCCTTCTATGGAGGTGCTGTACAGACTCCGCAGACAACATCCCGAAGTGTTCGCTAAGATGGAAGGTAAGTGGGGAATGTCTCGGATGAATCATACTTCGAACTCATGACCATGACCCCAAAGTGTACATCGACGGCGGTGCGAGACGAGGAAGCGATGTGCTGAAAGCGTTGTGTCTCGGGGCAACTGCTGTAGGAATGGGCCGGCCATTCCTTTACGCGCAAAGTGTACATTGCCGACGTACTTATTTTGCCTGATAGATGCCCGCTGACATGGAGTTTTTTGTACAGGCATACGGCGCAGCCGGTGTTGTGAAGATCATTCGCATCTTGCAGAGAGAGATTGTGATGGGGATGCAGCTGCTTGGTGCACGAACAGTGAAGGATTTGGTGCCTGAGATGGTAGGTTCTGCACATCTATCGATGCTTCGCTTTATACTCAGTGGATGCTATAGGTTGAGCGGGTTGACTGGCAGCCCATTAGTGCAAAACTGTAGACTCTGCTGCTGTAGACGAGTGCTTGGACCCGTAGAGTTGACGAGCCTGAAACTCGGACCGATGAGGATCCGAACGATGTGATTAGTCATCCTTCCGAAAAGAGTGATGATGATCGGGTGGCTGATTGTAAGCGCCCGGGATGTTGAGTGACATCGTTCTCCGAGTCAACCCTTTCTCTTCCCGACTCCCATCTCGTCGTCTTGCCCGCTCTCGTCGTTGTCGGCGTCGTGCTCATCAACGACAACAACCAGCTACTCGCGCCGCAGCTCTATGTCTTCGACTGCCTCTGCTCCCTACCACCATCGTCGTAGATCTCACTCCGCATCTTCCTCCGTACAAACACACTCCTCCCGCCGACTCTCAACTGGATCATGGCGTGCTACTCACAAGAGGTCGCGTCCTACTACTCGCTGTAGTCCATCCTACAACGAGATCGCATCAGACGCACCTCCAGAAAAGTGGGATGTTGATCTCTGGAGACGTGGTAAGAAGGTCCGCAAGTCGTCCGGTGTGAGTTCTCTATTGTTCCTTCACCTCATAGATTTGCATGCTGAACGCTTGACACCGTCACAGTCGCCTAGGATTTTCAGTGGTGCACTTCCGTATTCCTTCATGACCGGAGGGTCCTCATCTGGTCTACAAGACACTGTCCCGTTCACATGCTCCTTCCCCTCCACCTCCGCTTCATTCCAATTCTTTCCCGACCGCTTCCACAAGTCACCAGAAGCAACGACACAATCACCCGATACCTCCACGAATGCATTTGACGACACGGCGATGACAACAGCTGATGATGTCAATCAATTACGTACCGATGCATTCTGGGAGCTACACAGGAGCGTTGAGGAGAACGGGGAAGGGTTGGTCAATCGCATGCGTGACTGGGAGTCCTCACAATCTCACATGGGTGGACATAATCGGCGTACGAGTAGCAGCCAGCAGCAGCCGTGGTCTCGGAAGCGCTCCATTCCTCAGAGCTGGACCTTCGACGCTTCCGAGGATGACTCGGATAATGAGGATGACGTCCAGATCATCTCGGGAGAGTCACCCTCGCCGGACGCGTCTCCCAGTAGAGGACCACCACGCAAGAAACGAGCATTCTCGTTGAGTGTGATGGACGTCGACCATCCCTCACCCTACAACCCATACCTGACGCCGGAAAGCAGCGAACGCTGTTCATCCCCTGTCGACGCACGTTTTGCCAGTATGTCAGAGACTTACTCAGATGATGATGACGAAGTGGGTGGTTCGTCTCCCCCCGCTCTGACCCACGCATATACCAATTCCGCGGCCTCATCCTTTATCTCCCTCGCACTTCCACCCGCTCACACTGCAGGGCCATCCCATCTGCATCCCGGAACAGGCCCCCTTGTGTCACACAATGCATCTCGCACCGAGAAAGCTATCGCCGCATTATCTCTGGCTTTGGCCAACGGCGCAGGGGGACTCAACGACTACGAGGCCCTCCGTATGTCGGAGGACAAAACTTCCGCACTGGACGAATCCCTCGTCGGGGAGATGTGGGATTAAACGATCGAATGCTGGACAAGACTTTCCATTCATCATTCATATTCATCAAAGCTCCCTCAAACTCAAGTTCCGGGCTTCGACTTAGACAAGGCTGGCATCCATTCGAATTCCTTGCTTCATGCCACCACGAACATTCGTCCCATCATGTACAATCGAAACCCATATCTGCGTCCGTCCATCAGTCCATTTCATTCCATTCCACTCTCAGCCATAACATCATTGCCGAATCTGTAACCCTGCCGTCCTTTGTGGACAACCTGGATCCCTCGCCTCTTGAACTGTATTCCCGCCCCGCTGTTGCCGCCCCTCTTCTCTGCCCTCATCTGTCGTCATTGGTTTGGTTCTTTCAAAGGCTGCTCAAACTCCCATTAACACGATTGTATATTTTCCTCGCATAGTAACCCCTCTCCTGCCAAATTCTTCTTGAACTCCCAAGACTTTTTTCCTGTAACATTATTGGCATACCCATAACACATATCCATATCTAATTCCCCCTCCTATCCCCTTTATCCGGATCCTCTTGTGCTGTATTAAGCCTCCTCCTTGGTCATGAGCACCCCTTGCACTTATGATAATTTCGTTATCCACCTCTGTGTAGACTGTCGAAGGCAAAACCATCTGCTTGTACTTTAATGGCAGACAAACGTTCGTTGATTCGTTGATATCACAAGGATGTTGAGCAACCTTGACGACGTCCGAGGTCAATTTGAATAGATTCACATGAGAAATGTCACACAAATAACTATCCAGAGTATGAGACCTTCCAATGGGATGGTGTCATAGCTGAAATCCAAAGTATTTGTCCGGTGTCGGTACCCCAAGATGACAATGAACTTGTCCAAGAAATGTTGATATTACGGCGGGCTTCGCCACCAGCTAGTCTATGTAAACTTCGTAGTGATCGCTGCGGCAAGATCAGCGCTCGAAATGAAATCAGACCTGAGAGAACGAATCGCACTCACATAACATATTATTCACAGTTTCCAAGATATTGTTCATCGCGTCAGACCGCGTCGACTCATCGTCCTCTCCACCTCGATTTCCTTGCCCCTGGCCCGTATTACGATGCTGCGTGGGTTCCGGGCCTCTTGCCCTCTCCTTGCCCTTGCCCTGTCTGTTCACCATTGTGGTCAACACATGCTCGACATTCACTTTGGAGACAGCAGTGTCAGCCCACACCTCCACTTGCTTCATAATATCCGTCGTTATCTTCTCGATCAGCTCTTCTGTGTTGGAGAGTTGTCCAAGTCTGGCTTGGTCAGTGACACGATGCGGGTCGTTGTCATTTATCACATCGTCCTCATCATCGACGCTGCGGCGGGGACGAAGTCGAGCTTCCAACTCCCTGATACGACGCTCTAGCCGTGCAGACTTTTGAACTTCTGCAGTGAGTGCGCGTTCTGCTTTGAGCCGAGTGGTGGTCTCCGTCTCAAGGGTGAGATGCATATCTGAAACACCGGCAAGTCAACCAACCAGCTCTCGTCGCTGTGGGTTACGGTACACCGAGGGCACTTACTATCTAGCATCGGCTGTACCCACTGAGGAACATACATCCGACTATCCACGACCGTGTACTCAGTGGAAATCCAGGGAGGGAAAGCCATGACATCTGATAAGTCGATCATCTGGAACCCGGCGGCGGCGCTGTCTTCGCTGAGGAGGTTCTCAGCCGCGTCCGTGACATCATTATCGTCGACGGATATGGTACCAGGATGAGAAATGCGTGTCCGTTTCCTCTCTGATGACCGATATGTACGTCCGTCGCTTGAGGTATACATAGGCGAAAGCGGTCCCATGGCTTTCTCCAGGCTGGCACGAGGACCGTCAATATCTGCATCCATATCCACGTCACCGTCATGTTCGTCGTCCTCGATTTCACTATCAGCCGCAAGTACAATCGTATTTCCGGGATTTGTCGCACTAGCACTGCTGCCGCGGCTGACAACCGAAGTGGAAGCTTCAGGTGTCAACAGCCCCGCACCGGACACCGCCCTCCTCGCAAACGAGCTAGTATTAGCACGACTCGACGAAGATGCGGCAATGGATATGCTGGCATTGGCAGATGCTCGTCTGGTGTTGTCTTGTGGCTTGAGATTTCCAAAGGACAAAATAGACGGCTTCGTAGATTTGGGTCTGGGAGGGCCGATCTGAGTGAGGCTCCTCTTGCGCTTGAGGCTTGGAGCAGCAGTGTCTTTGCTTTTCTCTGGAGTCTTTGCAGCAGCCGTGACCTGTGCCTGGAGGCTACTCGGGGCTATCTGAGTCGGCTTCTTTGGCGTGGCTAGTAAATTTCATCGCATTCATATCAGTGACCGGATAGTGTAACACAATTATCTCTGAGGACTCACAAGGTTCCTTTGACGTCGACACTACATTTCTTGCGAGTCCAGTGGGAGAGTTTGGTGCGCGTCCGAGCAGTGGTCTTACTGGCGTTATCGGTCGCTGGATCTCTGAGATGGGCTTCTTAGCCACAGTCGGTTGAGACAGGGGAATTTCGGGTGACGATGGTCTCGGAGGTGATACAGCTGCAATTGGAGCACGATTTCGTGATCGAGTCGCTGGAGACAGAAAGTTGTAACGGTGAAAAGTCCATCATTTAGGAGTGAGGGCATTCACTTACATTCAGGACGCGTTGCAATAAACACCTCTGTAGGGCAGCCGCTCATTAACATCCACAAAACTGTGTTCGAAGTCAAGAAACACATACCAAGACGCGACGTCGGCCCACTGGCCCGTCTCTTTGTTCCCGCACTGCTGATCGTCTTCAACGGACCAGGCCCCTCCGTATCCGATTCCGACACCGGGACGTTCTTCGTTCCTTTGTGTTTGCCTTGTGAAGCTAGATATACTCAGAATGTCGCTTCGAGGGGGAGGAAAGGGGCGAAAGCAAGCACACCTCGACCACGTTTCGCCCGACTCCTCGTCTCTCTGGTCGATGCACTCGCACTATCAAGGGTACCAGAACCAGATGCGTGTCCTGGAGCAGGAGATGCTTGTCTGGATCTCGTACTGACCATGTTTGAGTGCCTGGACGTTGGACTACGACGGACACCCAGAGAAGGTGGTCACAGTCCAAGGAGGAAATCGCGTGCATTAGCGAGTCGACGCGACGCGTTCAGGACCGCCTGGATCTCCGATCTCCTATGACTTGGCAGGCGCCCCCTTGCACTTCGTTCGCCCCGGGAGAAAATATAACATGACACTACGATGTACATACAATACAGAGCTGCAGTAGGAACGTCCTGGCAGTAGATATGATTATTCTGCTACAATCCGTTATGCCCAGGAATGCGACACGCGGAGGAACGATGGGAAACCGTGTGTGGGGTGAATGGAAAGAAAGCAAGTACCGCAACGCGTTCCCCAAAATAGGCACAATCAGATAGAACTGGCCGCAGTTCCAAGAACCTTTGCAGCTAATGCCCTCAGGATCTGCGAGAGATAACGTGGCACGTGTCAGTAAGTACTCTCAACCATAATCAAATCATCGAAAGGACTAGTACAAACCTCAGCCTTCTGACCTCCTCCAAGCTCGGAGAACACAGAAGCGACACTTCTCCCCTTCGCATCCCTAATAGCACCAAGTCTATTCCCGGCATAGGCACCGACCATGAGTCCAGGTACGTTAGCGACGATGAAGCCTATCCCAGCACCACAAACGGCGCCGGTCCACGTCCACCATGGGGCGTGACGGTGTACTTCTGGTCGCAAAAGCTACCAAACAGCCTTTAGTAACGAAGACAAAAATCAATCTTGCAGAGATAGGACGTACCTCCTCGAACACGTCAGCGAACACCCCATCTGCATCCGGTCTATCCGCAGCCGGGGCACCCGCACCCTCGGCGGGTTTCGCACCACCAGCACCGAACATATTTGCGAACGTGGAGAAGAAATTCGCCGAGGCATCTGCGCTCTGTGTTCGCTCTTTCTGTTTGCGAGTGGAGTAGAGCGCGTCGTATTCTTTGCGACGAGTGGAGTCCGAAAGGACGTAGTAGGCATCTGCAACAGCCTGCGGGGGCAACGAAAATAAGTATTGGGGAGTAGTGCATGGTAGCTATGATTTACTTGAAACTTCTCTGTCGCTGCTTTCTTTTCTGCAGGAGTTGCGTTCGTCAAACGATCCGGATGTGTCCTGGCCATGAGAGTGTTCGTCAGACTTCAGCCCTCTTCCCCGAGATTGTGCGAAACGTACCGCAGGGATTCCTTCTTGTAAGCTTGTCGGACATCGTCTGTCGATGCAGTGGTCGTGATGCCCAGGATGGCGTAGTAGTCGGGGAATGAAGACATGGGTAGTGGTGGTAGAGACAAAAGAAGAGAGAACAGAGAGTGTGGCTCATGCCTCGTTAGACGCGCATTGTGACATCATCTGAGCACCTAACCCTAGCTCAGGAGCAGTCTCACATTCCACGGATGTACAACATGCGCTATAGACATGAACAGATGGAAAGCACCCAAGACAAAACCGTGTACGTATATGCAGTACCAAAAGCAAAGAAAGAAAAGCGAAAATTGCACTAATAATACAAACAGGTCCGTGAAATGTTGAAGTGTGAAAATTCCGATCCCATGAAATTGTTGCTACGAATGTGGGCGAAAGCGAAATGCAAGAAAGCAAAACAGACACTGTGATCAGGAAGGTGGCGGTGCACGTCTAGGATTCTCAAACTCGTCTTGAGGGGATAACGCGTTCTCCTCCAACGTTTCCAAAGAGTTCGTGCCTACAGCCAATCGCGGTCGGCTGGGCAGTCCTGGTCTGGCACGGGGTGGGAGCGGGAACTGAGCTGTGGACACGCCTTCGGCAGACGACTCAGACAACGTTCTGCTCCGTGGCGGGCTACCACCACCAGAACTGAAGGTTGCGGCCGTAGCGGTTGATTCTCCCTTCTTGTGCGTGAGGTCTGCAGTTCAAAAATTGAGATTCAAGGGTGAAGGGGATCGAACAGCAGCGGAACTTACGACCGATGAAAGAGGTGATTTCGTACTGGGTGCCCTCAGAATCAACCCTCATTCTCCCAGTCGGCAACGGGTCTTCATTCTCCGAGAATGGCACGGACAGTTTCCTCGAATGCTCTATAGCGGCGGGCATCGTTGGGGGCACCAAATCCGTGTTCACCAGTGGGATCTGGGATTTGATCGAATCCGCCCTGCTGATCATGACAACAGGGTTCTTCCCAGCCCGCACCGTATAATCGGTGTCAGTGCTGTTCCTCCACGGGGGAGCGGGGAAGTTGCTCAACGAGAACTCGCTCTGCGAAGCCGAAGAAGATGGGACGGTATCCACCGTATCCCGAGCCAACAACTTGAGAGTGGCAATCGATTTGTCCAGTTCAGCTTGCTGCAGAAGGATCTGAGAATAGGTCGAAGAAGCGCGTGAAGTAGGGCTCGGCTGCCTCGGGGGTTCGCTAAGAAGTGACCGCTCAACTGGCTGTGGAACTTGACGACCGCCAAGCCCGTATATGGGTGAGTCTGTACGCCCAACCGTGGGGGAGAAGGTGCGAGCAGGGAATGGGACCGTCAAGGAAGTGGGTTGCAGGGCAGCATTCGCCAGCATCTCTTCGCGCGTTGGGGTTGCACTGCTTAGAACATTGCTAAATAGTGGGTCCTGCCATTTCGCGCTCTCCTTGGGCTCGTATGCGGATTCGGTATACGAACCGCGGTTGGTTGTCAGATCCGCATTGGGTGAGTATAGACTGGGAGATCGACCACGTTCGGCCTCATTTTGGTTCCACAGCTTGTCTGCAGTGGGTGAGTACGGAGATGCACCACGTTGTGCCATGGCACGAGGGACCAAAAACTGTGAAAGGCGGTCTGCGATGGAACCTCGTTGACTATGAGTCCTTTGCTTCTCCGAAGAGTCCACGAAAGGTGAACGCGACAGTCGGAAGGATGCTTGTGACATGGGTGCCAGACCGTGGAATGAGGAAGTGCGGGGCATACGACGAGGGCGAGCTGTCGCTGGAGACCCCGGCTCGGAACTGAAGACCCATGCAGCTACAGTGACTACCGCGATGTAGTATTCGATGGCTTGGAGGAGCCGTCCCAAAATGGTCTCCGACCAAAGGACTGTGACCCACATAGCTTAGCATCGGGAATGACACGGAGGCTGAATAGAGTTGCTCACATAAAATCATGTTACCCGCACCCATTGAGGCGTTTATACAGAGTGCGAAAAACATGGGGATGTAAGCCATGCACGGTCTCCATCGCCATACTCCAGGGGTGGCGGATACCACGACGAGATAGGTGTTGAGTATGAGTTTCAGAACGAAACAAGCCGAGAGGACAATCTCAATGGTGCTCTCAACCTCGTATATGGGTCCAAACTTGAGGAAGGCGTCGACAGTGCGATAGAGAATCTGGAGTAAGGCCACCGAGACGCACAGGAGTGCGAGAGTCCACTTCATGAGCATACCAACGATCCCCCACTTTTCCCAAGTAGCCAGGTGCATGCCATTGGGAGTATCGTCCGTAAGAGGGGCAGTGACAAAGAACCAAAAGAAGCCAGAGCGTAGACCAACAGAGAGGGCGAGAAACACCTCACGGCTGATGATCAGACCGGTAATGGTGCTCCATCGCAACTCGGGGTGTGCGTTCGGTCCAAAACGCAGCAGGACCTGGGAGAGGTCGAGGATGCCCGCAATGAACGCTGCAAAGACTGAGCAGTGCAGAAACACGGCCATCCTATCATTGGCGCATGTCAGGTGATGATGGGGCGCGAGGAGAGATGTGTTGACATACCAGTTGGCGCGTTGCTTGATGAGAAGGAAGGTAAGCATGCCGAGGGCCAGTATACCGGCGGCAAACAGAGGGATGTCTGCCAGGATGGCTTGCACCTGGGGATCAATTGAGCATGAGGCGGGGAACGTGTTGGGAAGGACATACCGCAGATTCGCCAGTGAGAAGCTTTGGAATGTCGATCATGATAGCAAGCCGTTTTGTATGGTGTATGGTGAAGGAATGGATAGTATCAGGCCTGCTGAATGAACGGCAGGGAAGTCCTCGGACGACCCGACGAAAGGAATGAAATGGCGACCTGAGAGCACCTTGAGTATGCAGAAGAAAGAAAGAAAGAAAAGGGGAGGAGGAGGAGGAGGACGCGCTGAGTCCGGTTGCCGTTCCCATCCACGGGCGTCTAGTCACTCTGCTGCAACCATCTCCTTCCCGATGACAGAATCAGCCCAACGTCGGATCGCAGTCCTTATTTCAGGTTCAGGTAGCGCCCACATTCACACACTTGCTCGTCCCCCTCTCATCGTCAAAAGGATCAAACCTCCAGGCCCTCATCGACGCCGCCAACACCCCCCGACTGCCGAACACACACATCGTCCTCGTCCTCTCCAACAGAAAGGCTGCGTACGGCCTCACCCGTGCTGCACAGGCCAACCCTCCAATCCCCACCGCTTATCTCGCCCTCCAGCCCTACCTCAAAGCCAACCCCGATAAAACACGGCCCGACTACGATGCAGAGGTCGCACGCATCGTCGTCCGCTCAAAACCGGACCTCGTCGTCCTCGCAGGCTGGATGCACATCATGAGCGAACGCTTCCTCGACATCCTCTCCGGCCACACACCCCTCGAAGACACAGACGAACAGCAGCTCAAAGTCACCCGCCCCATCCCTGTCATCAATTTGCACCCTGCACTTCCCGGAGCCTTCGACGGCGCGAACGCGATCGAGCGGGCGTACGAAGCCTTCCAAAAAGGCGAGATCAAGACCTCTGGCGTCATGGTACACCGCGTAATTAGAGAGGTTGACAGAGGCGACCCTGTCGTCGTGAAGGAGGTTGAGATCAGACAGGGTGAGCCAATAGAAGCCTTTGAGGAACGCCTGCACAGGGTGGAGTGGGAAGTCATCGTGCAGGCTACTGCCCAGGTTCTCAACGAAGTCAGCCCTGTATGAGTATGTCATTTCACCCTCTGTGCCTTGCCTATAAATTGCTGACCTGTCGCACAGATCCAGCAACGGCTGTAGAATATAAAAGTGGCACATGTAACATTACGGTTTCCTACCAATGGGGGTTAACGGTGCTCTCATAGAATGAAGACCATGAAAAGAAGCATCGTTGTGACGAAACCTGGGAATCCATAATTATTACAATTGATTCAACGCATACATACAGAATTGATACCAAACAACCTACAGAACAGGAGAAAACAGTGTGAATCGAAAGCAAATACCACCGACGCACAACAGTGTCCATGAACCATCCCAACCCGTGCTAACTACGCTACGGGTATAGCGACGATACCGTCGTCCACGCTGTGACATCAAAGTCCATAATCGTTTCCACTGAAACTACTGTTCCCGCCAGTCAACTGCCTAACCAAAAACATCCCCCTGCCCTCGCCAGTCGTGCTACGCACCCCCGTCACCGACTTCGGCCTAGGGTACCTGCCCGCACCCGGCCTCGGTCCATCGTGCATCTTCGTAGGGCTCGACGACAGCTGTCTCGTCGGACTCAATCCACCGCCAGTCAGTTGTCGTAGCAGCGCAGGATCGGGACCTCCCAGTCCCGTGAACTGCCTGGCGATCGTCGTCCCGTTGGTAAACTGGGGGGCAATGGGTTTGCTACCGCCTGTGATTTGCGGTGCGACGACATTGCTACTGCTACGGTTACCTGTTGCGGTCGGTAGCACCGGTGAGCGAACAGGGGAGGCTTGACGTTGGGCGACTGGTAGTAGTAGCTGAACGATCGGCAATTAGATACGGTCCACAGCAGTCAAGTGAAATGGATTTTACCAAACACTCTCTGCACCAGACGTTTCCAAAAGCATCAGTCTTGGCCGCACTGTCCAACTTCTTTCCACACCCAGCCTTTCCGTCTTCCTTCCTCTTCCCCCTCGTTTCCTTCCCGCCGCAAACCAGACAGGTAGCATGCCACCTTGACCCTTGGGGTCCCGGTACGACGCCTCTCTCCATTTGAGACACAGCTTGGTTGCATCCAGGACACGAAGATGACGTTCCGAATTTACGGGATGAAGGGAAGATTGGCGCTGCTGAAGAGATAGCAGGGGGGTCATATCTACTGGAGCTAGGATACGACGTTGTAGTTTGGCTGCGCATGCGGGTGGTTGAAGGAGATGGTTTCGGGGAAGTTTGCTGGCCTGCTGGCGTAATAATAGTTGGTTCGGGAATTCGACGAAGTGTGATTTTCTCTGGTGGCGCACACTACGACAAACCAGTTAAGAAAATACTGTTGAAGACTCTTTTTTTAAAAAAAAACACTTACCCTCACATGACATGCACCTTCTTCACCTCGAACGAACACAGCGTGCCCGCCTTCCTTCTCCTCAAACACCTCTCCACATACATTGCACTTGAAGCATGCAGTGTGATAGGTCTTCGGAGGCACACCCATACTTGTAGGAGCTTCAGGCACAGTGACAAACTTCCCTCCGAATTTCGTATTGAATAACGGCAGCGCACATTTCGCGCACCGTGAATTCGATGGAAGTTGACGAGGAATGGTCAGGTCAATTCCTGCCACCTTCTTCAACGCCTGCGTAGGTGTTGAGTCCTTGAGATCCTTCGTCAGACTGTCTCGCGACTTCCGGAGGGGTGGGCTGACTGATGGCGGTGTAGATGGACCGCTGGATCGTGTTGACATCGTGTCCGACATGTCGAGAGCAAGGTCCGGCGTTGAAGGCATCGACCGATCGTACAAACCGAGCGATGTTGTTAAGCCAAGTCCGGTACTGGAATACCGGGCAGAGGAAGAGGGTTTCGTTGGCACGGGGATTTTAGACATGGAGCCCGAGGAGACCGTTGACCGCAAGTCAATGAGATCGTCCACTTCTGAGGATGGATAAGTCCCAACAAGGGATTCTACCTCCTCCACACCGGTCCGTTCTTCATCGTACTTAGTATTCCCAGTCCTCTGGAACCGCAGTTCCTCCCCCGTAATATGAGACTTCAGTTGAAACTCGCCCGTCCGATGTGTTCGTACCTCATACATCGTCTCCCCGGTTTTCTGAGAGCGAAGGGGAAGCGTCACTTCTCCAGTAGCCTGAGGGAATATACCGTAACCTGTATGTTGAGTGCCCAAACTTTCCCCGGTGCGTTGACGATCGACCGAACGAACGGTCTCTCCCGGTATAGCCCGAGGAAGATATGTCGTGTTGCCAGTTCTCTGGCGGGGTAGGTAATCGGTTTCGCCCGTGAACTCGGAGCGGAGGGGGAAATCGGTTGTCCCGGTGCGTTGTTGTCTGAGAAGAGGGTAGGAGGATTCACCTGTGTACTCAGGCTGGACATGGGTAGTCTGTGACTTCATGGCGCTCCGTAACGAGGATGTAGAAGCACTTGAGCGGAGGGCTGGCGAAGGGGAAACACGGGTGGAAGCGGGGGCCTTTGAATTCCGTTGCGGCGTCGAGATGCTCCCTGAGTCAAGATAATCGCCCACTGGGGTTGAGGAGATGCTTTCGCGAGGTCGTGATAGGGAGCGACGGGTTGGGGTGGTGGTATTGGGAATTGAAACCTTGGAACGTGATGGAGACGGAGAAGCCTGGTTCAAGAACCTTCTCTTCATCTCCTCGACCGCGTCCTCCGTCGGTGCAACAGACGGGCTACTAACAGCTGGGCTTCCATAGCTGCGTCGAGGAGATGGGGTGCTTATTTCCGGCTCTGGACTCTTCAGCCTTGCGAAAGAACGACGGCCAGAACTTGGACTCCCATTACTGAGACTAGTTTCAGGTTCGGGACTCTTGTGCCTGCTGAAAAGACGTGCTGAAGGACTACTGTCTCTGAACACACCTGATGGCGAAGATGTGCTGTTCATTGACAACGTTCTCATGCGACGGTCGATCGTTGGGCTGGTATCGACCGAGTAAGGAGTGCCAATCCTTCCGTTGAAGCGTCCTCCGCGGTCTACTGCAGGAGTACCCTCCCGGCTTCTAATGATACCCAATCTCAGCTCCAGCTCTTCCAAGGTAGGACTTCCATCTGGACCAGGTGTGTTCCTCCTCGAGTCATCGCGCTTCTCTCTTGCTGTAGGCGTGGTTGGCGTGGCCCTCGAAGGTCGCTTCAAACATGTGTCAAAGCAGGAGTCACAGCTCGGTCGTCCAAGGAGATCGACCATAGGATTGTCTCCAAGTTCTTTGTCGCAGCCGTCGCAGCGGAAGCACCTGCGGTGCCATACCTTGCCACTAGCTTCCACGAACCCGCCCTCACTCTTGAGCGTGAGTACAGGTCGACCGCAGGACGGACAATCGCCCTTGGATCCACCGTTGACCACGAAACATGGTCGGCACAAGAATTTCTGACCTTCTCCTTTGCCGAAAGAGGAAGGATCGGGAAATAACGTTGCATCGGGAGGGAATACCGTACCGCATATAGCACAGGTAAATGATGACAGTGATTCTTTTGATTGCAGGACAGAGCCGTAGACCTTGGAAAGTTCGGATCCGTCGGGATTAGGAAGAATGCCTTCTTCAGCATTCAAGTCCTCCGAAGCACCGAGAGAATGTTTCAAGACAGATGGCCGTTGAGAAGTAACAGTGGCGATATGGGCGGATACCTTGGAGCCCAGATGGGTGGTCGTTGCAGGCTCAGGGTGAGATTGGGGTTTAGGGAAGCGGTTGCTGGGCCCATTTCCAGTGATCGAAGGGCGAAGCGGTCCTTTGGCCACGGGTTGAGTCTCTGTCGGGTTGGGTTGTTTGTCCTTGGTCACGTATGTTCGAGACCACTTGTCCTGATTCTCCTCTTGGTCTCCCTGGTTCCACTTCACGACGGGGGCTTTTGAAAATCAGGACTTCAGAGGCCAGGGATTTACGAAGAGAACACTCACCGACTGCAAACCCTCCGCATTTACAACGGGCGCCGACAACAATGTCACCACATCTTCTACAAAACCCCATCTAGGTCTTGAGTCTTATTGAGTTGTATCAGCCAAGAATAGTAAACTTGTTGAGGATTGGGAGAAACGAATCGGGAGGGAGTCAATGACACACAAGTGCAGCACAACGAACCGAGAAGTCCCAAAGTCGAACATCACGATCACATGATCGAACGCGTCTCATTCATTTCGCGACACAGGCGCCCGTCTTCAAGACGCGTCTCGAATCTCGATCAGCTACCATTATCGATCTAAACACTGCCAGAGAATGGGGCAATAGAGATATCATTCAGTACAGCAAAGTCATAATATGCGGATAGCCTGCGATGCTACAGAAATGCACAGTTGGTGAACAGTCGAATTTTGTTGTTAAGGAAACATCTCCTGTACTCATGACGACTGGATCACAAGAGGTATCCTGAGTAGATCTATGAGCACGGGAGTCGCATCTCGACTGACTGCTCACAATTTTGTTCAGCAAGCTTTTTATCCTCTCAACTAACGCAGGCTGCTGGTGAGCCGTCACTCTGTCCACCCATGACTTCAGAGTCGTTCGGAGGCTCCTTGTCCATGGAGAGCACGAGATACATAGCACTATGCCAGAAGGTGGTAAGAGACTCGACACAGGAAGTGAAATGTAAATCTTACACGTTTCAGACCCGGAATGAACCAGTATACTATGGAGCGTACTGGCAAGAAGGAAGCTGACCATCTCGGAGAGTTCCCTGTCGAGTCCTGGGAGTCGGTCCTGAAGAGCTAGCGAAAGCTTTCCACGGAGTAGATCCCAGGCCACAAGAATGGTCACTGGTTTACAAGTTTGATGCATTGCAACACTGGAAAGATGACCTGTGAGAGCAACTATTCAAATAATTAGCAGGATAATCACAAAATATGAGAGATGCAATGATAAATCGCACATAGAGTATATGGGTCCGCTGTGAGCCGAGGATTGGATAGTGTGACTTGGAGCAGTTGATCATCTTGCCAAATCTCGTTCTTGAGGGGAGCATCTTCTTGACCTTTCTCATAAACAAGGGCCGCAAATGATGCACGAGCAGACATCAAGGATTCCAATAGACCATGCGTGTTATGGCCAGAGCAGATCCAGTTAACCAGTGTCTTGATGAACGCAACGATAGAAATACTAGAGACAAATCCACAGAAGCCCGTAGACCAGGCGAGAGTCAGGAACTGAAGCAGGTGCCTTGCCATGACGCGATTCTTCAAGGTTACTGAAATCGCTGATGGGCCAGAATCAAACGCACTGAATACAATCCGTCAGGACACATACTGGTTTGCGAATATAACATAATTACTGTTTCAACGATGCGAATTCTTTGAGACAGTTAGCTGACGATGATTCTTGAGACAAATGCAGCTACCTACCACCGTCAAGTTTCAAAGCATTATGAGACTTGTGCACCTCCTCGAACACCTTTCGCAAGACAGCCTTTTCCACGTACGAAAGACCCTGCAGCATGATATCTCTCGCTGCTCCGTATCAGCGGTTTGTAACCGACCTTTGGTGATGATTTGCTTACTGGCAGGTCTCGCAGACGAATTGCCCACTTCCAGGAAACTCCGTACGAACACATTGATTATGTCTTTACTTACAGGGAAATTATTCACGCGACTACTCGCTTGCAAGTAACTGGAAATTCCCCAGGACGCCTTGTGAATGTTGACGAGCTGTCGTTCATCGGTTTTCCATGTCGGATGCTTGTTTGCATGTTGTAGTAATCTCTACGGGGTCTTGATCAGCAAAGGCGCTACAGGAAAGACTGTGACAACAATTACCACGAAATTCGCGCATGCAACTGTTGGATCCCTTCTCATGGAAAGAATCAAACTCTCCTCCCAATCATGCAGAACGAATTCGTTGTGAGGACAGCGGCCAAGATGGTACAACCAGTTTGAAGTCTGAAGAAAGAGGACGATTGTGTCAGAACCAAATTGGCAGTGATTGATAGAGCGTACCATGAAATCCATATCTTCAGTATATGCTGTGCGTCGCTCATCCCAACTAGACCAACTCCATGCTAATGTAATGTCTGAACTAAGGAGGACTCGTTCGGCACAGTCAATCACGTTCATAGGTTGCACAACTGGTGGATTGTCTGAATGGGATGTTCGAAGAATTAGGTGTATAAAGTGAAGGAGCGTCGCCAATGTATGGGGTCTGAATATTCGCTGCACTTCGACTGCGGCCGTGTCAGAAACCTGGTGAAAATGAGAATAGATGACGGATATACTTCAGGGATGGACGCACTGCAAAAAGAGATACAACCATGGCGTATGTTGTACGCTCTGCGTGCAGGTATTGAGATTGCGCTGACTGTATGTCATCACTCTCCGAGTTCCTGGCATGAATGTATGCAAGCAAGAATTGAAGCATCTCATCTGGATCAAGCCTAAGAACAATCTGCGTCAGACTAGACACTTGTGATTACAAGAGTGAAGAAGAACCGTACCCATCGGAAGGCCAGGATGCATTTTTGGTCAGCTGAGGACCTAGCACATACGTGGCATACGTGAGCTGTACAGCCAACCGGATCGCCGCTGGAGAGCTTTGGCTAGAGCCAATCATTGATGGGATCGCAGCGAAAGTTTCTGGAATGCCCTGGTCAGCTTACAGCCACGCCCAGATAAAAGGTGAAACTCGCTGGGAAGTTGTGATGATGCGCGCAGACTGCTCTCGCTGACATGACTGAGGAGAGTGCGCAATTCGAACCGGGTCATATCTTGGGTCTGACTCTCACCCACGATCGCCAGGACAGTGCTACCGATCTTCGCTAGCAGTACGTCTACCCAGCAGGCGACGATATTGTCTCCTCCAGACTCACCACTAGCAATCCGTAGAAATAGGTGCCTGTATGCGAATAGTTTGTTGAGTACTGGCAGGTGCACTTCGATTATATGCCGGTATATTAGTTTGCAAGATTGTTTTGTACCACGAAGAGGACTTACAGAGAGCACTGAAACCAGCCAGAAGCTCTTCATCGCATACCACACAGGTCACCCCATGGTCAATGAGCTTATCCAGAAAATTAAATATCAAAGTGGATGCACGGTGAATGATAGTATGGCTAGTTTCGTTCTACAAGCGTGATGGTTTTTTTTGAATCGTGTTGTGGCAACTCAGAGAAAGGAAAACTCACCAGCTCTACGTCTTCCAGGCTGAGTTCGAGGAGATCGCGAACAGCATTCGAGACATCGTAGCCGTTTATTGGATCGACCTCGTGGTCTAAGGATCGCGAGGGCTGTGACGGTATGACGACAAGGACGTCGTTGTCGGTGGACATCTGGTTTCTGTGAGCAAGTATAAAGAGGTGCAAGATGAGTGGAAAGAGGAGGAACGCCACGCGCTTCAAGGAAGCACATTTTCAAAAAACCCGATGTCTGACTTTGTAAACATTTATCAACCATACAACAACCATGATACAGCATTAGAGACATTTGATTACACTCAGGCTTTTACAAGCCTTTGATATCTTTTAGCATCTTCGTAATATTAGTCTTGCACTCCAGGATTTCCTCATTGCTTGAAAGGACTCGTTCGAACGCATCATTCGACTCTGCAGCCTGTAATTGCGCCTAAGAAACCGTGTCGTGACACGACCCAGGTCACTCACCTCGCCATCGCAGTACTCGTAATCCTCCCACCTTTCGTCCTCTTCCGACCTGATCGCCATGAGCATTTCCCGCCTCACAGCAGTCAAGCCACCACCAAGAGACAAGCCCTTGTCGTCTACAACCTTTCTGACGGATACCTGAACTTCTTTCGCCTCGCCGGCTTTCTTCTTCTCTTTCTTCGGAGCAGCAGGAGCAGGAGCAGGCTCGTCCGGATCAGGAGGTGGCCCATCGTCAGAGTCATCATCAGACCCAGCGTTGCCCTTGGGGCGTCTTGACTTTCGGGAAAGCACATCCATGTAAGTCAATGTAGGGCGAAGCTGATATGTCTCGCTGATAGGATGTAGGTGCAACACTCCTGTTCCATTGTCAGAGAACCCTGAACATCACTGCTTTAATGCACTTACCATCTCTGACCACGCCTAACACATATGCACCATTATGTGGCACCGGTTCACCTCGCAGCCTGATTTCACTCAGTCTGTGCTCCTCCGTTTCTCGCTGCTTGCCCTTCTGCGAAGGCTCCTGGTTCCTTTCTTTATCATCGGTTGCTCTGGCGGACCCCAGCTCTTTTGACCTCTCAGCGTTCCACACCTCTGGTCGCGAGTCGACCGGAACGTGCACTTCTAATCGACGGACACTAGGTTTTATGCGTGCCCGGATGCGCTTGCCACTGGCCGCTGCTGAAGGGGGGACTTGCAATGGTCTATTGAGAAGAGGGTATTGATGTAGTTGCACATTGGGTACGAGAGTATTTGAGAAGTGAACAGGAATGACGGAAATTAGGCGATCCTCTCCAGGGGAATCCATCTTGAGAGAGGAGAGAGAAGGGGCGTGGGAAACACGGAAAGAAGGAAGGACCGTGACCACCTTCACCTCGATCATCATGGTAATCTAGCCTGTACTTGATCACACAATTTGTAATTCTTCTCCATGAAAGCACCACTCAGCATTGCATTGGAAAATACGCTAACATCCGGAAGCTATATCAAGAGAACTGAGTAAACTCTGCCAAACTCATAAAGAATATCAAAAGATGCAATCATTAGCGCAACATATGCATCTCTGAAGAAGTAGGAGAGTTGAGTGATTCCGTGTTGATCGACGGGGAGGAACCTCCTCTAAATGTTGGCGACGCTTGTGGGGAGTTGATAGAAGGGTGGTATCTGTCTGTCTTGTGCTCTATACTGGATATCGGTGATTTAGCATCCGACGCCATGGACTGCGAACGTGACAGAGCCGAACTGTCCGGTAGGGCAGGTGGAAAGGGAGAGTGAGGTCTGGACGGGAGTAAAATGCTTTTGGTGCTTCGTATGCGGACCGATGGTGCGTCTGACCAGGCTAAGCGGCGAGGGGAAGGTGGGGCGGTGGATGCTGCACGGCGTGCACGATCTTGACGGAGGGCTCTTGTAGCCTCCATTTCTGCACGGTATATCGGGTCCCAGGTCGAGGGGTGCTGTAGTAAGGCTTCCTGCTCGTGTCGACGAACCACACGGTCAAAACTATGCATCGTAAACAAGGATGCGATACCCCCTATAGCAAGATGAGCAAGAGAATCGAATGAAATCTGGACTGCTGCACATACAATTGACCGCTATCCATGCTGGTGGCGGAAGAACTAACTTGCGAGCCGTTCCTACTAGCATCAGCACCGCTGTGACCAGAAGGAATCCGGCTATGAAGGCAGTGTACAGAAGCTACGATGATGTACTTCAGTACATGTTTGTGATCAGACACCTTTCACCGGACTCACCTCGTCCTGTAAGAATTTCTTGAATAAAGACATGCGGTGCATGTACTTGCTGATTCGGCTCACGACTGATGAACGGCGACTTCGGCTCGAAGAAATCCCCTTCTATGGGCACCATAAGTAAATGACCCGCCAAAATACAGCAACGTGCTTACTTCAGCGTCGTCCGAAAGCTGCTGTTGCCCTAGTAGTGACTGTCTGAACGTAATTCGGCGAAACAGACTTGTGATCCCTCGACAAGCCTCTCTGAATGTGTCACTAAACGAGTGTGGGTAGTCTGAAGGTGCCGGGATGACTTGAGGTGGTTCATAATCCCACCATCCCCGGCGAGCGTGTGGTTCTTGTAGGTGACCACTTGTTCGTTCCGAGTACGGCTTCAGATCTAGAGTTGGCTGTATAGAAAGGCGGCCGTGGTCCATCGGCCTTCGGGAGGCTTTCCAAGCTGCTCGCAGAACTAAGCATAGATTGAGCAATGAGACTAGTTCTATAGATGGTGTTCTTACAGCAGAGACATATAAAAAGCGCTTCTCCAAATTGCAGAGTGACTAAGATGGGAAGAAAGGTGGTTTCTGGCCTGACAGTGCAGCCGGCTACAGTCTAGTTAGACGCTGAACAAGGAGCGTGATGTGACCGCATACCTGAGAGCCGTCTTCTGCTACGTAACCGAGACAAGTCGAAGGCCAACATCGTGAATATGGCGAGCCGTAGAGCGACGAGGGTGATTGCAACAATACGAGAATTATTCAGGCATCGATACGCCTTCACTCCGAGGATCCCCGTCATCTACAATGCAATCAGAGAGATCGTTGTTGAAACGACAAGCTTCACTCACCAGCGTTGCATATGAAGTGATCATTAACGTGCGTGAGATGATGGCCACACTGGAAAGACCTTCAGCATATATTCAACCGGAGAAGAAAGTAACTTGCGTTTTGCAATCAGCTGCTGTTTCGAAAAATGGGAACATCATGGTAATGATCGCAGCCAAACCAATAGATTGACTGCATAGCAAAAGGTAAAAGAGTGTTTTGTTTTTGACGGGGCCGCGATAAATATAGCGAGCTGCAGTGAAGGTATTGAAAAGAAAGAATGTAAAAAGAGCGGACAGAATCGCCAGCTTGATCGAAGCAGCCTTGATATCATCAAGAAGAGGTGGGTTTGCGAGAGAACCATCTTCCAGCGCGACATATCTTGGAGTGAATGTGTCGATGGGGATGTCTCCATAATACCGTCGAAAGTGGCTGACTGTCACAGTCGTTGATATCTCGATGACAAGCGAATCCGTGCATTTGCTCGGCGAAGCCAACAGGAAATTGCTTGTCCGGGTTGGGGAAAGGAATGAAACGGGTATTGGTGTATCAGCGACAGGAAAGGTTGCATTGGGTTGCAAAGCCGGAGAGGGAATAATCGATATTCCGCGATCCATGACGAGGAAAGTTTTTAATAAAGAGAGGGTGTGTTCTCGCCAGGAGATCCGAAGTGAAGGGACAGACAAATGTTGGTGGCTGAAGCAATGGAGTTCCTTGAAGGTCCTCAACATGAGAGGTGGTGGGGTGGATTGGCGAACGTCAGACCCCAGTGAGAGTCGGGGCGGAGATGGTAGCGAAGGCTGCATGAATCATGGTCGTTTGTGTGTGCCGCCAAACAGGACGAACGTTCTAAGGAGATAATGAAGACGGTGCTCGTATGTTATGCCGAGCAATCGCAAGTCCGACATACCAAGTTGAGCCTTGGATGCCAGTTCTCAATGGAACGGCAGCAACCAGTATGGACAAAGTGCATGTCAGATGGTATAATCCTGAGAGAAAGTCACCCTTTCGTCCCTGGTCGTTGGGGAGGTTGTCCTCCCTGTAACTCTATGTCAGGTAGTGGTGGTAGTTTGTATAGGTCGGTGGTCAAATGATCTCGGCCCATCATCTCAACGCAACCAAGATCGAGATCGGAGTTTGCCGGCCATTCCTGACTTTGCAAGTTTCTAACTTCTTCCTTCCTTTACAACGGAAACCTCAGGATAGCACATCCACACAAAACATGTCAACGCAAACGAAAGGTCCTGTGATTATAATTACAGGCACGCCCGGGACGGGAAAAACAACACACGCCCAACTTCTAGCAGAAGAATCGCCCGTTCCTCTGAAACATATTAATGTTGGGCAATGGGCAAAAGAGCGGGATCTATACGAATCCTATGATGAAGAATGGCAAAGCCATACTGTCGATGAGGATCGTGTCAGTGCATCACTCTGACTTTTCATTTAATGCTGCTGATCTCGATGTTCCCAGTTACTTGACGAACTAGAACCTCTCGTTGCTGAAGGGGGTTTGATTCTTGACTGGCACACATGTGAATTATTCCCTGAGCGTTGGGCGGATCTTGTGGTTGTTCTGAGATGCGACCATACTCAGCTGTGGGAACGCTTAGAAAAGAGGCGAGTATGCAAGCAAACATAAGGTTTTACCTCTGTACTGACCACATCCGGGTTTTCAGAGGATACGCACTAAAAAAGATCCAAGAAAACAATGAAGCGGAAATCATGGAGGTCGTCCTTGACGAAGCCCGCTCGTCATACCCCGCGGATATTGTCGTGGAGCTCAAAAGCGAGGGGACGGATGACCTCGAGTCGAACGTCGCCCGTATCGTCCAGTGGATACATGCATGGTTGAAGGACAGAGAGAAGATTTCGGGATAATAGTTGTATCTATGTGCTATCTTTCAAGGGATGACGTCTCTCATCGCGTTCTTGACAGACTAGCATCAGTATCCCAACAAGGACTAGCTATCTCAACGTTTCTCGGGCAGGTATCCGATCCCAATGCTCCCAATGACCCCCCCCCTGACACAATATTGACATCTGAATTGTAAGTTCCATGATACAACGCAGTCTTCATCACAAGGTAGGTATTAACAGTCTGGTCACTCGCCTTGGCGTGAGCGAGTATTTGACCCGCGAAGCCAAAACTTGGGGATACGTCGTAAGTTACTCACTACCAAGCTGCGAATTAGAGCGTATATCCAATGAAATGTAACGAGCTTCAAATGCAATGCACTGATTGACATCCATATTGTCCAGTTTACCACTGGTACAAGTTTGAGGATATGTGCATGATCCTGAGAGCGCCAATTGCCAATACAGAACACGGACTCTCACCAGGCAAGTTGTTGAACCCTGGCTATACACATCACCGTGCTGAGGTGCGAGACAGCAAGAAAGGGACACGATGGCGCGTAAGATTATTATGGATGACGACGAGGACGAAATGGAGGATAACGGTACGTAATTAGCCATAGTCATAAGTTAGCAACTTCAAGTTACTTACACTCGCCTATTGAACAGAAATGCAGGTTGAATCAGAGGATGACGTTGAACATGACGACGACAACGAACAACAGGGCGACGACGGAGAAGAGGAGATGGTGGATGTAGAAGACGAGGACGGGTCGGAGAAGGACGACGAGCTTGAAGAAGAGGAATCTGAGGTGCGTCTGAGTGTCTGTAGACTCTTTGGACGACGCTCACCCGCATTTCACTAGGAAGACTCAGAGGCCGACGCTCTATCATCACCTCCCCCAGATGCCGCTGAAGAGACAGTAGCTCAACCGAAGCTGAAAATCAAGCTAAAGCTACCCATGGGTGGAGCTCTCAGCACTGCAACCACGACACCTGAGGTGTCGCGAGCTGCCTCTCGTAGAGGCACGTCGCGTGGTACGCTCATATCATGCCTGCTTTTGAGGGATGCTCATGATTCATGAATTATTTCCCCACAATATAGATATTGAGTCTGAAGATTCCGATGAGGCATCCGGCGCCACACCTGGACGTGCCTTGACCGCGCGACAAGCAGTACTACGAAATGTCGTAGACTCATCGCACGTATCTCTCAGTAAGTTAGCTATGTACCTTTATTCTGGTGTCCTCATCTTACAGTGTTATAGTCGAACCGCCCAACCCACGGAAAAAACCACCCCTTACAGAAATTGAGATCGCTTTGAAGAGGGAGGAAACCGCAAGGAAGCGCAAGAATCTGTCTGAGAAGAAGCTTGAGGATGAGAAGGTGAGAGGGACATGTATTCATTGTGCCCTCCCACTCAACTCACGCTATTCGTAGGCGGAAACAATAAATCGTCTGCTTAAGAAGCAGTCTCGTTCAAAAGGACGGCGTAACGCGTTGGCCACTGCTGAGGATCGTGATACACCCATCGCCGCTTCTCGCGGCGAGGCAGAGGACGGGGAAGACCAAGAGGACAGCGCTGCACCTGCATTGATCATACCAACGACGTACAGATGGGTGTCCAGCACCAAGATTGTCGAGGACACAGCGAAAGAAAAGGCGATGGCGCTCTCGTTCGCCATTCCTGTGAGCGTCTTCCCTACACAAGAATATTCGGAATCTGCGGAGGTAAAGATGGACGTTGATCCTTTATCCCCATCCGCTCCACTACCACCGATCACGAAGAAACCGTTGTGCGACGTCGAGGGGTGTGGGATAGTCAGGAAGTATCGGCTGGTGAAGGACTGGCAGCGTGGTGCATGTGGGATGGCTCACCTAAAAGCTTTGGAGTCAATGTCTGGTTAAGACGGTCAGGAGTCGCGCGGTATTGCACCAGCGGCCGGCCGCTTCCCAACATGAAAGCAAGTTATGCATGGATTTAACATAATCTACTTTGTTTGAAGCGGTCAAAAAACGAGCTAACTGTAGGTGAGAGTTGAGAGTTGAACAAATGAATTGAGATGCATTGACAAGTGGAAGGGATGAAGGGAACTTGGTAATAAGCCGACGGAAGTGACCAAGTTGTCTACAGTATACCAAGCCTGGTATCAGAGCCCTTTCAATTTCGACCAAGGGCAGGGGAGATTGAGACGAAGAAGCTCGAATGCTTCGAAGTCTGTAAGAAGGCCGACTCGATGCTCGGTGTTGAAGGCCAGCATCATCGCACATCTGTACCATATTATAAACGAAATACGAAAGTAAAAGCCAATCAACAATGCAAATGTAAAATCCGGGTCGCATACTAGAGCCCGACGAGAGCAACCACTAAAGCGAGTGTGATAAGATGTCCAAAGAAAGAAATTTGGAGTGAAGAGGCAGTATTCACGGGCAAGAAACGTGAGTTGGGATCGTTGACATTTGGTTCAACGAACGCTGTCATAGAGGAGACTGCCGTCATCGCGCTGAGGAGAATGTACAGATCAGCGTTGAAGGCATATTATCGGGAATCATCTCTTACGTGGTAGTAAAAATCACTGTCCGCCCCGGTGCTGTGGTAGTTGTGGTTATAGTTTGCATCGAGACAAAAATCACAGTAACCGGCGTAGGAGTCGGAGTCACTGTGACCGTAGAACGGATCACAGTCGTGGCACCCGATCTCATGGCCGCAATTCCTCCAGGATATGTGAACGCTGGATTCAGCCCCAACGTTGTTGTGATATCTGTGGTGATGATACTGGGTGTCGGCGCGGAGGGGCCGAGGTAAACCGTGGTAAACATGCCCGAGGGTACCATTGACAACGGCCACTCTTCTGTTGACCAAATAGTCATGGTAATCACACCCGGAACAGAAAATGTTGGTGTCGGAGTAGGTGCCACAAAAGAGAGCTGCCCAGGTGTCGAGCTACTGATAGGAGCAGTGGGATTGAATCCGGGATCTAACCAAGGACTCTGATTTAGCTGGTTAGCTGGTTGGGGTTGGGTCTGCAATATGTTTGATAGGCTCGTGCAGTCCCCGGAGGGCGAGGGGTTCTCCACCTGTAGCGGGATTGAGGTGATGGAGAAGCGTGGTATACCGCCAATCACAGAGGTTTCATAGGCAGTGAGCTAGACGATTCCTCAGAACATCGTAAACTGAGTTGAGAATTGAGAATAACGAACATTGTATGATCCCGAAGGAATACATTTAGGAAGTGACCAGTCCAGATGCTTGACAGTACTTCCGGGCTCTTGCAGAAGCATGTCAGTGCCCGAGACGACTGTGAGGTTGAGCGTCGTCTGCGAAGACACAAGATAGAACTCCAGGGCCGCGAAGGTGTTGGGAGAGGCGGCCGATGGTAGACTAGTGGGTAGAGAGAGTTTGCCATTTCCAGAGACCTAAGGTACCATTAGTATTAGTGTAAATATCGGGAGGGGTGCTTATGTTTACCTCGACAGCGAGGTTAATATTACTGCCAGCGTGTACAATGCTAATTTCAAACTCGGAGTGAGCACACATGGACAAAAGAATGTACGGGAACGTACGTGTTCGGTTGAGGCGCATCTACAATGGCAAGACCATTGGTGAACACCTGCCCGTTTTGAACGACTTGCGCTGATACCGCTGTCAAAAGTGACAACCATATTATGCCTACCAGAGGCATAACGGTAGACAGAATCATGGATACAAATGATAGCCTGCCAAGAGGTTATGTATCGTATTTCAATTGTACAACCCGCCTTGAAGATGTGGAACTTAGCTTACATATTGATCAAAGATGGACCCACAAGGTTGAGCAACTGAACTGGCAAGAAACGTCGAGTTTGCGCTGCTGAACCGGACAGCATGACTTAGTGTGGGACGGATGAGCTGGAAAAAACGTACCAGTTTGGCGAGTGAACAGATATAGAAATAATAACAAGAAAGCAGAGTTCAACACTGTTCAACAGCCATTGAAAGTTGGAACGAAGTGTACAACAAGTTCAACTCATCTTGGACGGAGGCAATTAGCAGCATGACGACTGATCAAGCAGGCGCTCGGCCACACCGGCCTCTCCGGTCTCTCCGGCGGCCCCGGTGCCGTGGTCATGCTGATGACTGTGCCGGGTCGACGCAGTTCACAGTTGGCACTCTAGTTGTGGCAACGTCTTGGACTCTAGGTCAAACCTCTCTAGCAAGGTCACTGTGTTCTCGACAGAATGATATCGACTACGGAAACCGAGACCCCCGGTTTCTCACAAAAGATCCCGTTGTACGAAGGCAGTACCCAGTTCCGTCACTGGCGATATTCTCCAGAACAACTGGCTCGTACAAGGTCCGCCATGAATGCTGCCGCTGTACAGGCGATCAAAGATGCGTTCGAGGCAGACCTGGCAGGTCACCTTTCTATTTTGCTGCTGGGTCTCACACCGAACTGACTTCGCGTCTCAGCCTGGGTCCTCTTCTGATGTTTCCTTCCTGAGTGCAGACGAGGAGATTCTCCTCGTCAAGCTATACGCCGGAAAGGTTTCTCAGTTATGCGGACACTTTCGCTTTCCAGAAGAAGTGGAAGCCACTGCCGTGACATATCTCAAAAGGTTCTACCTGAAGAACACAGTCATGGACTACCATCCAAAGAATGTCATGTGAGTTCGCGTATTCGTACTTTTCTCCCTCAATAATTCACGCACATCGTAGGTTGACTGCTTTGTTCATAGCCACTAAGACAACCAATCACCCCATCTCATTGGAAGCCTACGCAAATCACATACCCAAAACACTGCCATCAGATGTGCTAGATCTTGAGTTCCTGGTCGCGCAGAGCTTGGGTTTCGACTTCGCTGTCTGGCATGCGCATCGCGCTTTATGGGGTATATGGCTAGATATTCAGGTACCAAACTCCCTTGGGCTGTGCAGTCTCCCTTGAACTGACCGATTTCTAGAATTTGCCAGATATTCGCATGGACGAGCTGAGGCAAGCGTACGACGTTGCTCTCAAACATGTCCGAGCATCACGTCTTACAGACGCAGAGCTCATATACACTCCCTCCCAAATTGCTCTAGCCTGTTTGTCACTGGCATCACCGTCACTGGCTGCTGCATGGGCCCGGTCACAACACAACTCACGGTCTCCGACTCCCCCTTCACCCCCAACGCCGATGCCACCATCCGAATCTGCAGTGCTAGATATCATCGAACCCATTGCGTCAATGATCACCACGAGCGGTGTCCTCCCGGACGTCGAAGCTGTCAGGGAGGTGGATCGGCGATTACGGCTGTGCAAGAACCCGGAGAAAGTAGTTGGCAGTAATGCACACAAGCGAAAACAGGAGGAGAAGGAGCACAAGGCAGCTGAAAAGCGTGCTCGTAAGGCCGAACGCATACGGAAAGCGATGGAGGACGGTGACCCATTTGGGACGTCGCTGCATGAGCAAGATCTGGACGACGACGATGACGATGACGAAGACTAGATACTTATGTCGAAGTCCGGCAGACGTCCGACCCCGATGGTTGACTTGACAGTGCTGCACGATGGGCCTGCCGTTACGTGGGCATTATGTTCACATCGGATTGATGACCATAGGATAGTTTGACGAGGCTGCGACAGCGGGCCCGACAGGGCTGAGGAGATCGGGACGAGTGCTTTTGTTGATGATTGAGAAGATTCTGGATATGATGAGAGCCGTTCGCAGTCCTGTAGTGTGTTTCGTCAACTTTCCTGCATAAGTTTGTGCAAAGACATCAATTTTGCCGACTCTTCGGGCTCCGAGAAAGCTACGAGCGCCACCGCCCGGCTGTGAGTGCACCTTTGACTGAAGCCACCATCATCTTCCCCGTCCAGCAGGGGTGGCCCCTCTTGCCCTTCCACCGCCATTCGCGGTCCCTTATCCTTTTCTTCATTCCCCCTTCTTCATTTCACCACGACACACCTCACGACATCATCCAATTCTCTTTCCGCATTGTCAATATGGCACTCATCAACGCTTTTTCTGACGACACTCTCGAGCCGGCCAGAGATACGCCGTCGCCCCACGACGACGAGAGATGGAGCGACGCGCACGAAGCCTTCGAGACGGACGATGACCGTATCACCCACGAGCCACCGATACCGGAAGAGGACGAAGACTTGACGATTACACCTCCAAAGTCAACTGACACGAGCAAGGCGCACGACGTTCACACCGTGTCTCCGAATGCACCAGACTCTGCAACGCTGCACACGCACGAGGAAGAGCAGGAGCAGGATAACCAGAGTGTCCAGAGTGTCCCCATTGTGCAAGTCACAGAACCCTCGAGTCCACCTCCTCCGATGTCGTCTTACAGTGCAAGCTCCGTTTTCATGCATTCTCCGGCGACATCTCTCGCGCCGTCTACCACCACGCCATCCACCACCAGCAGGGACAGGCGCAGGTCCATCATCATAGACGTGAGTATTGCGTCGTTGTCGCAGGGTCATCACTAAAGCATAACACGCTGGATTAGAACCGTGCATCTAACCGGATATCTGGCTTCTTTTCGTCCTTGATACATCGGCGCGAGCCTACGACACCAACTCGTGAAACTCCACCGCCGCCACCCGAGCCACCTAAGCCGCCACCTCGGACCTCTTCACGCGCATCTTCGCCATTACCTTCCCGTCCTGCAACTCCGCCACCTACATTGCCACCGCCAAGTTTGAGGGATCTAGGTCTCACATTGTCAACCATGACTGCACATCTGTCGCCCTCTCACTTCAGCTCGCCACCTTCAAGCGGTGCCTATCTCTCGCCAAATTATCTGTTGCTATGTCATGCACAGGGACTTGATGTTCTACCACTATCGTCTCCCCCGGCGATACAGCCTTATACGTTGATCAGACGGGTGCCATTTAAGAGCGTGGTCGTAATGGAACACCGTGGGGTCCTGGTGGCTATTGCAGGAAGAAGGGACGGTGTTCGAGTGTATGCTCTGGATGAAGTCAAGAAGGCCATTGAATGGAGAATGGATGTGGAGGTCAGGAGGGAGCGCGAACGGGCCAGGCGGGAGGAGGCAAAAAGGGCCGTGAGTGCATCTCACGACGTACACAAGAAGCCGGTGAACGGGAAGGACGCAAGGTTGAGTATATTCCCTCCCACACCGACCAAGACAAGCAGGCGAGCTTCGATATCCACGATTGAGCCCACCATTCCATCTCCTGGTATTCCTCGCACGCCAACCGTCAGGCGTCCCAAACCTTCTGCGACTACTCCCCAGACGCCTGCGGGGCCTCCACCTGCATATTCCCCTTCACTTCGCCATCGGACAAGTCACCTGAACATCAGTCCGGATACAGCTCGGGCACGAACGACTTCTGTCAATGACGTCTTGGCTGGAACGAATCGGAGACGCTTTTCCGATGATATGGAGCATGAAGATACCAGCGACGCGAAGGGCGACTGGGCTTCTAGCGACGATGAAGCGATCAATCCCGTGGCAGCTCCCAGTGGTAGCCAAGCACTGGATGAGCGGACAAGTACAAACGCAGTAGGCTCTTCAACGCCTCCTGTCTCATCGGTAGCTGGTAGCAGGCTGGACGTTCCCCGACCCACCACATCTGCACCCCAAAGCCGGCGACACAGACCAGCCAACTTAGATCTATCCTTGACGAGAGCCAGTTCGTCAAACACCACTTCAGCCCCAGCACCTCCTCCATCACCCACACCAACTCTTTTGACCCTCCGCCAGGCCCTTCTTGCAACCCCAGGCAGCGCAAATACAGTGCCTCCCTCTCGTGCTTCAGATCGGCATGATGAACCAGATGGGGATGATGACGAAGAAGGTGAAATGGGAATATCTGCCCCTGCCACGCCAACAAGGGAACGCATTTCTTTGGCAGAGGCTCTTCTTGAAAGCCGATTACCAGATGCGGCTCCCGTTGGGAGTAGACGGCCACAGGAAGCCATTCTGCTGAGTACCGTCGCATCGGGTGATGAGGAAGCACCTGGAAGCCCCAGGTCATCGGAATCTCATTCCAACTTCTCGGCAACCAGGCGCACCGGCAGCGACTTGTCCAGCAGGAGAAGGCGGAGGTGGTCTGTTCTGGATGGTATCTTCACGCCATCGTCCTCTCATGCTTCACAATCCTCAATCCACACTGTGGCAGAGACGACATCTCGACCCCCTGTTCCCGCAGACCCCCCTCCTCCGATGCCGCAGATGCGAGAACGAACGCTATCTCGTTCTCACTCAACCAGGCTGCCGCCACCCAGCTCCACTGCGTCAACACGGTCTCCACCGTCTCCCCGACCATCCACCGCTCCAGGCCCGCCTCGCCGTGAACAGACGATGCCTATACCAGCTGTACCGTCTCTACCGTCTCGTTTCATCCCAAGGATCCTCACCAATGCGCTCAGCTCTCGTCGCTCGGAGGACAGAGTCCCTCCTTCTGCGAGGCCTCCTATAGAGATCCCAAGATCTTCAGCAACTACAACTGCGGGCCAGACACCGGCACCGAAGTTGGAATACGTGAAACTTCCAGGGACTAAAGGCTCGGTAATGGTGAAGGCGGTTGAGACATCGAGGAAGAGGCGAGTTGTAGCGTTTTGTGCTGTTGTTTGTATAAGCTAACATTCTGATTTTACAGCTTCCTTGCAATTCTTTGTGGCGAGAATGGAGAGAAGGTGGAGTTGTTTGCAGGAACATACCGCACTGCCCTTGGGCTTTCGAGGACGTTCATTCTCCCGGATTCACCCCGTTCCCTGGAATTGCAGCTGCAGGGAGACGACTTGGTCGAGGTATTCCTTGTGTTTTCACAGAACGTCTTCGGGTTAGAACCCGCTACTGTACGCGTACGTGAAGTACGGATCGGACGCGCAGAGCGACGAGCTGCGAGACGACGTGTCCGCGAGGGCAACCGTTCTACAGACCCCACTGGCGACCCTCAAGGAATCGATGCCGATGCGGATGGCACTGCCGCCAATGAAGAAGACATTCCCGTTAATGTCTCCATCGGAATTGCAGTTGTTCCATCGTCACCTCATGTAGACGATAACAGGGATGACCAGGAGCCTATGATCTCAATGTCCCACCCTAGTCCCGATCCCTCCGTTGTGCCGACCCTCATATCGGACACGCCCACTAACAATGAGACGGCGAACGCCACGGATGAACTTCTTGCCATGGCCGTAGCATCTGCAAGCCCTTACACGACGTTCCAGCAGCTCACGTTTGCTCCTATGTTCCCCTTGGCAGCTATCGCAGACGACTATGTAATACCCCCAACATACCCTTCCTTCATAGAATACCGAACTCAGTACGAGCCGAACGTGGATGGAGAGCCCAAGATCGACCTGTCGCAGGTACAGTTTTCGCCTCCTGGTCTACCGGTGCCGATTCCTGCACCTCCATCGAAGTGGTACTATCGGGATCCCAAAGGAATTGTACATGGTAAATGCATTTTTTTGACCTTCGCTGATATCGAAAACTAAGTGTCCGTCCATACAGGTCCCTGGAAAGCGACGCTGATGCAAGCCTGGTACCAAGATGGGCTGTTGCCGCCAGAGCTACCTGTCCGGAGGGAGGAAGACCCTGAGTACACTCTACTCAAAGATCTTCGCCTTCAATGCATCGACCCCACCCACCCATTCCGCTCCTCGCCACCTCCCCCGACGCACTCACCTGTCCCCGTACCACTTGACGAGTCCAAACCACTTCTACAACCCATCTCCCTTCTCAAGCAACCCAAGCACTTTGGTCCACCCGCGCTATTCTACTCGACCAGAGGGGGTCATAGCACTGCGATCGTAGATGCGCGTGGAAGGTCTGTTCTGAAGAGCCGCTTCGTCTGGACCCCTGACGAGTCTGAGGGTGACCTTGGTCAACCTCGGCTAGGCGATGTGAAGCGGCTGGAGGCATTCGACGTTCAAGATCGTGCCGTTCTCGTCGCTATGCGGCAGGGGGGTCTTGAAGCTGTTGACTTCGGCGATGCGCTGCTCAAACCTGCTGATTTCTCACGCACGGTGTATCCTTCGTTCAACCCGCCGCTGTCCAGCATCAACCGACGAGGGACATTCATCTGGAAGATCGGCAATCCTCTCGCTGCCAGCGCGTCCCCCGTGACTGGCCTGCCAAACAAGTTCCCTGCGCATCGGCTGCAGCCCAAGAAACAGAGCACCGGACCTGCAAAGTCACCTGGGCGATCCGACTTCTACCCGAGCGGTCTAGGGGATACCGACATCAATTCTGACGAAGAGATTCTTTTCATTGCACGGAGAAACGACGAGATTTTCATGTGCGAGCGGAGGACAGGCTCCTTCCGGATATTGCGACTAGCTCTGTCTGAAAGCTGAATCGACTTTCACCTTGCATTGTTGTGTGGTTCGTTCCTCGTTCTTCCCCTCTCTCTCTCTCTTGTCCTTCATCGTCGACAAATTGTAGCTACAACACTTCCTCCGCACCCCTTTCAGCTGTATATCCCACACAAGATACCTGCTCTAATTTACCCGTATTACTGCAACTTTTTGGTCGCTAGATGCATTCAGGAACTCTTCATCAGTCTTTTCTCCTTATCCATCGCTGTCAGGTTCCTCGTCGCTGAATCCCTCCATTTCCCTTCCATTATTTTCTCACCCTTTTCATCAATCTTACCGTGCATTTCTTGTCCGTCCTCGATGTTGTCATTACCATGTTATTTAGGGGGATTCCGTCGTAGGTTGTCTACATGCAAGGTATATGGTGCAAAGTAATATAACAAATATATCCATCAACTCAAACTAGGGCCTCGTCGGTCTTGCGTGCATCCTTCTTTGCACGTAACACCCATACGTCCACTAGGTCCTTCTCAACATCTAGGCCGTGCTCACTCTTGAGGTGCCTCCGCAGATCGTATGCTCGGGTGAACACATATTGACATTTCCTGCCGGACGTTGCGATGCGGGGTACGCCAAGCATGAAACTTGATATGTCGGGATGTGGACATCGCAGTTTCACCGTGGCTTGTATTTGCGCTTGTGCTTGCATGGAGTACGACACGCCCGTGATATCGTCAATGCTGAAGCTAAATCCTTGAGAGGTTGCGGTCGTGGATACTGCCTTCGGTGAAGGTCGGGCAGATTGTGTATCATTGTCTTCTTCAGAACCCTCGCCTTCTGACCCAGACTCGGGGACATGAACGCGGGCGAGATGACGCTGAAGAAGATGCTTGTACCCGAACGCTTGGCTGCAATCCGGGTGCGTGCATACGAAGTCACGGCGACCGAGGTGGTTGACGTTGTGATGATTGGTCAACGCCTTTTTCTGCAGGCGATACCAGATTAGTTCTTCGACCCCTTCTTGTATATCTCAAAATCGTGAAGGAAGAGAGGACATACCGATTTAAAATCTTTCCCACATCCTGCGAATTCACATACAAAATCCCGCCCAACCTCTCCCCCTCTCCGTTTCTTCTGTGGCGGTCCCTCCCTTTCATCTTCGCCCTCGTACGTGTTATTTGGGATTACATCTCGTAGGCTCTCCTCGACTTCCCTTTGTTCGTGGATTTTGAGATGGGCTCGAAGTCCTTTCTGGGTAGTGAACGTTTTCCCGTTGCATGACGGGTAGGGACATTTTGGGGGGTGATTAGTGCGCATGTGCTGTTGTAGAGCTGTCCATGTGGGGTAGTAGGTAGGGCTTGTTTGACCGGGGACTGTACAAGCGGGGTGTACACATGTGTAGCGTTTGTCTAGATCATGGCATACTTCAATTTCCTGCACAATCTAGTTAATCGTGCTACTGACCATCATGGGTTTTGACGTGTGTTCTAAGTTTTTGTGCTGTAAGAAAGGATTTTGAACACGCTTCATAGTCGCATCGGTATGGTTTTGTTCCAGGCGGTGCATGGTTTGTACAAATGTGGTCCCTGAGCTGATGGTGTTTCGCAAATGCTGCCTCACAGTCGCGCTCCGTACACTGTAGTTTCTTAGCCAATCACAATCGCAAAACGTCCTCGTCGAGATGCAGCCTCACCTTGAATGGCTTCTCCCCCTTGTGCAACTCAACATGAGCCCGTAGATGCTGAGCCGTCCAAAACCTTTTGTTGCACTGATCCTCAGTACAAGCGAAGGGCCTTGAAGAACTCGGAAGGTGGGAGCGGGAGTGTGCCTGCAAGTGCGACTCTCGAAGATAACGCTTGTTGCATGGAGAACACACGAAAGGCCGCTAAAATGGGAGGTGTGAGTATTACTCTTGCTTGAGATGAGGGGGGGGGCAGGAAGTGCGTACATCTCCGGTGTGCGATCTTTCATGCTCTGCGAGACGAGACGGCTTAGAGTAAGAATTCGTGCATCCCTCGTAAGAGCATCTGTATCGCTTTTTCCGCGGTGCTCTGGCGGAAATAGAATCTACTATCGATGTAGGTATATGGAAAGTCTGGGGAGGAGGTTCGTAGTCAGATTCTGAAAAAGGGTCAGCACTGGGAGAGGGGGAGGACGAGAGTTGCAGAATCAATGGGTCTTCAGCAGCGGAATGCTTGCGTTTTCGAAGGACGAATGTCGAGGAGGCCATCTGAGTCCCTCAATAGTGGACGAACAAATGACATGAATGGGCGCTTCTCTCTCAGGTTGTTCAACTCATCTCTTGACCACGAATATGTATCTCGAAAGACAGCAGATAATGGCGACTCGCAACGTATCCCACCGAAGCAACCTTCGCCTCATTCGCTGGGCATGCGGCTGCCGATGGTACTTGGGCAGAAACGAAATGTCAGCCTCGTTGACTATCGCATCCTTATACACTGGATTCAACCTTTCTCCTGCTCTCCTTACATCCCTTGCTCTCTGACAACGTTTGATACGTTGCTATGTTCTCTCGTACTTTGGCCGCTGCGCTTCTTCTTGGGGCTGCGACCTGTGGTCTAGCCTGTGAGTAATACTCATTCCTGCTTGGTATCCATTGCATTGACCACATGAACTCTTCTTTAGCTGAGCCGAACGATTGGGTCAATGTTGACTATGTTCTTAAACAGGCTGGGAGCGGGGCCTCCAGCGAGACGTCAGCTTCACGGCAGGCCATATCCCAGAAGGCGGATAAATCTGCGAAGGATGGTCCATTTAGTGCGTACAAAATGCCCTCGTTCATTACTGATGTGTGCTCACTGTGTGTCAGCTATCACTGACACGAAGATCAAACCCCCCAATGGCGATATTCATGACTACCTTAGTTGGGCACCTTAGTTTGTCATTTTGATTCAGTTGTTCTATTAGTATTTACAGCTCACCTTTATTCGTCAAATAGCCATTGGCCCAACTGCAATTGGTGCTCCAAACCTGCAAACCATTTCTACAACCCAAACGCTACACAGCCCAGTTCCAGTCCCACGGATCAAAATCCCTCAAGTGGCGACAACGACGACGAGTACTACCAAGAGTCCATATCTGGTGATGCGGTGGACATTGTGGACGACATCTTACTGGTGAACATCCTAACGGAACCTGTAAACGGGACAGACGGATATTCTCGTCGTATGGTTACAAAGCGTCGTGTTTCGCCCCAGTATACGACACCATCCGTTTCTTCAGACATAGAGGAACGGGACGGCAACCTCGGCCCTGCGATACCGTCTCTCCCTACGCCAGTTGTTTCCGCATCTCCTCCCTCTCTTCCGGACATGCCCGGGTCCCCGCCATCCCTGCCCACTCCTCCCTCGAAGCCAGCTAGCTCGACCACTCGCCATGCCGTCGCAGGCACCCAGGCACCGGCTGATGCGCACGCACGAAAGGGCAAGGACAGTGCAGCCTGTACCCCTTCACCCACAAAAAGTCTAGCCCCCAGCGCAAGTGAGTTTCGGGTTGGTAGACCTGATTTTTTCTTTCACCGCTAAATATCACATATAGCTTGGACTACTTGCCCGTATGAGGTTAAAGACGGAAAAGTCAACCCCGATGTCAAGTTGCTGCAGGGACCGAGCATTCTCCAGAACATGCCAGAGAGTGTGCTCTTTAACACTATAACTTACGCACTCACGAAGACGGCGGTGCACTCACAAAATGCTGCCAAATTCATCGACACGTTCTTTCTGGCTCCTGCAACTCTGATGCACCCCAATGTAAACTTCGGTCAACTCGTGAGGGGACCTGGAAAGGAAATGGGTACATTCACTGGTGTCCTGGATTTCCGCGCTCTTGTGAAGGTAGTCAATGCCGTGAAGATCTTGAAGGCGATGAAGAGTCCCGATTGGACGTCTACGAGAGAGCAGGGATTGCTGTCATGGATGAAGGCTTATCTTGGCTGGCTACAATCTAGCCCGATCGCCCAACAAACTGCGTCGAAAGCAAAGTAAGTCAATATTTTGCATGGAAGGCCATTACAGCTGATCAATTGGCTTTACAGCAATCACGTCACGTTCTTTATCAATCAACTTGCTGCAACGCAGATTCACATTGGAGATACGAAAGGTGCTACGGCGACTCTCAACAATTACTTCAAGAAGCAGTTCGCGGATCAGATCGCTGCTTCCGGTGAACAGCCCTTTGAAGCTATTCGGACGAGACCCTTCCATTATCGTGCGTTCGCATTGGAGGCCATGATAGTAAGTACCTTCACCTTCTGCCATGCACACAGACTGATCTTTTGCTTGCCGTAGACCAACGCAAAGCTCGGCGATCAACTTGGATTGGACTTCTGGACCACAAAGACGAAGTACGGTGCCACCATTCAGACCGCGCTGGATTACGCGATCGCACAGAAGGCGGACGGTGGGGATGACGGGGTTGACGACATCATCCCCCATGTGGCTGCCGTTGCTGCCGCCTACGGTGACCCCAAGGGGAAGTACAAGGCTTATCTGCAAAAGTACGACAGCAAGTACAAGAGCGAGCCCTGGTACTTCTTCGACCAGACTGCTGCTCTCCCGAACTCGCCTGCTGCTCGGCCGAACAAACGCTCGGAGAACGACACGAACGACTCGCACGCTGGTCCAGAGGACGGCGACACTTCAACGTCGACCCCCTTCTCTCACGTCCCGTTCTCGTGCCCAGCTGTGTTTGAGAACAGTGTGGAGGTTGAGCTGGAGGACGGGCTGTTCGTGACCTGTAGCCAGCTGAAGCCGTTGTACGAGATTGCTGTGGACCCTGCGATTGTTGGATCTGAGTATCGACTGTAGCCTAGCAACTGGAACTGTTGTTTGTCGTCGAATGTGAATTGGGTGACAATGGGCCTGCCGCAGCTTGGGCGTCTGCTGAGGATGATGCCCCACGGAGCGTGGGAGAATTGAGGGCGGCACCCCTTCGTCACTCTGCCTCCAAACTTGTCCTTTCTCCTCCAGCACTTATCTATCTCTTAGACTTTCCTCTCTAATCCCCCATCTCACCGCAAATAAATCATGGCCGACGCTGCCTCTGGCTCTCAGGATAGGTCTGTACAGGTGAAGCTGGTTCTCCTAGGTGAGCATGCCATGTCTTGGCCCTTTTTGCTGCGAGCTACGGGGTGCTGGTGATCAAGAGGATTCTAGCGCTGCGGTTCGTGTCTGCGGCAGTGGCATATACTGACCTTGCGTTCGTCCCCCAGGTGAAGCCGCAGTGGGCAAATCATCTGTCGTATTGCGATTCGTGAGTTTGCCACAGGTTCTTTGTCCCTTGATCCTAGGTTTTCACACTGTGTCCAGGTCTCCAACGAATTCCAAGCGAACAAGGAGCCAACGATTGGAGCCGCCTTCCTTACACAGAAATGCAGGCTTGAGGATAGGGTACTCCGCTATGAGATCTGGGACACGGCTGGGCAGGAGCGATTCCACTCTCTCGCTGTGGGTTCTCCCCACTTCCCATGTCTTCTTCAGGGCATCGTTCATATATTGCTCGCAGCCCATGTATTATCGTAACGCCCAGGCCGCTGTTGTCGTTTATGACATTACCAAGGCATCAAGTCTAGAGAAAGCAAAAACATGGGTCAAGGAGTTGCAACGACAGGCGAACCCCAACATTGTTATCGCTCTGGCAGGAAACAAGATTGATCTCGTACAGCCCTCATCAACCTCCTCCAGCTCCGACTCGGTCGACGCTGAAGACGAAGCTGATGATGCCACTGCGACGCCAGGGGAAAACGGCGAGACCGGGGAGAACCTGAGACAGGTGCCGCGGGATGAAGCAGAGGCGTACGCGCAGGAGGCTGGCCTTCTCTTCTTTGAGACGAGTGCAAAGACCGGAGAGGGTATTGTGGAAATATTCACCGAGATTGGTGAGTTGGACCCTTGTCACATGTTTGCGTTTCCGAGTCTTGAGCTAATTCGGCCTGTCCGCTGTGTTCCTAGCCAAGAAGATCCCGATTGAGCAGATTCTGGCATCGTCTCGTGGAGGTACGCGCCCCGGCGCCGCTGGTGCTCGCACCGCTGGTCAGGAAGGTGGTGTTAACCTGGAACAGAATGCTGCGAAAGACAAGGAAGGATGTAATTGCTGATTCACTGTAGATGCCCCTTGTCTCTCCCCTTCCGTCCTTTTGCCCCTACTCCCTTCCTGAATTGTCATCAGGATTCTTTAGCTGATATCTCTCGAGTTCAACAATCTGTCTATATCCCTCATGACATTCCTTATCCTGTGATGATCTATATGGTTTCTCTTTACACTCTCCCCGTACATGTATTTGCTCTCTATTTCAATGACTCTTCTGGACATACATACACTCTCGTCCGTGAGACGACGGATCCATGGATTGTTCCTGCAAACCAGTACTCTTATAAAGCACAATTTAACCTACATACGGGGGAGGATGGGCGACGATCTGATGATCCTCCGTAGCGTGCGTACTATCCGGAATAGCGTACGGTGGGGGCGCGTGCCCATCGGCGTGCGATTCCCCGCGGTTCGACGTTCGCGGTGTTTCAACTCTTGAGTCGACGGGCAATGGAAACGCAGGAGGAGGCGAGTGGACAGATGGGGATGGTACGCGGGCGTCGGGAAGCCTGAAGTCTGAATCTATAGAGGGAGGTGGGTCGGACGGATCATCCATGGGCGGTGGAGGAGGTGGGAGGTTGCTGCTGTCCACATCAGGGTGGTTCTCCAGGGCCAACTCCAATGCGCCTATGGCTGCGCTTTCGGTCAACGTCGCGAACTCGGTGACATTCGGGTCTCTCGTCGCCATCTCAAGAGTGGGCGGGGGCGTCCCAGAGCGTTCGGCGTGCTCCTGTGTGTATCCGTCGAATTGCTCGATAGGGGAGAAACCAAACAGGAGTCCTTCGCCTTCGAAGCGGAGCTCTGTTGGAGGGGGAAGGGGTGAAATGGATGGGTCCTCGACCGAAGGCACGTATATCTCTGCTTCGGATTCGAGGAACGTCGGGAGATGTTGCGAAGTGGACGCAACGGATGACGGGAAGAACGGTGGAGGGGCTTCCCGTTCTTCAAAGGGAGGAGGGGCACCACTTCCGTGGTAGCTTGGACCCGCCTCACCAGCCTCGTAGTGAGGCACGTCTGCATCGTCCATGCGGGTCGTACGCGCAGGCGGCCTGTCATGTTTCTTCCTGTACGCTGTGTCAATAGCCTCTTCTACCTCTGGGAGAGGCGCAGATGGAGGGACAACGACGATGGGCATGGAGATAGTAGAGACACGCTCTGTGTGGGTGCTCATATGGATGAAAGTGATATGCACATAGACCGTGAAGGCCACAGAATGCAGAACTGTGGTTTGAGAAACAGATGCACACGCGTTCTCGGCATCGTCCTGTGGTTCTCGTGTCTCGGAGGCATCCATATCCCCCATCGTCACGTTCTGTCGTTCATGATCATGTGGAGGGTGCAGGACGAGGCGGATGTGGAGAGGTCGAGAAGGGTGAAGGCGACATGCTGCCCCAGACAGAGCGATGACTTCACCACCACCGGGAACGCCTAGAACTGGTCTCATATCCAGGGTGTGAGATGAGCTGAGCCCATGCTGCTTTTGCACATAAGACGTAGATGGTTCTTCTCCATGAGATGTGCTGGGCTGGGGCTGCATTGAACTCGATTCCTTCGGATGGGATGCCGGGCCTTTGGCTTTTACCACCCTGACCAACTCTGCGCGAATGTTCCGAAGTCTGATACCCCGTTCTGTGACGAGTTCTCTTGAAGGTACTGGGACTGTCAAGTATAGGGGAATGGCTTCTCCGGCCTTGAAAGTTGTGCGGGGTAGCTGGACCTCAACCCGGGTCGGCTCGTCAATGACTTCAGTCTCCGGGGACGTATCTGGAACATATGTGTGGGAGGTATACCGGCGCGTGTGTATGAATTGCGATTTGCTGAGAACCGGGAGGGAGATGTCGAGCGGATACAGAGTTGCGGTCAAGGTATGCGTGAGGGAGGAGGTCGCGGTATGAATGCATTGAGGCGTGTCCGGAGGCAACGGAATAGAGAACAGATACGTTGATGGAGACTGCTGTTCACCCGTAGACCTTGTGCCAGAGAAAGAGTGTAAGACCACCTCGGATGAGTTTAGTTCCACTTCCTGTCCGCCCGCGGTTTCGACCGTACGAAGGGTTATCGTGCTGGAGTAAATCAAGCTGGTGAGCGGGCAAGCCGGTCGAATAGGACTACAATATAACAAACACTTTACCCCATCGACCACCATTTCCGCCCTTTATTTGCAGCTCTCCCTCGATAGCTGCGCGTTCCGTATCCGCTCCTAGGAAGCCTTTCTGGAACCCGATGGAGTTCGCGGTTGGGATTATGTTTATGATTGGCTCTGAGAGTGCTGGGTCAGGAGTGTAGGATGCAACCCGGTCGTCGTAGATCGGCGGAAGCTCTGAGGACATGGTTATAGTTGAGGATAGAGATGGACATGCTGCGAAGAGTGCCGATCCTTAGTCACCGCCCCATGGATGTCCAAAGTTCATCAAGACGCCGACGCGCAAGAGTACGAGAAATGGTATGAATTATGACAGAAATGTATCCTCTCTCGACTACAGTCAGAGTCCTAGTACATGTCGAAAGTACACATAGTAGGGAGGGGAGGGGAAGAAGGCGATATTGGCTGCACATTGACCTCTCAAAACCATCATGGATATCGGCAGAGGAGGCTTCGATAGAGCCGAAAATAACGTTGGACAGTAAACAGCAATCAAGAAGGAGGGTGAAAGAGCGGCATTGATTCATGTATTCTAGAAACCTGCAGAGTTGTTCAGCTCAAAGTTTGGTACACACGAGAAGGAATGTACCCACAGCATTGGCAATCGAACGGGCACAGAGGGGTGTCTGTGCTGAAGAGGGTCAGAACAAGTACTCCCTCAACCCAACGACACATACCGCCACCGGTACCAGATATTCCCAGCTCGTCTTCCTTGTAAATAAGAAAACCCTCCTCTGTCTTGCGCCCTAATGCCCCAAGTATGACAAAAGACGTCAATAGCCACCGTTGAGAACATACTTGGACCTGAGCCTCTGGAATCCTTGAACCTCTCTTCGTCCTCGTCCGTCTTTTTCCGCTTCTTCGAGGGCTTGTCCGGGTTCGAGGTGGACGGTTTGGAGGACGAAAGACGTAAGGAGGGATCGACGACCGTCTGAGGTTTTTTCGGAGACGCGGTCTGCGGAGGCTGTTTTTTCTGTGTGACGGGGGTTGGTTTCCCCACTGATTTCTTCGACCTTGGCTTTTCCTTGTCGACAATCTGCGGCTGAGGAGCGAGTTTTGCCTTTCCCTTTGAAGAGGCGAAGATGCTGTCGATGTCTGCCATGGTGGAAGAGATGAGAGCGTGACTTTTTTTATGTGACTGGGTTTAGTGTGGGCGCCTGTTGCGGTCTCTCTCGAATTGCACAGACAACAAATCCGAATTTCTTGATTGTCGGAGGATTGGGACATTCAGCCATCCCAGGGAACGATGCTGTCAGTATTATCTCTCTTTGGACTACAAGAAGAATCACTCATCGTTCCGTCTCAAGTCCCAACATCCCATCACCGAACCTCCAGAACCACGCCTTCCCCCCCTCCGCCCTCCACAACAATCCCAATGTCCCGCAGGACCACAACATCCAATTCGGTGGCATGGATCCATTTGCGGCGAAACAGATGGCAGCGTTACAAGCCACGAGTCTGGCGAAAGCTGCCAATCGTTCTGCGCCTGGCGGAACTTCGGCGTCTTACTTCGGAGGAATGTCGTCAAACAATCCAACTCGTCCTGATCTTTCTTCTGGCCAGGACATCATGAACGGAAACCAACCCTTCCCCCCGAATGCCATGCCCGCCTTTCAGGCACAACAGCACAACGTAAGTCGACCGCCATCCTTCCTTGCCTCTGCCGTCTTCCTTCAACGATGTCTGAGACGTCTTTCGCCACCTCACAGCAGCCATCTCCGCATCCGAATCCTGCTGGCATGCAGCAATCATCCCACCACTCGCGCAAGCGTTCCTTTCTCAATGGCATGGCGAGTATCATGCTCCAGCGGTCCGCGCCTCTTCCCCCCGCTCTCACCGGAATACCATATCCTCCAGGTTACGACCCCTCCACCTCCCCATGGCGTTCCCTCGACGTCTCCCCCAATGAAGTCGGAATAGTCCGTTTGGCTGGGAAGGATATTGATTTGTTTAAGCTTTGGGCGTTGGCATTGCAATTAGGCGGAGGGCAGAAAGTGCGTAATATGCATTCATAATTTTTGGATCGGCTAATGGACAAGCCTTCGGTGAAAAGGTATCCGCTCAAGGGATGTGGGGGCAGCTACTTCCTCAGTTCGACCTCCAAGAGCATATCACCCAACCCAACGGTCAACAGCAGCAGGCCGCGGTAGCGCTTGGCAACCTCTACAATATGCTCATTGGTCCCTTTGAATCTGCCTACCGCAAGAACATGCAGGAACAACAACATCGCGCCATGGTCACCCGCACTTCCTCGAATCCCCAAGTTCCAGGGCACCAACGCCCGGATGGTATGAGCAACATGCCGGCCAACTTTCCACCACAAATGAATGCTCTTCAACGTCAGCCTTCAAATCCTAACATGAACCCGGCTTCGATGGGTGGCCTTCCGACTCCATCACAAGCCCCCGACCTTGCATTGGGGATGGGAGGTTTCCCGACACCGCAGAATATCCCACAAACGCCACAACAGTTCCCTGGGTTTCAAGGTGGCCAGAATCCACGCGCCAACCTGGGGCTTTCGGAGGTCCCAGTTAATGGTGCGCCATCCCCGCAGCCTGGAGCGAACGGGTTTCCTCCTGTGTTCTCTGGCACAGTACCAGATATGGGTGTTATTGAAGGCGACCCGGAAACGGAGTTGCGAAAGAGAAAGCTGCGGGAGTCGGAAGAAGTTGATGGCAAGCGTGTTAGGCAAAAGACAAGTATGTCATCTTCTATCTTCGGTGGAACACTTCCTGATGTTCCCCTCAGGTGGTTCCGACACTGCAGACCCGCGAGCAGTAAGCAAACCTGTCTTTCCAAAATGAGTCTTCAGACTGACACGGAGTTACAGTCCTTAGGGCCACCTTCTATGGGCGGACAAGCGGCGGCAACTGTAGTGCCCGGTCGCACTATCCGACAACCATCACGGCGTAAGATCGAATACGTCCCGTATGCGCGGGAGGTGGAGACGGCCGGCGGCCGCGACTTGAACGCCATCGTTCACGAGCTGAATGCTGCTGCGCATCGACCAATGCGGCATATTGACGAGTGGGGAAGCGTTGATATCGATGCTCTCACCATGTCTCTCCGCTCGCGGATAGCCACCGAGCTATCGTATGCCTTGACCACATTTACCATTCTAACTCTCATGCGCGGTACCATGAGTGGTTTCCCGGTTACCCAGGCCCCTGACCTTTTCGAGGAGCTCTTGGACCTGATAGAGGAACTTGCCTTCGATGAGGCAGAGGATGGCGACGGCCAGCTAGAGGCGACTCGTATCATCACTCACCGCGAAATTGTGAGCTACCTCAATGATGACGGTGCTCAGCCGTTCGCTGGTCTGGAAACAAGACAAGGTGCAAAAGACCCATCGCTTGGACCCAAACAACGACCAGGGAACATCATTCGGACGATCATGAATATCCTTCGCAACCTCTCAAATACTACCGAAAACCACGATTATTTTGCTAAGCACGACAGACTTCTCACTGTCATTCTCAGACTGTGTGCGCTGAAACCCTCCGAAAAGGGTGCAATGCCAGCACCAGCCTCTCTGGCACTCTCGCTGCAAGACCTTGTCGCCGTCCGTAAAGATGCTACCCTGATCTTGGTCAATATCGGTTACAATGTCAAGTTTGCCGCGAAGATGCCCCCCACAACAGCGGAAGCGCGAACTGCACGACGCGCATATGAACTCTTGGCCGCCTACTTGATTGACCTGGAGGACGCTGTGTCGCCCTTGGCCTGCATGATGCAAGGCGGTGTGGTAACCCAAATGCACCACCCAAAGCCACCGTCATCCACTGACTCCGCTTTGGAAGCTTTCACTCGCATCGCGCAGGCGGACGACAATCGACAAGTTTTCTCCAAAGCTGTTCCGGAGGAGTGGTTATGGTCCATGTTCGAGGCGCTAGCTCACAGACTCCCTGTCGTCGAACAGGACTTCAACGTGATTATGCGAGAGGTGTGGTTAGCCTACTTCGAACGCATCATTCATTCCCTCTATTCTCTATCTTTCCTCTCGCCACCCTCGGTCAAGCAACGCGTGAAGGAGGACAAGCGATTGCGCTTCCCGAAGCTCATGTTAAGGCTCATCAAGAAACTCAGCGGTACTCCGAGGGACCTCCGACATCACTTCATGGTCTCTGTCCGCAGAGCTGTGGAGACTGTCAAGCTTATCGATGATGGCGAGGATTCTTTCGACACATCACATTCCTCAACCATGCCCACCTTGTCATTTGGTATGGGCTACGGAGAACATGGAGAAACCAGGCTTGAGAAGGGCATGGGTCTGTTGAGCGGGTATCAGGAGGATATTACTATGGGGATCATGATGAGTTCAGACCTGGATGATATGATGTTCTCCGAGCTTGCGAGTTTAGTGAGGGTTGGATGATTTGGACGAGGATTGGGCTCTTTGGTGGTACTTCCTCACTGTAACCTTGCTTATGTTTCTCCTACTTTTTATTGCTGCTGGAATATGTCTCTTCGCGCTTTGTCTGAAATGCACACTCTGTATCGTACCTATAATTGTTTGTTTGCTCAGTCTTTGGATAATCGCCGGCTGCCTGGAACGGGCGTCATCCCCCACAACTCTTCTTCCAACCAATCTTGCACGATGTTAGGTTCGACCAAGTCAGCCTCAGCTGAACCGTGTACTCCCTCACGAAAGAGGTCCCGATGGGAAACAGAAGAAGAGGGATCACCCGTCTTCAAAGAACCACAACCACTGAAACGCGGTCGCGCAAAGCGGAAGTCACAAGAACCTTCATCCTCTGCACCGACCTTGCAACAACCACCATCAACCTTTCGGGTTGAACGGCAAAGACCATCCCACAGTATATACGTACCCCCAAGGACACACCACCCACCGCTCACGCCATCGCGGTCGGTCTATTGCTACGAACGGTTGAATTCCATCGAAGAAGGATCGTATGGCGTCGTTTTCCGTGCGAGGGACAAGGAAACAGGGGATATCGTCGCGTTGAAGAAGCTCAAGCTAGATGAGGAAAAACATGGGTTTCCTATCACTGCACTGCGCGAAATCAATGCTCTCATGGTTTGCAAACATGAGAACGTAGTGGGCATACGGGAGATCGTCGTTGGCGAGACTCTTACTCAGTACGTCCCTGTCTGGTGCTATGATATAGAATACTATGCTTAATGAAATCGTTGACTCGCGAAAGAGTCTTCATAGTGATGGACTTCATTGAACATGACCTAAAGACATTGCTTACCGTCATGCCTCAGCCTTTCCTCCAATCAGAGGTCAAAACACTCATGCTCCAGTTGTTGTCCGCCGTCGCGTACTGCCACGAAAGGTGGATACTTCACCGGGATTTGAAGACCAGCAATCTGCTCATGAACAACCGCGGAACCATTAAAGTTGCCGATTTCGGGCTTGCTCGTAGGTATGGTGATCCTGTAGGCGTAGGAGGACTCACACAACTTGTGGTAACACTCTGGTACCGGTCAGTGAAATTTTTCATGATCAACACATAGAATCGAATATGACCAACGCCCTGGATAGAACTCCCGAAATCCTACTGGGTGCCACGACGTACTCAACCGCAGTCGATATGTGGTCCGTTGGGTGCATATTCGCAGAACTCCTGCTCAAAGAGCCTCTGTTCCAAGCGAAAGGAGAAATTGAACTCATCTCTATGATATTCAAACTTCTGGGACCACCGACATCCTCCTCGTGGCCTGATTACCCTCAGTTACCTCTTGCGAAAACGATCACCCTCCCTTCTCCCCACGCCCATCAACTTCGCCAGAGATTCCCGTATATCACCACGGCTGGCTTGGATTTGCTCGCGCAATTGCTTACCTATGATCCTGAAATGCGCATCACGGCTGAAGAGGCCATGCAACATCCCTACTTCACGTGAGCTCCTTCGCTTTACTCTGAACATTCATATCTCAAACACGCCCACTTTTCCAGCGAATCACCTCTGCCTAAACATCCAGACCTATTTGGGTCTTTCCCATCCGCGGCTGCAGGGGAGAAGTGTGTTCCTGTCTGTTTTGCACGCCCCATTTTACTGACTAAAGTTGACAGGCGAGGTAAAGTATTCGACAGTCCGTCTGCTCCGACACGCAAAGCCGACTACAAGCTACTGACCGAGTTTGATATACCGTGATTCGACCCAGTTTTATTTCACTACACGTACAAGTATACAATACAATTAATGTAACATTTCTACTCTGCGACTACCGCTGACTTTGTGTACTTTGGGATTGGGGTACTTCGAGTGCAATCTCCACGTCATCTTCATCTTTCATCTCCATGAGAACCTGCCTCATCCTGCAAAATCGCCTCTCGGTGCGCTCCAGATCATGAGACTTATTGTGATATTCTTGCACTTCTTCCACAGTGAAACGATACCGTCTTGCAATATCCACCAAGGCCCCGTTCCCGGCTTCGCTCGCGGAGCTTTCTCGCTCCTCAGGACTGGAATTGGGACTTTAGTATGACATTCAGAATTGTTCGAGAAAACGACGCCCACCTCCCTCGGGACCGCTTACTTGGTTCTTCCTCCTCATATTCCCGTCGCCTCTTCGCCCACGCGGGAGGTGGGCCATGGCCTATTCTTATCGGCCATTCGATGTCCTCTTCACCGTCTTCCATCTCTTGTTCCGGGGCATTCTGACGAGCTAAAATGGGGTCCAATGGTGGCCTGTTGATCTGCATTGGCGGCGGCGGGTGCAGAGGGAACGAAGGTGCGTAAAGCAACGTAGGATAGCTCGGTGGAGGTGCATCTGGCGGTTGCGGCATAGACTGTTGTTGATATGAAACGGGGATGGGGACAGGAGCGGGAACAGAGAAATGTTCTGTATCCTGATTGGACGGTCCCGCCAATACTTCTGAATCCTCACCCTCAGACTTGCGACTCTTTTTCCTGGTCCGCTTGGGTTTGACCTCAGCCTGACGAACATAACCGTATTGTCCCTTCTCCCCTAGTGCTGGCTTCTTCTCTTCCACGATTTGGGCGATGCGAACGTCGAGGCGGGACGCGTTCTTCTTGTACCGCTCGCGCCATGATTGCCATGTGTGACGGCTGACCCAAGCAAACTCCGGTTCGTTGCGCTAAAGACAAAAAATCAGGCTTCTGACATCATTGCCAGGTGAGATGGTGCATACTAATTCACACAATTGTTGATACAGGCGATTGCCAGTCCGCCCTCCTGTCTCCTTGTAGGGGATCTTGGCAGCAATCCAGTTGCAGAGATGCTCTTCGTCTTGTTCCGTAAACTGGGTTCGCCTGGTATGAAACGTCACATGCGTTAGCCAAGCTCACTGAATGAAAGTCGGACGGTCTTACTCTTCCCCAGGACGTCTTCCCCCAGGGTTCTTGTAGACGACGGGGGTAAAGACAACAGAGCCCCGTTCAATACATTTCTTGACCCAGAGATATGACTCGACGTATTTATCCGTTTCCCCTTGGTAAGTCTTGACAAGATGTTGGAATACTTCTGTGTTCGGATCCGCGAGGATAACGCGAGCTGCTTGAGCTGAGGCCGTCGGATCCCCGCCAGAATGCTATACACATAAGACAGAGTTAGAACCATCCAACAATCCTGCTTATCTTCGATGTCCATAGCGAACTTGGGGAAAGGGGACAAATGCAAGTTGTGCTCACCATAATACGAGCGCTAAGTATTGACCGAACGTTCACGTTCGCAATGCTGGAATCGATATGCATCCTTATGGGCTGACCATCCTCAAGAAATATCTGCTTTAGCAGCATCCCCGAAATCTTGCACGCGTCGACGTATGTATATGGTACGAAGTACCGGTCGGGCCTATCCCGGGTAGCCCAGCAAAGTCGGAGTCGCTCTTCTTCGGTAGTACCGGGCTGGACAAGAACATAACCAGCGCGGGGGACTTTGGATTCTACGCGTCCACCAAGAGACTTGATTCATAAGAAAAGGTCTGAATGCTGTTCGACGGTTTGAACGATACTATGTGCTCACCGCTATCGTCTCACACACCTCCGCCTGTATATCCTCGGGAATATCCTTCTGAATAAAGAACTTGACAGCAAGACCACTTTCATCTTGAAAGATAGGCTACAAGGTTCATTAGTTCAAGCTTTCCTACGGTGAATAGTCGAATACTGACCATAGTGGACTTTGGTAAGTGAGGGGGATGTAGACTGAGACCCGGGTTAAGGGTATGGTTTACATAACACAGGGGTTAGGGGCAGCACCGTGGGAGATACTGCCTGCCACTGAATAGCTCTCTCTCTCAAGCTCGAGTACAAGACTATACGTAGTCCCAGAAGGGAGTGTAGTATACCCATAGAAGTAGAGTGTGATATACGGCGATCTACAAAGAGAATTATTCCAAAACTTTGCCAGGGTTCATAATTCCCCGAGGGTCAAATAGCTTCTTGATCCTCTTCATCCACTCAATGCTCTCAGCGCTCTTAGAGTACTGCAGAGCATGTACCTTCATTGCGCCGATACCATGTTCAGCAGAAATAGATCCCTTGTACGAAGCTGTGCCACTGCTGGTTAGACACAGATCTACTGTGAGGAATCTCAACACTCACCAACAAGTTCATAGACGAAAGGTTCCAGCGCTGCTTCAATTTCAGGTGTATAATTTGCAGCCACGACATTAAGGTGGAGATTGCCTGAACGCACTGTTAACATGTTATCGAGGTGCTGAATTGGTTCAAGACGTACCATCTCCGACGTGTCCATAGCCGACGACATGTTTCACAGCGTCGTCGTGTAGGAGACCCTTTGACCGGATGTGCTCCCGAGTGGTATCAACAACTTCCTTGAACTTAGCTAACGGTACAGAGATGTCATACTTATATGCCTTGCCCTCTTTTGATACTGCTTCCGTGAGACCCTCCCGGATGGCCCAGAGTTGAGAGAACTGAGATGGTGACTGTGACAGGACACCAGTGTTAATGAGTGGTGTATCTGACTCCATCAAGCTCTCTAAGAGGCCGTTAAGTTTCTGATATCCTGATTAGAAAGGGTGTACTCAGACTGTAGACACTCACATACCTCTTCGTCATGTTCACGCTTACCGCCACTAGTTTCCACGAGAACAAAACATTCAGCACCCGCTACATCTTCTTCATTCAACGCGCGCCCTTGACCATGTTTGACTGCTAGCTCATACACTTCCCGGTCGAAAAACTCGAATGCCGAGAGAATTTCAGAAAGCTGCTTTTTTGCTTCCACAAATAATGGCAGAACATTGTCGAATTTGGGAAGGGCAAGAATAACGTTGTTGGATGATTGCGGGGCAGGTGCGGCGAGGATTGACACGCCAGTGACAATCCCAAGCGTGCCTTCTGCGCCGATAAATAATTGTTTCAGGTCATACCCTGGATCATGGTCAGAATTGAGGGTGTAAGATTACTGTCATAACACGCACCTGTGTTATCTTTTCGAAGTGTTGAAAGCTGGTTCAGAATCGTACCATCTGGAAGCACAACTTCCAACCCGAGGACTGAGCCGTGAAGGGAGCCGTACCGGAGCAATCGTAGACCGCCCGCGTTCGTTGAGACATTGCCTCCAATTTGGCAGCTTGTGACGAACATATGTGAGATGATAATATATACTCTCAAAAACACTGATGTGTACCTTCCCTTCGCACCAAGGTCAAGGGGGACAATATGATGGTGCGGTGAAAGGTATTCCGACAGTGACTCCAGAATACAACCTGCATCCGCAACAAGTATACCTGAAGCCAGCATGCATTAGCATTAGCCAAGAACATTTCAGCGATGAAGCGTGCCGGCGCACCTGAGACTGGGTCAAACGACCTGACTTTGTTCATGTTCCCAAGGCTGAGTATAACCTCATCCTGCAACGGGACACCACCGCCGACGAGACCTGTATTGCCTCCTTGCGGAACAATGCCAATCCCACGCTCGTTGCAATACTTCACAATTTCGCTGACTTCCTGGGCCGTCCGCGGCCGCAGGACAGTCGTGGATTTGCCGTGGTATTTGTTCATCCAATCATTGTTGAACGGTGACAGCTCAGAAGACGTTGTTGAGGCTGGGGGAAGCGTCGAGAGGATGGCAGAGGATGGCAGAAACTTGGAGAAGTGCGCGATATCATCTGCGTCCACGGAGTTGAGTTTCGGTAGTGCTGCTGAATGGGCCCGACGAAGTAGTTGGCGAGAAGCCAGTCGATGAGAGATGTATCGTGACGCGAGCATGTATGTCAAGGACCTGGACAAATTTATGGGTGTATGAAGAGGTGAAAGACTGGGCCTCGAGGGAAATAATTGGGAATGAAGTCAACGGAACACCGCAGTGGTGAGAGTGAGAAAGAAAGAGCTTGAGAGTTGTGCACAGTGCTGCTGATTGCGCTGCTATTGCTCGGTCCGCCTCATCCGTGCCGCATACCTCCACTCTCTCCATGTCAAAGGTCGGAATCCATTATGAAGTAGGTATTGGTACAGGTATACTTCGTGACAATAAGATAGTCGTCATAAATACAATGTGTGCTCACGCTAAAGTCCATGCAATCGGTCCAGTCCCGCCTTTACTTCCTGCTCTTTTGCGATATCTTCCTTCACCTCCTTCACACTGGCTAAACCAGGGAGCACAACCTTCCAAGTACCCTTATCCAGTATTGCCTTTCGGATCTGTGTCCCAGCTCAGAGTTCTATCCCTACCAAAACAGCGGCCGACGCACCTGGTGGACAATAAGCTCATGAAGTTTCGGAACATCCGCGAGCTTCGCCTTGCTACCCATGAGGGATGTAGTCTTTAGGTTGAGAATGAAATCTGAAGGGGACGAAGGGACAGTAAAAGTGATCGTTGGGTGTTCTACGCGAGGCGATGGAGGTTCTACAAGCACCTTGGTGATAGAACTGTTCTAGTGCAAATGAAGGAGGTAAAGCAAAGCCGTACTCACAGAAGTTGAGAGGAGCGAGAGTGTAATGGTGAGCGAGACAGGGAGCCGTGCAAACGAGGCAAACGGGTAATTGAACAGGACTGCGGTGGATATTGAGATGGAGAGCGTGTCGCTGTAGGCGATGTCCAGTTCCACCTTTCACAAGTACTTCTTGAGTCGCGTTGCTGGAGAAATGATGACGAAACTCACAGATTCGGTCTGTAAGGAAAGGTTCAATTTCCGTCGTGCGTTCGAAAGTGTAGGAGCCCTGGTACCCAGGTCAACAGAGTGGACTTTGATCGGGTCCTGCGAAATGAGTCGGTATCTGAGCCAGAACTTCAGAGAAATGACCTTACCACAAAAGTTGGTGGACGCATCTTGTTCGCAAAAGCCTCCACTCGTCTACGAGCAACTTCGTCGCCATCCACACCAAGGAGATTGTCTCTCAGTTTGGTGCGATACGCGTTCAGAACCTGTTTGCAACAGGAGTGTGAGTTTCCCTGCAGTAGAATACGATAATATTAAACTCACCTGCTGTAACACTACATTCAGCCAATCCGCACTCTCATAATCTGCAGCACTCTTCCCAAGGCCTGAATCTGGGCTGAGAAGCGACTGGGTCTCTTCTTCTTCACCGAGATCCCCACTATGCACAAGTCGCGGCTGATACGAAAGATCCACCTGGCCCGAGACGAAGAAAAGGTATTTGAGGATGAAGAAGAGCAGGACGAGGATAGAGACTTGGCCGAGGACGAGACCTTGGGTAAAGGTGGGCTGCAGCGTGAATATGTAGGCATTCCCCATGACTGTCTGTGAGGATATCTGACCGCTGCCGGCCAGCGACAAGGAAGGGAAGGAGGAGAGGTGGCGACTCGGCAGGGATGAACAGCAGACGCCCATAGGTTGATCCAACAACTCTTGGATAAATCTCAAATTTTGAAATCGTGTCGTCATGTCTTTCTTCAGAGCTTTCGTCTCCTGGCCATCCGCCCAGCTCACAGAGAAACTGGTTCGAAATGCTCTAGAGTCGCTAGACATTCCCCCGACGATTGTGGATGCTCTCCCGGATGATCATGCCTCACAGGATCTCCTGCAATGGTCAACCTACGATCTGCTTGACCACGATCTGACTTATGAAGCAGGTTCTTCGCCGAAAGTCCTTTCCTCGTCCTATGTGATACGAAAGGCATTGATTCGGAAACACTACTTGTCCCGGTGTATTCACAACTATGTCGTGAAGCACCCTGATAGTATCCTTCACCGCGCCGTTCCGAGGACATGGGACCTGGAACTCAGTTTCGCAGACGAGTTGGATGAAATGTGGGGCGATGAGCTCTGGGATCTAGGATCCGAACTGGAGGACGGATCCGATGAGAAATGGTGGATTCTCAAACCAGGAATGGCAGACCGCGGCATGGGCATTCGTCTCTTCCATACGAAGCAGGAACTCGAGCGGATATTTCAGGATTTTGAAAAGGATGACGAGGACGAACCAGAACCAGAACGTGAAGAAGGAACGCGGGACACCGGTGTTGTCACGTCTCAGCTACGCCATTTTGTTATTCAAGTGAGTTATGCGTTGATTCGATCTTGAATGAGATCCCACTTTTTTATAAATATCAACAGGAATATCTCTCGAATCCCCTTCTTCTTGACCCATCCGAGGTTCCTCTGCCTGGACACGGAAACCCTCGAGTACCTCAGACAGATCGCCCGGATCTCAATGGACACAAGGCATGCCTTACTCTTGTACGTTTCACGCCGATATGCTGAATTCCCTGGTAGTTTCACCTTCGTGCTTACTGTGTCGCTTCTGGTGCCTTGACGGTGTATCTCTACGAAAGGATCCTTGCGTTATTTTCGGCTCTCCCGTACTCTATGCCAGGACATGACGACGACGAGATACATCTGGCAGCGCATTTGACGAACACGTCTCTACAGACAGAAAGAGGAGAAGCTGGCGTCCGCTTGTTCGATGAGCTCGTCGGATGCAAAATACTGAGCTTCACCGATGGTGGACAACACGGCGCATTAGTGTTGTCTATCATAGATGTACAGGACATCAAGGACCAGATGTCGCAGATCCTCGCAGAAACATTCAAGGCAGCCCTCAACATGAGTGTTCATTTCCAGGTTCGCACTAACCATATCATGCATCTTCATTATTATTGATTTTGATGCTTCTCAGACACTTCCCAACGCGTTTGAACTATATGGCATTGATTTCCTTGTCACACATTCCTCCAACTCTGATCGCCGTTTCCAAGTTCAATTGTTGGAAGTCAACTCTGAGCCAGCGATAGAGCTCACAGGCCCTCGGCTGACATGGATTTTACAAGACCTGTTCCAGGCCATCGCGCAGACGTGTGTAGAGCCGTTTTTCAAGGGTTCCAGCCAGGGTGGCGAGTGGCGTGTCGGGGAAGTGCGGCAGCATTTGAAGAAATGTTTGGACACTGAAGTGAGAGGTGTGGGTGGATGGTAACGATTATGAGCATTTGATAGAGGCCACCATTAGTTAAAAAGACACATGTCAGAATTTTTTGCAATGTACGGAGGGGTGCAGTACTTCGCTCCTTCAAGTTCGCAAACACCTGCCCGGGCCCGGCTTTTGCCGAGTATGATCGGAAATGAAAGCTGAAGCTTTGAAGCCCTTCGTTCCTTCACGAAAGCCACATCCATTTGTGCCACCATGTCGTCTCAATCATCAAGCATTGTCTTTGATGACATATTCACGATAAATGGAATTGACAAGGAAGGCAAAAAATTTGACAGAGGTGCGTTGGTACACCTGCTTTTGCCTGGCCTCATGCTAACGAAACTAGTCTCTCGACTCTTCGCCCACTCAAAAAACTATGACATGGACCTCACTCTGGACTACAACATTGAGTTATACCCACTGAACGACGGTGAATCGTTTGCTCTGGCTCTGGCTACTTCATTACACAAAGGTCCCCCTAGCGGTGGCGCGAACGGTGTGGGAGAGGAAGAGGACAAGGATCGTGACGTTTGGAGGCCAGACGGGAAAGGTGTGCGTGGGCTGGAAGAGGAGTATGACTATGTCATGTACGGAAAGGTGCGTCGTATTCTCGAGGAAGACAGCCGGGATGTCAGAATGCTCATTGGGGACTTGGGACATAGGTCTACCGATTTGACGGTGGAACGGCAGAGATTGTGTAAGTACTGCTCATGCGATTTCGTTTGGCCGCTGTTGATGATGTCTGATACAGGACGGCGTTCGCCTCGTTTGGAGGCCTGCTCATGTCGTTGACAGGCTCTTTCCGACATATGGCGAACATTGTACTGGGTGATCCAATATATATCCTCCTACGCAAGTAATATTGATATTCATTTGTACCTTTACTGTCGAGGCGAAGACCCGTTTATCATCCTTGAGCGCTTGAACTTGCGATCCAGTCTTGAGCCAACTTACTATATGTCGAGAGGAGTGTGGAGATTCTTAAGAGCATACATACATGCGGTGTTCATGCAAACTCATCGGGCTTGTAATTGTTTCCTGCAACGACAATATGTAACACATGAACGGAACGACTAGGTAGGAAATGAGGGAACGAAAGTTGGCACATACATCCAATGTACGACGAATAAAGATGAAACCACGAGATAGAGTGAGTACAAACCATACGGAGATTAACATTAAATAGTATTTTACGCGACGAGCAATAGTCGCGGGTTCCATTGAGAGGGGGAATAGTCAGTGTGGAAAACGAAAGGATCGTAAGTCATGAGGGATAGAAGAAGGTGGCGAAAGGAAGGACAACTAGACCGACTTCATCCGACGAAGTTTGTCAATGGCGTCGTAAAAGTCCATCTCCTTGGCATTTTGGCCGTGCATGATTTGGACTTTGAGAGGCTCGGGTTCAGATGAGTTCATCGCAATGGGCGAGCCGTTCAACATCACGGAGGGTGGTAACAGAATGTCTGCAGAGGCGACGCCACGATGATCGTTGGGGCTACCGGGACTGCCCTGTCGCTTGGTTTCGGGGGATGACAGGCGTGGGTTGGTAGGAAGGACCTCAGCAAGAGTGTTCATCTCGACGCCAAAAAACTTAGACAACTTCGCGGCGCGTTTCTGACGAGCATGGAATTCGTCTGGCGCTTTCCCCGAGTTGGGCTGCGCGGGAACGTCAGGAGCGGTACCGGAGGGAGCTGTCTTGGGAACCGTGCCGATGACGTCCGAGAAAGGAGGGGCCGTACGGGGGGAAGGAGGGGGGAAGATTGAAGGGCCTTGCGTATGGAATACGGAGACGGTTGTTGAGCCTGCGGACATTGTTTGCGACGGGGGTTGACTCTTGTCGAAGTTCGCAGACACTGCTGGCGGTGACGCCGGAGGCAAAGGGAAAACATACTGTTCCTCTGACAAGGAGTCTTCGTATTGCCCACCATCAATGGACACTGGGCGACCATCGTCTCCATCCGCTTCATCCTGATCAACCACGACAGCTGCCGTAGTTGTCAAGGCGGTTGCTGATTCAGGGTGCGAATGGGCTGAAGCTGGATTTGAAGAGATCACAGAGGAAATGCTGATGTAGGAGTCTCGCATGGCCTGTCCATCCGGGTGGACTGAACTTGCAATTGAGATTATTGTAGCGAGTGAATCCCTTCGGATGCGTTGACCGGTATTGTCGTCAAAAATGCCATGCGAGATATTGGTGATCTGGAAGAGTGCTGTGGGTGGCTGATCACCAAAATACTAGGATAATGGAGGATAAGTTCCACTGTCCCAGCGAAGAAGAAAGCGAAACAAACCTGCGTCATCTTCTTCGCCCGCTTCACATTCAAGATTCTCTCCTTCTCGCTCATTGTGGTACTCTTGTCAGGTAAACTTCCAGTATCGAGGGAACCACGAGTAGAAGCCGGAACTGCTTTCGTTGGCGAACCCTGGAGGTCAACCTCTTCATCTGTCCTCCGGGCCCACATTGACCTTGACCTCTTCATCTGCTTCTTCTCCAAAAGTTTCCCAGTACTTCTCGAATCCGACATCGACGCGCGTCCAACAGTGGTAGACAAAGCGGGAATTGAGGCCGGAGAGGGCGGATTCATGGTCTTAAGATCCAGACTTAACCGTCTACCTGCGCCGTCGCGCCCCTTCTTCCTGCGAAGGGAGGCAGAGCGACGCGGCAGGGTTGCAGTGTTCAACACTGCGCCAGAGGGGAAAGACGTCAGGGATGGTGTCGCGGACATCGGAGACCCAGGCTCTGATTGCGCTGACGGATGAGTGAAGGAAGGACGCGGGGGAGGAGAAGCAGCGCGGAAGAGTATTTCAGGTGGGATGTCGTCGCCAAGGTGACGCGTGATTCGGGCCGCGCGCGCTCGTTGGGACTGCTCTGGTGTTTCCTCCTGTGGAGACAGTACAGAAGAGGATGCGTTTGACACACGTCGCGAAAGCGACGATTTGGTATCAATATCCATGGCATCCTGGGAGTGGATAGATGTAATGTCACAGGAGCGTGTCCTGGTCAGAGAGTTGGTGCTTTCGCTGCGTGAACTGGGGAGCTTAGCGAATTGGATGGGTGATGGTGGTCGGCTAGACGTCATTTCGGAAGTGGTTGCTGTGAATCGGTCATTAGTAGTGGTGTATGAAAGGAGCATAATGATCCGTGGAAACTTACCTCCGGTCCAGCTGTGTCGAAATGACCTCTTAGAGCTTGAGCGAGGAGGAGGTTGCACGTAGTCGTAGTCGTCGTAAGAAGCTTGAGCTCTCTTCGCCGGTAACGAGGGAACATCTTCGTGCAGACCGACAGGCATAGGATACTCACCCAGCACCCGGCTCAGCTTCCTGACTTTCTTCAATAACCGCATCTTCTCTTCAGCGTTTAGGTCATTTGTTGTGACTGGGATGGTCGTGGCTGGTGCAGAGTGGGGAGGTGTCGCCGGAGGGATGAGCACGTCGGTAGATTCGTTCTTGAAGTGATGTTCGTGAGGGGGAGATGTGAAACTCTCGACGAGTGAGGCCGTGGATGCAGCGCCAACTAAGATGGGCTGGGCCGATACACTGGAGAAAACGGAGCTTATGCCCGTGTCATAGACCTTCCGTGAGGATTTTTTACTCGGCGTTATTGATCGACGGTTGACTGTGGGTTTGGATTTGGAGATACCAGGTGGTGCGAGTTGCAAAAACAGTGAGAGACGGTTTCGGATGGTTGGGGAGTTTGCGGCGATGTCCATCATGTCGCTTGACATTTGAAGCGACGTCGGTGGATGACGGAGGGTATACACGGATACCTCAGCTCGAATCAAACAAAGGAAGGAAGTGAACAGGAAGTGGAGCGGAAACAGCGTAGCAGGAAGAGAGCGCAGGAGGGAGTGAGGAGGTGAGGCTCCGAGGTCCCAGGTCGCGATCGGTGCCCATTTGTGCATATATGAGACGAAGCGCGTCTTGGGTTCGGACTGGGCCTGAAACGGCTAGGGCGAGAAAGCCGGGAGTCAGCATGGCAAGCTCACGTACTAGTGCAGCGACAGGGTACGCGACGGTCGGGAGGCATTTATCCGAGGCGCAAAGCCTCGATCCCGACGTTCCTCGGGTAGTAGCAGCCGTCTCAGCTGAGATGCCACTAACACGGATACAGTTGACTGAGCCCACTGAACGTCGACTGCAGTGAAACGACCAAGCAGTGGTCAGTGGTAAATTCATATGAGCATGAGATTCTCCATGAATGCCGTACTTTGCGATTCCGTGAGAGTGATTCCGCAGATTGCGCTAATTTGTTTCAAACATCGGGGTCAGGGTCTGGAAGAGTACGGGCGTGGTTCAATCGAGATGCAGCCTATCAGCGTCAAGCGCCTATCCCGATGCACAGGGCCACAGGCTGAGTCTCGCTGCGATACTTATTTGTGGCGCAGGCTGGAGGTGAAACTCGGGCACAAAACAAGCAAATCGCGATTCACAGCCTCCCTCTAACAATACATACAATAATAAATCCGAAAAGGTACTGGCAAGTCCAACGTAAATAAAGTGTGTCTATCGAAAACGAAATGCCATGCTGCGAAAGGAGTGAATATAGTAGGTGTGAGCGGATAGACTAAAGACTAAAGATGGTATCGTACGTGATAAGTGTACCTGGAGATCGTACAAGTACATCATAATGTCGCACGACAACTACAGACCATCTGCAGTGCTAGACTGGGTATATGGAGGCACAGCTGAAGAGTCCAGCGTCGCCGACGAATGTGTCGACCGCGCAGATGGACTATCAGGTGTTTGGGTATCCTCAGATATGCTGGACGGAACGTGCTTGCCGAAGAGAGCAGACATCCTCAGGTCGGAGGGCAACCGAACCAAAGACACTCGCTTCGCCGCTCGCGTCTTGTCCCATTCTTCCGCCTGTTCCTGTGGAGCTTCCGCCGCCGTATAGTACTTTTCGTGCCCGTGGACACTCGATGTACTATCAAAAGACCGTTCCGCAGTAAGCGTCATGGCCCTCGAGCGTTCCGGTGCATCGACAAGAGAATGTGAACTGGATGATGCGCGACCTTCAGGAAGGCTAGAAATGCTGGAGGGCGTCCCCGAGGTTGCGCCACTACCGCTACCGTGCACCGGAGAGGACAGTGGCCATTCCAGCCTGACGTCAATCGCGGAGTGGAAAGATTCAGTGGTAGAGGATCCTCCTTGCCTCAAAGGGGAGTCCACTGTCTCGTGGGAACCAGAAGCAACAGGTGAAGTCGGCCGATGGTCTGATTCGTCCAAGTAGACAGACAAGGTCATGCGAGGAGAGGACTGTGCACGCTCTTGCCGTTCCTGCTCCTGCTCAATCCGAATCTTCGCCGCAGCCGCTCTCAATGCCAACTTCTTCGTCCTCTGCCAATCCCTCTCTTCAGCTAGGAGATCCTGCGCAAGGACGTCTCTGTGACACATCAACTTCTCCAAGTCCAATCGCACTTGCATGACCCGTTTTGAAACGTTCAGCACAGCAAGGCGAAGACGTTCACGCGTTGCTTGCTGAAACGGCGTCAGGACCGCGATGTTTCGTATGAAACGCAGGTCCTGGTCCAGTTGACTTTGTGCGATGGCGATCTTCGACTGTAATTCGCGGATTTTTGACTGAATGATTTTGGAACGCGAAGAAATTCGCTTTGCCTCGCGCTCATGGCGTTTTGGTTTCGACAGTGACTTCGAAGATGGTACGCCAATGGCGGACTCGAGGCTAAGTGCACGGGGTCGACCGAAGGATCGAACGCTCGTCTCGTCAATCGAGCGCCATCGACCAGAAGCCAGCTCCTCCTTGACTTGATCAAATGTGGCCTTCAGAATACGTGCGGAATGATCTATCGAAGGACTAGCAGGGACATCAACTCCTGAGTCTATAGAACCTGATCGTAGTCTGGATGACATAGAGCTGATTGACGTCGGTGAGAGCTCTGCTTTCGAGAAGGCAACGCTGCGTCGGCTAGATGGGTCGATATCTATTGATGATCTTCCTCCCCAGTTCAAGACACGAGGTGACGGCGGAGTCTTGTTCTGGTACTGGAGGTCGCGCAAATGAGATGCAGCGGCGGCTTGCCCTGTAAGCTCGATATCGCGACCCGACATTCCCAACGATCGCATCCGCACACCTGCGGTCTTGAACGCGCTGGCGTAGTTGATGCGTGAAATCCATGCATTCATTTCGTGTTCATTGGGTGCTTTGAGAAGGATTTGTCGACCGTCAGGAAGGACGAGACGCAAGGCGTTTTGGTACTAACAATAAAATGTCAGTCATGGCTCACAACAAATAGCTGGTGCAAACCTTGGTGTACGATCTATCGAAAACAGCCACAGCATCCTTCACGGAAAGTAACTCGTCGGGTTTGGGTATCATGGGTTGAGGCATGGACAACTCTCCATTCGCAGGATCCGCGCGAGCTTGGATGAGGTTTGCCCATGATGAATCTCGTGAGAGCAAGAGCTGAGAGCCAGTCAACAAAACACTCCATTCCTTCCACTTCCGATTCATCGCTCGACGACCTCCTTCCATAACATCGTCCTTCCGCATAAGCAGTCCAACTTTCGTAACTTTTAATGAGAATGATTCCAGCTGTTCTGGGTATGAATGAGGGAGCGCTGCGCCAATAGCGATAGGTCCTGCTCCGCTTCCAGCTCCCAGGCTGAACCAAGGTGCAGGATAGAAACTGTCTGGAGCTCTGACTTCGATGACACTAGCCATAGCAAAGGAGTGTTGTAACTCGTCCTCGTCCCATGGTCCACCGGTGCCTAAGTAGACGTAAGGACTCGCCATGGGAACTATTGACTGGACGTCAACCCGTAAATCATCGAGAAGATTCTACAGCGCGCTGTTAGATGCAACTGGGAAGTGGTGGTGTGGAACGCACGTTTGTGATCAGGTAATAAGGGTCGATCTTATTACTCTTGCCCAGGATCGTAGAGCCACCGTTATTGGAGCCCCCTGGTGAATGTGTGGTATAAGTCGACATTCGGCGAGAAGGCGTAATGTCGGGAGGGGCTAAGCCACGCTGTCCGTTGACGTCTAAGGGATCCTCGATGAAAATGAAAGGTGCGAAGACGATGTTATCGTAGAAACACTAGCCAAAAAATCAGCTCAGTCTTGCCGTAGAGACGCCACTGAGCATGTACTTACGTCCAGTACCTCTACCGGCACACCGGGTAGTTTGGTATTCTTGATATAGTCAGCCTTCGTCATCTTGCGCTTGTTGGACTTGTTGAAGGCGTCGGTATGTAACATAATGAGACTAAATGCGAGTATGTATGGGTGATCTGCGGATTGTATCAAATAAGATATGATATTCTCGGCGGTGGAATGTAATGGGGCAAAGACTTACCGTCGGAAGTAAAGAGATTGGGATGGCATTCAACGTATCGGGCTGCAAAGGCCTCCATCACACGATCGATTTGCTGAGTCTCTCGGGGAAGTCCAACATCCATGAGTAGCCGCCGGAGCGCGACATCAAGTGGGTCACGGAAGAGCTCAAACTGTCCAATATATGAACGCAATGCTCTGGTGTGGAACTCGTCGGCACTGATTAAATGTCAATTCATCAGATTGTGTGGAACAGAAGGTTGGAGATGTACCTCGACGCCAGCACATTCGCAACCTCAGCTTTGCTAACAGCCATCATCAATCGATTCAGGTACACTTCCGGGGATTCTTCAGAATGACGGGGCCGTGGTACCTCGATTGAAGGTCGAGGCGAGGGTTGTGACCCAGTCTTGCATACTGTTCGTCGAGCAGAACCAGATAAGCTAGAAGTGGGAGACTCAACCAAGTGGAGGTCGGATTGGTCGCTTAGCATCGGCGAATGCGAAGAACTTGATGAACCAAAGATATTCAAAGAAAGTCGATGAAGTAGAGGGGGGTTTGTTTGCGTTTGCGAGCGTGGTCGTGAAGTTTCAGGGACGGGACGATCGGTGGGAGATGAGAGAAGTGACACATGCGATGGTGATGAGAAGGCTGAAGGCGGGGAAGGGTAAAAGGCAGATGTAGAGCGTATCACCTCGTTGGCATCAGCGGTTTGCGGACGCCGGACACGCCTCTTCGAAGGTGCAGGTGGCTTGGGACTTGGAGACACTATTGTGTCTTTCGGTAAAGGAGATGGGTTAGAACTACGCACAGGGGAGCTCGGCCCCCGTTCTGAATGGCGGCGACGAAGGTCGGAGGGTTGTCGACTATGGCCCGGGGAAAATGAGGAAGAAGAACTTGGATCTACATAGAATGGCGAGCCGGGTTGGAATGAAGGCAACGACGGTTGTTCCTGAGGCAATGGGAGCGAAAGAGGAGACGGGGTGTGCTGCGAATCACGTCGCATCCGGGACCAGAACGATGGTCTTCGAGTGAGACCTTTGGGTAAAGGCGGCTTCTCTGATGGGTCAGATTCGGACTGTTTCTCCTTCCGTTTACTGTCGGTTGCAAACATTGGTCCCAAGGATAACCCGCGCGTCCTTCTCCGCTCCCTGACATCTGGGGGTGGCTGGTCGGATGAGACGTCCGCATCTTTATCCTTGTGAAAGCTTTTGGCGCGACGCATGACTGAAGTCGAAGATCGAGAGAGAGGAGGGGTTGGAGGATCGCTAAGAGGGACGAATGCCACCGTGTTGAGTTCTGACGAGTTGGCTCGTGATGGCTCAGGGTTCAGCATTGCCGGCTGCAAACCAAGGCCCAAAGATGCACGAGCCAGCGTCACAGTCGGATGTGCCGGTGTGTCCATTGACGGTGATCGTTCCGGACGTAGAATAGCATGAGGAGTGGGACTGGGTAATGTAGCGATGAATTCGGAGCTGGGTCCACGGCGAGCCGGGGAATTCTGTGGATCTAAGACCAAGATAGGCTCGTGGGATGGCTCACCAATACTCTGTCTTAGCCTGAAAGCCTCGTCGGAAAGTTGAGGGGTCGGCGGGAGCTCCTTATCCCTGAGTAATACGACCGGAGGCTGAGACGAGTTCAACACACCGAGATCGTCTGACAACATGTCAGAGCTGTGGCCTGCGGATGGCTGCAGTGTCGTCGAGTCTATGTGCAATCGGCGTCGGAAAAGCGGTAAGGAAAAGAAGTGAGTTGTTTGAGTAGTGGTGGTCACTACACGGGTGGTCGTTGTGGTTTCGGTTGCGAAGACGGCAGCTGCATGATCATGAGAAGGATCGTGACCGTTGTAGGGCGGTGGTGGAGTCGCGTCTGTACTTGGACGAGACTGCTGCTGTCGAGTGGATGGACTCTTAGCACTCCGGCCAAAGAGGCCCGGCACCATGCCCCGCTAAGCTGGAGGCGACCTGAACGTCCAGAGCGATGAAGAGCGGTATTAGGACTATGCTTCCAGTAGCAAATTGGGGTCGAAAGTAGGGAGAGTGTCGAGAGGGGACGTCGCCGACATGCGAGATGAGTGAGGAGAGACTCAGACAAGGACTGTTGGCGTTGCATCCGTGAATTACGTACAAGCGCCCGTGATCAACTCCCGCCCCCGACGCGTCGAGGCGCGCACTTCCGCCGTTCCCAATGGCTTGTAACGACATATGATGGTCCTTCATGTGGCGAAGAAAGTTGTTCTCTAGAGCTGGCAGCTTGAAGTCATGCGGCCTCAGCGCGTCTCATTACCATGACCGTATAAATAGCCCTCAAGTTGGCGTCGTGCAAAATGTACGTTCGCCTTAGGATTGCTGTTAGACTTTAATGTATCCCTGGTCTAGGTTCACAAATACATGTTGGATGAATGTACATGCCCCAAAGCAAGTCCATTCTTATCAACGCATTCGTACACGACAACACATACATCGACCGAACAAGACCCCCCGAACCACACTCTCCATCAATCTGGTACGCTGTATCAGCAGCTTGCATGGAACCAGACCTGACCGTGGTCAAATGGCGTAAGGGCAAGGTCAGTACTCCAGGTCTGCAACCTAGAGTATCTTAGAACATCCTGGCATGGGAGGTTTATGCGGTATTACGGAGGACTGAGCAAGAGATTAGTGAGGGTCAAAAGGCGTCAAGGAGCAGTACTCACTCAATATAACTGAATCGCCGCTGAAGAGATGAGTGTGCTTCAGTGGATAAACAAGTACATGAACTAGAGAATTCGCACCGAAGGAACATCTTGCTGATAAATCGGTCCTTGTTTACAGGCTTTTTATTCTTGCCCTTGGGCATCTCAGTCCACATCTGTAATCATCGTGAGACTCCTTTCATGATCGTCACAGGAATGCAGACAAACCTCCTTCACGTTTTCCAAGACCTGTCGTTGAGTACTGGATAATTAGCGAGCATCGGACAAAAATGGACGACCACGTACCATGTTACTGTGCCTATCAAATGCCTTAACACGAGCAAGCAGCTTCTTGTTGTTTCGGAGGGAGATCAGGACCTGCGCGTGATTCCTGACTGCTTGTTGAAGCACAGAGAGAGGACCTTGGCTGATTTCATGCTCTTCAAGGGCGCGCAGCTGCGCCTCATCGAGCTCGGATTTTGGAACGTGCACGTACTGACTAAAAAGCAAAAGTAATGGCGAGAGTTTGGCATGGATTCGAAGGGATAGTGAAAAATGGCCTACCTCATGGTCGGGGTGCACTGGTCAAGTTACGATGTTTGGTTCCACCAAACAAGCTCCTCGAAAAGTTTAGAAGCGAAGGAGCTCATTGGCTGGCGCTTGCTAATTTGCTCAACTACTTCATTCCACCACCTTCCCCTCTCAGTAAATCTTTGTCCCCCGAACAAACCATCCATGGGTCGTCTCAAGAAGAAGGGCGAGGCTGGTGCTGCAAAGGCATATGTCACCCGCTCGGCTGCCATCAAAAAACTCCAATGCTCTTTGGCGGACTTCCGGAGGTTATGTATTTTGAAAGGTATGTCCTCGAATTTTTCATTTGCCAATGCAATGATGTGAAGATATCGTGTCTAGGTATATTCCCTCGCGAGCCTCGGCACAGGAAGCGTGCAAATAAAGGCTCCTCTGCGCCAACGTCTTTCTACTATGCTAAGGACATTGCATACCTTGCACACGAGCCAGTTTTGCAAAAACTCAGGGAACACAAAGCGTTCGCGAAGAAGCTCGCTCGTGCACTTGGAAGGGGTGAATGGAGTAGTGCGAAGAGCTTGGAGGATCATAAACCTACTTATCGTCTGGACCATATTATCAAGGAACGGTGCGTTTCATGTGGTTCCTTTCTCAATGCATCTCTCATATTTCGCCAGGTATCCAACATTCGTTGATGCGGTTCGTGACATCGACGACGCGCTCTGCATGATCTTCTTGTTTGCCGCACTTCCTTCCGATGGCAGGATATCACCGTCCCTCGTCGAAAACTGCGCTCGCCTTGCCGCAGAGTGGCAACTATATGTCATGCATTCGCGTTCGCTACGGAAGGTCTTCCTGTCAATTAAAGGAGTTTACTACCAAGCAGAAGTCCTCGATCAGACGGTAACATGGTTGGTGCCCTACCAATTCACGCAGAGCGTGAGTCAATTCAGCATGGGACCTAGATCTTTCTTTCTTGCTCACTTCGTTGCGTAGATACCTTCCGACGTTGACGTTCGTGTGATGCTCACGTTCTTGGAACTCTACCAGACGCTATTGGGGTTCGTCTTCTTCAAGCTCTACACCGATGCTGGCTTGGTTTACCCCCCTCCTCTGGATGCCAAAAAGGATGAGACAGCCGCAGGAATCGGTGCATTCAGTCTTCAAGACGCCCGATCACCGCCAGTGCAATCCAGTGCGCAGGGATCAGTGAAAGCGGTGGCAGTGGATGGAAAACGGGTTTCAGGGAAGGATGTCCGCCAAACAATCAAAAGTATTCAGGCAACGTCCGGCCCCGATGCAGATGTTGACATGGGCGTTTCTGAGCCAGTGGAGGGTCAGGATGAGGAGGACTTCGTCCTTCAAGCATCTTCGTCAAATCCACAGGAACCTGCGTCTCTCCTCACTCTTCAATCCCTCTCCGCTCCCCCACAGTCATCAACCACTAAATTATTCACCCCTTATACCTTCTGGCTGTCTCGTGAAACGTCGCGCCCAATATTCGAATTCCTCGTTCGTTCGTTCGGCGGCCGGATCGGTTGGCCAATAACATCTGGTAGTGGTTCACCGATTGAGGAATCTGACGAGTCCATTACCCATGTCATTATTGACCGACCGCTGGTCGTCAAGGAGAATGAGACCGAGGAAGAACGGGATCGAAGGCAGAGACGAAAGTATGTGCAACCTCAATGGGTTGTAGATTGCATCAATGCTGGGAAGATTCTGCTGGAAGACACGTATGCCCAAGGGAAAACGCTTCCCCCACATTTGAGCCCGTTCGAGGCACGTGTGGACGCCTACGATCCCACCGCGACTGTGGATGCGGCAGAGGCTTCTGCGGACGAGGACGAAGCGGCGGAGGACGAAGCAATGGAAGAAGACGAGGAAGATACTCCAGAGCAAGCTGCACTGAAGGCTGCGGCCAACGCTCGAGATGCTGCTGCTCTTCAAGCAGCGGAGTTGGAGGCGGAGGCGGCTGGAGTTGACTTCGGTAGCTTCGAAAAGGCGGCGAAGAAGGCGACACGCAAGTCCAAGAAGACGGCGCCACAGGAGGATGTAGCCGAGCAGGACATGAACAAGATGATGATGAGTAACAAGCAGAGAAAGCTTTACGAGAGGATGAAGTATGGTGAGAAGAAGCGGGAGACGGAGGTGAGTACTGAGTTTTGCGTTGAGTTGATTCAAGTAATGATAATCGTACTCCGCAGCGTGTAAATCTAGAGGCAAAGAAACGGGCTCTTGAGAAAACAAAAGCCAAAAAGTCCTGAATCATTGGCACCCTCCCGTATTCCTACATATCCATAGTCATGTTCGCCCTGTACATTTGCACGTTCCCTTCATTCATGTATCACTCTCGATTATCCTGATGCTGTCGAAGATCGCCCTCATCGCGATCCAACCGAAACTTCTCCCACCAAATTGGTGTGCAGTGAGTAAAGAAATCCTGTATGCCACCCATGCCCGGCGGAGTGCATCCTGAGGCAAGATTCCCAGCTCCCCAACAAGTTGGTGCTCTATCTCCTGCACAAGAATGCTGGTCTGCTCCCTCAGCTTCGACATCGTATCCTTTCGCTTCCTCGGCTGGGTGCACTTCGCCACAATCGTACCAACCACCGCCTCCTCCTCCGTGAGAATGGCGTTCCTTGTCCGCGAGAGACTATGATCAGCGCATATAGTTTGTAGCTGAAGTCTGTAGCTCTCTGCTAAGTCCCAGATCTCCGAGATGAGGTCCTCCTCGTGACGATTGAGCATGATGAACCCTGAGACACGCCTTCGAATGGCCCATGCGACGTCATTGTAGCGTTTCCCCCCGTCAAAGCCCTTCAGAACGTCCCGGAGAGTGATCGACTGCTCTTGCGCGAGTTGGTCTCGTTGTGTGCTCTGTGCTCTCTCTGCCGTACGAAGAGTCGCAGGGAGATCAATGGCGCGGAACAATTGCCCGATGGCTCGGAAACTCTTGTAGTACTTCTTGGGATCGTGGTTTCCCGTTTCTGGTGCGCACCAGTCTGGTTTGGCCTGAGACTTGTAGCGAGGAATTTTCTCCAGTGGGACCGGTTTGCCGCTCTTGGGATAGTCTACAGCATCGCTGTGAAGATCCGACAAAGTAAGGCAGTCCCTGTCGAAAATACCAAATTTGCTCTGATCAGCTATGACCAACCAGGTATGTGCTATGATGCCCAAACGCTACATACAGCAGTCAGTGGGGAAATACAACCGCAGAAAGTATCACAATACTCACGTCGCTGACGATGTATTCAGTGACAAAATCTGCGACGTCTCGCATCGTACTCCGGCGATTTAGCATAAGCCTATCTGCAGTTGTGTATGCTGCGGGTTCATAGATCCGTGTGGGTAGAAGCTCTGGAAGTGTCGTACAACAGTAAACATCCCCTACGTAGTTGCCAAAGTCAGGAAATATCTGCAGTGATAAACAATAGACTTACCGTCAAGGTCTCCTCCGCCTAGATATGTGGGAAGGGGACGCTTTCCTAGTAAATGACTATCAATGGTGCGTCTTGCTGTTACACATGTGAAAATCACTGACCCTTTGTTGAGAACACTATGCAGTTCCGCAAAGTCTCCTTTTCGAAAGGCGAGCCTTTCGGCGGCCTCCCTATCGCACGAACAACTTGGACATCTCCAGGATGAATGGTGGGGGAACGAGAGACCATGATTGGCCCATCAAGAAATGTGGCGCCACCCTCCACCGGCTCGATGTGCACGAACACTTCTCCTTCTTTGAGGTAGCCATGTATATCTGCAACACCTACCAAATTCCATGCATCCTTGACTGGAATTCGAGCATGATGCTTCAGCTCTCGCAGAACATGGTTGACGGAAAAGTCCATCATTTGCTCCCAGAACTCGTCCCATTGAAGGTTGTCGATGCCTAATTTTGTCAGGCTAAGCATCACAGACGGAAGTCGGTACGATGCCCCTAGGCCGTACTTCTCCAAAAGCTCGGCAGCTTGACTCACGGTCTGGACAGCGTGCTGGGCCTCATATACAGCGTCGTCCTGGAGTTTCTTGAAAACTTCGTACTTGACACCAAGGGCTTCTAAGATCATGATAAGGGGTCGGTTCAAGTAGAGTGGTCCAGGTCTATCGAACGCCCGCGCAATCTCAATTTCCTGCGAGTTGGGTGCATCGAATTTGATCATGGAGGGGCGAATGCAAATCGCTCTCCCCGACAGACTGTGATCGACGCTCAACATCCCTTTGCTGCCCATGAACCGTATCTGGTACGCCCTGGGATATGTGCGGGGGCGGACCGCCCGACGACCTCTGGAACAGAGATCCTTCCAAATTGCTCGCGCTAGCTCCGGCGAGATGGTTCCTATTCCGTCGGTGAACAGCCATTGTCCAGTTGAATCCTTGATGTCCTCAAGAATGAAGATCTCCTCAGCTTCAGCGGAGAGGGAGGCATCGGTAGCTGTGAAAGACTGAGATATCCTTGCGCCGTAACGAGCGGGGCAATAGATAAGCTTGGGGTCGTATGACAGTTTCTCGAAGTTCCCAATGCGTTTGATGATGGATGCGGCTGTAACTAGCTGCTCCTCGACATAGAAGTCTTTGACGAACCACACAGCGTGCTCCTTGAGTGCCGACTGCGAGTATGCCAAGAAGTTGAAGCGGCGACCGGCAACCTCCAAACCGTCCTTAAGGATACTCCCAACTCGTCTCTCGATGAACGACCTCCCGTCAACATCTCGATCGAAGCGAAACTGTAAGTGCGCTTCGTCGACGAAGTTGACGCGGAGGAAGCAATCGTGATGTTTGGGGTACCACCGGATAACACGGTTAAGTCGCTCTGGGTATGGTCCTTCCAGATACATCGTTGTCGGAGTGATTGTGACATGGAGACACTGGAATGTGTCGTTCTCCGTACGAAACCCACCAATACGACGGCAGTGCTTGGACTGGACCTGCTCATTAGCGATACGATTGAAAAATTGTACCACAGTTTCCAACGCCTCCTGGGAATCCTGGGAATGCTGGAACTTTGTCTTCATCTGCGTGATGAAATACCTGAGGAATGTCGAAGTAGCCTCAGCATTCCGCGTGGCCACCATACGCGCAATCGGCCCACGAAGGGACAGGGCTTCCTTCATGTCGACCAAACCTTTCCGGGTCAATGCTTCAACTTGATATGCTAGTTTCCAATCCAATTGTCGGAGCCATTGCGAGAACTCGGCCTGAACACGCTGGGAGAATAAGCCGAGATGTCTGGCTTGCATATTGAAGTTGTCCACGGGAATGTGAGCGACGTTACAAATGGACCGAAATCTCGCCAAACCTTCCATCTCAGAGCAGATGAGTCGTAAAATGTGAGATGTATATGGCGCCACATCAGCGTGTACCGGATCAATAGCAGGCCAGCGTTGTCGACAAGGCCTAGGACTTTGAGCGGACTCGAGATGGAGGCCGGCCATTGCATCGGCAAGGTCTGCCGCAGGTGCTGTCTCGAATGAAGGGGGACACGACAGTTCCAGGATAATCGCAGCATCTCCCTGAGAATCTACATAGACATTCGCCCAAGAGATATGGGCAGCGGGGATGATGACCAACCGAGTGTCCTCCACGCCGAAAATATAGATACGAAATTCCCTACGGTCGCCGTTGTAGGAAAACCTGCCAAAGGTACGGCAAGGCTGTTCCCACTCGATGGAGAAGGTCTCATCTCGACAATGCCATCCTACCTGGAACGTATCAAGGGCAACTGCGCTATCGCGAGTGTGAGCAGACCAGATCTGTCTTTCCTCTTCGACAGGGTCTAGGAACGGCTCGCGTCGAATTTCGTCTACGATATCCTGGCGTGGCTTGTCCCGGCTTGGCACAAACTTGATTTTAGTGCCAACCACAATCGTCTTCTTGGGCTCTTTTCCTCCAAATTCTGCCAGGAACTGGCCACCAATAGCAGCAGATGGCAGCGTTAGTTTTCCCGATCGACCAAGAGAGGCCTTTGCGCCACCCTTACGAGGAAATATAACCACGTAGAAGTTGATGGGGCGACGAGAATGGTGTTTATACTGGGGTGTATGAAGTGCTCGAGCGATCTCAGTCTTGATAAGGGTCGGTTTCGCTGTGATAGCAATGTTGTGCATGAAGATCTCCATAGCGTAAGGAGCTAACCTGTTCACCAGGGTCTCAGTAATGATCTTTACAAACGATAGTGAGGAAGATTGCTGGTATGTCAGCGCACTCACTCTGTGGGAGAAGGGGGAGGGTGAAAGGTTACGGTGAGGCCTGTTCCTGACATCGAAAACAGTGCTTATATGCACAGATGCGCATTGCACAGCTCTCAGACTGGAATTTCAATTGCGGCGACTTGCCCAAACATGGCTGCTTTTGGCGACCATCCACGTAGTTTCCGCCACTGAAGTTGGTTGTAAACCACGCATCTTCCCAGCTGTGCATATAACGCATTCAAGCCATTCTGCGCCAGTGAACAGTGGAATAATCACGATACTACCGCAGATACATCATCGAGGGATGGCCCCGTATGCGTTGACACACAACCGATCGTTCTCCAGCTGCTTCTCTGCTGAGTCTGCTTGCAATTGAATGAAATCCGACATGTAAGGCAGATGCACAGATTGTGCTGAAGTAGCACACCTGCGTTCAGCGAGCAGCCGAGGTCTATGATAGTAGGCTAATGCAGCGCAGGGATCCCATGAACTATCAGCTGCGGCCCACAAGAGTGTTCAAAAGATGGCGTTAGGTACTTGGCTGCGTCGCCGAGTGACGTTAAGTCTTCGTACCGTGGGGGAAGCTACGCAGCACAATTTTTCGCAGACTATTTTGATGCAAACTGTACCCTGCGACGCTAGGCTGTATGGGACATCATAGGCAAGTATTGGTTCAGATCCCGCCGACAAGAACTCAGTCGGTCTTGGATAAGTTCCTGAGGCATTGCGCATCAGACAGACATCAGTTCCGTTGTGGTAAAGACACACCACATCCTGGATATCCTTGTTTCTTTCAAATTCGCTCCTTATCCATGCGATGGTCTCTTTCCTACTCGTGGGATCTGGAATGTCTGATAGCACATGGTTGGTTTCAGTTACAATACTACAAGACTGAAGCATGGAATTAATCACGTCGAGATGCCCGGATGGCTTGTCGGTACAAACTGAGGACCTGCCCTTTGAGAATGAAGTGTTTGAGAGTCAAGTGCTGCATGCACGCCCAGCTAGACGAGACTCGGAGGAGGAAGAGAATGTGTTGTTGTGCTCGCTGCTCAGTGGCGGCTTGGCATTGGCCAGGGCGGCGTGGCCAAGTTCAGACATCGCCTGCACTGGCCCAGCGTCTACACAACTCTGCTTGTCGCACTCATAAAGACGGTCATGGCGACTGCAGATTCTCCCTCGCAAAACTCCTCAAATCCTTCCCCTACCTCACCAAAGAACGACTCAGTATCCGACGTGTCCAACTCGCTAGAAAAAATATCTCTTCAGGCTCAAACACAAGCAGCAAGTGTCAAGCTCGAAAGCCATGATCCTTCACCTCGCCGTCTCCACATCTACCGTCGCCCCCACGTCCTTCTGCTCTCTAAGTCCCCCCTAGTCAAGACTCCAGATGGCATGCCTTCACTGAAGGACTGGTTTGGGTGAGCTATTTCGCGCCACGCGATCTTGCACACTTTCCTCATCTCCCCACGCAGAGACTGGCATGAGCAGCAGATTTCGAGCAAAAAGGACCCGGAGTCCTCAGGTACAGCTACAGGTGCAAGAGATAGACGGTGAGATAATCTGTTTTACCCCCCAATATTTGGTATTCATCACCTTTGGCTACTCTAGGTTCAGGCGAGATGCTGACGACAGTGGTGAGTTTTCACAATGAGAGATCTTCGAACCCACATAATTTGACATATCCATGGTAGAACTGCCAGCACGACCTGCATTCCGTACAACGCTGTCACAGCCATCTCAAATGGGCAATTTTAGGCACCAACCAATTCGGACTGCAGATCGTGACAAGGATAAGGATACCGACAAGGAGCGAGAACGCGACATTCGGGATAAGGAAGGGGCAGAGAAGCTTCGGAATGTGCGTGTTACTGAAAACAAAGTCGCTCTCTGTCTCGTCTCGGTGTTCTCATTCCTTCGGTCTCATAGCTTTCCGACAAATATGATCGGGACCGTCTTGCTCTGAACTCCACGTCACTACGAAACAAGGATCGCGACTCTGCCCCACATTTGACTTCTGGTCCGTCAAATAGGTTAGGTCAGGGTGCGAATGGTACTCGTCGTCCTGAAGGAAGGGAATCTGCTAAGCGCAAACCTGGCGAGAGCGAGGATTGGAGGCGTGGTAAGTCATTATACAGTCTCCGTCTCACGCCAAATTCATTCGTGTCCAGGTACAGATAGTACCCGATCAGGGCGTGAGGATCGTAAGTATTCATCTCCTTGCATTTGGAGCGCATTCATAATACTTCACTGTAGGTGCTGATACCTCTCGGCGTGATCGTGACGCCCGTGACAAACCTCGTTCGAGGTCCCGTGCACGGCGTGATCCCTCCAACACCAGGCGCGAAAGAGATCGTGATCGTGAAGATCATCGTCGAGAGCGCGAAGAATATCCCCGTCGTGACAAGGATGACTATTTCCGTCGTGATTGGGAGGACCGTCTTCGTGACAAGGAGGACAATTTACGAGAGAGACGTGATCACGGTGATCGAGATGCTGAAGAGGATCCAAGGCGATGGAGAGACGATGGGAAGAGAGATGAGAGGATGGCGGCACGACGCGAGCGAGGATGGGATAGGTGGGAGCCGGGGAACGACCGTGACCGCGCTGATGATGGTCGTGCAAAACGGGCGGCAGGACGGGACAGAAGGCCAGGAGGTGGAGACGATGGAAGGGACAAAGATGATAGGCGGGAGCGAGAAAAGGAGAAGGAGCCCGCATGGATGGAGACCTATGTTCCCTCATCTCCGGGAAGTGGGATCCTGGGAGGACAAACAGCAGAGGGCGAGTTGGATGGTATCCAAGCTTGGAAGAAGGGATTGAAGGAGAAAGAGCGCAAGGAGAAAGACACGGAGGACATTCCAGAATTGCCGTCCGTGAAACCATCCACGGCTGAACCAGTGCCAGTCGCACAGGAGCCTCGAAGTTCAGGAGAGTCCCAACTGGACGAAATTCAGATGTTTAAACTGATGATGAAGAGGGAGGCCGAAAAGAAAGGTTCTGAACTCCTTCAGAACGGTATCATTGATTCCTCTCTCCCAAGCGCGTCATCATCAAACACAACCGCTGGCAACTCCCCGCATCATACGACAGAACCCAACACAGCTGTCGCCTTTTCCAATGGTATGTCATCTGATGCTCGGTATATTCTTTTAACTCACCGCACCTCCAGGAAATAACGGTGGGCAGGTGGCCGTAACGAATGGTGCCACCCAAGGAGAGTCCACCAACCCTCCCGTTTCATTGGCCGACAACCTTCGTTCTCTTCTCGCTTCTGCTAAGACTGGAACTGCCCCACAGGCACCCGCTGAGCAGGGTGGCGCAGGCGATGCTCCTCAGCCTGCAGCGTCGAGAGTTTTCCCCAATGGTACTCATAACACCGACCAACCAACCCCTGTCGCCGCTTCTTCCACTTCGTCGTTCAACCCGCCTCCGGGATCACGACTTCTCGCCTTTGCCCGTCCCACTGGACCCGTCACTCCTACCGCAGCTGCTCCTTCAAAGACGCCTAATGCCATTGAACATCCTGTCCCCATTGCTGGCCCTCCCGGCATGACTGCAAATGCTTCAACTGCTGTCACTTCAGATCACTCGCCGAACTTCCCAACGGAGTATCAATACGGGGGCAACACTCGCATGACGCCTTCTGAATCCTCTTTTGCAAGCCGAAGCTACTCTCCGTACGGCGGCATGCCCGCTCAGGCGGGGTTCGTGTATGACGAGATACAAGACGCCAGGCTTCCCCCCGCGAATGACCCGTCACGAAGAACCTCTGGTGTTCCTCCATCGGAGTCTAATTCCCCGTATCAAGAGTTAGGCAATGGCAACGGAGCAGCCTACGACTTGAATGGCAATCCCGCTGGTGGAAATTATGCGGCTGGGAAAGGGAGTCGGTTTGCGAAATTCTTCGACGCTAAGCGGGAACCCCAGGCGAATCCCAACATGAGGCGGACTTCAGCTGGACCTGGATTTGTATCGACTTCGCCTCATCCTGCTCATAGGCAAGACCCTATGTCTATGAATGGAATGGGAGCTGCGAACCCTGAGAACCGGACGATGGAGGACATTTTCGCCATGTTGCAAAACTCAGCTCAGGTGCGTGCTTCATCCATATTCTCTGTAGTATGCTTTGCTGACGAACAGCATAGAGTCATCGTATGTCTCCACAAATAGGACAGCCGCACAGGGTCCCGGTTGGTGGTGTGCCGTTCGGCCAGAGCAATGCAGAACTGCATGCGATGCAGCTCCAGCAACTCCAGCAGCATCAGCTAGCCCACAACCGGCTTGATTCTTTCTACGATAGCCGCCTGGACGATCGCAGCTTTGTGCCCGATGGGATGGTCCCTGGTTTGAGACCCGTGCCACGTCCCAGAAGCAGAGAACCGTCTGGCGTCCTTTATAACGAGAACTTGGACGATTTGCAACTGGGGATGCAACGCATCCCTCAGCAAGCTCGGAATCTTGAGCAGATGTACGGTGCAGGGCCCATGTTCAATCAGCATGCTAATCCACAGGCTGCGCGCAACGTGGGCATTCAACTTCAGCAAGCTCAGTTCCGTGGCGGACCTTCCCCCCTTCAAGGCTCAATGCCCATTCCCGGTAATCGCCTGCCTCCCGGGTTGGCCAATCTCGGTGGCAGACCTCCTCATGATCCGTCGCAATTCATTAACAGTCCCATGGGCGTACCTGGACTACACGCAGGAATCTCACCTAATGCTTCCGCACAGCAGCAAGGTTTCAACAACTTTGGCGGTGGAGGCAACCTCGGCTTTGGAGGCAACCCGCAAGGTCGCGGTCCCATACCTGGTCCTCACCATCAGAATCCTCTCGCTTTGAACCAACTCGCTGCTTTGGGCTCCAACAACGCGGTGGATCTTCGTGGCCCTAGTCAAGCTCAGTTCTTGGGTATGGGTGGTGTCGGTGGGCTTGGTGGTATCAGTACCGTCCGAGGCGGGAATTTCAACCCTCAGCATGGGCTTGGAGGTCAAATCCCGGGACCGCACCTTGCCGCTCTCCGTCAACAGCAGCAACAGCAACAGCAACATCTGCCACATCATCTTGTCCAGCAAATGCTTCCTCCTCATCTTCAGCCTCCGCAAGGTCTTCCAGGAGGTAACGCGCAAGGAGCGCAAGACCTGATGGCGCTCTTGATGGGCAACCATCGGGATTGAACTCGATTCACACCGTCTCATCACAATAGTCAACCTCATTGTCACCATATTGAACTGCATTGTCGTCTCATTTTCATTCGCTTCCTTACCTCAACCTCAACCTCACTCTCCTTCCCTGTTCCAAGTTTCGTTTTGTGTATACACCTTATTTTTCCACCCAGGTATCGCAACCACGCACTACAAACGACGAACTCACGCCCATGCCTCGACAGTATTTTAAAGCTGAGCTCTATTACCCCCTACCTGGTTCTTGTAATGACAATTCTCCATCTTCGATATCTGATGTACATTAACTCCTCCGCAATTTACCCTCTTTCCGCGCGATTACCTACATAGGCTGCCACGAAGCTACCAGTCAGGCGACGAGCGTTGCAATTCGTACAGTTGGATGGTCAACCAAACCCCTTGGCGGGAAAATGAGTGTAATGGGTCACGCGAGTAGAACCCCCGAACTCTCAACAGAGCTGTCTGCGCCGTGTGGGCATGGGATGAGAATATCGACATAGATGGGCGAGAGGCCTCGAGCTCATGATCATCCATAGCCTAAGCTGAGTATCCTTTCCCCAGGGTACCATGCTAAGTCTAAAACCCACACAGAGAGGGCAATGCCGGAACCAATATCGTACGGTGACGATCCCTGAGGTTCTTGCATCATGGATGGCAGGAGATGCTTCTGACCGGGCTTTTTTGCGCTGTACTGTTGTAAAATGGAATGAATTGCATCCATACTGTACTGACTTGTTGTTGGAGAGTTCTATTCTTCTTTTAGCTCTCGTCGTATTCCCATCGGTCAACTGGGTACATGTGGGGTCTGAAATTCCCGGCGTGTTTGTTTTGAAAGGGCTTCTTGGTGGGCACCTACGACCTTCACGGAGCCGGGGGCCACCTTCCAAGGCGTGTATCCCCGATGGCGCAACGCACGCCAGCTCGCGGAGTTGACTCCCTCCCCGTCGTTGTCAGGCGAAATACAAACCCTGTTGGGATCTGAGCTCGACGGTTTTGCGACCCTGCGAGGTAGCTTTTCGTATTGCTTGAGTGTGTGTGGACCAGAGCGCATGCATTTCATTTACCAGTACGTACAGATGCAAAGTATATTTAACCAGGGGCGTTGAGTGAAAGTTCGTGAGGTCACCGCGGAGAAGACCACGCTGGCATCCTGTGACGGAGCTCAGTCTGGGATTCCGGACCAAGTACTCAGTCTCCCCGTTCAAAATTCCTCATCTGAACGACGTTCGCTCCACTGTCCGCGAGATGACATGTCAGTCTGTATGCTTCTCCTTCGTCGCGAGAATTATCGAGATGTATCACTCACGACGAAATCTCCATATAGAAAGGCTTTCTTGGCGGAGGGAAGAGATAGTCACCGAGGTGTGGCAGTGATCAGCGGCCCCAGAGGGTCTTTGAAACAAACGATTGCAGTCGGACATATCCCCAAGACAGGTCGGTGTCGGTGGGGAGAGGCTCTGCGATACAAGTGTCTTGGCCCAACGGATGAAGCCAGTTTCCTGTAATTTTCCTGGATACAAAGTGAACGTCAGAGATACGTACAATCAGCGGACTGGCAATAAGAAATGTCATTCTCGCTCTTATTGCGCTTGATGTCGGTTTTTGTATCGGGTTGTTGGCTGTTAGGAACTGTTGGGAAGGTTCCAGAGGTGGGGAGTGGCGGGGGAAAGGTCCGGTTTTCAAGGCAAATGATGAAAGGGTCAGCAAGCGTAGTGTGAGATGCTGATGATACGAGATGTTGTCTTACATTCGGGAAGCTGGTGAGCCCGAGTGACCAGGAAGTCTTGAGCGGTAAGTTGGATATGAGCTTGAGAACTCTGCACGAGGAAGCTGCGCAGGACGTACAAATACGATGGTTTCATCAGAGCAGACAACGCTCCGTGTCGCAATCGTCTTGCAAAAGCCAAAGCCAAAGCCATCGGCCCTGTGGCAGCGATGAACAGTGATAATATCCCCACCCCACCAGGTGAGAATAAGCGATGCAGATAAAGGCTACGTCGTATGTCGAGTACCTGAAGCGAACCTGAGCTCATCTGTTGGGTGATCATCCCACCAATGTCGACCAGTATCCTGGTGCAGCTGGCTGGTATGCACTCGCGATAATGGGAGCACGAATATTGTGGGACAGCTGGGAGACACTCGGCGGTGGGTTCACACTCAGGCTGTCAAGTGAATTGCAGCGCTAGGAATGGGAATGAATGATTGTGCTGTACGTTTTGATGAGGGACGATGGAATCTTACCTAAATCACCATGTAAGGAGCGGATCTGGTCCTGGCCGTCTGCCTGCAGGCAGCAACGTGTAGAAGTTCGCGCTCCTCCGGCGCAGAAATTAGACCCAGAGAAGCCAATCAGGACAAGAGAAAGTGAAGCGTTGTGTATTAGAGACAGAACGGGAGATCTAGAGGATAAGCGTAACACGCCTTCCCTGTGCTGCACCTTGAGCTCATTCGTCCACCGTCCTGCTCTTCAAAGCCAGGGATTGTCGACATTGAGCTGTGCATTTCCCCTCCAACCCCCTCCTCTCCCACAAGCCCCCGCTCGACCAGGCGAACCCCCGCTTGGACCCGCTGGAGACAACAGAGTCGGTCGACACACAGACCAGCACTCGACACCTCACCGAGTGGCGACCTCATCCCCTGCCTCTCCTCCGGTCTCGTCTCGTATAGAAACCTGGTGTCATCTCACCATCCGTCCTTCCTTTGGTTCCGATCGCAGTCGCTCCCTAATTCACTCTACCCCACCGTCCCATAATTTCCCCGAGGTCGTCGTCGCAAATCGCGCAAGCCATCAGCAAGACGCCGCAATTTGAGATTGGTGAGTGGGGCGCAGTGCGGACAAGAAAGAGAGTAGCTGAGATGACGACAGGTGCTCTTCAAGTTTAGACAGACCATTTGGTGAGACATTTCTGCTCGTCCTCCTACGTCACACGGCGGTATCGCAGAACGTGGCACCGAGCGCCTTCCTTTTGGGGTAACTCCGGGTGGTCCGGACGGCGGTCTTGTCGATCATGTCTGGGGTGCAGCGTGCGCCGTGGAGGGTCGATAAGACCAGATGATTGGGCTGTCAGGGGGCATTGGCGGACTGGACATCATGCAGTATGCTGCTCTTTGGGAGCGATAGGCCGGGGCGGTGTTGTTTTCTGTTATTATTATTGTAGTTTCCATCCCGGCCGATAGACGGCATCAGGTGCCATTGTGCCGGGTCCCATATAGCCCTTTTGGACTTGCCCTTGGACAGTGTCTCCTCCCAATCTCCCTCCCTCCTCGACGTCGTGCACGTCCTGGACGAGGCCATCCCTCTTTCCCCCGCTCCTTCACGACCTTGTACGCTGACAACGACCTCTTCTCCCCAGCTCTCCCGCTCTCCCCTCTCCTCAACCCCCTGCACTCAACACACGCCTCGCGTTGTTGTTGCATTCGCATGGTCCATCCCATCCACACTTTTGGTGAGCATCCCATCGCTTTCGATCGCCGTTTTCTCTTCTTTCGTGCTCTGTCTTTCGTGTCCATCCCTTCTGCGGCCTGTGCCGGCAGTCGATCAAAGTGTTGTGGCCATCTTTGTCGCTTTCGCCCCCATTTTGTCAATCTTCCTTTCGAAGCACCGGCCGAGCTTTTCAACCCATCACTCGCCCGCCCTCGCCTTTCTTCGTGTCCCGCCACACTCACAGTGCACGGCGGTGCTCTCGTCTTCCCCTCATCTCGCTCTACCCCCGCTCTTTGCACTTTCCACACATGGCCCGCCCAATCCAGTCTGCTCGTTCATGGACTGACTACCGTTCCCCCTCTAGCACTCAGTTGATTCAGAACTCCTCATCCGATTCCGTCATCTTCTCGCCTGTCGACATGAAGGACGTCTCAAATTCAACCAGAGTCCCCCGCCCCTCCGCGTACCCCAAGAAGCGACCCTCCCCGTATGGTGTCTCCAAATCCAGGAAGCAGTCCCCTCTTTTCCCGCCTCACGCCCCGGTACGCAAGTCCCCCCGTGCCGCACGTGCAGAGCAGCAAGCACAGCGCCAGCGTGAGGCCCAACTGACCGCCATGCGCCTCCGCCGCGAAGGCATCTACCTGGAGGACGAGTATCGCGAAGAGATTCGCTATTACATGCACCAGATGGAGGTCAGTTCAATTTCTCGCCCCCCCCCCCCCTCCCCTGTGTGCGGCCGCGCTCATCATTGCGGGATATCTAGCGCTACACCATGTCCTCAACGACGTCCATGGATCAGCAGCCCGAGATTAGATGGCACATGCGCCCTTGCCTCGTCGATTTCCTTGTCGAGATCCACTTCACCTTCCGACTGCGGCCAGAGACGCTCTATCTCACCTTGAACATCATCGATCGCTATGTTTCCCGCCGGATCGTATACGTCAAACACTATCAACTTGTTGGCTGCGCCGCTCTCTGGATTGCCGCCAAGTTCGAAGACGCGAAAGAGCGCGTGCCCACCGTTCAGGACTTGACTCAGATCTGCCGTGAAACCTACGACGAGTCCGCCTTCATCCAGATGGAAGGCCATGTACTGGACACCATCGACTGGACCCTTGGCCACCCTACCGCAGAAGCATGGCTCCGGTTGATGTGCTGTGGACCTTGCGTTGAAGATCCCAAGGTTCAGCATGTTGCTCGGTTCCTCATGGAGATTACTCTCTTCTACCGTGAATTCGTCAAGTATCCTCCGTCCGCCATTGCGTTGGGTGCTCTTACGTTGGCCCGGTATCTCTGCGGCAAGGGACGTCGTATGTTCGAAGAGACAGAAGAGTGCCTCGAGATTGTTGAGCATCTGGACGAACGACTGGCTAAGCATGTCAACGATTTGTCGGAGACGTTGGTCAAGAAGTACTCCTACGCCTTCTACTCGAAAGCTGCCACTTTCGTCGTTCAGTACTATCTGGAGAACGGTCGATGGCAACGTCAGCCAGTACCCGCCCTGCCAATGACCCCTATCCGCACATACTCCTCGAAGGTCACAACACCGATGAGCGTTTCTACAACGGCCTCTGACCTCTCGGACGACATGCCTGCGACGCCCACCAGCCCCAACTTCTCCAGCGAGTTCTTCTCAAGCTCGTACATGTCCGACGACAAGGAGAACTTCCCCTCATCGCCGACATTTGAGCCAATGATTACGAAACATGAGGACCCAACCCCAGAGCAGTTCCTGCCGCACGACTTTGTGACGTTTGGCCGACCGGCGTTGCACAACCTCAATATGTCCTCTCCTCGCACCGCTGCTATGGTCTCATAGGCCGTTGCTCGCTCCCGATCACACGGCCAGTGTCCTGGTTGTAAAAAGTCTTCCGCCCATCCCGTTGCAACAGTTTCAAGAATCAATCGCAAAATGTACCACCATACCATACACGTCGTCTTATCGGCCTCATTCAACGCAATTTTGTCTCTCTGCAAACTCATCTCAACACAACATCATCCATGCATTCCTCGCAATTTTCCTCTCATCATCATCATCTCCTACCATTAGTCGAGCGTGTTCCCGGTCTGTCCAGTTACGAGTCGAAAGGTTGTTGTCGAAGGGAAATCCTACGGCATTGCGGCCATTGTATATGGCAATGTTGTACATCATTTGGACGGCTTTCGCTGTCTCGACCCTCTTCCCTCCTCCCGCGGCATTTCATTCACCTCGTCACTGTTTGGCCCTTCATCGAACGCTGCAACCCACCACATTCATTCCTCTCGTCGCCTCCTACTCTATGCAACCCCGTCATTACCGTCCTCCTTGAGTCGCCTTACGCGATGAGATTGACAGCCGCACCGTCTCCTGTGTATATTCATCCGCCTTTTAAACATCCACCGCCTTCGTTTTTATATTATTGTTCACGTTTATTGTACCATTTTCAATTCCTTCTTCCACCCCCCTTCAATTCACTCCAATATCATCCAGACCTTCACTATTACCCTCCATCTGCACATTTTGTCGCACATTCCGTTGTCGTTTGCGTATTGGCTCGCATTTACATGTCTCGGTTTGTCTCGGCAATGTTGCAACATCTCCGCGCACTTTTCTCACTCGTCTGTCATCGCGACTGTCTCCTTTCATCCTCAGCACCCGCCCCCAATTCTGTCATCTCATCCCCTCGCTCGCCTCTAGTGTTTTCACCATCCTTGCCTGAAGGGCGCCACTCCATTCTCCTCCTGTTCTACACTACCCAGAGCATCCATCTTTTGTGACTGCAATCAGATTATTATTTGTCGAACTCCTCCCGACTTCCGAGTCGCCCCCCTGGCTGATGCGTGCAGATACAAGATCTGTTTCCTGTTCAAGACAAGTACGCCCTTCCGATCAAGTCACCGATCTCATTGACTTTGTTTGGTGAGTGACGCTAACTGGTTTCAAGAAATAACTGACAGACATTGCAGACTACTCTCCTGTCAGTGAGTGTATGCTCGATGACCAGCAGTTTGCTACCTCATGGAACCGGCCTGTCAAAGGACCCACGGTCGGCCGATACTCGGTTCTTGTCCAGTGACGGTCCTTGCGGCTCACATCATTCTTCAGGAGAGTCTCAGGAGCGATCTTCATGCTTCAAGACAAAGATGGTCTGGTCAACCCTGTCCGCCCATCACACAGGCTCTGACCATTTGCGCAATCAATACCACAAGCTTGAGCATCATTTCCACGTCATTTCCTCAAGGAACGCCTCACTTGACGGTCTGGCCGGGCATAATGAAGGTGGTTGATCAAAGCGTCATTTCATGCGAGGGTGGGGTCAATGTGCATGCGCTGGACGGTGTTGCCGGGAAATCCGTGAGCACCCCTGGCGGTGGAGCTGCCCCTCATGGGCTCATCTGTATGCTGGTGATGATGATGACAGTGGCGGCGTGCGATACTGGTCCAGGGGGATGTTGCATTGGTCGGTTGCGGTGCGGAGGATTATTCACGTGAATATTGAACAGGAAGTTGCACGAAGCTGCAAGCTACGAAACAGCATCCTTCAGTGTAGTAAGTTCGTGTCTCCCTACCGCTCACAATCACCTCCGAATAATTCGGCCAATTGAAGATTCGACAGGTTCGCTCGGTTTCATTTACTCTACATCGTCCGAATCACAATCAGCTTGGCATTATCTCCTTGCTGTCGGGATGCATGGTCACGGCAGACTCGCTCCACAACGCACAGTCCCTTAACATCATCCGAAATCAGCCACCTGAAGATAAGTCTACAACGTATTTCACCTTGCACGCCCCCGACTTCACCGTCGAACCGACCGTAGACCCCTTCCATGCAATCCATGGCTGACGCCACCAGCCTCATGGCCCACTAGTGTCAGTATGTTTGATATTATTTCTGACGTTCAAACATACAATCTCTCGCGTCTCAAATCGCTATTTCCCTCCCGCGATACGATAGTCAGATTCCAGAGGAGGTTCATGTATTCAGAACTCGACCAGCGCATCATCCATAGCGTCATTCGTCCCCCTCCCCCCTTGCCAGGTCCTCTCTCAGGCTTACCATCGGAACTGATACAACTGATGCCCACAGGCTCGACGATATTTCCTGAGCGCTCTCACATGCTCTTCCGAGTCCCCGTCAGTCTCATGTCGCTGGGCCGGACCCGCACCCACCACTCGCCGCTCGCCGCTAGGGGATCAACAGTGCCATTCAAATAGCCTTGTTTGAACAAGGGGGTGTTATTGCGCCTTGTATTCAATGCTCGGAAGGAGGAGCCTTCTAATGGGCCTTTCTACCGTTTCTAAGGTGAGGTAAAATCGTGATTCGTTTGAATCATTTCAACGCATCTCCCAGCCCTTCTTTTACAAGATAGATTGATTACAACAAAGAAATCATTGAGATTTTGAAAGCTCCGTGTCATCCTGTGTGAACACATGCATGCAGCCGTGCATCATGGGTAGGGAGTTGGATGCTATGTATGGTTTCTTGAACCGTCCTTCACTCAGGAACCGGGGTGAAGGACGCGTGAATGACACCGAAAGTGATTTCCTCGAAGTCCACGGGTGCACTGCCGGCTTCTTCTTGCAGAGTATAGTCACCTATCTTTCTTCCCCGTCTTCCCACTGCCCAGACGTTGACTTTCCTTACAGCCGGACATTGTGTCGGTGGCGAATACAAATGGCCGCTTGTGATGGGAATTCGGAGAAATGTAGGACGCATCACCTCACGGTCTTCACGATCCTGCTCCATATTTATATATTGAGGAATGCAAAGCAGGACGAAGGGACTCGGATAATCCATACGTGCGTCCTGCACAACATGGCCGAGTCCAAGAGTACACTCGACATCTGCGCAGATGCATACGCATGATGCATTTCTGGAATAATAACACAGCTTTACGGTGGTGTTATAAAAGCGGCGCGATAGGACTCAGGAGCCACGCGGGAAATGTTTCTCTGCATTCTACAGCGGTAGTAGCGCAACGATTTATATTGCTTCAGTCAGATATACAACAAGATGCATTTGATACTTCTCACTCGGCGCACCGTTTCTTCCGATGCACACCAACCCACACCCAACCCCATTTCCCTTTGATTAACCAGCTCAGTCACCCAACACGATACCCCCCAGGACAACAGACGAAACAAGAGCGGATGGGCGTAAGCAGATTACTCTAAAGCCCACTCGTCACCGTTCTGCTTGATCAGAACGGGTCGCTTCTCGTCGAGACTGATGCGTCCGGCGTGGAGGATCGCGGTGGTGAGGACGGTGTTGGCGATGGTAGGGAGGCCGTGCTTGTCGTAGTCGGCAGGGGTGGTCTCCTGGACGTTGACACTGCGTGCGGCGTCGACGAACTTTTCGATGGAGATGTAACCGTAGCCACGCTGGCCGTCGAAGTGCCCGCTCTCTGAAGGTGAGTACTTCATGCTGTTTTAAGAAACGGGGAACGAGTTTAGCATCGGAATGGCAGTGTCGTTTCGAAGTTTACGCACTAGAAGGGGTTGTACCATGTCTTGCCGCTCTCATCAGCAACAATGTCGTAGCCACGGTGAGCTTGGTCGACGTTGATCTCGCCCTGCACCAAAGGATATGTCAAACTGGTGCAGAATAACAGATCTCAGACGCGCATACCTTCTCTGCCATGTAGTACCAGTGCTGTGCGGAGTGAACACCGGCCTTTAATGGTGCGGTCCACGACGCGGTGTACACAGCGGTACCCTTGTGCTTGGAGCTGCTCAGTGATTGCCAGTCAACGAGGAGAGTGATCGTGTCCTCCGTCTGGGGGACGCAGTTGTATGGCTCGCCAGTGGCAATACCGGTAGCAGCACTGGCAACGACCCGAGTGGGAATGGCCTTGCCTTGCATGATCCAGCAGTGGATATCGATGTGGTGAGAAGAGAGGTAGTAGCTGGAAGAAGGTAAGTGAGTGATTCAGCCGTTCGAAAGTAACGAACGGACCTGATGTCTGAATCCTTTCCAGCCCATGCACGGAAAGTCTCTAGTTGGCTCTTGGGTTGACTCATCCATGCACTGTAGAAGTTGAACTCGCCCAAAGACGCAGCCCTCGCCCTGGCGTCGCTATAAACTGGGTCGAACCTTCGAAAGTCACCAGGTCAAGACAGTTAACGTGATTCGTTAAATTTCCTCCGCACCTCTTATGATGCTCGACAAAGCAAACAACGTTGTGCTTCTTGGCTGCTTCAACGAGCTCGTTATGATGTTTCAGCTGCTGCACAGCAGGCTTGGTAACCAAAACGTGAAGGCCACGCTCGATGGCGTACATCGCGATGGGGTAATGGGTACCTTGAGATGGGTGTGAGTTTGGCAATTTGTGCAAGTGAGTGTGCCATTGCTTACTGTCTGGGGTGAAGATAATGACCGCATCACCGGCAGAGAGCTTGTCAATGGCCTCCTTGTCTGTTATGGCTTGTCAGAATGTGGCGAGGATGTCTGGGAAACACAATCTTACATGCTTCACTGTTGATCTGATCACCCTTTGGGAATTCCTCGAAGCTGCCATCCATGAGTACGAAGGACACTATTACATTGGTTGACAACTCACGAGACGTCCATATCCTTGTACACTCCAGCAATATTCTCCTGCAAGTGGTTGCGGATATCTGGGAACTTCTTTCCATTCGTACCAACCATGCCAAGGTGGTCGACCTAGCGAAAGGGCATTAGTCCTGTCACAAGGAGAACAGACCGAGCGAATTACCTTGCCCAATCTCCGGAGGTCGAACAAGGTCAAGGCAACGACCTGAACGTACAAATCAGTATGCTTCGCATAGTTTTGCATGTGAGTCTATCAACTTACACCGATCTGAAGTTATCCACGTTAGCAATGTAATCCAGCATTCACGAAAGCTTTGCTCACCTTCTTGTCGGACTTGGATGCACCGGATCCCGTCCATCCTGTGGTGTACTCGCCCTATTCAGGCAGATCATCGTCAGTCAGGCCACCGCCTTGATTCGGAGAAGATACATACGGTACCACCTGTATGTTTGCTCGTGTGTTAGATGCGGTATTCTCTGACGATTGAGGGACTCACACATGAGGACATTGAGCTTCTTTGCGTCGGTAGACATGTCGGGGTCGTCGGGGGTGGTGTGGGTGGCGATGGGGGTGGACAAGAGACCGGAGAAATGTGATCTACAACCTCGGTCTTGGGTATAAGTAGTCGCTGCTACGATTAGAATCTTCAATCAGGCCAGCGTCGACGGACCGGTGGGCGTGCGGGCCGAGAGGCACAACGGACCAGGGGACTCATGAGTTAAGCCAGTGTTTGGTGATCGAAAGAGTCGGAGAGGAAATACCCGCGCGGTGACATCACATGCCAACTTGAGTGAAGAGAGGACCGACGTGCATGCATGGCCCTGCCGCCGTCTCAGCCCGCACGACGAGGGCGACGACGAGGACGAGGGCGGGGGCGGGGACGGATGGGGTCGTACCTGGAGGCAGGCACTCGTGGCCACCATGACGCGCGGGGAGAGCAGCTCCAACGTGTTCACCACCTCTCTTTAATCCGTCGTCTCCGCCAATGCCTCTTCCCCGTCCATGGCTCCCCCGTCTCCCCCCAACCCTGCCCTAGCTGCAGCCCCCGACGCCCTCTTCACCCCCCGCAAAGAGTTCAAGCAGAACCAGCGCATCGCATCCGAGTTCTCCCTTCTCACCCTCTCCGGCCCCCACTTCGTCCGTCTCTACAACTTTCCCTCCACAGTCACCTCTGCCATCCGCCGCCTCTTCACCCAGCACAGTCTCATCACCACCTTCCGCGAGGATGCCCAGCAGCGCTTCTACGAGTTCACCCTCGAGGGAAAGCCGTGGGCGAACTCGAAGAGCATCAAGTCCGAAAAGCTCATCGTCGACATCTTCGCCACGGTCCTTCACTTTGGCTACGCATTCCTCTCGACGATAGATTATGGCCGGGAACAGGACGATCGCATCATCCTTGCGTTCTCCAAGCCCATGATCTACCCGGTATCTTCGATTGTGCCGCTCAATAATGCCTCAGCCGTGTCCCTTCAGCAGCCCATCCGCGCACCGTTCGCCATATCCTTCGCTTCCCAAACGGTCATGCGTGTCATTGGCCCCCCACTGCCCTCGACACCTGCTGTTCTGCAAGCCGTGCGCAGCTCTTGGCCGCGGGGTGTCCTGTCCGACAAGAAAGTGGGGGACGCGACCTACGAATTCAAGCTAAAGGGCTACAAATGTGCGTGTCTTCGTCGCTCCAACACTAGCTTGATTTATTCACGACCATTCCAGGGTTTCAGGAAGACACGTTTGCCACGGACTCGTTGCAGTACATCTTGGGTTTGCTCGAGGCCCTGGACCAACATGGTTTCACATTGCTCACCTCTTTGTCACTTGTGAATCGCTCACGAGTGAAGGACCTATGGGTGTTTACGGGACTAGCCGACGAAAACCAATCCGACTCTCCGTTGTCAACTCCTGACCGTTCAAGTCTCGAGCTGAGGAGGGAAAACTCTCCCCAATCGTACAATGCGAACAGGGCCTCTGGCAATTCCATAGTTCCCGGACATCCCCCCGGCAATCGCTCTTTACCATCTTCACCTTTGTCCACAGTCTCTCCAACAACTTTGTCGTCTTTGAAGTCGAAAACCCCAACACCGCCCCTAGCCAAGGTGAAAGCAACTACATCATTGCTTCGCAAACCTTCACCCAAGAAGTTAAGCCATGCTGCTTCGGCGTCGGAAGGGAGTGCTGTTCCTCCTGATCAGTCTCCGCGGATTCCTCCCAGTGTGATGGATATGACGGGGGTCGGTGCTTTCAAACGTATGTCAGCTGAAAACCAGCAGACACCCCCTGCCGTCATATACGCAACAAGCGGTCGTCAGAACGGCGACACTTCTTCCCCCGGATATCCGTTCCACACTATGCCTAAGCCAAGCCAGATGTATCCTACCCCGTCAATCTTGGGGACTCCCAACGGACGCGCTGCGCCAGGAAGTCGTCGAAGTTCTCTTCCTGTCACGCCGAGTTCCGAGAAACGAGGCCCCTTTACACCGATCCCCCCAGTTCAACTCACGCCTCAGTCTTCACGCCCTCGTCGATCCTCTACACCGTCGATTCTCACACAGCCAGCTCCACCCGGCATCAGCGTGTACGCCCCTTCCCCCATAAGCGCCACCTCGTCTTCACAGCAGAAGGCTTTGGGCAATGGGAATGCTTTGTATCACAATGACGGCGCAGATCGAGACCCTCCCGCTGCCGAAACACCTCGTACAGCCACTCCACACCTCCTTAATCCTGAGGTATTCCGCGACTCAGCATTCTCCTCGAGTACGACTGACAGACAGTCCTACGAGATTCCTATTGGGTGGGCTGGAAACCGCGACGACTCTCGTACGCCTCGCGACAGTGGAGAGCGTCAGGAACGGCAGCATAGTCTCCAGAAAGAGAAAGATCGCCCTGAGCTCGAACGGTTCTCCACAGGTCCTTTGCCGCCCGGGGCTTGGTCAAATACACCGACGGAGGAGCATGACGTCGTCAACCATAGCAACTCTTTCCCTCTTCCTCCCACTATCCAGGAACAACCAAGTCAAGAATCAGACGACGTCGACAGAGTCATGGCTGTGATGATGAACAACGGCGGTCAACCCACTCCGGATAAGACTGAAGGAATGGTACCGATGGGCTCCCCAGAGAGGATCTCGCCGCTGGGAGACATGCGGAAGAGCGAAGCGGCCGTCATGGGTGTAGTGCCCACTCCGATGTCCTCTAGCGTCGAGAAACCCGCGCGAGGTACGCCGGTATCGACACCAGGAGCACCGAAGGAGCGAACTACACCTTCCCGCAAAGAAACCTCAGGATGGGTGATGGTGAATATAGAGGGGAAGGGAGGAGCAACCGGTAATCGCGGGCATCAACAGACCCAGAGCGTTGCCACTCCTTCCTCTCCGCCCACGAGACCACCGCCTCACGGACGCAGCAGCTCGGATTCACGGATACCCAGCAGCAGGGGGACGTCAAGGTCCCCTCAGCCGTTTGACACCGCCGCAGCGCCATCTTCTATGTCGGCGGCAGCCAAGGCGATTGTGATCATAGACGCTGTGGACGCGAAGGAGCAGAAGGAGCAGTCTGGGACTGGATCAGCCTTCAAGCGATTCTGGGGTAAGGCGACGGGATCGCCGAATCCCAGTGCGAGCAACCTCAAGAATTCGAAAGGATCATCGATGTCGGTGGTGACGAGCACGAATGCGTCGAGAAAGAAGTTGGATTCTGAGCAGGTCCGTCAGAGTGTCACCAGGAATGGGGCACCGATTGTTGATCAGAGTAGGAAGCGAGGAGTTCCGATGGCCAAAGCGAGGAGATCGACAGACAAGAGATTCAGTAGTATTGACTAATGTTAACCAGAAAGGTATGTTTTCGTTTGCTTTGACCGTCTGCAATGATGCTGATCACCGTACAGGAATGCTTTATGCCACTCATTCTATTCATCTATGTATCCCTGATATACCTGATTCTGTGGATGGGAATGGACAATATCCCACAATGTAGATTCTAGCGTTGCTCCTTTGATACCTCACTACTACCCTACTCTGATTTGACGCGACTTTGTATAGTTTGCATGGACTGGAATGGAAATGGACATTGGAATCGGATGGTTGGGCTTTGGCGCGTCACGACGCGTTAAGGTCACGTGGAAGTATAATCATGGAGGACTCGACCTCGGAAACTGTGCGGCGCGCTGTGAAGTACAGTATGGGGTTGTGACATTGACAAGGTTGAGAGACTGTATGACTCTGACGGAGAGGACGTTACGAATGAGGGATTGTGTGCCAAGTGCGAGAACGAGAACCAGCAACCCTGCGAGCGGAGAACAAGCTCCTCGAGACTCGCGGTGTGAATCAGTGTGTTGGAACAACCAGGAATGAGAACATACTGTGTATGCGAAGCTGGTGTGGCTTCACAGCGAGAAAAACCCTCCGGGAGAGCATATTTTGTGGCAAACTCCGAGAGAGACGTGAGCCTGAGGGGAGACGCACCGGCACTGCTCACAAAAATGCACACCCGCTTCACCCCTCCCTCCCTCCCCATCACTCCCTCCTCCCGCCCACTCCCCGCCTCCCCGCCCGCTGCACACAATGCCCACATGCAGGCGCAAACGCGTCCTCCTCACTGAGCCATCCCAGGCACTCCTCGACACCCTCAAGTCCGACCAGCACAAGGAGGTCTACTACCTCGCTCAGACCGGCGAGATCTTTGACTCCTACGAGTGACTACCCCTCGCCTTCTCCTCGTCCAAGCTCACCCTCACTCACACCCTTTCTTCTGCACAGAGCCTACTCCGCCCGCATGTCCTTCTATAGAATGAAGCACTTCCAATGTGAGGTCACCGGGAAGAGTGGTTTGGATTACTTCCAGGCCATCGAGAGCGAGCAGCAAGAGGCACGCACCATGCACTCCAGATTCCCGGAACCACTCAAGGCTGCAGTCCTCAAGTCCGTTCAATGGCGTATGTTTACTTCCGCTTCCCGAACTTCACCACTATGTCATCCTGTATACTAACCACACAAACCTACAGAGGTCATGGGTCGGCTGGACCACCTGGTAGAGGCTGTCTTCGACCGGTTCAAGGACAGGTATTTCCCCGACGAGAGTGAGTTGCCATTAGCATCGTCGCGTGCCTGCCCGTTACTGAATGTGCCGCTCGCACCTTCATAGAGATCATCATAGATGTTCAAGGCGACAAGTCAGGCTACTACTCTCCTTCATCCATCTGAGTACATACACTAACATGTCACATCTCAAGGTACTTCGCTCGCGTTGTCCAGGTATTCCCTCCGAGACCGACAAACCCGCAACCAAGTCCCGAACCTGAGGCGTCCACTTCGGCGTCCCCGCTACCACCGGACGATGAACCCATTCACAAGATCGTTGAAGACCTCACCGTTCCTGTCAAGGATTCCGTCTCCAAAGATGATCCTAATAAATACTACTACAAGGTCCAGATCTTGGAGGAGGAGCGACAACCTGGTACGGGAAAGAGTGGTTCGAAGGCAGGGAAGCAGAACAAGTTCAGTGGGAGCTTGATGGATGTCCAGTGTCGGGATATGAGGTGTGCATTTTCTTCACTATTGTTGCTGCCCTTACTTATGAGGAGCTTTACAGTCGCGACCGCTTGGCCTTTTCCAAATCAATCCTGCGGCGATTCATACGTGACTGCGTTGACCGAGACCCTGCTGTCGCGTCCCCCTGGGTTGTCAAGCCTACGATTGCAGCTCGGTATGGTGTCAATTCCGTGATGCCGGAGGAAATTCGAAAGGGTGTGGAGACTCTCAAAAAGGGGGAGAGTGACAAGCGAAAGAAAGTTTGGGAGGACAGGGAGGGTCCCAGCAAGAGGCAAAAGAAGCTTCTGGCAGACGAGGAGAAAGGTGAGTCCTCCAGCAGCTATATGTTACTGGAGATTGTGTCGAGATTGAGAACATTAGTTAATGGATCGGGTCTCGTAGCCAAAGCCCTCGCAGAACGGCGAGAACGTGAAGCCAAAGAGAAGGAGGAGAAGGTGCAGAAGGTGAAGGAGGAGAGCGAACGACTTGCGAACGAGAAGAAAAAGAAGAAACCAGTCAGATACCCCACGGAAGACTTGGATATTACCATCGGAGACAAGGAGAAGAAGGCGGGTATGAAATTGAAGAAACCTGCTCCCAGCCGTTCTGCGATGCCCTTTGGCCACGATAAAGATACGAATGAGATGTTCCTTATGTCGTGGAATTTCTTGGTTGTGTATGGGTGAGTGCTCAGCTTCCTTATTCTCGTGACCACGGCACTCACAAAATGGTCAGCCAACCATTGCATATATCCACATTCACTATGGACGATTATGAGGCTGCGCTTCGTCATTCCGTCATAGATCCCCCTTGTCCGTTGCTGGCCGAAATCCACTCCACCCTCATCTATAATCTGCGAACTGTACCGTCCAGCCGACATTCTGCTGTTATCTCGCTTACGGAGGCCGAAAATGACAGGGTTGTCCTTGGTGTCTCAACCGAAGAGCTGGTTTCTGTCTTGGCCGACATAGGGAATAACTGGGAACGTGCTCCCTTGCGACATCCTGATGGCCGATATGGTTGGGAGGAATCGTTGATAGGATGTTTAAAGGATGTAAGTAGCACAACACTCTTGCTCGGTGGAATTTATGTTGACCTGGCATTTCAATAGCATGCAACACTGGAGAACTTCCCTCGTCTTCAAGAGATACTCACTCGTCTCCTGTTTGCTCCGGAATCTGAGCCTCAGGCCGCCTCGTCTTCCTCAAATGCTACCCCCGCTGCCAGTCCGGTTCTCGATATCCACGATATTCTGAAAGTTCCTTCCTCGCCTCGTGACCGGTATCATACACTGTCACCTGTCGACAAGCTCACGATACTGTCTTTCATGTGCAATATGGCAGTATCCAGCAAAGCCATCCACATCCACATGGAAGCATGTGAGGAGCAGTTGACGGCGTTGAGGAAGGAAAAAATTGAGGTGAATCGGAGTAAGAAGGCATTGTAAGTAAACCTTTTGTTGTTCGGCCGGTTCTTATGCTGAACTGTTCGGCTTAGCGTGGAAGAGATGGCAATTTTGAGCGGGGAGAGCAATGGAACTCCAAAACCAAACGGTGCAGAGGAAGATGGTGTAGCCCCGAGTGAACTCTCCGATGCGCCAGGATCAGATGTCGATATGGACACCCCTGGCGGTACTCCTACTCGAAAACCAAAAGAAAATCGACGCAAGACAGCCAAAGAACGCGAAATTGCAAGAGCGAAGCAGGCATCTGCCAAACAGGCTATGGCAGAACACCGTCGTCTGAACGAAGAGGTGAACAAGCTTGAACGACGGCTGGAAGGTATCGAGCGAGAGTTCAGGAAGCTTCTGGGTGCAGTACGCGTCAAGCCTCTGGGACGGGACCGATTCTACAACAGGATTTGGTGGTTTGATGGTATGGGTGCTGCGTCGCTCATTGGGAGTGGCGGAGCGGTTCAGTATGGAAGTGGGAGGATATTCATTCAGGGACCGAGTGAGCATGATGTGGAGTTGTTGACGAGGAGGGAAGAGGACATCCAGGCAAGAAGGTTGGAGGAGGAAGGTGTGGAGGGCATGCTGGGTGTTGGAGAGTGGGCCGTGTACGACGACATCGAAGTGGTGGGTGGCTTCGCTCTCGCTGTAGTCTTCGTTCTTGCTCACGCTAACACTATCGATATGTCCAGGCCGACGAGTTTGTTGCTTGGTTAAATCCTAAGGGTGTCCGGGAGTTGGCGTTGAAGAACACATTGGCAAAGTGGTGGCCACATATCGGACCGGGGATGCGACGTCGGGCAGCTGTAAGTTCCTCTCGCCGCACGCTACTGCATGCTCGCCACGACGCTAATATCTCACTTCAGGACCTGACTGCTACGGCAAAGGTACCAGAGGCTCGGCGAAGTGCTCGTATGAAGCATCCTGGATCTGATTTGTCCCGGGAGTCTTATATGTTGTGGACCAACCGGCGAGCAGTCAACTCATCATAAAGTCCCCTCTTGGTTGCCCGCCTTTCCCTGCACCGCCATCATATGAGACGAGGAACCTGTTGTTGTTTCTCCCTCCTTCCAATTTTTATGAATCTCGTTCGTCAAACCTTTTCAATCTCATCTTCGGGACTTCCTCGTACGCATTTTTGTTTGTCTGTTCAGGTTCTTGGTATTATACGCACATCTTAGACCCCTCGTCGCCCACAGTAATACAGCACATTCCTCATCTTTTTCACATGTTTGTTTGAATCTTTGCTAGATCAACGATTGAGGATCGCGGGGGGATAAACAAACACCCATTCCCCTTGTGGATTCACCCGCGGCCAACCCAAGGTTTTCCTCTCCCAGCAGCTTCGTGGTGAGAACTTCTACACCCAATAATGAAGGTGGTCATGATTGTTATGGTGCTTAGCGACACCAGCCAATGTCGTTTCCCGGATCTTCTAAAAATTTCGAGTAGCTCTGTGAGGTCATCGCTCAAATTTCAGCCATAAGACCTTATCTCTGACTGCACCTCTTCCTCCCGCCCCCCTCCTTCCCGGCCATCATCGTCGTCGCCATTCATGATAACGAACTCTTCACGACATCAAGTATAAGACCAAGGCCATCTTTGGCTATCTTCACCCCCCCTTGCTCACACCCTCACACTGCTTACGACTGCGACGTTCAGACTGACGAAAGGATAGGATTTGCCAACTGTTATTATGACTTCGCCACCCATTTCGATATCGTACACCTCCCAACCAAGCTCTAGTTTCGTAGAGTCATGTACGTTCAGCCCTTGAACACCATAAGTCTATTCTTGTTCACTTTGCTCTTCAACAGACAGACGGTCACAATACTATCTCTCGGATAGCATCTCTGCTTCAGCTTCGGGCGAAGAGGACTTCGACCACGACGAGGCTTTCTACGATGAAGAGAATGAGATTGACGGACCAGGGCCCGGTAGCCCGCCGATAATCAGAGAGGAGAGTGGGGAGTACGCCCATGAAGGAGGGGAACTTATGGGTCAATGGGAGGACGATGATAACGACTTGACCCCTGGTCCGTCCACCATCGGCGCAGGATTCCACTTGCCCATCCCGGAGCGACCAACTGTCGTCCCCTCTTCCAGTGTGCGTGAAGCTGAATTGCAAACACCCACTCCGCGGGCCGAGGCACGAGAGCAGACACCGCTGCTGAGGAAGACGACGTCGTTGTCGTTTTTGGAACGAACGGCGCCAGCAAGGAAGAAGGCTGCGGTGAAGGTGAAGAAGATTGTGCACACACCTTTGGTGAGGCGGTCGTCGGAGTTGAGTACGCGGAGCAAGGTGTCGTTGAGACGTCCGAGCACGGCGAAGGCGAGCAAGTTTGGACCGACTGGACAGAGCACGTTCGGGCAGACAGTGAGTAGGTTTCCTGTGCTGAACAGACCCTCGTACTGACAGGAGTTGTTCAGTTGTTCAATGCTATCGCCATCCTGTTAGGCATTGGGATGTTGTCAGAGCCTCTTGCATTCTCCTACGCTGGTTGGATAGGCGGAAGCTTCCTCATCATCTTCTACGGCTTTATTACTTGTTACACGTGAGTTCCCCCTTCACCATATTTCATCCCTTTACTGACTATCCTGCTAAGGGCCAAAATTCTTGCACATATCATTCTAGCAGATCCACGACTTAGATCCTATTCAGACATCGGCCGCAAAGCCTTTGGCCGGGGTTGCGTCCCATGGATAAATGCCCTCTTCTGTTTGGAGCTGTTCACTGTTGGGTGAGCGACATCTACACATTTAAAATAAATGTGTGCTAACAGGTTATTCAGTGTCGCCCTAGTCACTTTATATGCCGATTCTTTACACTCAGTCGAACCTTCCTATTCAACGACGTTTTACAAATGTATCGGTATTACAATGTGAGTATATGCGCCTAATCGATACAATGCAGACTCGTATACTGACCGCTTGCACTCGCAGCCTTGTTCCTACAATGTTGATGCCACTATCTGTACTCTCTTACGCTTCTATCGTCGGCATATTATCCACACTTCTCATCGTTGCGGTCATTTTTATCGATGGCTTCTCCAAACCAGACTACCCCGGAAGTCTTTGGAGTCCGGCTCCTACGAGCTGGGGAATAGCTAGTCTCGCTGAATTAGGTGTTTCTTTTGGGCTTTTTATGGCTGGCGTGAGTCTTAATGGTGTTGAGTTACGGGTCAAAACTTGTAGCTGACCAATTCTTCATTCACAGTTTTCAGGGCACGCTGTGATCCCCTCACTCGCAAGGGACATGGTCGATCCGTCTCAATTCGACAAAATGATTGACTACGCGTTTTGTATCGCCACTGCGGTGTACGCTACTATCGGCGTTGCCGGATACTTAATGTTTGGTAACAGCGTGAGCGACGAGGTCTGTAATCCCTCACTCCCTCCTACGCCTCATACTTACGATTGCCACAGTTCAGTCAAGATCTCATGAAAGTCGTGGGGTACAACCCTGCCTTGAACAAAATTGCTTTGTGGGGTCTTGTGCTCAGCCCTCTGTACGTGATAGCCGTTCAATGCTCGTACGACTGAACTCTGACTTTGCCTTATACAGGTCGAAGTATGCGCTCGCTACGAGGCCTCTTGCGATCACTATCGAAATGCTCCTTGGAATAGACCCCGGAATGCAGATCGATGACCACGGTGTGACTGTAAAGCCAACAACGGACAATCAGGAGCCTTCTTTCCTGGAGCGCCATCATGCCCTGAAGAATACGTTCGTGACGATTGAACGCACATTATTCGTCATTCTTTCCGTTGCTGCATCCATCCTCGTGCCAGAATTCAGCTCGATGATGGCCTTTCTTGGTGCGTTTTCCGCGTTCTTGCTCTGTGTCATTGGGCCAGTCATGGCGAAGATAGCCATGACCGGAAAGGTCATTCCTTGGGACGCCTTTCTGTTGGTCACTGCAGTAGTGATGGCTGGTTGGGGTACAGGCGCTGCGTTCTGGTCTACCACTTGATTCATTATTCTACCCTTTCTCCCCTGCAAACAAAAGGAACTCGGACGGACGTTGGAATCTTCTTCACCATCTCCATAGAATAGCTTTGTATACCCTGTCTTTGCCATGTTCTATTTATTTAGTTATTACCTGTACGTATCACTTGAAGTTGTTTGTTTCATCATTCTCCATTCGATATTGTGAAGTTTGCATCGCTATCGCAGATGAAAAATGTGTATGTGATACAGGTCTAGATACATTCAGGCTCATGCAACCTGGGCATGAGTGATGATTTTTGTCAACTCTAACAAAAGTGCAGTCATCAGCCCCAAGTCACATAGACTATGATAGAGATGTAAACGACTCACGGTGAAGTTGAATGTTTTCTTGAACGACCGTCGAGACCGGCTGATTGTCCGGGTTGGAGGGAAGTGAGATGACCCCAGCATCACCCACTGTCCATCCCAGCTTTTGGACATACTCTCCGAGATCTTCCACTAATCACACCGTCATAAGTTCCAGAATCGCGGTGAAAACGAACAGGACGAGACCTACCATCCAAGTTCAGGTATGTAGACAGTCTCTCGCTGCCTATGCGCTTGAATGCACCCGTAACGGCACGCACGACCACTCTCCTCACTGCATCCTCGAACCCGACACACTCCACGGTGTAGTTATCCCTCAACGATTCAGACTTATCCGAGCGGTAGAGTTGCCAAAAAGCGGGGAACCGGCATTGCTGAAGGAGGTTGTGAAGAGTCGTGAGAAGAGGGAGGAGTGCAGGGAGGGGATCAGGTTCGTCTGGGTTCACGTTGGCGGCGCGTTCGTCCAAAAGGGAGATGCAAAGGTTGAAGTCGGGGAACGGGGAAGTAAGGGCTTTGATGAGGATGTTGATTACGACATCTGGGTTATACAGGTCTGGGTTGAATTGATACCTAGTGATTAGGACAGAGATCAGAGTGTCGTTCTGAGGGGAAAGATGCGGACGCGTACAGTTTGAGGATGGCAAGATTGGCAAGACAATCGTACTCCTCAGTGCGGATCTGGTGGTACAAGTAATCCTCCAAAATTCCCACATTGTTTGGATTGTAGCGATCTTCAGTTACAACGGTGACTTGAGTAAAGGTTCGGGAAAGCTTGAGTGGGGACACATACCTACACCAGAGACCAAGTTTTCAATGAGGTCTGTTCGGGTCGATGGCTGAACCCATTCTGAAGCTGAGACCATTATAAGATGAGCTGCGCGTAGTGTATGCTCTTTTCGTTATCAGTATAGAGCTCTTGGGAGAGACTCGCAGCGGTAATGGATGCGATGAAGGCAAGTGAAGGTGAAGGCAAGATGAGGGCTTCGGGTGGCCCGAAATTTCTGATTAGCTTGACGCTCGTCTGGTCTCTTCATCTCTTCCTTCCTCCAAGCAGAAAACCAATCTTCAGTGCACGATGAACGGAGACATGACCCCAGAATTGAATGGGAAATTTAGCCCTACTGAATACCATCAAGACTTTGAAGACACCGCAGATGGGGAGGTTGCTGAGTCTTCAGCACCACCCAATGCGATGGCTGTCTCACCTGAGCCAGAACCAAAACCTTCCGCCTATGCGAATACAACACCGAATGCGCACTCCCCGGAACCAGGACCATCTGTCCCACGACCTGATGGAAAATACAGGACGAAGTACATCATGAGTGGGCACAAGAGGTCAATATCCTCCGTCAAATTTAGCCCAGACGGCTACATGCTTGCGTCGTGTTGTGAGTTTCTTTCACCCATCTGTACTAAAGGTCTTGACTGAATAAACGTTGGAAGAAAGCTGCTGATAAGTTGGTCAAGTTGTGGGATCTAAAGAATGGAGAGCTGGTCGCAACTTTGGAGGGTCACTCGGAAGGTATCTCGGATATTGCGTGGTCAAACGACAGCGAGTATCTTGCATCGGCCTCGGATGACAAGACTATTTGTATATGGAATGTTGAGTCTGTAAGTTATGTTTTACATGATCTGTGGGAGTGTGCTTAGTTGGGCCATTCATAGCGAGATATTGCTAAAGTGCTGCGCGGGCATACCAACTTCGTATTTTGCGTAAATTTCAATCCCCAGGGAAATTTACTGGTATCTGGTGGGTATGACGAGACAGTACGAGTGTGGGATGTAGCGAGAGGTAAATCTAAGACAGCCTATAACTTCTGCTTCTGCTGATTACCCATCCGCACCACCTACTGTTACTTCAGGTAAACCACTTAGGACACTACCAGCCCATTCGGACCCCGTCACTGCAGTGTTATTCAACAATGACGGTACACTGATAGCGTCATGTGCTATGGACGGTCTCATGTACGTGCCTTCTATTCGTGCTCCATGGGTTCTCGCTTATCATTCTTAGTCGAATTTGGGACTCAGAGTCTGGGCAGTGTCTCAAAACCCTTGCAGACGATGACAATCCCATCTGGTATGTTGAAGACACAATGATTTTGAGGGACAGGCTTACGCTCTGTATTCGCAGCTCACACATCAAGTTCTCGCCTAATTCCAGATTCATCCTCGCGTCGACTCAAGACTCGACTATTAGGTTATGGAATGCCCAAACATCACGATGTGTGAAAACATATACGGGCCATACAAACCGGACATACTCCTTGTTCTGTGATTTCTCGCCTGGTGGTTCGAGCATTGTCAGTGGCAGTGAGGATGGGAAGATATATTTATGGGACTTGCAGAACAGACAGATTGTACAAGCACTTGAAGGGCATCGAGGTAAATAGCATCTCCTCGACTCTTGGAGCGGTAACTGACTGACTGCCCTCGTCAGATGTTGTAATTGCTCTTGCAGTATGTTTTCTCTCTTCGTTTCGTTTGTCTCTCGCCATACTGATCTTGAACAGTGCCACCCGACCCGACACCTCATCGCTTCGGCCGCAATGGAAAAAGATCTTACAATTCGTATTTGGACAGACGAAATGTAACAGTAGTGTAGTCTGTGGTACTATCAGTTTAGTTGTATCAATTTCCGTTGGCTGCCTTTTGCCAAGTGGAAGACGGTCAACTAAGCGCGCATTGACCTCTCATCCCTGCAAACAATCACTCTCACACTGCCCGCTCTCTGCGAACACTCATATCAACATCAGGCCGCTTTCCTGAAGGAGGGCCTTGTCGCCGCGTTCCATCAAGATGAATGGTGATATGGAAGACTCTACTGATCTGAATCAAAACCTCTTCAAACAGGAGAACGGACGCTCGCTGCGAATATATGTCGAGCCACTGAATACGCATCACCGACCGCGATTAGTTCGCTCACTAAAGGTACATTTCTCATCGTATATGCGCGCCGCTTGCGTTCACGACACCGCTACAGAGAGCAGGGGCCTTCGTGTCTCATACCCCGGACGAGGCTCAAATAATATTGATCAACCCAGACGATGACGGCGACGACAACGACGGTAGTCGCCTGCCTATCCGAGGCCTCATTGATCACAAAGACAATCCTCCTGAAAGTATTGTTTTGAACGTGAGCTGGGCACACGATGCTCTAAAGGCAAACAAGCTCCTGGGCTTCCGGAACTATTACCTGGGCTCACACCCATCTGCTGTAGATGGTATTCTGCCAAAGTCAGCTTTTCCTTGCGGTTACTGCCAGCACATATTTGCTGATACTCCTCCGAGTCCATACAGCCCTCTTCCAACACCTCGTCATACTCCAGCTGAATCTGCAGTCGGCAGAGGGTTTCCTTATAATGTACCTGAAACACCGCTATCTGGCCCGTCTTCTGCCCCAAATCACGCCCCACAGTTATCAGTTCATTCGAGCCCGGCCATGATTCAGCAATTTGTGAATGACTTCATGTCGGCGCCAGGAATGCGGCAAGCCATTGAGCAGTTCTCGCCCCAAGCTTTCATGGACGCATGCGTGGATGTTCTCAAGAGCCGTAAGTTCTCAAAAATGATACATTTTACCCGCCAACTTATGATCATAATTTATTTCAAGATCTCCCTGTCCCCCAATTTCCTAATGGTAACGCGCAATTCATGCAGCACAATCAGTATCAGCAGCCCCCTTTCCCACTTGGACACACTCAGGCATCACCGGAAGAAGTCGGAATCCCCCCCTCATTGAAGCGTCATTCGCGCGAGGAGGTTGGGAAGGGAAGGAAGAAAGTCCAACCAAGCCATCCGAAGAAACGTCAGCGATTCGAAGATGAGGATGAGGAGTATAGTAGTGAAAGTAGCTCTTCCTCAGGCGGCGGCAGACGCGCTCAATCATCTCGTCACCTCAAAGGACAAGCCAGGCGTCCAGGGTCGATCTTCGTTGACGACAATGGAAGGAAGCTCAACGTATTTGTGCAGCTCAATTTTCATAGCAGACAAAGTATCGTTGACAAGATCAAGGTGGGAATGAAGTCAAATCTAATAGTATGCTGAGGTCTCATATTGTTTCATTCCCAGGAGCATGGTGGGAGCATGGTCATCAATATTGCCGACGCCGCATATGCTGTGCTGTACCGATACGACAAAGCCAACATTCCCGGATATCTTGCGCGGTGCGAACAGTATGACATCCCTGCTGTGGTCCCGGCGTACATCGATTGTTGCGTTGAGGCGTCGATGCTGTTGGATGTTCAAGGTTTTTTGGTTAAGGACACTCTCGTTGTCGAGAAAGCTCGGGGTAGAAAGCCGAAGATCTTTCTTGTGCAGGAGGACAGGGATTCCGCTGCGAATCAGGAGAAGATATCGACAACGAAGACGAAGCCTGTCAAGAGTCAAGCACTTGCGGCCTCCACTCCAGTAAAGAAGCCCTCATACGCACCCGCCAAAGCCAAAAAGTCAACACCTGCGAGGCCTGATCCTGACGAATCTGACGCATCCCCTGCCCCATCCAGTAAACTGAACGCAAGGACCGTTGTCTCGCTTTCCAAGCTTGACCGACGTCCAACATCTCGGTCACCTTCCCCCGAACCTCCTCTTGAGCCGGTCAGATTTGCAGAGGGAAGGAACAGATTTGTGGAGGAAGAGCGTGTTTATATGTTAAAATATCTGGGCAAGCTATTCAAGAGGGACCCGGAAGCTTCTCTCACCATAATATCCAAGAAAATGCATGAAAAAGTGAGCCTACAGCTTACAGTAGCAAACACTGGCACTAACACCCCTGTAGATGCCTCAACATACTGAAAAGTCTTGGCTTGCGGAGATGTACAAGCACTCTGCAGATATTGACAGTATCAGAAGGAAGGCTGCGATCCAGCATCGCAAAACCGAGTCTGCATTTGAAGATATAGTTACATGGTTTGTAGATGGGCACGCAGATAATCTGGCAGATGAAGCAGTATGGCCTGCATTGGCGTCTGAGGTGGGTCGCTCATCCTGCACTGTATGACTGGGATTGATGATTATTGATTTTAGTATCCATACATGAGCATGACTGAGTGGCAAGACTATTACTTGCAACATGGTGTCTCCGTGAATAAGGAGGTGGAGGCGCGACGAGAGGACGACTCTTAACACATACATACCCATCGCTGTGGTGTTTGGTCCTGTTGCATTGTCCTTAACGCAGACGATACAAACTTTGGAAGATGGGACTGCATCAACCAGGACACAACCAGCAGTGATAGAGAACCAACAAAAAGTATATTAAGAGCAGGTATTGTCCTATTCTGAGGCTTCTGGTGGTGATGACTGGAACGGCGACGTCTGAGGATGTTTGAAAAAACGCCGCCGTTTCTCCTCTAATGTTTCCGGCGTCCTCGCGCCAGCAATATGCTTTCCTCCATAATCGAATGCGCCTACGGCAGCTCCAAGTACTGCGCATGAGGCGACTGCCATTGGTAGAGATCGGGCTGCGAAAATGAAAGCATCATTGGTTGGTTGAACACCCCACGAGATAAGTACGAACGCACCTCGGATTCCCGCCAAGAAGCCTGCAGCGCAACCTCCCGCGACTCCGTTCAAAGCATCGTCCTTCTCGCGGGTGTTGGCGACGACAGAGTCTGTTAATGCGAAAGCCGCACCCATTGCACCTGCAAAAGCCATCCGTTGGATTGCCAGTGAGTAACGCGTGCGAACGAGAATTTGGGGACAGGGTGTCCATGAAGAAAAGGCGCACCGAAGAAACCAATGGTACCACCTGTTCTAGTAAAGAATCCCGCAGCACCGCGGGAGTGAGACCCGAGGGCGTTTTGGAGGGCACTGACGAAAGCACCAACACCAGCAGCCTGGAGACCGACGATGGAGGCATAACGAAGGGAAGGTCGGGGTTCGTATACTGGTGACGATTTGTCGGAGGAAGAGCTCGACTGACCCACACTGTGCTCGTCCATTGTGTGCCTCGACGAGGAGAAGAAGAGAGGACGGAGAAACGAGGAGTTCGGAGCGTAGTTTGTGGTTGAGAGCGAAGGTGGCAGCAGTGATTTACACTTGTAAGCGCCCATTTCAAGACGCCCGTGCAATCATCCTCATACCATTGGCCATATCGTGGTTCATAGCTAGTCATATGCAATATTCGTCTGCTATGGATCGTCGTGGACAGAGGCCAATGCCATGGTATAGGACGCCTCCAGATCGTGAACATGAGCCGTTTGTGCTGTCCAAGTTCTTCTCTGTCAGTTTTCAATCTCACAATTTCTGTCCTTCCTCCGACTCTGACCAATGTCAGTGCTAACAGGCTTCCTCCAGTCCTGCCGCACCACCATTTCATGGGACCTCCGTGTTTCCTTGGGATTTTGGCTCCCTCACTTCTTTATGGGATGGCGACCAGGCCAATAACCCTGACCTTCTGCCAAAATGGAAGAGCACAGTCGATCAGTGGCAAGGCGCGATATGTGCAGGGAGCACAGGGTACCTGACGGTATTCCCGCATTGCGCATCAGGAAAGGCGAAGCCGTTTGAGATAAAACTCAGCAAGGAGCCTGGCGTATGTTTCCCTGCCTGCGTTAGATTTGATTCTTCGTCCGCGTCTGAAGAATCTTCAGATTGGTGAACTAGTGGATCACAGCAAGTACCCTGTGAGGTGTATCGCTTGGGCTCTCAGTTTGAAAAACCCGACGGAACCCTTGATTGTCTTCGCTGCACATAGTCTCGTTTTCATCATCGACGCTGGGAGGAGGAAACTCGTTGGCCGACTTCGTGGACACGGCGGAGTGAGTCCCATTTTTCGGTCCATACAACGAACTAACCAATCTCAATTGCAGGAAATCACCTCGATAGCTGTACATCCAAAACACCCCTATATTTTTTGCACGACATCCAAAGATAATAGTACACGCTTGTACGACCTAACTTCCACGGCTCGCCAGCAGCCAAATAACCCATGTTGGCCACCAAGCACGCTACCAAGCTATGCTGGTCCAGCTTTCGGTTTGATGGCATCTGAATCTGAGGGCGACGGAATTGGGAGGTGCCTTGCTGTGTTTGTAGGTGGTCGGTCGGGCGGACACCAAGCAGCTGTATTGGGCGCGGTGGGTCACTTTTCCAGAACGATAAATGTCATGATCTACTTATCCATCATTCAGGCCTTTCATCCCACCGCTTCGTTACTAGCTACATGTGGTGTAGGGTGGTTCTTATTATTTACAACTATATGAAGCTGACGAAACCGACAGACCGACCGTTGCGTCAAGATATGGCGCATTCCGCCCATGTCTGAAGAGACATTGAGTCGTGAAGACAAGCCGTTCTTTAGCAGTGACCTGGTGCACAAAGCCCGTGTTCTCTCTATTTCTTGGTGGGCGGAATTTCTCATGTTTCCTTAGCATCTCTGATCTACTGCTCGTCGGTTCATCCAGGCTTAACCAAGATACGTTGATCTCGCATAGTGCGCCGGCTGTTATGCGCCAGTTCGGGACGATCGACTCTTTCTACGAGGAGCCTGGCAGTGGTAAGCATTCTATGCTGCTCATCAACAGGTGACTTATTGTATCCTTTCAGTCGTCATCTGGAGATGGCTAGGGTTTGATCGTTTCTTTCCTCCGGGAAAGCCTAGGCAAGTCGTTACAAGGAGCTGCGCGAGCGTACGTCTCTAAGTTACTCTCGTCTGCCTGATATGCTTTCGGTCTGACAGCGGTCAATCTTGTACAGGATTACAGAGGGAGTCGTAAGTGAACATGCCAATCGTGACGAGGGAATAGGATGACATTCGTTCACAGAGAGTTTGAAAATCATCGCAAGTTATTCTCTTCCCGCACACAACCCACAAGTTTGCATTCACTACGACCCTGTGAATCACGATCCAATTCTCCTCGTACCAGACGGACAATCAGTCCATATCGTGAACATGGCCCAATTCAAACCCCGCGAACCACCTGTACATCCACTCGACAACACCTCGGAAATGGAGATCCCTGATCTCACGAGGATGATGGGAGAGACACAGGTCGGGCATGGGAAGTACGACCAGGATGAACAAGAGGACCAAGAGCAGCAACGCGAACAGGAGCAGATATTTCCGCCACCGCCGAATAGCTGGCCACAACTGCCGGTTCCTTTACCGTTGCTAGACAGTGTGCCATGTTGGCGCATTACAGTGGAGAAAGCGGTACAAGTCACAAAGGGGAACATGCCAGATGTCGAAGCTTGCGAAGTCGCCGGCGGAGGCACGATCATTTTAGGGGTAGGCAGGAAGAACACGATGTACATATGGACGTTGCGGCACAGTTCGTTGCTATGACGCCTGAAGCCATGTTATTATAGTAGTATCAGCCTTATGTCACGCCCTGTTCACACCCGTTGATTTCCCAAACTCGAACCAGTGTATTGTGTGTTTGCGCAGCAACGAATGACAGGACTCTAATGCTACTAGAGCACAGAGCAATCAAGAGCGGAGTGAATGAAGGTGGAAAAAGTCGGGCACCCGGCACCTCCTACGATATCCAGTGCAACTGGAAAGGACGGGGAAAGTGTCTCTGGTGGAAATCTCGGAGCCTCCCCGCTAGTCATGGTCGTTGCTCGCTATGAAATAACAATGTCAAGAGAAGAAGCCAGACGATCAACGAAATAACATACCACAACAACCGAGGGAACTCAGTACAACTCGACTTCGCCGTTCAAGGACCTGGTGGGGATCTCTGAAGGGATGATGCCGTCGCGCTTATAATCGACGATGACACCGTTAGGAGCCTTAGTAGCACGTTCCGCAGGAACTTTGTTGGTATCCTTGCCCGCGTCAGAGGCCTGACGCTTGTAGTTGACGATAACACCATCAGGTGCTTTGGTTGCACGCTCAGCAGGGACCTTGTTCGTGTCCTTGCCTGCGTCTGGGACCTGCCGCTTGTAGTCAACAATGACGCCGTTGGGAGCCTTGGTAGCACGCTCAGCAGGGACCTTGTTCGTGTCCTTGCCTGCGTCGGAGGTCTGTCGCTTGTAATCAACGATGACACCATTGGGGGCCTTGGTCGCGCGTTCGGCAGGAACCTTGTTGGTATCCTTGCCTGCATCGGAAGTCTGCCGCTTGTAGTCTACAATGACGCCGTTGGGAGCCTTGGTAGCACGCTCAGCAGGGACCTTGTTCGTGTCCTTGCCTGCGTCGGAGGTCTGTCGCTTATAATCAACGATGACACCGTTGGGGGCCTTGGTAGCACGTTCAGCTGGAACTTTGTTGGTGTCTTGTCGAGCATAGATGGCGATGGTGTCAAGAGGCGCAGACTCGCGACGTTGAATCTCCCGCTGAACAATCATATCACACGTCAGGACTCAGGTGTCATAATGTTTGATTGACACTGGATTGAACTCACCCTGAGCGGCATGGGCATCGGTGCAGCAAGAGCATGCCCGAAGAATACAACGGTGAGGGCGGTGAGGAGGAAGGTGCGAGATACAAACATGATCGGCAGGGGTGGGGAGAGAGATTTGAGAGCACTTTGTGGATGAGTAGGAGAGACGGTTCAACCGAAAGAAAGGACGCGCTGCGACCTGGCACAAATAACGAATCTGAAGACAGATAAATGAGTACGGAACGGCGACGACGGCGAGCGAACTTACACGAAGGGAACGAGAAGGGAGGGATGAGGGGAAAGGAAAGAAAGGAGGTCTATATATAAGAGAGAGACCATGTCTCCAGGGCCGACAGCAGTTCCCACGATACATTTAGCACACACCAGCGTCTCTTCCTTGTCTAAATTTCTCCTCACCGTCCCCATGTCTGATCCACGCTTTGCTCGTCTCAAGTCAGACCCTCGTTTCCGTTCAATCCGAAAGCAGAACGCGAAGGTTGTCGTCGACGACCGCTTCAAGAGCGTTTTCTCAGATTCAAAAAAGAAGAAAAAGCAGCATCACTCCAAAGGTATTGTTACCATCCATCCGTCCAGGTGTCACCCATCAATATGATAGTTAGGCCGTGTCGACAAATACGGCAGGCCCCTCGCCGATACGCACGAGGAGGATAATCTCCGAAGGTTCTATCGCCTCGAAAATGAAGAGGAGGATGAGCCCGCCGCCAAAGGTCCGGACTATGCTCGCGGAGAAGTTCTGTTAGAGTCCTCAGACGAAGAGGATGCTGACGACAAGAAGGACGACAGCGATGACGACGGTGTCGTTGTCCTCGGGCGCGACATTTCACAACCTATCCCCATCACGGCAGACGAGACCGAGATTGATTTGGACGAAACTCAGTTCGCAGAGCTTGATGCCCAGGCCGAGGCTTATGCAAGACGACAGGCTGAAGAAGACCAGGATACCGGTTCATCTACAGAACCAACTCGGAGAATTGCTGTCGTCAATCTTGACTGGGATCATGTCCGCGCTGTCCACCTGTTCAAAGTATTCTCCTCTTTGGTGTCTCCGACCGCCCCTCCACTGGCCTCTTCATCCCGGTCTGCCTCAAAGAATCCCAAAGATGCCAAGTCAACCATTGTTCGCGGTAGAATCCTGAGTGTTCGTATCTACCCTAGTCAATTTGGAAAAGAACGGATGGCGAGGGAAGAAGTGGAGGGGCCCCCGGCGGAGATTTTTAAGATGGGTAGTGGTATCGAACAAGAGGACGACGTCAACGAGATCACCGTATATGAAACCGGAGATGGGCAGGACTACAATGAGGACGCTCTGAGGAAGTACCAATTGGAACGTCTTCGGTTAGTCAGGTTCGCCTTACACGATATTTTTGTCTTAATTTCGTCATGTACAGGTACTACTATGCCATCGTAGAATGTGATACCGTTGAAGCCGCCTCACATGTTTACACCGAGTTAGACGGTACCGAGTTGGAACGATCAGCGAATGTCTTCGACTTGAGTTTCGTACCGGACGATATGTCATTTGACGATGAGCCTCGGTACGTACCGTCTGTCACTAAAATAACAACACACTTACTTCTTCATATTGAGAGATGACGCTACCAACGATCTGGATGCACCTTACAAAGGGCTCGAGTTTGTCACAGACGTACGTTCCTCCATTGCAGCTCCCGAGTTTGCGGACCTAGACTCATCACTGCTTATTAGGCCCTTCGCCATTCTAAGGTCAAATTAACTTGGGATGACGACGATCCGGAGAGAAACCAGGTCACTCGTCGCACGCTCACAAAGAAGGAGATTGAAGAAAACGATTTCAGGGCCTACATCGCGTCTTCAGAGTCAGAGTCGGAAGACGACGGAGCCAAGAAGGGAGCGTCCCGTGACAAACTTCGCGCACTTCTACTTGGGGGTGGCGACGACACGCTACCGGAAGGCTGGGGCAAGGATTCCGGCGACGAAGGCGATGCGGATATGGAGATAACGTTTACACCTGGGTTGAGCGAGACGAAGAATACGGAGGAGACGACGTTGGAGACGTATAAGAGGAAGATGAAGGAGAAGAAGAAGAGGCGTAAGGAGGAAAAGGAGAAGGCAGTAGTGAAGAAGGACGATGATGCGTTGGCGGGGGACGATTTCTTCGCTCCTGGAAGTGGGGATGAAGACAGCGGGGGAAGTGACGGAGAGACAAGGCGGTCAAAGGGCAAGAAAAAGGATAAGAACACACATGGTGACATGTCTCTGGAGGCTACTTCACTACGACGACCCTCCACTGCTGAAGAGCTGGCTCTCATCGCGGCATCGGAGAATCCCGACAAGGACACGAAGCATTTCGATATGAAGGCTATCATCAAGGCGGAGAAGACAAAGAAGATGAAGCGGAAACCGAAGAAGGGCAAGGCAGCGGAGCAGGCAGAGAACGAGACCCAGGATGACTTCCAGATCAATGTGGAGGACGACCGATTCAAGGGCATGCATGAGGACCACGCTTTCGCCATCGACCCTAGCAATCCTCAGTAAGCTTCGTTCTCGTTCGAATCTCTGCATATCAGACTGATCATTCCTCGCAGTTTCAAGAAGACCAAGAGTATGACTGCGCTTCTGGCGGAGCGTTCCAAGAGGCTGCACAACAAAGCCCCGCGAGAGACAATGGCGTCACCAGCGAAAGAGAGTAGTGGTGCACGGGATCTGAAAAGTCTAGTGGAAAGTGTCAAACGGAAAAGTTCCGCTCTCGAGCAACCGAATGTAGGGAAAAGACGGAAATTGTGATTTGTACAACACATACATACATTCTACCTACAAAGTCGTGAAATAACTGCCCTGTTGTCTCCAATTGGACGGCGCCAGTGTACTATCCGCAAAGACTGTTACGACATCTTCGCATTCGAGAAGTCGAGTTCGGGATGAGCCTCTTGGAATTTCCGAAGAGCCTGTTGGTGATAATCTGAGCGCTGCATGAAATGGACGATTTCATCGTACGTACCTCCATCTTCTTCATTTCGTCTGAGGTGGGCTTGCCCATTTGCTGTGAAGAGGTCAGCATGGACCGCCGAAACAAGGCTACGTTCCATCATCGCACCTTTTGCTGATTATCAAACTAAAAGACGGCGGATGTCAGACGGGAAGATAGTAAGGCTTCAAGAACCTACCATCATTTTCTCGACCATTCCTCTGTTGAGCTCGAGTCAGAACAGCGTTTCATATACCAATCATGGTCGTACCTAGTCTCTCCGTCGAGATCGCTAAGCTTGCTATTCTCGGGTTGAATCTTTGTTGTGTCGATCTTAGGATGATGTGTGAGGATATGCGGCCACCACTGCTGCTTGTTCACTTTCTCCAGGTGTATATGTACCTCCTTCTGGTCCTCTGCAAGAAATCGTGTTTGAACTGATTTGCGCGCACATACCATGGTAACGACTAACCGAGCGTCCAAGTGCTGTCATCCAGCTTGATATCAGCAAAGAGATCGCCACCCATGATGGGTTCCTTGCCCTTGAGGCCAACACTGAGAGACTTCTTCTTCAAAGCGACGGCGAGATCTCTGCTGCGAGTACCAGCAGGGACGGGTACGACGACATCCGCTTCGCCCAATACCTGGGACCATTTGTAAGGCAATGCTACGAAGTTCGTTGGTCGCTTTAATTGGCCATTCCATGTATGAGATGACGTTCGAAGTACACACCGCCCTGTTCTTCTGCCTCTCTCTTGCGGTCAGCAGCATCGCGAGCCTCTCTCTCCTCCTTTGTTAGCTTGTCGTAGTCGTCTTGCGCCGACATCGTGGTGGACGATAAGATCCAAGATACAGTGTGGGAGAGCACGTGATCGTATTTCGGCGAGATCGGGAGGTTTCCCACGCTTCTGCCGTCGAAGGAGGCCACCTCGAGAGGAGAGCTTGGCCAGTCGTCGTTTCTCTGCTGTCGGCCAACATCTTCCTACCAGCATCTACTCTCCTTTCTCGTATCCTAGCGTAGGCTGCCTCAATACCCACGATGGCCAGCATAGACGTCTGGTCCGACTATGAGGTAAGTACTGTCGCTTAGGTCTCGTGAACCTTGGGTCTCACTACCAGGCAATTAGTCCTTGCGACACAACGTCAAGCAGAACACAGTGGATCGTCTGAAGCAAATCCTCACCGGCTTCAACGAAGAATGTGGAACGAATTGCATCAAGTCCGGGAAAAAGCAGGACCTCATCGATAGAGTCATTCGAGAAATGGAGGCATGGCGGCGGACGAATGCGACGGATAAGTGGACGAAGGCGAGGAATATCCTGAACACGGTTCGATCCTATGGAACGTACGTGATCCAGTACGCCCTTGTTTCTCTGGTCTCTTTGGGATTTCCGAGAGCTACCATATACCTCTCGGTTGGGATGACTGACCCTCCAGAATTCCCTTTTTTAGATATACACCCACGCGAACAACGAGCGAATTGTACTCCTCGCCTACCTCTGCCAATGGACAGTATCCCGCTGGTGCTGGTCCCTCCTTTCATCAGTCCTCCGGCTCCTCCACCATCCCGCGATACGACCCTTATACCGCGGCAGCGCCACAAAGACCGGCTATGCCTCCGAACCCTAGGCCTGCGGCTTCAACTTCCACGAACCCTAGTAAGTTCACCTCCAGTAGCACGATCCGTCGCGCACGAACTCACGCGCGTCGCTAGCTATTCGTTTCAAACCATCTCCTTTCTTCCGTGTGGAAAAGTTGGTCTCAAGTGTGGCAGAATGTCCTGGTATGTTCGAGAGCGAAGCGCGTGTAATGGTCGTGGCTCTAACCGCATCCATCGATAGAGTCCAACAGTCAGATGGACAGGCGGCAACAATCTTTAAACTTCCAGATCACGCCGGATTTGCAGCAGAAACTCGCGTCCCAAAGGTATGTGCGCCTGCTACAATGCCTTGCCTCTCGCTAACCTGTGGCGCAGTCCCAAATATCAACTTCGCCTATACTGCACGTCGTCCTCATACTACACGCCTACGCCGGCTTTCCGGACGAATCCTCCGTGTCCTATCGAATTTCCACCAACGTGTGAAGTACGCGTCAATTCAATTCAACTGCAGGCCAACCTTAAGGGCATGAAGAAGAAACCGGGGACTGCACCTCCACCAGATCTCGGGAAATCCGTCCGCACTACGGTGAATGCTACAAATCGTGTGGAGATGATCTATGTGAACAGCCAACAACCTGTGACACCGAAGGCATGCTATTCGTGGTCGTTCTCGGATGCAACAACTGACCATATGCTGGTTGTTAGAAATACTATCTGGTTGTTATGCTCGTGGAAGTGACTACGGTGGACCAACTGATAGATAGATTGAAGAAGGGCAAGTACAAGAGCAGCGCCGAAGTTCTGACAAAGAGTATGTGTGTCGGTAAATTGGTGGACTTGATCTGACGTATTGCCTCAGTGAAACAACCGCTCACCGACGAGGACGACATCGTCGCCGGTCACCAGAAGATGTCATTGAAGTGTCCAGTATGTCGTACCTCTTTGGCGTATCGCTCGATCTAACATGACGTTGGTAGCTGAGCTACATGCGCATCACTACACCTTGTCGAGCGTGGAGTTGTGTCCACTCGCAGTGCTTCGACGCGTTCTCGTGGTTCTCCGTCATGGAGCAGACGACGACGTGGATGTGCCCCGTATGCGAGAAAACACTCAGTACCGATGATCTTATTATCGACGGGTGGGTGCTAAGCTGTCTAGATCATGAAGCTGGAAGCTAACCTAATAACTAGATACTTCGACGAGATTGTGAAAGCAACACCAGAAGAAGTAGAGGACGTAATTGTTGAGCCGGATGGTGAATGGCATTCAGAGGACAATGCTTTTGGATCGGATGGATGGAAGGCTACACACGCCACCGCGGAACTTGCACTCAAGTCAGCAAAAGCGAGATCGCCCACACCCGTCAAGCCTAACATCGCAAACCTGGAGAAGAAAAGGTCACTTCCTAGTAATGCGGAGATAGTCATCTTGGATTCCGACGACGAGGACGAAGGCAGGGTTAAGCGAGAACTCTCACCTTCTTACGACCGCGGTGGCTTGGGGAAGAAAGCGAACGGCTCCCGGACAAACGTTGTCTCAGTCCCGTCGAGGTCCAAGACCGTGGACGCATTAGATGTCATTGATCTGACACTTGACTCTGACGATGAAGCCCAACCGATCCCTCCGACGCGAAAGAGGCGAGCGGACGATGTTGAGGCGCTGTCTCCGACGGAGGTGATTTGGAAGAAATCACGGGTTGAGAGTGTACCACCTGCCGCTCAGCCCGCATCTGCTCCCGTACGCGCTGCCTTCGCTTCGGATCCGGCGAGCTTCGGTGTGCCTCGTCAATCCCATCCACCAACACCAGCCGTCCAAGGACCACCCTCACCCTCTGCACATAGATATGAAACGGGAGCGTTCACCGCACCATCCTATCCTGTACAATCTACACACACATTGCCCAATCGCCCTCCTACGCTACCTCCCATGAATGGCTCAGGGTACCCGCCGACCGCGGGATATGTTGCTCGGAGCGGGGTGGGGTCTTCGAACGGCGTGCACGGTTCATGGCGGCGATGAAGATTTTTCTGAGTTGGGATTCCTAGTAGTATTGGTACTGTCGTCGTAATGTGACCCTATTATCCCTGTAGTTACTTATCGTTTTGTCGGTGTCCTGCAATAAGTATGACTATTTGCATGTTGCGCATCCCGCCAACCAACAGCCTCAGCCTGTCAGAGTGTGCCACACGTCCCGTCGCCCGCTTTGAGGTAAGAAATAGGCGCCATCCAGTCGCGTCACAGCACGCTGCTTGCAGGCGAGATCTGATCCGGGCCGCACCGGCTTTCAGTCGGAGTTAGGAAGTTTCCGGAGAGCATAAGTGAGCGCGAAAACTTCCCAATCTTCCAACTTGAACTTCTCCCTCCACCTCCACTCAGTCTCCCTCCTCTCCTTTATTCAGGAGTCCTCTCAAAAATGGCCGACGTCAAGAAGGGCAAAACGCCCAAGGAATTCGTCAGTGCGTACACAGTCCCCGTTGTCCCCGTCGTCCGCAACGCAGCGTGACGAGAGAAACGACGTTTGCTGACCTGGCATCCTTGTGCAGTCGACTTCATGATGGGTGGTGTCTCTGCGGTGAGTAGAGTCTTCCGTTCCATTGCGCTGTTCGTTCTGACGACGTGTGTGCGTTGCAGGCTGTCGCGAAGACCTCTGCTGCTCCCATTGAGCGTATCAAGCTCTTGGTGCAAAACCAGGACGAGATGGTGAGACATCATTGCTCGTGTGCCATCGAGCATTTCCTGATAATTCACTTCGCAGATCAAGCAGGGTCGTCTTGCCACCCCTTACAAGGGTGTCGCTGACTGCTTTGCCCGAACCTACCGTGATGAGGGTCTTGTCTCTCTCTGGAGAGGTAACACCGCCAATGTCATCCGGTACTTCCCTACTCAAGCCTTGAACTTCGCCTTCAGTAAGTCGTATCCCATAACGTGCTGATCCACTTCTGACGTGGCACACAGAGGATTACTTCAAGTCCTTGTTCGGTTTCAAGAAGCAGGATGGTTACTGGAAGTGGTTCGGTGGCAACGTTGCTTCCGGTGGTGCTGCTGGTGCTTCATCGTTGCTCTTCGTGTACTCTCTCGACTATGCCCGTACTCGTCTGGCCAATGATGCCAAGTCCGCAAAGGGTGGAGGAGCTCGTCAGTTCAACGGTCTCGTCGATGTCTACAAGAAGACCCTTGCCTCTGACGGTATTGCTGGTCTCTACCGTGGCTTCGTTCCCTCCGTCGTCGGTATCATCGTCTACCGTGGTCTCTACTTCGGTGTTTACGACTCGCTCAGTACGTGAACTGTGTTTTCCCTTCAGCCGTAAGTTTGATAACTGATGGAGTATACAGAGCCTGTCGTTCTCGTCGGCGCTCTCCAGGGTTCATTCTTCGCCTCGTTCTTGCTCGGTTGGGGTGTTACCATTGGTGCTGGTTTGGCTTCTTACCCTCTCGACACCATTCGGTACGTCGTAACCTACCTCCTTTATGGACGAAGCTCATCGTGTTTGTTGCAGTCGTCGCATGATGATGACTTCAGGATCCACCACCCACTACAAGTCCATGTTCGATGCTGGTTCACAGATTGTCGCCAAGGAGGGTATCAAGTCGCTCTTCAAGGGTGCCGGTGCCAACATTCTCCGTGGTGTTGCTGGTGCTGGTGTCCTGTCTTTGTACGACAAGCTTCAGCAAGTCATGTTCGGCAAGGTCTACTCTGGTGGATCTGGCTAAACAATTATGATCACTTGGACCTTTACCTACGTATTAGCCTCTTAGTTCTATTGTTTATCTCTTCCTTCTCCACAATAGACTGTGTGGTTAACTTTCATTTGCCTCTAGTTTATACGGTGACTAGGATAGCGCCCTATAAATACCATTACAATAGACACGGAATGCAAAAAGTTATCCTGCAACCAGAGTGGTCGTTGTGAGAGCTGTTTGGCTGTTGATGGTTGATGGGCTTGAGTGAACAACATCTCTTGCATGCTCATGTTGAGCCTCCATTGTCAACTTGGCCAGCAACGGCGACGCGTCGGTCGATGTTATGCCTTCTCCGAGCACAGTCGCTTTGTACGAGGCTCTATAGTACCCTTCCTGATGCCCCCATTGTCCTTAGACCGTATCAAGAATCGTGTCTGCAGGCTTGCACGGACGCGCTAGCAGCTGGGGCGACGAGAGTGGGCGTGTCGCTCCCGACTGGTGCTGGCAAAACAACGGTGTTCATATCCTTGCTCTCTCGAATACGGTCCAATAGTCAAGCCAGACAGTCATTGGTCATTGTCAACAACATCGAGCTCGCCCGACAAACAGCTGCCCAAGCCGCGAAGCTCTTTCCGGAGTGGTCAGTGGAGATCGAGCAGGGGTCAAAACATGTGGCTACAGGGAGGGCAGACATGTGAGTGTCGTCAGAACTCTTCGTGGCGGTTGATTGCTCAGATGAACTCGCGTTTAGGACGGTTGCAACATACCAGACGTTGCTACAGCCTCCACGGTTAGCAAAGTTTAACCCTGACAACCTGAAGGCGGTTATTGTGGACGAAGCACATCACGCAGCTGCCCCATCGTACACCTCTGTTCCATCACATTGCACCGGTATACACTGATTTTTTGCATTAGGTATCGACGCATTCTGTCCCGGTTCCATAGTGCAATCAAACATCCAGACGAGTCTACCCAACTAGACACGAACCCAAATCACGGGCGCACCATCCCGGTCCTCGGCTTTTCAGCCACATTCAGTCGACATGATGGTCTTGCGTTGGGATCAGTGTTCGAGCGAATCGTGTATCACAGGGATTTCTTAGAGATGATCAAAGAGCAGTGGTGAGTTGATGCGCGGACACCATACCGTATGATACACCCATCCCATTGATTCTTTGACCCCACCAGGCTATGCAACGTCCGATTCACAACTGTTCGCGCAAATCTCAACCTGAAAGACGTCACTGTTAGCTCACGCTCTGGTGACTTCAACTCGACAAGTCTTGCTCATGTGGTCAATACCGACACCGTGAACCAGCTGGTCCTACAGACATGGCTTGACAGAGCAAGTAGGCATGGTCCTCTATACATACGTCACTATATAGCTAATAACAGTTTCAGGCAGCCGGTCTTCCACTGTCATTTTCTGCGTAAACCTGGCCCATGTTCGTCACTTGACGGAAGCGTTTAGAGCCGCAGGGGTGGATGCACGCTACATTTATGCAAATACACCTGCCGCCGCACGAGCGGAGCTCATCGCCGATTTCAAATCCATGAAATTTCCAGTATTATTGAACTGCGGTAAGTAATTGGCAGACTCTATCTATTCATGAGATTGTGACATTCAAACCATCCATACTCAGCGGTCTTAACCGAAGGCACCGATATTCCTAACATTGACTGTATTGTAGTAGCCCGTCCAACACGTTCGCGCAATCTATTTGCACAAATGGTATGTAATCGTCGACGGTGTCTGTTGCTGCTATTCACGCATAACATTAGATTGGTCGAGGGATGAGGCAATCTCCCGACACCGGAAAGGCCGATTGTCATGTTATCGACCTTGTTGACTCTGTGAACCGCGTAGCTGGCATAGTATCAACACCGTCTCTGTTCGGGTTAGACCCTTCTGAATTAGTTGATGGTAGGCGTTGTGATCCTGCATGTGTTTCGTATGCTCATGGCTCTTCGCCCATCAAGATGTTTCCTTGGAGGAACTGGAGAAGCGGTCGGAAATCACGGGCACCTCGTCTCATGAAGAGCGACCCAACATACCCGAGCCGTCCACGGTTACCTATATTGACCATGAAGATCTGTCTTCACTCACCCAGGATACGTCGGGTGCGCCGCATATCCGGAGCCTTAGTCGGAACGCCTGGGTTGGCTGTGGGGATGATATTTACGTTCTCGAGTGTATGGGGAAAGGTCATTTACGCGTTGAACCTTTCAAGCTAAGTGAGGCTGAAAAGGAAAACGTTAACGGAGGTTCGCCACACTTCGATTTAATTCGTGGTTGCTGACTTTCTCACTCTTCATTCGTTCTACTAGATGAATCACCTCGGTACAAGGGCGTATATACCCCTGCTTCGTTGCCAATGATGACTGCTATGATCCTCAAGCTCTCGCCCTTCCGACGTAGCGAGCGGATATTGACAGCTGCCACTCTCAGTGATGCTTTGAAGGGTTGCGACACCTACGTCAACAAAGTAGTTCCGTCTCCGTTACATCTTGGGTTAGTAGGTTCATATTTTTTCAGCATTACCAGGCTGACATCTCCGGGGTTTCTAGTGTGCTACGTTCAGCTAAGTGGCGACAAACTGAGGCCACTGAAAATCAGAAGGCTTGGTTGCGCAAGCGACTGAAAACATCGTTGAAGCTCAGTGGTCAGATCGACCCCTTCCGAGCTATGACAAAAGGGCAGGCTGCCGATCTCATTACGCGGTTGAAGCACGGTGCTTTGGTATGTCTTACTTGTCCATTCCTGCGGTTGCATGTCACTCAACCATAGCAGGGTCGGACACAGAAGAAGCAGAAGGCAAATGAAAGGGCGTTGGCTCTTGAAGCCAAGGAACAGAGACGGAAAGCGAGAGAGCATGTTCGGGTTGGACCACTTCCAGGAGCAACGTGATGCGAAACATAAAGACATATTTTGAGTAAACGTTATGTTATACTACTTGAGACAATAATGGGGACACTGCAAGCGGACTTTGCAAAGTTTTAACAGCAGCCTTGGAGATAGAATTAAATAAGCGTCGGCATAGCTGTGTCGAACAATGAATGGAGCGTACCTCTTGTGCTTGAAGCACCAACTGAGACAGAGTCGACGGATCTTGGAATGCATGTGGTATCTGAACCAGGGATGAGAGGATGGACCCAACCAAGGAGTCGCCTGCACCCGTCACATTGACGATGTCCTCAGTCGTCAAATGGATTGCAGGGAAATGTTTGAATACAAGGCAACTTCCATCCTGCCCTCTGGCGACCACCTGGCGAGCGTGGACATTACTACGTTCGTGAATCCATGATGACTGTGACGTTGCCGCCGTTCTGAAGACCACAATGACGCCGACGTCTCCGCATTTGATAATAATATGCTGAAGGAACGGCAAGAGGTGAATCGCCATCTGTGCGATACCTTTATCCAGAAGGAAAGAAAGGCGGCCTTTGGAAGGGTCGTTGTCACTTGCGGCACGTTTTGAGAGTTGCTCCAGGTCCATTCGGAATTCTGAACCTAGGCCCATGCTGTCAATCGCGTCCCACCATGTACTTCGTTGCGTGAGTTCCAGGGGAGATTCTCCCGCGAGCTTGTACATATGAGCGAGTTCCAAGAGGTTGGGCGACGCGAAAGAGATGGGAGGGTGCGTAGCGGTACTTGATGCAATTGCTGGCAGAATTCGGGCGGACTTTGTCACTGAGGTTGGTTCACTGGTGAAAATGGTCATAATAAGTACACAACTTTGCACGTGAGGTGATGCACGAACAAGAATACTAAGGACGGATATGTTAGGTTAAGGTAATCATGTACTTGGAAAGTATCCTTACCTGGGATGTGCCGTTTGTTGCAGAACTGGACTACAGACGCAAGTGCTTTTTCTGAAAGATTACCGTCCACGGCCACAAGCTCCGGGGTATATTTATTTAATGCCCCCAATACCTGTAGGACAGTGGTGAGTGAGTATTGCGCTGACTCCGAAATGTACTCACGACATCGCCATCTAGCGAGTGGATAATGTCCATGTCAGCGATACCCCCGGTTAACCCTCCACAAGTATCCAGTATCAAGTTGCAGACAGCTGTCCTTCCGGAAATTGTATTGATGAACCCGTCAGTACGCATTCCTATTTGTTTGGTTTCATCGGAGAGCAATCTTCCGAAGGAATCCCGACCAATTGCTGACACCAGGACTGTGTCGTTGATGAAAGTTGTGGAAGTTGCTGTCAGCTTTCGGTGCGCGGCCTCTGCCATATTCCTACCGACACCACCCAACGACATCGTCACAGCACCAGGGACGGTGGAATGGGTCACAAAGTCTGTATCCTTCACTACCTGTGCGGAGATATCAACAGCAGAGGAACCAATGACTACCAAACGAGGAGACTTTCAAGACTGTGAGTAGGTTACCTCAGGATCTCAGAAGGGACGTACATCAAAGGCTACGGTCTGGCTTGCTTGTGGAGAGTCCTTCACTAAAGTGGCAGAAGCAGATTCCAAGCTGAATAATAATTGGACCAACGATTCGATGTGGGAATACACAATAAATCCATTACCTTGGTTGACTCCCGGTGTGTGCTATCCTATCTTCCATATTCGCATACGCGGACGCAATCCGGGCACCTTCATAACAACGTCAGCCGCATACGAACCAGCCAGGCGGCATATTTAACGTACCAACACGAGCGGTATTTTCGATCAGCGCAATATCTATATTTGCTGAAGTAAGAGATAGAAAGATGAAGAAAGTTCCGAGAACTGACTGCTTGGAAGTGATTTCCCCGCTGTGAGCTCTGAGACTCGCTTCAACAGCCACGGGGTGACCTCCTTGCCTCGACGGTTAATGCCATTTTCTTCAGCTTCTTTTACAGCCAGCTCTACTGCATTCTGAATTTCTTGCCCGACTAATTCGTACTTTTCAGGGATCGGAACCGCGAACATAACGCCGTTGTTCATTCCAAGTTGATGCTGTGTTACTGCAATGATATAAGTCATTCAGAGAGGAGATGGACAGCGGTAGTAGGCTTACGGAGTATACTCGCTGCAGTGGATGAATCATTTGTGTGCCATGGGCTTTGGAAGCCACTACGTCGGGTATAAAACGCAGGGAAATCACTTGTTTCACCATAGCTAACAACTGGCACACCTAATGTTTCCTAGATGTCGAGACAGTTTCAAGGTCGTGGCAGAGAGGTAGTCTGCAGTGGCTTACTAGATATTCCAATGTCCTAAACGTGGACATGTATAATACAGCATAATGGCTCGTGTGTAGGTCAGCTCACCTCCCAATATCCAGAATTGACTTCACGCCAGCGGAAACTAGTCCAACAGAGCATCGTGTAAGCTCTTGTAGGTCAGCAGAGACATCCATAGCTGGCAAAGAGATGAGTAAGTGCTTTGGTGGAATTGTTAAAATGCTCACATCTCTCCCCTCCGCGATGGACACCACCTAACCTGATTACGGCGGGTATCCCACCATTGTTAAGCTTGTCCAAGAGCCGCCAAGGAGCCAGAGCTTACCCGCCTGTCGCAAAGACCTTGCATCACGCTTTCAGTCATATCCATACGTCTGAAAGTCATGATTTATCACCTTGATACCAGCTAAAGCAGCGAATATAAGTGTTGAACTGCATGTAGTCCCTCCATCGCCCTTAAGAGAGATCACAGGACCGATATCTCGGCGGGAGACCTTGACAACCGACGGATTGTTTGCAACATCTGCCAGCCTCTCCAGTTCATGAGGTTCCAATCCAATCTTCACCCGTCCTTGAATTATGCCAATGGTCGCTGGGATCGCGCCGTTCTCCCTAACAATGCGTTCAATGGATCTTGCTGTGTGTAGGTTTGTTGGGTGAGGCATGCCATGGGTTACTATGGTAGTCTCCAGTGCCACCAAGGGACGCTTGTGCGCAAGTGCCTCTTGTACTTCCGGGTGTATGTCGATAGGTGCACCTCGAGCGACGGCATTTTGGATGGAACCTGTTGTTATTGCCCTCGTGTACCGTGGAATTCTACAGTTTTGGACTGCGGAGCGAAGCATTCTAATTGTAATCCGACCAAAGGGCACCTAAAACGTCGTCTTGCACTGCCTAGGCTCCTTTGAACTTGCCAGTGGTTCAATTTGAAGTTCAAGCGACGTAATCTTCCAATTGTCGTGATGTGTATTATGAGCGTCTGATCTATTGCATATCTAATCTCTCCCGACCTCTTGATTGCCCTTCAAGTTGTGAAACCGGCCGTTGGTTGAACGTTGAACGTCGAAAGCAATGTCACAGTGGCCGCCCGCGTCGGTGGAGGCTCGCGAGGAGCTCATAGAAGGTATCGCTGTGCTCACATATAATGCTCTGAATACCGAGAGCATCACCCGCGAGGTGGCGGATGCCCGCGCAGGAGCCACTGCAATCTTCATTGGAACAACACGCAACTCATTCAAGGGTGAGTTTCAGCCGCGGCTGCAACGGGAGGATACCAATTTACAACCTGGTATTCGTAGGAAAAGTAGTCACTCGTTTGGACTACCAGGCATATAGCAAGTTGGCGATCAAGACCATCACCTCGATCATCCTTGAAGCTCACCAGAAGTTTTCCCGATCACTGCACCAAACACCGGACACACTCGTACCCCCTATAATACGAAGTGCAGTATACCACCGTTTGGGAACGGTACCAGTCGGCGAACCATCCATCGTCATAGCCGTATCCTCCCCGCATCGAAAAGAATCATTCCAGGCTTGCGAATATATCTTGGAGAGGATCAAAGAGGACGCACAGATATGGAAAAGGGAGTTCTACGAGGGCGAGAAGGAGGAGGATGCAGAGTGGAAGGCAAATACGGCACCATAATGTATGGCGGGTGCACAGGATGATTGCAGATACTCAGGATGACATCACTCACGAAATATCATGGGCATGAAAACAAAATGTTGACTCTACTTCCCCAATCGCATTTCTGCGCAAGAAAACTCGTCTAAGGCGCAGACAAACTCGGCCTCATCCAATAATGCGGTGGCATGTTTCCCGCCTTCGGCGCAAAACCTGGGTGCCGGTTTGGTTTGACTGCGGACAACGGTCAGCGGGTAGTATGCGACATATTGGGCATTGGACTCACCGAAACTCTGTCAACCTCATCTGCCATGGAGGAAACCCATGGAGTTCTAGAGGTCTCTGCCGCCTTGAAGAGGCCATGTCATGTACAATCATCAGGTCTGGCGGTGAAAGTCCTCGTTCTCCTACAAACGAAGAGATATTTTGTAAGGCGATGGGAACAGAGCTTGTTACCGCTTACCTTCAAGACAGACACCCACATCGTCAATGGAATCCAATATGTGCACGCTAGCTTTGGACTGTCTCTGTACCTGGAGAAAGTGCTGCGCCACTCTGGCCAGAGCCGGTTTACCGGTGGCACGGCATATTAGGTGAAGTGCAATGGACTTTGCCTCCGGACTTTTCTCTGTCTCAGCTGTACAATAGTCAGAGGGGAGTGTAGGCGTAGACGAAAACGGAAGGCATAAGTACCAGGTTTACGACGCTTCACCACATTCCGGGTATGTCGTTTAGCTCGCGGGCGCGAGGGAATATGTATGGTATGAAGTTGCAGTGGTGGAGGTATTATTTCTGGTGTCAGCGTTCTTGATTCCGAGACGTCAGAGAGTGGTGGTGTTAAAGGATATTCGGGTTCCGATTCAGCGCTCGAGTTGGACGAGTCCTCTGAAGTACGCAACCGGTCCTGTATTTCTATAGCGGAGTCGTTCAATATGCCTTCATGAGGGAGCGTACGCGGTAAGTATATGAATACAATGGGAGGGAATGAAGGGAAAACGCACCTTCTCGATCATACACGGTCAGTCTCTCAATCCCCGCATCTTTACACCAAGAGGTCAACAACTCCACATTCTGAACCATAGCCTCCCTACATGACTCTGCGGAAAGCTCTTCATCCGGTATTATGAGCAAAGCCAAATGTTTGGGCAGTTTCTTTCTCGGAACATTGAGAACTTGGGGCGGGTTGTTGAAATATGACCGGTAAGACAACAACGACCTATACGCAGTATACAAGGCATGGATGAAGTAGAGGGCAGCATATGTCAGCCAGGACATGGTGCAAATGGCCAGCACGTCGAGACCGTATGATTCGACGCGTTCGGAAGGGGTTTGTGCAGCTGAAGGAGAGAGGATGAGTTGAGCAACTACTACGTGGAGTTTTTGGCCGTATACGTTGCAGGCGCGCAACGGCTGCAATCATGTGCAATTTCAGCTGCGGTCATCCACGTATTCCCCTCAGTATTCGGCGTTCGTCCCTCCACATAGTATCAGATAAACTAGCCAATATATATTACACTTGGACTGCCTGCACAGTGTATCTACCGCAGGACATCTTCGTCCTGAATCTTGTCCTTGATCACCAACAAGATATCTGTCTTCCACTTATCGAGCTTCGTAACCTGATCATAACTGAATGCGGCCGCCTTGAATGCCTGCTCATCGCCTTTCTCAATTGTATCAATGAGGTCGTGAACAAACTTGGACTCTCGCGTTGTAGAGAAGGTGGGGTCGAGAGATGAATACTTCGTCAGGTTACGCTGGGCGGTGACAGGGTCCTAGAAGAGAACCGTCAGCTAAAATCTGATTGAAGATTCATCCGCCACTCACACCCATAGCAAGTGCGCATAGACTCGCCCTGAGCCAATACTCCCTCACGCTATACTTGGTGAGAGCCGAGGAGAGCGAATTATCCGCGACGCGCTCGTACAGAGTAATGGCCTGGGGGTACTCCTTCAACACAGCATGCAAATCGGCCGCATCCTTGTAACAAGTGTTGGCCGTACTGGATAATATACGAATCAGAGAGATGTGTGCATTCGCAAGGGTGCTCTCAAACTTACGCAGTAGCGTCGTCCTGTGCATACCAGTCTCCTGCACGTTCATAGCTGTCGCACGCTTTGCGCAAGTCGACAAGCACATTCTGGTAGATCTGACCAATATCCTTCTCCCTATCGGCGGCCTGACGAAACCTTCCCTGCTTCGTGAGATGGGTGATCGTTTGCGAGAACGCCTGTACAGCCACTGAGGTTGTGAATGTCAAGACCTGACCGAGAGGTATCGAGTGTATGTACGCACATTCCGGATAACCCTGCTTGTAGGCTTTCGCAGCATTCCACCACGCTTGAGCAGCCTCATTTGCCTCGGAGCACTTCTCTCTACACTCTGCCTCCCGCGCATGGGCATCTCCCGCCTCCTTGAATAGCTTGTCAATCTTGAATGCATTGGCTGCTTGCTGATAGAGATCGCCGGCCTCTTCGTACTTGGTGGTGGATGATGAGAACCAGCCTCCTGAGGAGTTCGCCTTCTTGTCGGCCTTGTCCAAGAGCGACTGCGCTGGTGATTTCGACATTGTGATGGTTGTGGTGGTTGTGGTGTTGGGTCGGGCTGTGGAATCAGCGCCGCGTTATGCAATGACGGTTACTATATCCGGCAGGACTCCGATCATCTCAGGTCTCAGATGGTCACGACCTCAAGTCCTTCATGAACACACTTTCTTGGACAACACCACACCTTTAGACAACCACAACCACAATACCCACAATGTCTCTTCCACTTGAGTCTCTCAGGGCTGCATCAGACAAGCACCCAAAGCCTGCTCACCTTCACTTTCAGTACGGTACTGCAGGATTCAGAACACTGTTCGTATATTTCTCCGCGATCTCTGTATTGCAATGATACCTAACGTAGCTTTACTCAGAGGAAGCACTCTGGACTCTGTGACTTTCAAAGTTGGCGTCATAGCTGCTCTCCGGAGCAAGAAGTTGGACGGAAAGACAATAGGCGTCATGGTGACTGCCTCCCACAATCCTGAACCCGTATGTGGCAGATCGCTGTCCTATATATGTGTTCCTGACATCCGTATCATAGGATAATGGTGTCAAATTGGTCGATCCCCGTGGAGAGATGCTGGAAGCCTCCTGGGAAGGTTATGCCACCACCCTGGCTAATACCTCCTCCACTGAGGAATTCCTTGACGCGCTAGATCAATTCGTTAAAACCCTCCGGATTGACCTCTCAAAGCCTTCCCGGGTCGTGTACGGAAGGGACACCCGGCCGTCTGGTCCGGCTCTCGTCGCTGCGTTAGAAGATGGCCTCTCGGCCATTGGAGCAGAAATACGCGACGCTGGGGTCACCACCACACCCATCTTGCATTACCTTGTTCGCGCCAGCAACTACAAAGGTACAAAAGATTCGTATGGAGAAGATAGCTCGGAGGGCTATTACGAGAAGCTGAGCTCTGCGTTTAAGAAGCTTGTTGTAAGCTGTCAAACCCTGAAGCCTGACTGCTCGGAGAACTGATTGAATAACATATCCAGGCCGGGAAATCTGCTTTGCCGCCGCTCATTGTGGACTGCGCCAATGGCGTTGGTGCCCAAGCTGTCGCAGAATTCTCCAAAATTCTTGGGGACAAGCTGAAGCTCATCCCTGTGAATGACGATCTCTCGACTCCTGGTGCTTTAAATAATGCTTGTGGTGCAGACTTTGTCAAAACATCGCAGAAGATTCCTCCGTCGCTCACCTCTGTCCTCAAGCCAGGACAACGGGCATGCAGCCTTGACGGTGACGCCGACCGGTTGATCTACTACTACCTCGATGAGAGAGGCCAATTCCATTTGCTTGACGGTGACAAAATCGCTGCATTGGTCGCTGCTTTCATCGTTGAACTGGTGAAGAACGCCGGCCTGGAGCATGAAATCCGAGTTGGTATCGTTCAGACAGCATATGCGAATGGTGGCAGCACGAAGTATCTGTCCCAGGTATGTCAATTGGATCCGCGGATATGCATACCCACGTGGCTGAGTACCCATCCATTGTGTAGCGACTACCAGTCAAATGTGTTGCTACCGGCGTGAAGCACCTTCATCACGCCGCCGAACACTACGACATTGGCGTTTACTTTGAGGCGAATGGGCACGGGACCGTACTATTTTCCTCAGATACACTCAAGACTCTCGCCGAACATCAGCCTTCGACCCCAGCACAATCCACCGCCCTCGGACACCTGACCAACCTGACGCAGCTCATCAACCAGACTGTTGGCGATGCTTTGTCCGATTTATTGTTGGTAGAGGTGGTGCTCGCACACAAATCATACAGCGGCTTTGAATGGGACTCACTGTACGTCGACCTGCCCAACCGATTGGTGAAGGTCGCCGCGCCCCGGCACCTCTTCAAAACTGAAGATGCAGAGCGCCGACTTGTCAGCCCTCCTGGCTTGCAAGCGAAGATAGATGAGCTTGTACGGCGCTACGAGGCCGGGCGTTCCTTTGTGCGTCCAAGTGGCACCGAGGACGTCGTCCGTGTTTACGCCGAAGCCATGGTTCGTGCTCAGGCAGACGGTGCGTCCAAAATTAGAATTGCCGGACGTTGTATTGATTGCATTCTGCAGAGCTCGCATTCCGTGTGGCCGGATTGGTGTATGATGAGACAGGTGGAGACCCCTCCCAACGACCGGCAGAGTTCCTGTAAGATTGCTAGGCAGGACGTTGGAGGGAATGTTCAGGTAATAGCAGCAGTATCATTCAGTGTATCCATGATCAGTAAAGGATGTATCGTTCTTTGTAAAATCAAGTATTGCAGTGGATTGCAATATTGAGCGCCGGATGTAGTGAGGATTGCGCCAGGCTCCTGAAAGTAGCCGTGCTTGGTTCGGGTCAGACAGCCCTCTTGTGGCATGCTCCAGGCGATACAAAACATGCATTCGTTCCTCTTTCATCGTCCTTATCCAAGACACCCAGCCTGAACCAACGATGTGTCGATTCGTCATCTACAAGGGCACCCAACCCGTCCAGCTATCTCATCTCCTCACTCGACCATGTCATTCGATCATCAACCAAGCGTTCGACTCTAGGCTGAGGTTAGATCGTCGCAGACCCATCAACGGGGATGGCTTTGGCGTCGGTGAGTGGTCTCTCCATTAAGGCTGTTTATCGACTCAAGCTAGCATCCCTACAGGTTGGTATGACTGCACCTATGACGAAGAACTGGGTCACCAACCCTGCATCTTTACCTCTGTTACCCCAGTACGTATACCGGGAGGCGTTCCCTTGTGCACTGACTGATTGCGGTGTGCTATTAGGCTTGGAATAATGTCAATCTGGTGCGCCTTACAGAGAAGATAAAGTCTCCGCTGGTCTTGTGAGCAACCATAGTCCCCGATATGCGCCCTGTCTGACAATATACGCAGCGCACACGTTCGGGCCACGACAGCAGGCTCCTTATCATTAGATAACTGTCATCCATGGCAGTTTGGAAAGATCATGGTCAGCTCACTGACTTTGACTGCTTGAGTGAGCATGTAGCTGATACTGGGGACAGTTCATGCACAACGGGGGTATCGCAGAGTTCCCAAGGATCAAGCGCAAGCTGCAGGCCAAACTATCTGATGAATTATTCAACTTTGTGTCGGGCAATACTGGTACAGTCACTGTGGGATGGCTTTCCAAAGATCAACGCTGACCGTATCGTCGGTACTCAGATTCTCAGTGGGCCTTTGCCCTATTCCTGTCCAAGGTAAACGCATTTCAAGGTGGATGCATTCTAGGATGCTCGGTGCTTACTGTCTTTTTCAGCTCCCAGATCCAAACGCCAATAAGTTTACCACGGAGATACTGCGGCAAGCTATGCTGGAGACTATCGCCGATATAAACAGTATGACGGAAGCCGTCAATGCAACCGAGGTTCGTACCAGTATTGTCTCTTCAGGGTCCGTGGCTTATCGTCTAGTCGCGGACGTTAGCCTAGTCTCATGAATTTCTGCGTCACGGATGGAGAAAGTGTTGTTGCGACCCGATATATAAATTCGAGGCATGATGAGGCAGCATCGCTGGTTAGTCCTCGTACAATAATGATGCACTCTTGATGTTTGCTGATTAGATGGTGTTTCATAGTGGTTCTCTTCCGGGACCACATTCAGCGAGTATGCAGAAGGTGGACACTACAAGATGCAGAAGATGGATAAACGAGAGAATATCATCCTCGTATGTTCTGCTTGTTCCGAGTGTGCGCAAAGTGCTAATCGCACACCTTCAGATCGCAAGTGAACCACTAACCTTCGAGAAGGGTGAGGATAACATTCATCTGACGTTACACACATTTATACTTATACCACGACAGCCGACTGGATGGAAATCCGGACCAACCATATGGTCGTGATCACACCGAAGATGAACCTCCTTCAAGTGCCTATTATCGACAAATACTTTGTCAGGCCGTCAGACCCTGAATGGAGTGGACGTGACACCGATTTCGCCGCAGGGAAAGGGTTGCTCAGCCCCCGCAAAGAAGTTCCTCCGAAGCCTGCGGAGGTGCCCTCCTCTACTGTCGCTGCAGCTTGAGATCACCTGTTTTCGTTCTTCTGACTGGACTTTTGGTTGCGGCTTGTTACCCATATTGTAAATCATTATCTAGACCGCGTACTGTACATATTCTATTGAACCAACTGTGGCTGCCATTATGGTGCTGTTCCTAGTACGATGTCAGTGGCGGCACAAGAGCTTGAGCACGACTAGACGCTGGTCGACACCTTGTCCATCTCTGCATGGTACCTTTCATAATCCCCTTCTCTCCATAGCCTCCTTACGATTGACGAAGCTCACGATGCCACCTTGGTTTCTTTGGAGTGCTCTCTCAAGCACAGCCCGGTAAGTGGAGAACTGTCCATGTCCCATCTCAAAGTAATTTGTGCTGACCACATGCTGCAGCCTTTCTACTGTTCTCCAGATCCTGATTTACCTTCCACTCACTCTATCAACACTATCAAAATCTGCCTTTCTGCTGCTCTCTCTTCTTCTCTTTCTCCATTCTTTGATTCATGGCACTCTCACTTTGCTGTGGGGTTCCTCAGCACTCTCCGTGATGCAGGTCCCAATGCACCCGTTCCTCCTCCTGGTCTGCTTCAACGCGTTCGCGCAAACCGCCAACCCATGGTTGATCACGGCGGTATCTTGGTGGGGGAAGATTCTCCACTGGTCGAGTCCGGGATTTATCGTTCTTGAAGGCATGTCCAGCCTGCTGGTATCTCAGAGGCTCGGACAAGTTGGGAAGGAGTTAGTTGGAGAGGGGGAGACATATCAGTTCGGTCTGCTCATCGGTGCCGCCGCTGCATATGTCACGTCGGCTTGGTGGATAGTTATGGTCAGTTCATATATTGTGCATCTTACACACGACAATCCACAATTCGTTTGCAGTCATATCCTACCGCCGCCGCTTCGCCACTGTCATCCACACTATTGGGTGCAGCCGTCACTGCCTTCGTTTTTCTTACCTGCATTGGGTTTGTGCTACGACGGACGAATGTCATCGAGTCATCGGGCCTTGCAGTTTTCATCGCGTATAACGTATGGTTGTGTGGCGTGAGTGAGAAGTCTACGATAGACACAGCTGCTGAGTAGTGAGTAGCGTACTTCTCTTTCTACTGCATTAAACTGATGTTTCTCTGATAGTGCGCCTTTGCTATCGAACATCCTCCCACATCTCCAAGCCCTCGTAGTATTTATCACCAATACATTGCCCAAACCCGTCCTAGTCGCGCTGTTGTATCGTTTGGTTGTTCTTCACTTTGCATCGCAAATACTACCTACCATCGGTGCGGATAGCTGGGAGGGAGAGGCTGGTGTTGATAACGGATGGGAAGAGAGGCCGGTATGTTTCCACTTGTTATGTTCAGAATGACGGAACACCAGTCTGACGTGAAGCCTCTTCAGACAACAAAGCTCACTCATCTCGTCCTAACATATCGTCAATCTATCTTTGTGACTGTATACTCACATCTTCTCCGTGAGCACGTTGCTGTGTTCTCTGTCATGACCTTTTAACTAACAATCTTGCAGTCCTTGATCATTCATCACAAGTCTGGTGGAGGTGGATGAACATATTCTTCACCCTGGTGTTATGGGCCGTCGAGCTGCTTGTTACAAGCGAAGATGATGCAGAGGGGAGTTTGAAAACGTGGAAGGTTGAGTAGGGCGTTCTCACTGGAATCGGTATTCTGGAGTTACTTTTTGTATCATGGATACCTGCGGCTTCGCAATATCGTGGACACAGTTATTATTGTAGCAACATCTTTGGACTTTGCCATTGTTCATATGCATCGACGTGAGTCTGCAGTTTCAAAGTCATGAACCAAGGCCAACGGACCCATAATGATAACCTGAGCGCCTCGTGAATTGGTGCTTCAATAGGCTAACTGCCATTCCCTTGTTCACATCCATCACAATGATACCCTGCGCTGCCTAGTCCTTTATCGTCTCACGAGCTTCGTATATGGCGGTCAGGAAACTTGTTGGACGATATGAGGCTCTGGAGCCAGAGGGAGACGCTCCAAGGCATCGCAAAGACTCAGGTGCGTTGGTATGCTCAGCGCGGTTCACAACGTGGTTCTGACTTGGAACGCTTGCTGCAGCACCGTCTCCGGCGAGAACGAACGGAAGGTTCATTCGGCATCCCCTCCTGACTGCGGATTATGATATCGATGCTATTGACGGCCTACCATTACTCGAGCCAACCTCTCTCACGAATGATGACGACTCCATGAATGACCACAGCGCTACTACCACAGAAGGAACCAGCCAAATAAGAGATCCCCCTGATCTACCGAGAAGCAATGGCGAAGATGAAGGTCTCATACCGGAGAAGTACACTGCAGAGTCCCTTGGAATCCGGAAACGCACCCCTGCAAACTCTCGCAATGCTTCTGAGGCAGAGGCGCACGAAACACACGAGATGCACGCCCTGATACCCACCCTAGCGTATACCAGTGCCAGACTCGCCTCATCCGAAGATACCTTTGTTCCTTCACAACATAGCGCTTCACGCGCAAGTAGCTCGACGCTGTTTGGTACTTCGAGGGTCATTCAGCCTCCCTTAGGTCCTCACAAACCTATACCGGCGTCCGACATATTCAAACGGAATGCCGCCCCTCTATATCTTCCCCAGCTTGATGATTACCTTGCTACACTCCCAGCGCCGTCGTTTCCCGATTTTCCTCATAAAGGGAAAGGTAAGGAAGTGCCGATGTTCCCTCCCATGGACCAGCTAGCCGCGTCTGGGAGGACCATAGAGGACCTAGAGAGCAACTCTGAAATTCCTCCTTGGTGGCGCAATCGCGACAGCATCTTTGGGACTTTGAAAGGATGGGCCCTTGGACTAACGGTAGAGGTGCTCCACTCACTTTGTCGTCACGCTGCTGACACCGCGTAGGGTTCCAGTGCATTGGCATCCTACTACAGTCTTCACGGATTACTTGATACCATTCAGATTTTCGCACTTTTGCTGAATACCATTGGTACATCATCTATTCTTCGCCACACGCTAATGCTCATGCGGGCTTTGCACAGTGCCTCACAAGGGGGTTAATCTGGAGGATAAATGGCGACAGATTCTGCTGGGGACTATGTAAGTAAGCAGATGTGTCAAATTGACCCCCGCTCACTTATACATAGACCCAATATTCTTGCATTGAATCTGGCAACGAGCACCCTGCTATCGTTGACATTGCTCTTGCTATTCATGCTCCTCGCTGGTACCCTGCTCTACTTCTTTTGGAAGAAGACCTCGCTTTGTTGCAGCGCTGGGCCGCCCGAAGGTCTTCAGCGTGTTGTTTTGCTAAAAAGCAACTGGAGTCTAGTTTTTATCAGCTTCTTCCTCACCATCCTCTACCTTCCTCTGAGCACGATGGCCGTGCATGTGCTGGTATGGTCGGAAGATCTTTGGGTTGTACCAAACCCATACATCAACGCGACTTCATACCCCCCTCGACTTCCTTCACTCGGCCCTCCTGATCAGTTCCGAGATCCACTCGACTTCTGTTGGACGACTACCATGCAAAGGGATCAGGTCAATTATGCTGCAGTTATTATCATAATGTCCTTAATCTGCGTCGCAGGGGTGAGCGTTCACAACTCCTATGAGGTATTTGACTAACCAGCGACCGACAGTTGACGGTATGGTTTCCTTTGTATGTGCGCCGGATTGTCAAGAGAATGGCGCCAGTGGTCGACAAGTATACTGAGCTTGGGCGACTTAGAAGCCCCAGTGAAATGGATAGAGAGTACCAACGCCTGCTTGTTCGCGACAGGAATCCCCTTACATTTCTTTATGATGGTGCGAGCTTGAACTACATATCAAAGACTGGTTCTTACCTTTGCTTCAGACTACCGTCGCGGATGGGCAACTTATGAGGCGGTTACACTCTTTGCAAAGTGTACTACGTTACTTCTCACAGCCATAGTGGACCCTGACAACTGCCTATTCCGAACTCTTACTCGCAATCACGTTGCCATCGCTCGCCAGATCCTCTTGCTCATCGCCATGTTGGCGTTCTTTCTCTCTCAATGTTTTCTTGCGCCATTCTTGGATCCCGTCAACAACGCCAGCGAGTGGACTTCACGCTTGAACTTCGTTTTGACATCTGCACTGTCTCTCGCTATTGCTCTCAATGTACCTGGACAGAATTTTCTGGACGGACCATTCTTGTATATGTACGTGTTCTCTTCTTTCGCTCGCGGTGTCTGTTTACTCACTACTGAATTCTGAACAGAATATATGTTGTAACTTATGGCTTGAGTCTCTGTAGGCCCATTCGTCACTATACAGAAGTTCCGTGCTGATTACTCACAGATTTCAGTATCATTAATACCGGGCCACTACGACGACTAATGAAGAGTATGTGCTCCTGTTTTTATCGGTCCTAGATCGTTGCTCACGGCATCTTGCAGAGTTAACGCGGCGGATCGACTTTAGTAGGTCTCATATGTGGCCTTATTTCTCATGCTTACTTTGAAACGTTAAGGCATCGACATATTTTCGCCAAGGTAGGCACGTAGAGATCCGCCGCCATCAGCTCTGAGAGTGACCTTGTTGTATATAGGCTTGATATATCCCCGTCATCGCACCACACCAAGCGGAGAATTTGGCAAGAGGCCATAACAACTCTTTTCTTGACAAGCCCCGAATGTGCAATACCTAAGAAGCAACGTATGGTCTACGCCCAGGCTAAGAATCTTGAATACCCACCCTACCTATATGACTTCTGTGGAACTCCTGGAGAGAGGCATATCGAAAACCTCAAGGTGAGTTTGATCAAAACTGACGGTTTTAGCGGGCCTGCTCATACGCTCCTTCAGATTATACGAGAGGTGGGGTCGACAGCCTATAGCAAAGGCGTCGGTCTGCTTTATGGTCCCGATCATGCATGGTTCAAATACCTTGTAGAAACCATTCAGACACACTACGTCGGTCCGGATTGTTACTGGAAGGACCCTCAGAAGCCTGAACTCCCCGGCTGTACCAAGTTCTTTGGTAACGCTTGGTGGGTTCCCTTCCCCCCGACGCTGGTATGTCCATCATCTGGTCTCCTGCAAAACGCAACTCAAGAGGATTTGTAAGGTCATCCGCTACGATGATGGCCCACTGGCTGTGCTTCGAGAGGTCGCCGAACTCGAACACTACATCTCGCAGAATTCCAGCGACGACATCAAACGACGGCGCGAGATTCGTATGACTCTGCGAGCTTTGGATGGGAAAGCGGTCAGTTGGCCGTATGATCACATAGAGGTGCGGGTTTTCCCCTTGCTGTTCAACCATGTTCGGATTGCTGATGGATAATTAGATGGTTGGCTCCAGAAAACCCTGGTGTTGTGGACGGCGTTACAATGCGCAGACCAAGGTTCACTTCCGTTCCGCGATGTTCCACCTAAAGCGCCGAGGACACCACATGTGGGAAGGTACAAACATAGGCAGTGGATTCGACGTTGAGCTGGTGTACACAAAACATGTACATGTTGACGGATCCGTCATTGGTCTGAACGATGACTACGATCTTACCCACCCCCTTGCGCACTTCCTCAGTTTGAACCAGGCTCTCATTCCTGGTCCACTCCACAAACTGGAATCAACACTGCGAAGTTATCGGCAGCATTGCATCAAGGAATGCGCGTGGAAGGCGGACACCCTTACCTACAGGTTCCTTTCGTTGGTGTACAACAGACCACGGGAGCCTGATGGCCTGGCTCAGAGTTCCATTGAGCACGAGCGAGACCTTCGCGTCCGTCAACTCATGCTGGGCAGCGAGATGGCATTCGACATGTCATACAAGAGATTGTCTGCTGTCGCCACTACGGAGATCGCGACTTGGTGGTATATCTTCTGGGTGAGTCGAAGTCTTCCTCGCTAAGACTGCATCGCTCATCACAGTATGTAGGATGACCTCTGGCGACGCAATCATGACACTATCAGTGGCATTCAGAAACATATCTCCGATTTCAGCCCTCATTACCCGACTTCTATTGCCTACACACCTCTTCCTCGAGCAGCTTTAGAAGCGTTCCTGATCCAGCGAGGATTGTTGAACAAGAAGCCAAAGTTTGGCGACTTCTTCACCGCGGGGGTCCTGAACAAGATTTATCTGCGAATGAACGATATCGTGTTCCATCGTTCCAATGATGTGCGTTTCAATGATGTAGTCCCTTGCATATCGCTGACAAGCTGCTCATCCAAGGCCAACATTATTCACCTCGGCGACGAGACATCTGAGATGGACATGGAGGATGTAGATGCTCGCAGCCGAGGGTTACCTTCAACTCTCGGCACAGGCGGCGGGACCGATCACGACGACGCCGACATTCGAGCACGTCCACTATACCGATGGGAAGGCATCCTTGACGATAAACTCTCTCCCGGCAAACATCCTCACGTCGGCATATGGGTCAAGTTTGGTGTTTGGTTCGGCATTACACCGTTATGGAGGTCCGGTGAACCGTCACCAGGTTTGGCATTGGATGTTCGATTGGACACTGCTACAGGTCGTTATGTATTACTGCGTAACGACCTCATCGCTCCTCCTGGGGCTTCCAAGTTTGTATAGCGTTGCCTTCACTGATATATACCCATCATCTATTAGCATATAATCTCACATGGTTTTCGACGCGACATACATCAGATCCATTCTTGGAGTAAATCCAAGAACTCCCCAGTAGCCTCCTCTACTGGTTCCACATACTCCGCAAGGAATTCCGGAAATACCCCGCTTCCAACTGGCACTCTCTCCTCCCCACCTGAGAACGTCTTCGGTAACCTGATCTGCACATTCCGGCTAACTTGTCTCAATTTGATACTGCTGAGCACAGCACGTAGCTGAGCAGCACTTCTGGTGCCACCTCCACCCCCATACGAAACCACCATCGCTGACTTGTCCTTCCACTCCCAGTACAAGTGGTCGATCGCGTTCTTCAGCTCCCCAGGATACCCGCCGTTGTACTCTGGGGTCAGGATGACGAAACCTGAACACGAAGAGACGAACGAGCTCCATTTCCTGATGCTCTCCGACGAATATTCCGCAGGGTTACGGATATGCGATGGGTTACGAGACCCATCTATGACAGGGCCGAAGGGATGGGGTGGTTTCGTTGGGTCTACGATGACTACTTCGTAGAGGTGTTGACGGGCTTTGCTATGTCTGTTGAGTCGGTTCTGAATGATGGGGGAGAGCCATGCGGCGATGCCTGCACCATTGCCACCAGTGCGAGAGCTGCCGACGATAAGGGCTATTCGTTTCGCGAGTTGGGTCATGGAGGTTGGGGAGAACGTTCTGTTGCTTGGTGAGCTGCTGGATGGACATGGTTGATGACGAATGGATCTCTCACGGCGATTAGCATGCAACCCTTTGAGGTGACGCTACCATCGTTGATAGTGACGAAAACTTTCCAGGGGAAGGGCTTGAGGATATGGAAAGTGATCCGAGCTCCATCACATCTGTAGGCTCAGGCGTGGCGATCGATTCGACTGTTGTACCATACCATGCTTGTGCTGAAATGCACGCTCAAAGTGCAAAGTAATGAAAACCTGAACTTGAACCTGAGGGAACACTTGGACCCACTCTGACATCCTTTCTATGTGTAAGCCGACCAAGGCGCTTCAAGTTTATCCGCGGTCCTCTCTTTCGACCTCCAACTCCAACCTCACATATTCGCATAGCTGCACGCGACAATATCAATGCCTCGAAGACCACGACCAGTATCACGTCTCCCTCCCAAATCCGCCCACAACGAGGTCTCCAGTTCCTTGAGTAAACCAGATGGCAAACAGAAAACGCTTAGCGCACCCGCTGCTCCAGTAGCCTCGAGTTCAAAAGTTCAGCTGAAACCACGACGGGCCGTCCAAACTCGAGAGGAAAGTGAAGATGAGGGGGAGAAGGACGAAGAGGACGAGGATGGAAGCAGTGATGTGGATGAGGTGGAAAGCGGAGAAGAGGACGAAGATTTGGATGCGGATGCACCGAGGATAGCTCAATGGGTGGACGAGGAAGAATTGGACTTGGAAAGCTCAGACAGTGGTGATTCAGATGGTGGGGACGATTTGGACAAACCAATGGATATGGTGCGTCACAGAGCCCATCTTTCCAGTTGTTAGCTGATAAAAATGACAGGTCGCATTACAAGATGGTCCGCCAGCCTTTTTGCCTTTCGATTATCAAAATGACTGAATATACTCTGTACAGGCCTATCATCATTACCCTTTGGAACCCTTAGGAAGGCTCAGAAGGTCTTGACCCGAGAAGAGGCAAATGATAACTCTGACGGGGAAGGGTCCTCGTCCAGCTCCGAGCCAGAGCAGGAATCGACGTGGACGAACCGGAAATCTTTGGGACAGCCCAGGGAAAAGGCTAACATCGAGAAAAGGAAGAACAAGCATGCGTGCGTAACATTCCACGATTCTTATACTGTACAATCCAACTCATGATTTCTCTTCAAAAGACCGATGGAGATGACATCCAAAAAACCTGTTCCAAGGAAGAAAGTGGAAATCGAAGAACAGAGACCCGTCCCCAGAGATCCCCGCTTCCTGCCCATCGTTGGCGAGTTCTCCGCCAAACGCTTTCAATCCCAATACGGCTTCCTCACCTCTATCCACCACGAGGAGTTGTCCACGCTCAGGGATAACCTCAAACGCGCGCGCAAATTACTGGCGACTTCACCGAAGCACCTGCGGGAGGAGCGAGAGGCGGAAGTGCAGAAGCTGGAGAGGGCGGTGAAGAGGGCGGAGAGCACAGTGAATAGAGATAGGAGAGAGAAGATCGAGCAGGAGGCGTTAGAGAGGGCTTCGAAGGAGGAGAGAGAAAAGAGGAAGCAGGGCAAGGGAGCTTGGTATATGAAGAAATGTGAGCACAGTCTTTGTTCGAAGCGATGCGTGACTGAACACAGCGCATTCGTACAGCCGACAAGAAGGATCTACTCGTCCGAGCCAAATACGAGGCCCTCGAAGCGGATGGTGGTAAAGGTGCAGTGAAGAAGGCAATTGAGAAGAAGCAGAAGAAAGTCAACCAGAAGGAGAAGAAACGAAGACCGTTCGGGGTCGGAGGTGAAGTTCGAGGAGTGGGTGGCATTGGCGGCCAATTTGGTGGCCATAAACGAGGAAGACCTGGATCAGCGGACGAGCGCGTTCCCAACAAACGGCAACGGGTTTCTTGAAGGTTGTCGCGCTTGTTCACTTCGCACTTCAATCCAATTGGATACTAAGGAGGGGTATATGTGTGAATCGTGAGGATAAAAAGCAAAACATCAATATGACACACGATATCCATCCAGCATGGTGGCCTCCGGGGTTGATCTGTCGGGAGAAATCATAGGATCCCGCAGCCTTGTTCGACCGGTAACACCCCTCTTAATCGTAGCTTCCCAACGTTGGAACCACTCCCCCTCCTTCATGCCCACCAGTTTCGCATGCCCACTCACAGCTCCATGGGCTACTCGCTCATCTGTTTCTGAGAATGGCGGGGGAGGCGCAGAGGGGTCCTCTTCGTCGAGAGGCTGCCATCGTTTCAGGGCGTATGCCCCACCACAAACTTCCCATCGACCTCCTCCCCGGTGATGGAAACGTTTGTAGAGCCAGATGAAGGGATAGATGAGGAAGACCCAGAGGAGGACTTTGAACCATGTCTTGGAGAGGAGGCGGGCAAATGGGGAGTCCGTTCGGATGTGAATCTTTGAATGGGAAATATTGAAGTTTACTTCGAAGTCGCCATCGTAATATGTGGATTTCACGGCTGCTGTGATGGCTGCTTGCAATGCACCAATGTTCCAACCATAGATCACCTATGGACAATAAGGTCAAGTCACCAGACTGGGTTGTTATGCAAAAGTGGCGCGTACCTTCTCATAAGTGAACTCCTTTAGCCACTTGTCACTCGCGCAATACTCATCCGCCCACTCTCTCAAAGTCTTTGACGACTTCAAGACGTTAGCCTCCGCCGTCGTTCCAATGGCCGAAGCTGCCCCGGTAACACCAGACGCAGTCATCGCGACGCTGCCAGGGCCAATCCACGGTGGTAACCCCCTCTCCCATCTCGACGTCTTCCACTGTTTCGCGCTCTTGATTTCCTGCTTTACAGCCTTTCTCCTCACGTTCTTCCTCTGTCCAGCACCACCAACCTCCGCGCTCTCCAGTAGTTCGTCGACATCGTCCGGTAACCTGATCGCTCCGCCGCCGTTCGACGACGACGTAGAAGACAATGTGCCTCCCTGAATGAACGCAGCTGCGACGTCGTCTACCTCTTTGTACATCTTCCCTCTGTATGCGGGCTCTTCGTCTGGGACACTCCAGTGAACGACCGAGTTCGGAATGATATGCTGCGAGAGGTCGATGCTGAAAGAGAAGTCAACAATGGTTTCCTCGTACGACTCCGTACGCGTCTTGGTGTGGCCTTTCGCATCTTTATGAGTGACAGTGCGGTAGCGATGCTCCTTGTGTGAACCATGCAACGAGACGAGCAACTTGGGTGGGGAACGGGCTTCTGACAACAGGAATCGATACAACGCTTCGCCTATTTCCCCAATGCCCGATACAATGCATGGTCAGTTCCGCTGTGACAAACCCTGAAGATACACGAATGAGCATACCATCGTCGTTCAAATGCTTATCATGCGAGACCACGTCCTGGTTGCCCGTGTAGAAGTACTCTGCCTCATAGGGCGTGAACTCTGGCGGAGGCTCCTCTCCACCCAACGGTACAAAAACGTCCGAGCTCGCAAGTTCAGCGTTCAGTGCCTTATCCGCTGCGCTCGTGTTCTCTGCGAACGGTGGAGGTGGCTCTATCGGACGCGACGGACCTGCGGCGGCAGCAGCGCTGATCGCTGCAAAGGATTCGGTGACATCTAATAGATGGTCTTGGTGGTGCTTCAAGTTGTTGTCCGGGTCAGTAATTATCATCTCTCTCTGTTGTCGAGGGAATGAAGGTGAATTGGGAGAAGGAAAGGAGGTGGTTGGTCTGGGTCGTATTGGGACACTCTGGAGGCTATGACAGCAGCGCCAATAGAAAGCGGTTATTTTGCGCAGTCGACTTAGCTTGTTGTCGTGGTCCTCTTCGACATTTCCGTGGCATACGTGGTCACAGTACCAAAGCGATTCTATTGTCTCAAAACATTACAGCAAATAGCAGCCACGAGAAAGCATAATGCAACTGATAAAGAAGGTCCATTTTTAAAGCGGGATATGAGAGTGTCCATGTGTCGTGAATAAAGTCAGAAATCCGTTTTGCGCAAGGTAAAGCAGTGAACCAAAAGAAGGATTCTGAAATGAAAACAAGTAAATGCATTAAAAATAGTATGCTGGAGGTGTGTGAGGCAGGCGTAAAGCAGTCATGAATGAGTGTGCGCACGGCGGGATGCCCTTATGCATGAAATAACGGGATGTAATCCGGGCGGGCAAGAAGTCCGAGCAAGATACCCAAAATTACCGTCGAACAGAAGGATCACGAGAAATATCCCCGGGTTGAAGATTTCGAACCTTGGAACAAACCAGGTCAGCCGTGAACACTACGAGTGAATATGAGACTACCTACCTCCAATCTGCTCTGGGGAGTCTGGACCAACTCTGGGACCACGTCATTTTCGCCCGTATAAGCAGAACTCGACGAGCTCTTCGTCAACTCCTCAGCACTCCTATCGGGGCTAGAGGATTCTCTGGGACGAGCAGGGTTTCGTGGGGGCACAACGGGTGGGGGCTGTAACATGGCAGGGGGTGCTGCGCCTCTGGGAGACATCGGTGGGGTTGATGCGGTGCTGTACCCAGCCAAAAGGGGTTCGAAACTTCCTGAACGACCATGTCCACTTGAGCTAGTGCTGTAATTTCGATTGTGGGCAGGGGAACCCGGAGGGGGACTCGAGGTCCGCGCCATCATGTATCCGTCTCTACCGATTGCAGCAGCAGCGGGAACGGCTACTCCGCCATATGCTGCGTAAGGATCGAACTCATTCCGAGGTGCGCTGGCGAATGGATCATCCGTATAGCGTTCTGCCCCAATTAAGGCAGGTCCACTCGACAAGGTAGGTTGCGAAGCCATAGACCCAAATGTGCGCGTACCGATTGAACCTTGCCGTTGCCTCATGCCAACGTCGTCGTCGTCACCGTCAACGGGGGAGCGATTGTAGCCCGCAGCTGCGAGGGTAGAAGCCACAGCACTGTCATGTTCAAGGCGTGCTTGCCGACGGCGTCTTCGCAGAAAGAAGAATAAAAATAGCACGATGGATGCTGCAGCAAGGCCAACGATCAGAAAAACACCAGCTACAGCTCCTTTGTTTCGGAAAAATCTGCAAAGTGGAAACGCGTGGAGTGTTTAACGTTAAGCGGTATTGCATCAAGTGATAGACTCACTCCGATGCTCCTGCAGAGCTATTATTGGAGTCGATCGTGGTAGGGTTGCTGCCGATGATTGTGACGACACTTATACCACCGTCGCTCCCCGTAGTGGTGACCGTTTGAGTGACCAGCGGTGGGGCTGTCGTCAAAACCCGACCGTCATTTGTTTCTGTGACGATAACGACCGTGGAAAAGGTAGTCCTGTGACATCATAAGTGACATGGCAAAATATCACGGAATGAAAAACATACGTTGCATCAGGTGTATGTGAGGATGAGGGTGTCGAAGTTGGGGTTTCAGACGGGGTAGAACTAGGGGTAGAGGACTCCGGAGTTGAGGACGGAGTCTCCGATGGCGTGGAGGACGGAGTCTCAGATGGAGTGGACGAGGGTGTAGATGAAGGCGTGGACGATGGTGTGGATGATGGTGTGGACGAGGGTGTGGAAGATGGTGTAGACGATGGTGTGGAAGACGGCGTGGATGAGGGCGTAGACGAGGGCGTCGAAGATGGTGTTGAGGTGGGGGTGGAAGACGGAGTTTCCGAGGAGGTAGAAGACATGCTGGTTGAGCTTGACTCGGACGTTACGGGAGGTGTTGAAGACGGGGTTCTACAGAAGGACACTAAATATCAGTACTGAGCGACACTGTAACATGGGGTTCACCGACAGTGAGGGAGAAAGAACGTTATCAGATGAGGGAGCGGAGGTCGAGGAGGATGTTGGCGTGACTGAAACGGATGAGGCTGTGGACATGGAGGTTAGAGTAGGTGAAGTTGAGGAAGAGGGAGGATTAGAGGGTGGTGGTGTAATGGTAGAAGAATTTGTGGATGAAGGAGGTGTAGAAGAGGGCGGGGAGTCTGAGGATGGAGGGATGGAAGGGTCTGAGGATGGAGGGGGTTGGGAGGAGGTCAAGGAGTCGGAAGAGGCTAAGAACGTGAAGGTTGATATGAATGAGCGTCGAAGTCAACGGAGAACAAAGTGAAATGAAACGGCGTCGGGGGCTGTGGAGGGCCAAAGAACAGGAGGAGAACGTACTTGGATCAGGCTGGTCGGACTGTCGTCTGTCGATTGCCATGAGATGATGGAGGGAGAGAAAGAGAAAGAAACGCACCTCGAGGCGAAAGGTGGAGACTCCTGAGCGACGGGCGCACTCAAGCTCGGCCAATTTCCTCCGCATGACATCCCGACGCTTGCCATTCCAGGTCGTCACGTGTCGTCTTGCACATCTCACCCTTGTCTATTATTACTATCTCTCTTTCACACTCGCACCAATGGTGAGCATCTCTATTCTAATCGTCCCTCTTACTCACCACCAATGTCCCCACCAGCCGCCCCCATCCACGATACACCCATCCTCGGAATGGTCGCCCGACCCAATGTCGATGTCGTCACAGAATACGGCAATGCTGCCTCCTTCTGGGTCGAATACCCTTCTGGTCTCGTCGACCTCACAAGGTCTGCCCATATCGTCGGCAAAGCTGATACGCATGTAGTCGCTGCGACCCAAGAGGACGTCAAACCGCCCCCTTTGAAGCAGGAAAGCCAATTCGAGCTCGAAGTCGAAGGCGGCAGAACTCTTCGCTTGAACAAAACCCAGACAGCGATTGTGATCATCGACATGCAAAAGTAGGAATACACGCTATCCTTGTGTGTTGCCCCTGCTTATTTTAAAATTCCAGCTTCTTCCTGCATCCCGACTTGAGGGACCACCCAACCGGACTCAAATGTGTCCCTCCATTGCAAAAAGCAGTGCCTGCACTACGTTCTCTCGGCTCAAAGATCATATGGGTGTACGCTTTATTCCCCTCTCGTATCGCTTGAAGACCCGCTTCTTATTTGACAATTCACCGTAACCAAAGAAACTGGGGATTGACCGACCACGAACTCACCACTATCCCTCCCTCCCTTGTCCGCGGATTCATGAAGAGCGGCAAAGGTGGTTTCGGGTCCAAGCTCGCAGGCGAATTTGGCCGTCTCCTCATGCGAGGAGAGTATAACTCGGATCTGTACGGCCCGTTGCAACCCCTCTACGAAGAAGGGAAAGCCAAAGGAACAGACGTCTGGATTCACAAGAACCGGTAGGTGTAGTCACCGAACGTTCCTTTCGCTCTGAGTTTCCCACACCAACTGGTACCTTTCCCCCTCTCTTCCTGTTCGCCTTTCCGGCAGAATGAGTGGACTGTGGGGCCCGCAGAGTGCTCTTGATCTGTATTTGCAAGAGGAAGGCATCACCACACTTTTGTTCGCAGGGGTCAACGCCGACCAGGTGGGTTACTTATCCCGACTGCCCCTTGGTGATGGTTCTCACCGAGAAGCCGATGTGAATGCTACAGTGTGTCCTCGGAACCCTTATCGACTCGTACTACAGGGGATACGATTGCGTTACCGTTCGCGACGCGGTGGCCACCAGCTCGCCTACAGGAGGATATGAAAATATGATTTACAACAGCGGGAACGTGAGGTTCTGTTATCTCTCCTCGCGTCCAGCAACTGACTACGGGGCTTTTGACAGAGCTATGGCTTCCTCACAGATAGCGAGAAGATCGTCAAGGCTGCTGCTGCGTGAACCGCCATTGTTGTCTCGTTGGTCGTTAGAATCATATATTCAAGAAAGGGATATGTATATGTACGTATATACGAATAGGCTATATGAAGAAAGGTCAAATGCTACACAGAATGCTACGGCTGCGCCGGAATGTATGAACTATGAAATACAAGTGTTCTAGTCAAGTCGTTGTGTCATAAAAATCTACCTCAACTCTTCCACTCGACATTAGCTGCTGGACGAAGCTATGGGAGGACGGAATGAGCATGGGTTATATTATCTTCAAGGTGGAATGCACGAATACATACCTCGATGTTCTTCCGTCTCGCATAGAAGTTATCCTTCCATCTGTTTTGAACCTGACTCGCCGTCGCGGTTGGCTTAGAGACATTCGCGTCCGACTCGGAGCTGGATGTCTGTGTCACCGTTGTCGACGAACTCGGTGATGACAGCAACGCCGGCGCAACAAGGATCTCCTTCTCGTATCCTCTGAACGGGTTCAACTCCCCATGCATCCCACTCTTGGGTGAATGCGCGGTATCCGATGAACCAGAAGACGGCGGCGTTAACGGCTCATACGCATGCTCGTCGTAATGGGACTTCAGCTGCGGAGAGGACACTTGAGTTTGAATGATGAGAGGCTGTTTCGGTTGTTCGGGGATGTAGCCACTGTGTCTGAGCGGGCTACGCGGAGGGATGACAGGTGGGTTTGGTCGTGGTCGTGCGGATGATCGAGTCGGGATCTGAGGTGCTGGTTGTTGGACTGGAATGGACGCAACAGGTCGTGGTTTGATAGCCTCTTCGTCTTCGTCTGAATCGGCGCCAGTGTGTCCATGTTCTGCTCCTGGCGTCGGTGCTGGTTCCGGTGGGAGGGACGAAGGGTAGATGGACGGGCTTGATTCGACGGAGGGCACTTCCATGATGGGAGACCTGAACGGTGCCAGAGGCAGCTCCTTGGTGATATCCGATACAGTACCAGAGCGCGATTGTGGCGTAACGGAATGCATGGCTCCTCCAGTGCTGAACGACTTCATGTGTCCACCAGGCCTGACATTGGCATTATTATTGTGATAGTCACTGAATGGTCCGTTATATGTCGGACGTCCAGCGAGACTCCACCTCGCAGTCCCAATACCTGCCAATCCCATTGTTTCCGCCGCGGGCCGCTCGTTCAACCTCTGCTGTACGGGCGCAGGTGGTGACAACCGTGGCCTTTCAATAAGTTCACCAGGCCGAACGGTTTGGTACACCACGCTAGGGGGTAACGGCGCCGGAGGTACATCCATGTCCATCTCGTCGTCCAAGAGATTCCTTCCCGGAGGCGGACTTCTTGTCAAAGCAGCGTTACCCATGAGATTACGGTGGGAGGACTCGGAAGTAGCGTAGCGCATCTCAGCAGGCGAAGGAGTGTCTCGAGGGTCTTCGAATGGGTTCTCGGGGTAGGGAAGCGGGCGGGAGATGCTGTTACGGATGAATCGCCGACGACGTTTGCGGCAGAGGGCGAACGTAAGGACGGCCGCAATAGCGGCGACAATGATACCTACGACGAGGAACACGCCAGCCACTGCACCGGTGTTGGCGAAGAACCTGGTGAGGTACGAACATCAGATACATGACAGGATGGCATGATGGAGAGTGTTAACTTACCCCGTTCGAGAAGCCGATGTAGAATCACCAACGCCCCAAATACCAGTAGGGTTTGCAATGACATGTGTGATGCTCATCACTTGCCCGTTGGGTTCTACGGTCACACTAACGCTGGTGAACACAGGTGGCAAAGATAGCGAGCCACGTCCCGCAGAATCCGTGGTAGAAACGAACACCGGGGTAGACAAGGTCGTTTCGGGCCGATCGGTCACCGTACTGACCAGAACGCTGCTGGTTGACAGTGGCGGCTTGCCGCTTGCCTGAAGATTAACTGGTGAGATCTTAGGGCCATCTGAAGACAAGAGAGATGATGGAGAAACAGATTGCGAGGGTACAATACCACCAGTCAACCTAGTCGGCACAGGCTGGGGCTGCTGCGATGCCGGCTCCCCCGTCTCACTCTGAACAGGCGGACGAATGGGAGTAGACTGTTGTGACGCAGGTTCCCTGGTCTCGCTTTGAACAGGAGGACGAACTGGAGTGGCAGGCCGAGTCACCGCAGGCTCTGTCACATCCGAGCTCACCACTGTATCCACTCCAGTCGTCTGCGCCGGAGGCGGAGGAGCGGGAGCTGTGGTAGGACGGGGACTAACCGGTGCTTGTGTCTGCGGCCCATTCGTTTTGGTTGGTTGCGCTGGCGGTGCGGGGGTATTGCCACGAGTCACTGACGTCGTAGGAAGTGCGGCTGGTGGTAATGAAGCAACCGAGGTGACTGACGTGACTTGAGCAGGTGGCTGAGCAGGTGGCGAGTCCGTTTGTTTGTCCGGGGCTTCTCGCGAACTTTCCGAGGATGCGCTATGAGTCGAAGTAACACCTGATGTTTCCGAATGAGCAGAGGTCGGAGGAGCAGTTGGAGCAGCTGGTGAAGTGTCCGGTGTGGTCGGCTCTTTGTCGGCTACAGGTGAAGTCTTCAGCGGAGGGAGGTCGGTAATACTTTGAGAGATAGTGTTTGATCCCGTGGGCGGTCTGATGCAAGAAGTCAGCAAGGACACAACTTTGCAATGCAATCAAATGTCACGAACACGTTTGGAGACTTCGCTGGTGCGCGGACCGGTGCAGATGGAGGGGGAGTTGCAGCGTTTTGAGGGACACTCGACGAAGCCATGCTAACCACCGGTGGTGCCGAAGCGGGGGTCGCAGGAGATGCCGGCACCAGCACAGTACGTTGTTGCGACGATGATACCGATGCTGGGAAGGTGCTTGCTATCGGAGCAGCCGAGGAGATTCCTGGTGCGTAGCTTGCAGCAACCGATGAGCGTACAACTGGGCCTTCTGAGGGAGGTGTGGCCAGAGTAGTAATGATGCTAGTCGGACTCGCACTCCCGCCGACTTTAGGTGCGTTGGACGAAGGTGCCGGTGTCAGGCTCGCAATGCCAGAAGTCAGTGCGCTTGCTGGTGCACTCGCGCTTCCGCTGATTTTAGCTACCGCAGTGGAGTTCGCGGTCACGACCGATACCGGAGTTGAGAGGGGAAGGGGAAGGGAAAGTTGGTCTGAGGATCCACTCTCTGAAGAAGAAGGGCTCAGAGGAAACGTAGTGAATGGTGCAGATATAGTGGGACTGCTTGAGGCCGCGCTTAGACCTGAAGGAAATAGTTATCAATAAGGTTGATCGGAAGAGGGAAATAAGCAGTAGATAGCCTCCAATGAGTCCGCACGCATAGCTCAAGGATACGTGGCAGAACTGTTGAAGCTAAGATATGCAGCTTGGCAACCCCGGAGCTCTCGAAAAATGTTGCAGATAATGTTAAAATAAATCGACTTACCGGAAGTCGTCACCGATAACGAGCTTGAAGTCGTGCTACCCATTAACCGCGGTGCCCTGTATGATGCCAAGGACTACGCAGGTGCGATCGCAGCCACCAGAATAGTGCACTGGCTAAATGGCGGGAGCTCTCTTGCCTGAGCCATGTCCAAGGTATATGAACGTCCTGGGTAAAAGGCGGTTCAACGTGGGATCGGGTAAATCTCGAATGTAGTACGGTGGAAGTACCGAAACCTACCGGAATCCGAGCTTCTCACATTGTCAACTGACTGTAACAATCCCGAGTGATCAACGAGGATGACTGGACTCCACGCGGGATAGTACCGAAGTGGTCATTGGTTGGCATTCGAGAAGGCTCGACTTTACGCCTGACATTTGTGAGCAGATGGTGCGGAAGATAGTGCAGTATGGCGAAACTTACCTCTCCGAGCCATGTGAGTGCCCTGAACGCTTAATCTCCTGCCCAAAACGTAACGCATCAGTATGGTGCAAACAAGATTCAAGAACGATACCGCAAAACCTCTTATCGAGACTAGTCATGCAGTGATGGGAACTGGACAAAAGAAAATACACATGTGGAGCGAACCATGGCAGATGCATCCATGCCAACGGCACAAGACGAATGCTTGGATCATAGGACACTGAGTCACTGACTGGTATGAGAAGCCAAACCCAGAAGTTCGTTGTGAGGAAGGAAGATGTTACATGATACAAATAAAATCCCATTAAGAATGCATTATTACAAGTGTAACCCACGGAGAGCGAATGTATGTCGTAGGATGAGGTGGCCATCGGATGCGAGAGTGAACAGAGCGTGGGATGTGGATGATTGACGGAATGTGCTTGATGAGAACTGGTATAGCGAGATGGATGGGTATGTCTTCGCCTTCGTACCGAAGCTGCAGAAAGTGGATACGGGAAACATAAAGGCTGCGCAGCATCGCAGAAGTGATAAATGTGTCCCACGAAGTAGACACTCCACATAGAAGTGCGACTTTCTACGGATAGGATGAACGAAGGTAAGTAGACGGCAATCAAGGTAGAAAATGATTCGCACATGCCACGTCAGCCCATGGGACGCGAAAGAGCTCCCATGAGAGGCACTCCTTTGCGACTCTAGCAGCACTTTCCTCGTCCAGGTAGGGGGAACTTTAGCTTCACGCTGCCCTTTCGACGACCTCCACTGAGGCTGCCAAAACTGAGGCGGCTGGAACTATTGACCCGTCGCAAGGCGCGGTCCCCATAGCTCACACCGCTACCTGCTTTCTCGGGATCCAAAGAGCCCGACTCGATCGCTAACAGGATGGACCGTGCACAAAGCAAGAATGGTGCTTCGACATTCTCACCTGTGAGAGAAGATGCCTCAAGGAAGTGAACGTCTGATACAACGCACCGTAAGTATCAAGCGGTAACGAATCAACGCACAAGCTCACCATTCTCCGCAGCCCACCGACTGGCCTCCGACCACTCCACCTCTCTATCTTCTTCCCGATCCGACTTGTTCCCAACAAGAACCGTGACAAGATGTGGACTGGCCAGTGCACGCGCATCGGCCAGCCATTGAGACAAATTCAGGAAAGACGCACGACTGCATATGCACAGTTCAGCCAACGTAAGCATAGCTCAACAGGCTACGTTCGCACCTTGTGATGTCATAAACCAAAATAGCACCTGCAGCACCCCGATAATAGCTACGAGTGACGGACCTATTGGTTGCGATTGAGAACTGATACCCTTCAAACGACTATGAACGTACGCACCTGAACCGTTCTTGGCCGGCGGTATCCCATAGCTGTCAAGTCCAGCAAGCTTGAGTATGACCGTCGACGCCAACATCCAACATAGTGCTTACCTGGAGCTTGATCCTCTTCTCTCCCAGTTTTACAGTTCTACTTGAGAACTCCACTCCAATTGTATGCTGCGAGTGATCCTTAACTAACGCAAAACTCAGAGTCGAGAGACGGTCGATGAGGAGCTTATACGGACGTACAGGAATTGTGCGTGAACTGATGCAACAAGCATGATTTCCCAGTACCAGCTTCTCCTATAAGCAGTGTTTTGTTCAGGTGACCATCAAAAGGGTACGAGCACACATTTATGACGCACCAATGATGATGTATTTCATAAGAAAGTCTATGTGGATGGCTGGTCAGATGTGGGCACAGAGTGTTGAACGGGGAAGAGCTGCGCACCGTAAGTCTCCAAAAGCTCCGTAGCCTCTATTTCGTATTCATTGTCCATTTGCTGGGCGAGATGCGCTGATTATGTGGTTGCCTCGTTGGGAGGATTGGGATGAGTGTCAGGGAGAGACTGATAGTCGGGAGCAGCTCAACAGAGGGGCGGAGGCAAGATACGATTAGACGCTTAGGGATTCCGGCTTCCTTCTTGCCGTCAAACAAACTGCGAGTCTACCATCCCTTCCACGGCACCCACACATCCTCAACAACCAGTCCTCCATCCTCTCCCTCAGAGTCTGCGATATAATACCACTGGTGTGCAGCTAATGTCAGGCATGCATGTTGTCCAACGATTCGCACGACTTCCCCTATCCTCAGCGTGTCCACACCATCCGTAGAGTCTCTTGTCAGGATCCCATGTTCTTGCGACACGCGACCCAGTTTCCAGGTCCTCCCCACTACCTCTCCGAAAGAACCGCTGGGTCCGGTGTCTTTGCTCATTGCAATGGCACCTGCGTCACATAGCGCCTCGTCCGTCGCATTGTTTCCTCTGCCCGGGTAGTAGGAAAGAACCGTCGCCGTAACATACTGTGCGATACGAGTACGCTGTACCAACCCAGTGTGTAGCTGTTGCAGGTCGAGTAGCGGATAATTCCCTGATCAAAATGCCAAGTCTTATGAATATCCGCATCAGGCGAGAACACCAATGGCGTACCCGCATGGATCTCCAAAGTGCCATGCAGAACTGATGCAAGTTTGGCTTTGTTTTCAGGCGTTGCAGAATGGGCGGTAGGCGTGGACCCCACAGCCAGAACGAAAGGATCACGGTTGGATTCGGGCAAAAGTGACTTCGCCATCCTGGCTGCCGTGTTCACAGCATCGATTTCAATGGTCAACCAGCTCGACGCTTCTTCAGGGCTTCTCGAGGCATAGGAATTTCCTGCGTGACAATAGAATCCATAGACCGAGATATTCTGGCTGAGCAGTGCACTTTTGAGGAGCTCTTGGAACGCAGGCGAGGAGGGCTCTAAACCGGCACGCCTGAACGAATAACTCAGATTACGGATGGTTTATGGGCAAGTGAGTGTTCCTTACTTTCCTCCAGCGTCCACTTTGATAAATACTGACCATCTTCTATTGGTAGATTTTGTGTCTTCAAATCGTTCTATCGCTTCAACCTGGATGGGATGGTCAACCATCACCCGAACAGTGCCCGCGTGTGGTGCAATCTCATCCCAAAGGTCAGAAAGGTCTGCAAGTTTATTGATGGGTACGGGTAACCCATACAATATCTGATTTCAGCCGTTAACTTATGCGTCAATTCATGAATCAGGCTACGCACGTCGTTGACCGTCTCGTCCGCAACAAGTCCTCCCTTGACGATCTCATGCGCCTCCATTAAGGTCGATACTACAACTGCATGGGTTGTGGCAGCTGTGCTCCGCAACTGTAATCTAACTCCTTCAATTGTCTGGGTGATCGTCGGACAGTATTATTGGTCTTGGACTGGTCATGCAAAGATTCCACTTGCCTTGTGTGTCTTCACGTGCGCACGAAATTGCGCTCCCCATGCTTTGGCATTCTCGTGCATGAGCGCACAATTCTTCGCGAACACAGCTCTATCGATCACAACGGCGGGTGTCCTCAGAGCATTGATTGGTTGTCCCTTGAATGCATCGACGAGTGCCTTCTTGTCTGGGCCTCCAGTCAGATGGATAGGCGTGTGTGTCTGAGGTACTGGGAGGTCTGCCATCGAGGTTAGAAATGGGTGAAGTGCTTGTGAAGGTGAGCACTACTTTATATTCCCGAATCTGACTGAAATGTTGACCTCGTGCTCGTCATAGCGGATGTCCGTGCGTAAATAGAGGCTCGATAGAATTGTACGCATGATTCTAACGATAACCAGGTCTGATCGGACTCCCCGGACCGTGTCGGATGTCTCACCTAGACCATAGAGACTGGAGCTATATGTAGCTCTCAGTCTCAGGCTCAGGGTGTAGATGGAGAGCATTCCCATCGCCACATCTCTCTTCAACCATCATGGCCTCCGCCACCGACTCCAGGAAGATCTTGCAGCCAATCCATCCCGATTTCGTCTCCAAGTTGCTACCCGAATACGTTGCCCACCATAACGCTACGACAGCCTTCATACCGCCTATATATTCCATACCATGGGACCCTAGTATTCGCAACAGGCCAGCTGTTGCAGGCGGGTCAGAACCCCTGAAGGTTGGGTTTATCAAGGACATTCAACTCTCGAACTGTGCAGTGCGAGTGTTCACACCGGAGGGCATAACCCCCTCAGATGGGTGGCCAGTGTTCGTATATTTCCATGGAGGTAACGAGCAATGCGACGATGCCCCGTATGCTATGTTGACTAGAATGGACAGGTGGATGGTGCCTTGGGAACATTGACAGCGAAAATTCATTTGCTACAAGACTATGCAAACGTTGGTATTTATCTTTCATAGTATCCATGCTCCCGTAATCCCATTACATTGTTCTTTAGATGCGAACTGTGTAGTCGTATCGGTCGACTACCGACTGGGTCCGGAACATCCCTACCCTGCCGCAGTCGACGATGCATGGGATGCGTTGCAGTGGGTGTACAAGCACGGCGAATCCGAGATCCAGGTGAACACGCAGAAAATCGCTGTTGGAGGTTCTTCGAGGTTTAGTATCGCTTCTTATTTGAGATGTGAAAGTAACCGTTGATATCTCTTATCAGTGGCGGTAACCTTGCGGCCGTGCTTACACACAAAGCCTCCCAAGCGAGCCCACCAATTCCACTCGTTTTCCAGCTTCTAGTCGTTCCTGTGACGGACAACACTGCTGGTACCGACGGCATCCCATATCCATCCTGGCTAGAAAACGCCAACACCCCAGCCCTTGACCATGGAAGAATGTTATGGTTCAGAGACAACTACCTGCCTAACGTAGCAGACCGCTCAAAGTGGGACAACTCGCCCATCTTTGCACCTGATGACTGGTTCAAGCTGGCACCGAAAGCTTGGATTGGTGTAGCGGAGCGGGACATCCTGCGTGACGAGGGAATCGCCTATGGCGAGAAGCTAAAGGCGGCAGGAGTCGAGGTGGATATACAGGTATACAAGGGTGCCCCGCATCCAATAATGGCGCAGGACGGTACGTCTCGCTTCATTGAAATTTCTGCTACCAGCTGTCGCTAACGTTTTCTCTTGCAGGGTACGTATTTCGATCCTCGTCCACATGAACTTCTCACACTCATAGTTACGAACAGTGTGTTGGAAGTCGGAAGGCGACTGGTGTCCGATGCTGCTGTGGCCTTAGCAAAGGCATTTGAATCCTCCTGAGGTAAATGGGATGGGCGTTAATGTTGAACCCTTGTATGCGAGAACGCGATGTACGGAACCTGCAGATGGCACGATGACCGTAGTAACTTCATCACAGCCTTCATTGTGGGCTGTGCATCATAATCAATTGGAATTGAATCCGACATACGATACAGGCCGCGTTCCAAGCTTTCAAACAGCAGCAATGGCCTCAATCTCAACATCGACATCAAAGGGCAGTTTCCCAGCTTGAATGCAAGTCCGCGCTGGTTTCGGTGTGGGCAACACTGTGCGGAATGTCTTAGTCATGGCACACTTTCGACGAATGCATCACAAGACTGACATTTTTCGTAAACTTCGTTCATCGCACCGAAATCATCCATGTTCTTCAGATACACGTTGACCTTGACAACTTGCTCCCAAGAGGACCCGGCAGCCTTCAAAACATTGCCGAGGTTTGCAATACACTGGGCCTAATGCGATATGATTAGTTGTGTTTAGCTTCAAGAACGGGACGGATGTCTTCCGCATACAGTATGCTCCTGAATACCCCCAGGCACAACCTTCCCGTCTTTACCAACTGGGGTCTGACCACTCAGAAAGATCAATCCGGGGACCTTGGTCGCATGGGCTGTGGCAGCTGTAAGAAAACCAGACGAGGTCGTAACAAGGAGAACATACACAAGATGTGAGGAAATGTGGGATTCTCAGGGGAGGTGATTCTCTCGACAGACATGGTGGCTCAGGACAAGAGGTGAATGGATTCGCCAATTGCGAAGCCTCCAAGAGCAGATTCCTAGGATATTATAATAATACGACCTATGTGGATCATGCTATACACACTGGCTGATACTGGCGATGGTCGATAATCATAGTGGTTGGTCACCAGATCGGCTTGATGGTGAGATAATGCACACGGCTTGGATCTTCCCCGTGGGCAACACACCACAGATACTTTGGACCGTGAGCAGAATAACACATGCAAGGAGTTGCATGTATTTCAGCGCAGTACACAAGTCGTCGAAGTGTGATGGATGTTCAGAGGTATTCTGAAAGCTCCTCTACCACTCTCAGCCCGTTGGCACAACCGTTGATGAGGAGGTGGTGCGCAGAATTCGAGCCTGCTTAACCATCAGTCAGAATAAATCGGCGGATGAATCACTCCCTTTTGTCCAAAGCTGCTTGACGACAGCGTATCATATGAATCTATTGTAAACGGATAATTTGAGAAGACATAGAGAGCAGGAAAGCCCAAGCAAACACGACCAAACCTGCACATTCACCTCGACAAATGCACTGAGGTAGTGTCGAGGGTGGTTTGATAGTTGACGCAAGTTTCAGCGCGAAGTGTACCTATAAAGCGAAAAAAGTGTTCGTAGGGGTAGGCCCTGAATGGATCTGTGACCACAAGAAAATCAGCGTGCAAAGTTCCCTGCTCGAGTTCTGGCGACCAGGTGGTTGTGTGGGGTAAATACCCGAGCCCTCATTGATGTGCCTGCATAATTGCGTCGGAGATGAACATTGCTGAGACCTGGTTGCCGCCAAACCAGCGACCATTGAGACCTTGGATCGCGTTCTTTGCAGACTCGACGGTGTCGAATTTGACGTATATTTCTCCCTATCAAAACAGTCAGAATGCAACTGAATGTCCTGGACAGTGGTCTTACTTCGGAGTCCTTCTCCACCTTGATGAACTCAACCTTGCCGTATTTATCTTCACACTCGCCTTTGACATCTTCAGCGAGATCCTTATCCCAGTCGCGCTCAGTTTCGCTGTGAGGTTAAATACGTTAGAACTAGAACTCCTCTGGAAGGTGATAACGTACTCCTCGGGATTGAACATATTCTTCAGCAGTACCGACCTGGACTGCATTGACTGAGGAATATTAGGCTTCATGCTGAAACGAATTGAGTCAGAGAAAGCTATGAGGTCCAAGCCAGTTTTCACTCACATGGGCTGAGGGCGAGTTGCGGGTTGATCAATCCTAGCAAGTTTCTGCATTAGCGCTTGACGAGATGCTGCGTTCAAGTTACCGCCTATGGCATTAATCTCATGAGTAATGGTCGCAAGGCGAGTGCACCAATACAACATACCACCGGCTTCGTCCAAGGAGTCCTGTTGAGTATACTTGACAGTGCCTTTCTCATGGACTGTGTTGACACGAAGCTGTGTAAACTAGTGAGTGGATCGGATTACAGGCAACCACTGAGTTAAGTCTCACAGTGCGACCAGCAAGTTCGAATCCCTCCATCTGCTCTAGAGCCATCCGAGCATCTTCAGCCCGCTTGTACCTTCGGGAGGAACAGTCAGATCGGTGAAGAAATCACGAAAGGAGGTACTTACTGGACGAACGCATAGCCTTTGCTGCGTCCCGTTATAGGATCCCGATGAAGATCGACAAACTCGAGCTCGCCAAATGGTTCAAACACCTGCTTAATGTCCGACTCTGTGAGGTTAAAGTGAAGCGACCCAACATATAACCTGTGGTAGTCATAGGTAAGAATGATTCTGCACGTATGGATGTCAACTATCCACGTACTGCATTCCGCCATGATGGGCGCTGACACCAGGGGGAAGGTTCAGATTACTGCATCCAACTGTCAGCGGGAGTGTTCAATGAAAGCACACGTTAAAAACTCACCCGTCTCCTGCATGAGTCCTATTTCTTTCAGCTTCAGTATGTTGAATGTGGATGGGAAGTCCCATTACGACGGTACCACTGAGATTGATGGCCTTCTCCACAAGCTCGACCGTGCGGAACTCGACGTAGCCAATTCTGAGGCGAATGTGGTAAGCCCAAAAATCATGAGAAGGAACAGGATGCGTACCCTTTGGAACGACGAGATATTCTGTCGGTGACAATCCTTGAATCCATCACGGACTTTTCCCCTAATTTTTCCTCGAAGAAGTAACCTAGGTCACGAGCAGTGAGGCGAGCTGCAAGCTGCGATACAAAGACAGAACGGGCTTCCGAGTCATCATCCCTTGGTTCCTCATTGAATGGATCATCCGGTGGGGCATCGTAAGAAGGAGATGGGCGACTGCCTCGTTTGTCAGTGTTGAGTGACAGTAATGGCAAAGCGAGAACGTACTTGACGGGGGGTGTAATAACTCTGTCCGGTGTTCCAGACGGCTTCCTTTCCGCTGCGGCACTCCCGCGGCGGTAACGTGGCTCGTCAATTGGATCGCGAGAGCGTGTGGGTCTATCTCTGTGACCACGATCATAATCGCGAGAACGGTCAGAGCGACGGGGAGGAGACCCGTGAGGAAGGTCAGGATCAACCACACCTCCTTCTTCCCTCCTCCGTTTAGCACGGTCATCGTCAGCCACATCTTCAACTTCGTCCCCACGCTTCCGCCTACGGTCTCGAATGTCCCTGTCATCGCGGTCGTGATCCCTATCCCTCTCACGACGGCTACGGCTTCTTTCTTCGGGATCTCTCTCGCCCCGATAGCGGTCGCCGTCACGTTCTCTTCTCCTGTCGCGGTCGCGGTCTCTGTCGTAGTCCCGGTCTCGGTGGGACCTCTCCCTGGAACGGTCTCTGTCCCGACGTCTGTCGTCGAGGTCATCCCTGTCACGTCTTCGGTCACGACGATCCTTGTCCCTCTCCCTCTCCCTAGAGCGCGAACGGTGCGATCTTTTGGTGCGGTGCGTCTCTGTGGAATGGTTGCGTGATCTGATGGTACAAAAGGGTAGCATGACTGTGATAACAGGAGCAACAAGAGACAGGACTTACGAGCGAGACCTTCGGTCCGGCGACTTATCCACATCCATTTTACCGTTTGGTGACGACATGGTTGCTGGTCGACGTGAGCAGTGTTGAACAAGTTACGGGAGGGAACAAAATTGTGTGCGCAGAGTTGGCGCAGAGAGCGAGTCGGGGCCGCTCACGGCAATCACGCTGTCACCACAGATTGTCACTGTCACCGTGACGTCACGGGCTGCCTCAACTTCAAAGCTTCAAATCTAGTCTTCGAACGTTCGTAACTTAGCTTGAGCCTGGATGACATGTTTCGAGGTCAGGATCAGTCATTCTGGTGTGTTCAGCAGTTACATAATCCAATATGGGTGTATTTTACAGTTTCTATGATGCTCTATAATCTACAACTTCGAAATCAAGTCTAAAGAAGACCAGCCAATCTCGACCTTACACCAGCCTCCGCAACACCGAGTGGAGTTGCGGCGTGCTTTGTGTACAACGCGTTCAGTGGGTTAGCATCACCGTCCTTCTCCAAATCTTGCTCAATCTTGCTGAACTCCTTGCAGAACTTGCCGTTGAGGACCTGAACCATGGAAACTAGTCAAAACAAGCTCAAGGCATCGCAAAAGGCACGGATGCTCACCTGGTTGTAGAGAATGTCCTTGAAATGCGCACGGATAGCAGAGCCGTCCAGCTGCAGGGCACCGTTGAGCTGACCGAATTGTGATACGCTGGAGTGGTGCTTCAGCTGGGTGACGAAACCCTCCTCGGCTGCCCTCTCGAAGATCTCAGCGGGCTCCTTGGACATCCACATTTCGTAGCAAAGAGCCTCGTCTGAGCAACCAGCCTCCTGGAGAACCTCAAAGGCTTGGCTAAAAAGTGGATCGGATAAGTAAAAATTCTAGGGAAGCATGGAACAATGATACGAACTTGAAGAGCATGATGATGTTTGGCCACAACGCCTGCTCAGCAAACAAGTCCATGGCGGTCTCTTCCCGAGCAGACGAAGCGATGGCACCAGCCTTGGTTGCACCAATGGCTCGAGAGAGAGCCAAGGCAGTCTTAAGAGCAGAGCCGGTACCGTCCTGCTCAGCAGAGACGAAGCATGGGAAGCCCTTGCCCTTCTCGTAAAGAGTGCGTACTGAAGAACCAATCATTCTGGGACACAGCGTTATTCAATCACTTGGGCCACATGAAAGTTCGAAATGTTGCGTACCGAGGTGCAACCATGACAACATCCTGAGAGGGCTTGAAGTTGAGGAGCTTGTAGAAGACGTTGTAACCACTGGCAATGACGATGGTGGCGTTGTCCTTCAGTGAAGGGGCGAACTCCTCGTTGAAGACGCGGGGCTGAACTTGATCAGGGATGAGCACGAAGAGAACTAGTGGAATCGTGGATCAACATATATTTTGTAAGAGAAATTGAGATGTTTTGCTCACTATCGGCAACAGCGGCGGCCTTCTTGAAGTCGCTCTCAACGTGGAAGCCCTTGGACTTCGCGTCCTCCGCATATGAATCGGGGCGGTTTGCGACTAAGATGCTGTCGTTGGGGATACCAGAATCCCGCAGGTTTTGGGCCTGAGCAGCACCCTGGTTACCGAAACTAAAATATGAGTGCAGGTCAGCCATCGCTCATGGAGGCGGGGTCTGTGGCAGCACTCACCCCAAGAAGACGATCTTCTTGCCAGTCAAGAGACCAAGGTCGGCGTCAGAGTCGTAGTAGCTGTCGGGATGGGCGCAATTAGACTCAAACATCACGGATCATCCACAGTATACAGCACTCACATTTTAGCAGAAGGCATAGCTGGAGAGTGGTGCACAAGAAAGACTGTGAATTGGCCTCCACCACACTTCCTTCGTGGCCATTATATACCAGTGTGGTAGAACACAGTTCTGGTCTAGATCAGGTGGCCCGCAACCTGCCCGGGAACCCGAGGTCCGGAATGGCATTGCTACGAGATGAGAGCTCACGCGCACTCACGAGCATGGGTGGTCTTCTGACGATGACGAGATCCAGAATGAAAACAGTTTTTGCAGCAACGCAAGCTCGGCAAACACATCCTTGGGCAATCAGTACGTTCGCCCCGGACCGAATGCGGACCGAGGCGGGGAGGATGGTGCTCATTTCATCCCTCTCGTTGTTTCGGACATCCGTGAGCGATATTGCAGTTTTGAGATCATGTAGAGATGGTAAAGTATTTATATCATCAAGGTATGCGTAGTCCCGTTGATCCGTTTCGAGATTTGTTACTTACCTCGCACACCCATGTCGCTCTTAAAAAACAAGGTTGTCTGCATTACAGGATCGTCCCGTGGCATTGGGCGTGCTTGTGCTGTCGAATCTGCAAGACACGGTGCGACAGGGCTGATCCTGCACTACTATGGAGACGAAGTGACCGAGAAAGAGGTACTTTCGCTCAAGGCTGAAGTGGAGGCCTTCCCTGGAGCTAAGGCCGTGGTCGTACCCGGAGACATTGCAGATGCATCCACCGCTGCCAAGGTAAGTTTCAAGTGCCTACTTCAACGTACAACCACTCAAGTGACTGTCCTTGAAGATCGTTGAGGCCGGGGTAGCTGCTTTCCAGCGGATTGGTATGCTAAATCAGGTCTTCGACACATTAGGATGATCTAACGCCAAAATCGCTCAGATGTCCTGGTCAGCAATGCAGGTATTTGCCCCTTCTCCGAGTTCCTCACCATGCCCCACGCTACTTGGGAACGGACGCGTCAAGTCAACCTTGACGGATCGTTCTACATCACCCAAGGTAAATTCCATGTCAATCGTAGCGTGACGGAGTCTGAGCGTATTTCCAGCTGTCGCAAACCAGATGAAGTCGCAAACCCCTCAAGGGGGCTCTATCATCGGTGTTGCATCTATCTCTGCACTGGTAGGAGGAGAATTCCAAGTGTAGGCTCCGTTTGTTATTCGACGTGACGTTCTCAGAACCAATCGATTGATTTGCAGCCACTACACACCGACAAAGGCTGGTATCCTGTCCCTCATGCAGAGTTGCGCTGTTGCACTTGGAAAGTACAACATCCGTGCCAACGCTGTTCTCCCCGGAACCATCGCCACGGACATCAACAAGGAGGATCTCTCTGACGCCGCCAAGAGGGAAGGGATGGTCAAGCGGACTTGCCTCGGCAGGCTTGGTGGTAAGTCTTCATCGTATTTTCATCCCACCGTAGCTAAGGTACTCCTCCTTTCATTCAGAACCGGAGGATCTTGCTGGACCCGTCGTATTCCTCGCAAGTGACCTGGCCAAGTACGTGACTGGTGCTTCTCTTTTGGTGGATGGCGGGCTGTTCGTGAACCTCCAATAGGAGCTTGTAGGATTATCATAGAAGTAAACAATCGGGTATATTGGTATCGAGGAAACCAACTTGTTATACTAGCTGTTGGATCTTTGTAAATCAATAAAGCATCGCATTATCAGACGATCATTTGTTCTCGCAATACAGATCTAGTCCTTCACCTCCGCCTTCATCACCGTACCGTTCACCACCGCACTTTCCGCGTCGACGATGACAGTAATGTAACGTACCCACTCCGGACCTGGGTTGTGCCAGTTGTGCATGGTTCCGCGTTGAATGAGCACATCACCAGGTCTATCCATCACGTATTCCGTTCCGTCCTCCAACATTGCAATCAGTTTTCCAGAAACTACACCGAAGAGCCTCAGTAAACACCGACTTGGTCAAATGACATATGGCAATAGGAGACGTACTGAGAATGTTGTGGTCCAGTGAGCTGGTCCTGTGCTGGGAGACATAGGGGAGATTCAGACAAGGCTCCATATGCTTCTGGTTTCAGAAGCCCCTTGACATGGTGAGACTCACCCATAATGTTGTAGCACCTGGCGCAATTTCCGTGACAAGACAATGTGTGCCACCGGTTGAAACTAATCCCAGATCACCGGTCAGAACTCTGGTCGCACCGTCAATACTGTAAAGGGAGAACGGACAGCGGCACGTCAGTATCCGGGCCATCCAATAAAGCCGAAACGCAAGAACCGTACTCGACATTGTTGTCTTTGGTAGGAACGGATTCCGTAGCCCATATGGAACCTGTCCGGACACCCGTCATGAGTGGGTGCGCCTAGCACGATAACACAACAAAAAGTCGATTATCAGTTACAAAGTGCAGGGAGGAGTGAGTCTACATACCTGCGACGTCAACACTTCGTCACTGTGCACAGCAGCGATACCCTGCGGGTTATGGGCCGTCACGATCCGTCGGACCCCAGGGCTTTTCCAATCATCGTGGGACATGATTCGGTACGAATCGCCCCGTGGGGATGTGTTATCGATGAGACGTGGAGGAGCGGGGAATTATTTGAAAAACGTCGAGAATGACCTTGGCAGTGGTCACAATTGCGCGGGTCGATGGAGGGGGGATTTGCGAGCGGATGTTCTGGCCTTTTATGCGATTATTCCGGGCCGTGCGGAAGGATCGAGGGGTGAGTTTGTGGCGAGAAACTCGCGAGCCATCGATGTTGTATTGTGCCATAGCTTTCAACTCCTAAGGGGTGGGTCAGTGGTTTCCATAAGGAAAACCTGAGAGGTGAAGTGACGTCGGACATCTGGAACTTCGCTGGTCAATCAAGACGGAAGGTATGGAACTTAGAGTGTCCCGGAATCGGGATGTAGCCTTATGAGTCTTGCTCGCAGGCACTGGTCAGCGATGCAGTCCGGTCGAGACTCAAGCTGTGGGATATTATGCACCGGGTACAGTCGATGAAAATGTAGTCCGGGATGCATAAATTATACAGCGATCAAGATGACAGCAAATGCAGAAAGATAACGAGAGTCTACATGATGCATACTAAGGGGCAGTATCTGCGAGCGATAGAAGTCAGTTGAGCCATGAGATGGGGGAGAGAAGCCAGACGCACAATAATAATATTCGTCAATCAACGGAATCCAATCCCTCACAATAGCGCCAAAGAGACCCAACAAAGGTGCACGAGATGTAGTATCGGCGAAAGCCTCAAGTTTCGGGCTATAACGCTGACGGTCAGCAGTAGACAATTATCACATGCCGAAGGTTAAACCCACCGAGTCCACTCCTGCCAAATGGAACCTCTCAACATATACCAGACGATGTCCCGGTCCCGCTTCGCATACTCAGAGCGTTCAAGAGAGGACGAAGGGGATGGTACTCGTCGTAAGTTCCTGGACAAGAACTCAAGGGCCAAAGCTGTGAGCAGCGGTCGGTTCGACTGGCGGTCAGAGGCTAGCATAGCCGCTGCAACCAAGCAGTTAGACATGCGAAAAAGGACGAAACGAGTGCACACACCATAAATGAGAGGTCTGAGTGTGTAAACAATCTCGGCTAACCAATCTCTGGGGCAGGACATGGCTCTAATCAGGGAAGTTGGCGCCTTGACAGACGCGGTTGTCAAAGCTTTGGGAAGAAGATAGTCCTCGACTGGCTGGGGTGACTGATTTGGTGGCGGCGGGGTAAGGAGGGGATGGGGAGGCAATGGAATATGGTTGTTCTTGAAATGCTCTGGGGTCGACGGCAACGAAGCCGGGGGAGAAGAAGGTGCCAGAGTAGGAGAGGAAGCATCATCCGCAATCTCAGGAAGAGCAGAAGGGTCGAACTCGCGCTCCGGAATGAGAGGGGAGATGAGTGGCCTCCTAGTAATCTTGAGCAGGATGAGACGTAGGACGGCCCTAGGACATAGCGTCAGGGTTCTGAAGTAGGCAGAAGAGACGGTATGGCACGTACTTGATAGTCTCAATGAAAACAACACTTCGCCAGCGTGCCTGGGCTGAGACTTTCCTCCTCAGCCCCATCTCTACGAGAAGCTCGAGATATCGAATGAGTTCGAGTGAGCGGGCAATCCATTTGTAAAGGGAGCTCTTGTCGGACCACGCGCGGGTGTATCGGGAATGCAATGACGAAGGAATGAGGGGTCGATACTTTGGTTGAGACTGGACAAACTTGGTAAGGAGGGTGTCGTGATATATGCTCAGAGAGTTAAGCAAGGCCGACACTGACAACAAGGTGGTGAGCAGAGCATGCGGCGATAGGCGAGGACGTACAAGCTTCGGAAGCAAGCTCAGCATCCTTGAACCTTCCTGGTAGGATCCAAGTTATAGATCTGAGGGAAGACTCGAGGGACGAGATTGCGGATACATTGTTGACGAGGAAGGACTCATACTGGCTGAAGACGGAGGACATTAGACGTGGTTCAGAGCAAACTCCCACTGGCAATCACTCTCCCAACCCCATTCCAGCCCCGGCTACTTCCGTTCTCCGGTCCACCCGCCCGTTCCATCGACCGTCAGTCGGCAGTTCTGCAGCAATCGTACGCTCGTCCTCGCCGTCGCCATCGTCGGACACGACGTCGACAGACACCGGGCAAATCGAGGGGGCCATCGTGGCAATGGCAGCAGCCCTGTTGATGTACATTTGACTCGTGGCTCGCTTACTTTCCTCTCATTTTATGCCTCGACGTCCAACATCCAACACACTCTCCATCCATCTCTGACCAGTCCTCCCACCCCCCTCAGTGTACACTGGGTTGGCTGGTCCGCTCCCAATGAGCTCCTCCAGACTCGCTGCAAAGCAGCAGCAACAGCTCAATTACTTCCAGCAGAGCCCCGTCAGAGGTCAACTGGAACCCTCCGATGGCTTCTCCAAGACTGGCTGGCGATACCTCCAATGCACAGATACCCCTAATGAGCTCAGAGTACGCGTTTATCTTCACCCCGCTCCTTAGTTCCATGGTTGACTTGATGTTCCAACACCCAGGTATTACTTCCACCGCGGACAGCGATGATCTACGCACAACTCCTCCGAGCCGAAGTGGTAGAGCTCGCCAAGGACACGGAGGCCTCCTGGGACCGCATCGTTGAAATCAGACATCTCAAGGACCGGATGATTCGCAAATGTCAAAGACTTTCTCGCGGCGCGTCCGTTCGCGACAAGAACACCTCCCGAGTCATGTTCTTCACTGTCCACGCCCCACCAGATTTCAGGATGAAGGAGATGGAGCGGTGGTTTAGAAGTCAAGGACCGGATATCACCCAGGCTGAGGAGATTCCAGCCCCTGCGCGGACGACTCCGTATTGTTGCGACAAATGTGGTCCTCCCCCTCAAGCGTATGCTCAAACGGCTCAGCAGTCTCGTCCCCCGGCTCAACCACGGCGTGCATCGACGCCTCGTTCATCCCACAACAAGGCCAGCATCTCCGAACGAATAGCCAGACGGCCGTCCGGCTCCCAATTGGCCCAAACTGCTTCTCGTCAGGCTCAGGCGGCATCAGCTCAGAGTTCGAAGCACGTAAGACCGGAAACGAGCCCCCCTCCTCTTCCCGTCCCGTCAAGGTCGCGCAGCTCTACACGTAATCCCGGCGCACTCTCAAGGCAACGGAGTACCAGCAAGGCACCACTGCCTTCTGTCGCAATTCAAGAACGCAGTCGACAAACGTCCCCTGCGCAAGGACTCCGAACAGAGCTTCCCGCTCGTGCGACTCTGCAATCTCCCGACCCACTTCCCATTCCATATCGCTCCCCTCGAGAGGCGTCCCGCTTCGATGATGACGATGACGACGAAGGGGATGACTTGGATATCCCCATGGTTGATAAGTCCCCTTCGCCTCTGGAGGAGGAACAGCGGGATGACTACGACGATCTATACGCGGATCCGCCGCCAGTAACCCATACCCCTCCGATCGCTCACACGCCCGATCCCGAACAGGTCGCATTCCCTTCCTCTGGTTTCCTAGAAACCATTCACGAGGCAGGTGATCCTGGTCCAGGTTCGTCTAGACCTACATTACCTCGGAGGAGAAGCAGTCTCAAGAAGAGTACGAGTCGGCTGAGTATCATCAGTCAGACGAAGTCGGTGTCATGGGCTATGGATAAGGAGTCGATGGACCCGATGGCGAAGTTTATGGAGGCAACACAGGAGGTAGAGGTTGTTGGTGAGTCCATTCTTATTTTGATATCAACCTTAACTCAACGTGTGTCCTCTGCAATAGCGAAAGAGCTGGAAGGCGTACGGGCTGAATACCATGAACAAATACTCGAGATGCGGGAGATATGCAAGACCGTCACTACTGCTATCGAGAACTCCAACCCAGATTCTGAGTCTCTTCAAAGGGATGAATCCACGTTGCGAGACCAAGAGTACAAAGTTTTGGTTGCGCTGGAGCGAATGCAAGTGAAGGAATCTGAATACCACAAGAAGGGTACGCATGCGGCTCTATGTCTAAATCTTGGCTCGTTGCTGATGTATTACCGTGTCGCTTCAGTCATTTGCGTTCTGGAAGAAACCAAACGTGTTGTCCAGTTATGCGAAAAGAAGAAAGACCATCAAGATAACTAATTATCACCACGACCCAATCACGCTTTCACCTGCAACGAAATATGTCATATCGATCTATCTTTGCTCTCTAATTTGAGGTGCATAATGCAGCCTAAGGTATGGCATCCTGTTCTTGTATAAACCATTTATTTTCAAGTTGATACCTTTGGATCCCTCGTATGTATTCCACATAGGCACATAGGGTGTACTTACTGACGATGACTTGTTACGAATCACGCTTTGCAAAGTTTGTTTCTGGATATCGAATATAGAGATTGTTCCCTTCACGACATATGATTATTGTAGTGACAGTGACAGTGCGATTGGTACGTCTATAGCATTGAGCGATAAGTTAGTGTTTGAGGTCTATTCTACGACGCAAGTCAGAAAGCAAACGGGTATGTAAGATAAACATCGTGGCACAAGAAGGAAAGTCGTTAACATAAGTTAGAGATGGGCACGTCTCCTCTTAGCCCTCACCCACCATGTGCGCACTACGGCTCCGTAGACGGTGACAATGACCACAGAAAGGGCTATGATGATGATGAATACGTTGAATGGACCGCCAGGCATTGGAGGATCCTTGGAGGGAAGTCGGTTGGCAGGTATATGAATGTTCATCGAGTGCAATCCTGTAAGTTAGATAGGTTTTAATGAGTACGGATTGCAACACAGGTAGGGCACAGACACGCACCGATCAGAGTCTGAACGCAGAGCACCCCCACACTGATGACGGATAGAAAAACGATGGCCTTGTCAGCCCCAGCCTTTGTTTTCGAGACACCTAATCTGAGTTCGGAGAGGTAGATAGGATGTGATTGACTGAGCATGCGTTCATAATGTGCCAGCGCCTGCTGCAGCGTGAGGATATGATCTGTTGTATGTGACTTGAGAAAGACGTTGTAAATGAACATGATAGCACATACCCTGAACATCACCCATATACATGAACACATCCCGGTCATCCCCCATGCCTTCACCCAGCCCAGCTCCGCCCGTCTTCAGTAGCCTCTTCTTCAGTTGAGTGACTACTTCCGACTTGGCCGCCAACACCCTTGTCAAGGAGGTCACCAACCTCCTAGTCCGCGCCATACGATGGATAGTAGAGCTCGCCTTACTTGGTGCTGATTCGTCGTCACGGCCATGAAAAGGCAAAAACGCCCTCAAGGTCCGCAGGTATCCTTGGACGGCGCGCCACATGCGTCGTGGACGTCGAGGCAGCGAGAAGTGAGTTTTAGCACCCGTGCTGTGAATGGTATCCTCGTGTTTCATCATGAGCGGGTCTCTTCTCTCCATGGGCAAGGACTTCTGAGACGTTGGCGATGGTGACACGACAGTTACGCTGGAAGAGCTTGCTATTAGGTTGGACTGGTCGATACCGCCTGCAGCACTGGTAGAAAATACAAGCGATTCAATAGCCGCGACTTCTTTCTCGATATCCTCCAAGAACGGGAAGAAAGAGTCCACAATGGAGTCCATGATGCCGTGGGCAATCCAATCTGCGATTCGAAGTTTGTTATTAGAAGTTAAAACAAAGAGCTAACCCAGCGCACCTGGGGACATTGTTGCCGGGTCGTCGAGTTTGCGCACCCGATTTCTGACAGTTTCGGTATGGTCTAAAAGGTGTATATCAGCACCATAACCACGCTTACGGAGTGAGCTGAGAATGACACACCTGAAATATCAGCAAAATGAAACTAGATTGAAGTCAGTCAGCGACATCAGAAGGCAATGCTGCAACGACAAACTCACAGAACAGACACCCTCTCTGAACACTACCAAGTATACGTTGACAATGCCAACGATGCCTTCGTCTAAGACTCCCAAATTCTGCCCCGCAGTTCCATATAATCGCAGACGTCGGCGTTCCCGAGTACGTGTACTTTCAATAGTGCGAAAGGCGATGAAGTAGTATCCCAAACTCGGGAAGAGCTCGAACTTCTCCCGAGGGTCTTGCAATAGAATATCCTCCAAAGTCAGGGGATGAATCTGTAGCAGCTATCACATTCGATGTCAGTGCTGGAACACGAAGATAGAAAAGCTATTACGCACCTTTCCAATCGCGCGCATATCTTGCGGAGTCGGGCTGGCCACATCAAGCCACCACGCCTTGCCCATGTCACGCTCTCTTTCTGCCAGCCTCGGCGTGGAAGAAAACCCCGCTTTTCCGACCTTACTTTTCCCTTTCCTACCCCTCCTATGCAGGGGGTCAACTGAGCTTGCCAAAGTAGAGCTTGGTAACGAAGATGGATCAACGGGTACATGCGTTGTGAAGTGAAGGCTGGGCGTGGAACTTATGCTTTGCTCCAAGGAGCTGGGTTCGGACGAAGGTGTAGACTGGGCGATTTCCCTGGCCCGGCGCGATCTGAGGTGATCCTTCAGGGCAATACTGAGCCGACTGATGATGAGTGACAGGGAATCTGTCTGCAGAACACCATCTTGTTCGTCCGATCCTAGAGGTAAGGGATCGCCCTGCGACTTAGATGCTCCTTCCCCTGGTGGGTGGTAAAGAGAAAACTCCCGAGGGATTTGTCTGGCCTGTTCGCGAGCACGAATTCGTGCACTAATCTCCCTCTCCGATTTGGCATTATGCAAGTCTGCCGTACTGGAACGCCTGCTCCGCTTCCTCGAAGCTCGAGAACGAGCCCTAGTCAAGATAGAATTGGTAGATTCTGAAGAGGAAGACGACGACGACGAGGTGGATGAAGTGAGGGAGGATGAGGAAGCCCACGCCCTGGCCCAGTGCGAGATTGCATGTTCGACGAGTTGAGAGATTGCACCGAGACGGCCACCGAACACGAAAGAGCCAGAGCTAGAACTGGACGATGACGAACTGCTTGACATAGAATCCGGCCGAGGCGTACGAGGGGGTGAAGGAGGGCCACCACGGTAGATATCCGTGTCAGAGTGGTCATGCTCGTGAGGGATGAAGGGGTCAGCTGGAGCCGGGAGAAACTCGACTGTCGGATGGGGGCGTGGAGGGGTCGAGTCGCTGTGAACGCCGTTGAGCTCGATGAACTCCATTGTTCGAAAAGTATTGCCTGAGGAGAGGCAATACTGCCATGAGCGACTATGGGTCCATGTGTGTGTTGTTGAGAGTAAAAGAAAGAGAGGCTCTGCTCTCACGTTTCCTCCATCATCTTTTAGCCGGCGCTCCGAATCCGAATCTCCTCCATCGTCGTACCCTCCATGAGGATTTGTCGTGCATCAGCTTCGTGAGCTGTCTTTTACGTTCCTTCGCTAGCCTGATTCTCGATAAAATGGCAGCTGCAATGCATGCGTGGAGGCCACAGTATTTCTCGAGACACTCTACAACAACTTGAAGACCAGTACCCTCACGCCTCCCCTTTCCCCAGAGACATGGTGCCCGGTAACAAGGTGTGTTGCCCTTCAGCTTATTGAACCCACAATATGCTCATACGGCCCATCCAGAGAGCCTTTTTCGCGGATGATGATCCCGACGAGGAAGCGCGGCAATGGCGTCGGAAGTTGACCCAGTACAAGAGACTGGAGTCTGCTGAGGATCGGCGCGCATTCCGCTATCGCCTCGCTGCGAAAATAGGCACACATGAGGCAACAGTCATACATAGGCTGAAGGAAGCTGAGGGGGGATCAGGTAGTCTAAGGACACCGGCTCCTACGAAATCTCGTGCGGTTACACATCCTTTGCGGCAGCAAAGCCTGGCTGTGAGTACTCGTTTTATCTCGTCCTTTGTATTTGACTCTGAACGGTCGAGCAGAGTGCCAGTCATCGCAGGCAAACCCCTGCGTTCTTACCAATCTCGCCACCCACCCCGAAGCAGATGGCGCCAGAACCTGGGGAGTTCCCAACCTTCTCCGAGTTCCTCACTCGTCTTGGAGTTCCACATCTATTCCCCGTGTTCAAAGGTCTGGGCTACAAGAGTGCGGGTGACCTGGATATCTTGAGGAATTGCCCTCAGATTACCCAGGAAGTGGTCCTGAAGGCCGTCAGGGAAGATCCGAGGGTGATTTTGAGGGACTGGAGTGTCGTCCACTCCGCATTCAACGGTGGAAACATCGTCTTGGCACCTGTTTCGGACTAAAGATCTTCATCTCTAGTCCCGCTTCGTCTAAACTGTCATTGTAAGTTGTACGTGTGTGAATTTGGACCTGACGGAGGTCTTCTACTGATAGCTAGTGTAACATGCGGCTCAATTCATGTACGTTTGTCTCCAAGATGTTTCATCATTGATTATCTTCGGACCATCATAAATTGGGACATGAGTTGACCCCATTCACGTCCTCCAGCCGCATTGATCTTCCTCCACTTGGTTGACGAAGACCCATGCCCCCACATAGAACCAAAGTGAGCACTCCCTTTCACCAGAGAATCAGTGTGTTGCTCATGAAGTCTCCTCGAGCCTGAGTATACCCACCCCTTGACCCCTCAATCTGAGCGGGAAAAAGCTATATGGCGTCAACATCTGAGAGCATTCCTTGCGATTCAGACAAGCGCCGAGAGACGCAGGTATCGTTACCATCTGGCATTAGAGTTGGGGTGCGAAGAGGGCACAGTAAGGGGTTACCTGCGAAAAGCGAATGGCGGTGAACCGCTCCCGCCCCCTGCCTTCCCGGGGCAGCGTTTCGGAGAGAGGATACGGATCGACAAGCTAACGACATCGCACAAGAAGAAAGCATGCAAATGTTCCCATGGTGTACGTCTCTCGGTTTGTCCGTAGAACAGAAGGCTGATGAAACAACATCAGTCTAGATCTATCTTCAAAGTCACAACCACGTCGGTCGGCCCCTCATGTTCGACACGACCCAGAACATCCCACCCAACCAGCATGAAGGAAGTTATCGACCTATGTGACTCTGACTCCGAGTCCCAAGACGAGGCCCTCAAGCCTTTGAACGACTCCGCGAACACCAAGTCACCTATGGGATCATCCCAACCCGCTACCACCAAGACTGCAAAGACAACGGTCCCGCAATATCTCGACACCTTGGGACTTCCCCATCTTGTGCATGTCTTCCGAGACCTCGGGTTCATCACCGCCGAAGACCTGAACCTTTTGTGGACATGCCCGGAATCTACCAGGGAAGCAGTGTTGAAGGCTATTAGGAAAGACGGGAGGGTCCAGTTGAAAGACTGGAGTATCCTGCACGCTTCCATTCACTCTGGTTCAAAGGGCGAGCAGTCACAGTGTCGTTGACTTTCTATCGTGGTATGTATCCAACATGATGATGAATATGTCCGTAACTAACGTTCGTTTATTTTGCGTCACATAAAGACGAATTCGTACAGTCAAACGGCATTGGCAAATGTACACTCGTGGTTTTAATTGTCGTTCTGCAAGCCGAAGGAAGATTAATGTATGTACAATGCGGCGGGGTGAGGGGGGTATGAATATCAATGCGTCTGTAAACTATCTACCAATGTGAAGATCTGTATCTGTCGGTTACGCGTGCAACGGAAGACAATAAATGAATGAGATAAAGTGGATGAGGGTTCTAATGAAAGCAACGGACCAACGGTAGCAAAAGACAAATGGGGATGAATGGGATATGATGAGGGGGAATGCTATGTCGAGAGAGTTCATGGTTCATGAGCGGGGAAACAGGATACAGAATGCTAAGGGCAGGGGGCACTCCCCCCAAAGGATTCCGCAAGGCAGTGGCGGATAGAGGTATACACAAAGTGCGAGTATAGAAGTCCAAGTCCGAAGGGGAGGGGGGGGGGAGGAAAGCAGAGAAAATAAATCCAGGGGGAGACGAAAACTCCTCGGCGTTCATCATTCCGTTCGCTCAGTCTCCTCTTCTTCCTCTTCTTCTGGAGGATGCGGTGGGTTCGGTCTGACAGGTATCGGGACTTGAACATGCGGAACGTTGTGTAAAGGAACTGCCTTCAAAATTTTCACGCTGTCCATCCTCGAAGTGCGTGCAAGATCTTCCGCTCGATCTCGTTCCATCTGGATACGCTCCTGCTCAGTAATGTCGTCTCCCTCGAGGAACGCCATAGCGGTCTCAAGGAACCACATTTTCTTCTTAATGTAGTGCACGATGATAGTACCGCCCACCCGCTTGTTCTCATATCGCTTTCGACGACCTTCGCGATACCGCCAAGAGGGCTCGATCGCGCCGGGGACTGCAGCGCGCGCAATCAGGGCACATCATACAGCTTGAAGCTCAAGAACACACACCTCTGATGTATCTGCTCAGTTCGCTCCCTTCGACCAAGGCCTCAACGCTTTGAGCAGTCGTCAACTCGGCTGTTGGTGCGGGTAGTGAATACCTAGCACCCCATGATGAGACGGTCGAACGGGACCAGGAGGTTGGGGATGTGCCGTATGGTCCAAACGGCGACGCTGGGGCGATAGCGCTCGACTGCGCATCTGGGAGTGTGCCTGCACGGGTTTGGGCCCAGAAATTCTTCAAGTCGAAAAGTATCTCTCGCTGAACTCGCCTGACTTCCGACGGAAAGAGGAAACCGTGCGAATAGCTGCGTGATGAAAAGTTGTGTCAACGACGTGTGGACTGATGCGGGAAGCCAATAATACTGCTTACACTGTCCCTGCCCGAGGATGGTCGTAAATCCAACAACGTTCGCTAGCCCATCTGATCTCGTCCGCTCGGGGATGAACCCGCATCCATTTACTAGTTTGCTTGTCTTCTGCGCCGCGAGTCATCGTTTTCACCTGAGGATCCGTCGCAACCCAGTTAACCAAACTCCAACTCAACGCGTACAGCTCTCCGGCCATGAACCTGTTCTTCACAAGGTACCCCCAGTAAATGAGCGGGTCGCTGTCACCTGGCTGCGGCTCGGCAGGTGGGCGAGATATTCGGGTGTTGGGGGAGATGGTGAGAGTACGAGGTCCGTTGGCGTGCTGCGGACTGATAGTCAGAGTGCGAACACTTTGCTCAACCGGCGTATCTTCCACTGCGCGGGCGACAAAGGACATAGTCTCGTTCTCCCACAGGATTTCTTGTTTGGGCGGTTTTGTGTGCAGCTCAACGCGAAGTCGTGCTTCCAACTCGGCCAGCATCAGGAAAGAGTCATCGTCCACCTTTACCACAAAGTCCGGTCGTACCCAGGGACGATGTTGACCAATGGCATGGTCTCGCTGAACGCTTATGGGATCATGAGTTGCCAGTGCAGGAGGCGGTCCAGTGATGTTCGAGTATGAAAGATCTGGTGTTGTGTCCCATGTGCCCCCTATAGGCAATGGTGGTACCCAGGCATTCTCCGATGCCCAAGTGAAGAACGTATGTGATTTACCACTATTCATGTTCTCATGAATGGGCAGAATGACCACGTCTTTGTATGCTGCGGAAGGGAAAGACGGGTTGAGAAGGGTTTCATCAAGCAGGGAGAATTATTACACACTTTCCATCTCAAGCTGAATCCGCCGTTCCCAGTCTTTCCGCGGCTGCCCTAGAATAAATCGTACAACAGTACGAGATGTGCCCTCCCCGTCATCCCCGACTCCAGCGCCATTCCTACTCCGTTCATGTCCAGCCCATGAAGACCGAATAAAAGATCTTCGTTCGAAGGAGGTGTCCATTGACATGACGCCAATAAATAGACCCGCGGGAGATAGTGAGTCCAAATTTTCTGGAGGAAACGAAGGTGGTGTAAAGTTATGTGGGGGAATGAATGGAAACGATGCTGTGGGCGGTATCATGAGGGGTGGAGGTGCGGTTGTCGAGGGTGGTATAGTACAATAGCCCCGCCATGGTAGAGGCTCCTTGTCGGGATTGAGGATGTAGATGAGGAGAAAGGTAAGGGATGCGCCAAACGCAGACAGAAGCGCTAAGGTTGATAACTATGACAATGTTCAGCGTTCATGACCCGCAGCTCAACGAGAAAGACAGAACTTACTATCGTCAGTCGTGTTTTGGGTACAAAAGGTAACCGGACGAATCTCATCACCATCCGTCTCGTGCTCCTGAACCACGACGCAACACCTTTCCGTCTCCTCCGCCTTGATACGCCCGACAGCCCCGTTACCTGCCACCACCGCGGTGCCTCATCTCTGCGCCTTCGTATTGAAGGGCCCAATAGAATCTGGGAGTCAGACTCTCCATCGCTCTCGTCGTCTTCTGAGTAATCAAGGTACAGCGGACCCGGGGATGGCGTTCGTGATGGATTCGGGGTCACCGACGCCGTAGAGCATGGTGAGTGATCGACCCTTGGAGAGTGTGTGTAGCTTGAGCCATGAGGGTAGAGCGTGGTATGGTGATGATGTGGACGCGTGGTGAAGCCGACAGGATATGACGACGAGGTGGTATACCGTGGTCTTGTGGAGTGGAAGGTCGGTGAAGCGTAAGTTGGATGGTACTGGTCTTCAACACGTCTGGAACCCCGCAATGGTGGGTTTGCGCGCGAGGCAGAGAAGCTGTCTTGGTCGTGGTCCATGGTAAAGGAGGGTTGCGGACGACAACTCTGTCGCTGTCCGCTGAAGAAGCTTGCAGCGTGCGTCTGATCTTGAACAGTTTCAGAGCACGGTGGCAGTGATTCGGCGTTGGCGTGAAATTACTGAGTAGCACTCGGGGAGTGGGCCAGAGTACTATCGAGCGGGGTAGAACGCTGCCGACGACGAGGACGAGGACGAGGGGAACGGTGACGAGGGAGGATGGGGTTGTATGCCAAGAAGTAAATTCATGCGTTGTATAGTTGCAGCCATTTTTGGGCGCTTCATCCGACCCGTCAATATGTTATCCCGGAATGTCGCCGCAGCATCATGATATTCGTACATTCATCTTCATCTCCAACCTCCGGGGGTACTGTGTTCTATGATACATGGTACAATCTACCGTCTCTCAGTGCAGCCCATCCGCATACACCTTCTTCCAGCTTGGCCTCTCCTTTATCGCGTCCCAGAATGCGGCAATCCTGCTCTGAACATCGGTGGGCTGCGCGTTTCCAGAGGGCAATCCAGCCCGTCGCCTCGCCTCTGCTACCGAAAAATCGTCAGGGAGCTTGAAACCGTCGCCGATATGCGCCTCCAACTTCTTGGTGACCGTGTTTCCGTCATCCGCAGCGACAGCACCCGTCAGCTTGGCAATGCGGGTGATCCACGCAGCAAGATGCAGATCTGCGACTGACAGTTGGTCGCCTGTATCCAAAGCGTCAGTAAGTACCGCAGGGGACATTGTTCACTTCAAAGTACGCGTACCCAGCACATACGGGCCAATTATCTCCTTGTGAAGTTGCATGAGCACGTCTCCCAGACCCGTCCAAGCCGCATTCGCGACTTTGAAATACTCTGCTCTCTTCGCCTTCGCCTCTTCATCCAACTGGTCAGTTGGCCTTTCACCATGCTGTATGACAGCCAGAATACCGTCACTTGCAAGTTTCTTCATCTCCCAGAACTTCAAAGTCTTGTCCGAAACGCGAACCTCGGCCGTTTCGTTGTTCTTGATGAGAGCAGCAAGCGCATCTTTCTTCGCATTCAGAATTGGGAGCAGCTCAACTGAAAGTTCTCGAAGGGTGGCGTCGTCCCGTGCGTTGAAGTAGACGAATGCATTTGGATCGGCAGCTTCCGAGTGGAGAAGATCGATCACCTTGTTCGAGGTTGCATTGAACGCAATAGTAGCGGGGGCCAATGCGGGGGCGGGGGCGGACGAGGTAGTATGTGTTCCAGACCGAGGTGAGCGAGACTTGTCTAGGAAGTCCACGATGGACTGTTATTGGTCAGAAAAGGTGCTCATATTGGCGAAACTTCAGGAGATCTACCTTGGTATCCTGAATAGCCTTATAGCGGCTTTCTATGTCAGGGCCGAGGGTCGTATGGAGAGGTACAACGAGCGTGGGGACGGTAGCTGCAGCAAAAGGGCAAGGGCACGGTTAGTTTTGCATTGAAAGCAACCGAGATAGGCAATGAGACGCACCATGTGGGTTCAACCTCAGAAAGGCAGGTGCGAAATTCTCTCCCTTTGCTTAACGGGCGACGCGTGTCTGGGTGAGAATGAGATGGTGGTGATACGAGACCAGGAGGCTCACACAAGTCGACTTCTTTGAGGTCAACCTCATCGGCACCGTAGCCTTTCTCCTCGCTGGATGCCACTGTGAGTAACGTAAGTGTGGGAAGTCGGAAGAGAGACGCACAGTGCGAGAAGAGCTAAATGATGAGAAGTGAGAAGTGAGGGTGACACTGAGAGGGCGGGTGGCACGTACGGGCAGAGGCCCAGACGGAGTTCTTGTAGTAGTAGAGGGCGGCCTTTGGGATTGAGGACATGATGGTGGTTGGAGAAGAAGATGAGCTGATGGTTGGAGGATTGGTCCGATAAAGGACGCAGGTCGAGCATCCTCCAATGACGACACTAATTAATGCATCTATATGGACTGCACATTATGTAAGCGTCCCTCGACGCGTGCAGTCCACGTGACACTCATCTAGAATATTCTCCCAAGTTCAACGCGTCCAATGTCCTTCTTCTCTCTGCCACCCCCGTCGTCCGCGCCATCTGCACATCGAGCACAACCATGAGCGTGACTCCGAGGTACCCTCCGCCCCCACCCCTCTTTGTCCTCCCATCTAACCGCTATCCCGTTCAGACACGAATTCTACGAGACCGACGACAAGCTCACCCTCTCCATCTTCGACAAGGGTGCAGACCCGGAGAAGGTCACAGTCGAGTTTGGACCGCGCAAGGTTCATCTTCCTCGCTTCATTGGTCCATGCGATCCTAACTGTGGCGTTGCAGCTTGTGTACAGGCATCTCGATCGTGAACTCGTTCTCCAGCCTCTCAAGGGCCAGATCGACCCATCGCAGAGCAACTTCTCTGTCGGAAAGGTCAAAGTCGAGATCCGTCTCTCCAAACTCGCACAGGGCAGATGGGGTGCTCTTGTCGGCGATTCCCCTGATCGTACGTCGCTATCGCTTCCTCGAATGCTCGCCACTAACCACCTCTCCTCCAGCCGTGGCATCCACGAGCTTCGCGCCGCCACCACCCGCAGGCCCTTCCGAGCCGCGCAAACCTCGTAAAAACTGGGACGGAATCACCGAGGCCATCCTCAGTGCTGAAAAGCCCATCACCCCCGACCAAGATCCCAACGCAGGGGGCGACGCGTCCGTGAACGAGTTTTTCCAGAAGCTGTTCGCGAATGCGGATGAGGACACCAAGCGCGCGATGATGAAGAGCTACTCCGAGAGCGGAGGAACCACCTTGAGCACTAACTGGGACGAGGTTAAGAAGGGAAAGGTTGAGGTGAAGCCCCCTGAGGGAAGTGAGTGGAAGAAGTGGGCTGCGTGAACAATTCAAAGGAGTCTGGTCGATCTGTGTAACTTGTATATTTTTGGAAGTCTTCTTGTGAGGACAGTGCATATCAAATTGGACGCGCGCAAAGGTCATCTTGTTCTTATACCACCACCATGCATCGACTCACCCTCATCGTCGCTGCAACCTCAGCAAACGGTATCGGCCAGAACGGACGCCTCCCATGGCGTCTTCCGAAAGAAATGGCGTATTTTGCGCGTACGACAACAAACGCGCCAGAAGGAACCTCAAATGCTGTGATCATGGGGAGGAACACTTGGGAGAGCATCCCAGACAAGTTTCGACCTCTCAAGAACCGAGCGAACGTCGTCATTAGTCGAAACGACAAATACCATCTGTGAGGAAATCTTCTCTTCTTGTTCGCGTTGTATATCGGAAGGCTAATACCTGCTCTTCACAGTACCCCCGCACCGAGAACAGGAGATACCACGGCTCACCTCTGTGGAAGTCTCGAATCCGCACTGTCTCACATCTCACGAGCGAACGACCGCAAACCCGTCCATCGTGCATTCGTCATTGGGGGAGCCTCGCTCTACACAGAAACACTGCTTCTCCCGTCCTCCTCCGCCTCGTTTGTCGACCGCATCCTCCTCACCCGCATCCTGCAGCCTGCATTCGACGATTGTGACACGTTCATGCCGGATTTTGAAAGAATCGCGAGGGACCAAGGGGGGAGTTCGGTTTGGCGAAAAGCGAGCCACGAAGAGCTGGAGGCGTGGGTCGGGTTCGAGGTTCCAAAGAAGGAAGTAGAGAATGGGGTGCATTATGAGTTCCAGATGTGGGTGCGATAGATTAGGGGGGTGATAGTGGTTGTGTACATGTGAAGGAGGGGTTATGCACGTCAAGGACGAGCACACAGGCCAGGGGATTTATCCCTGTCGCTGGAGAAAGGGTTACGAGGGAGTCGTATGCGATGAGAAGTAAAAAGGTACCTGTTTGTGTTTTGGGTTCTTGGAACAGATGATGTATATCCTGCCCTTCCTTTTGACGACGCTGCAGCCGGCACACATGGTCTTGACTGAGGCACGGACTTTCATGCCCCTGCTGAGGACGAGGGAATTTGAGGCAGCCTGTGCTGGCAGGAGGTGTGCATGGCCGTGAGGATGGGGAAGTGCTGCAGCACGGAATCTCGAGAGAAGAGGACGCGTTGAGCCAAGGAGAGCACGCAGCATGGCTGGTGTCGTGGTGGTTTGAGAGAGAGCGCGCACGTGGGTGTTTCCGAGATGTGCGGTTTCTGAAAGCGGATGGGTCGCCCTCCTCACCCTGCCTCTTTCAGCCCGTCCGAATATTAATGGCCAAAGCTCAAACAGATACCATCTCCGTCCTCCCTCCCTCTCCTTAGCTATCGCACTCCAATCAACCCCTTGCACAGCAGAGAATGCCCCGCCGCGATGCAGTCGCAGGGGTCACTCTCGGCGGAAAGACCGCGATAGTCCTCTTCGCATTCACACTCATTGGCTTCGTCGCTGAGACACAACTAACTCAGGTATGTCAGTTTATCATTCTTAAGCAATACGCAAAACTGACCATAGACTCCTCCTCCAGTATGTACAAACCAGCCTTGCGTTCAGGCAGCCATACCTCATATTGTGAGTTCCGCACCTGAACAGATCTCAATAAGCTCCCTGAATTTGGTCGATATCAGCTACATCGTGCATTCCTTCTTCGTGATCATGTTCCCCCTCCATTTCCTCATCCTCATCCTCACCGGAAAGTACTCCCCTCGTGCCGTCTGGAACGGCTTAATCTATGCCCTCCGTACCCACATATCATCTCCAGGAGAGCGACACCCGCAAGCCCCGTTCCCAACCCGCAAGCTCCTCCGATTGGTCTTTCTCCTTACATGCGGAATGACCGTACCCGGCCTCTGCTGGTTCATCGCAGTTACATGGGCGCCGTACGTATTTCACTTTTTTACTTTCTTGTTTCCCGTCACGCGACCAACCCGCTGAAAGCCCGCATGCGACAGGTTGACCGACGTGACGGCCCTGTGGAACACCAACGCGTTCTTCGCATACATCGTTTCTGTCAAACTATTTCATCTCAATTGGGAACCTCGCCGTTTGGCCGCAGTCCTTCTTGCAACGGCAGGTGCCGCTGCGGTGGTCTACGGTGGAAGCACTTCCTCCCCGTCCGAAGATGCTCCAGCTACCTCAGACCAACCACAACACAAAGTTTCCAACGCCCTCATCGGTGACCTCCTAACCTTGGTCGCAGCCATAGTTTACGGCGTATACCAAGTCCTCTACAAGATCCACGCAGCACTGCCAACGGATCCCGACACAGTCGAGGCACCCATCGAGGCGCCTTACGAACCGCTCCTCGAAGATGGCGAACCTGTCCACGTTATCGGACCAGTAATAGAGCAGGACATGGTCTTCCCGCCTCCATTCGCATTATACCCGAACATGTTGACGTCCGCCATCGGCTTCTGCACACTCCTGATATTCTGGATCCCCATGCCCATCATGCAGGTGCTCCAGATTAGGCACATTGAGCTTCCTGGAGACTTCCGGACTGCGTTTGCGATACTCGGGATCGCCCTCAGCGGCGTTGTATTCAACGCTGGCTTCATGGTGAGTCTGGTTTGACCTTGGCCGTCTAAAGCGCATCACCATAATTTCGTTTATTTCGCAGATTCTATTAGGTCTGTGGGGGCCTATCCTGACATCAATAGGGAGTCTTTTGACGATTGTGCTTGTCTTCTTTTCGGACGTCTTATTCGGGGGCGCGGTCGAGACAATCACTCTGTGGAGTATGCTGGGTTGTGGGGCTATTGTATTCGCATTCGGCGTTCTGGCGTACGACATGCTCAGGAGCGCATAGACCCATCTGTATCATAGACTTTTCCATCTATCAGGTATTGCAACCTACATAGACCTTTTCTATTTTCTCACCTGCATGATTCTGGCTTCGACTCAGTTTAACGGTAAGGTGTTGCAGTTCGGACAACGAATTCGATCTGCATAGAATTTTAAACTGGAGTATCGTATTGTAATCGTATGGGGGTGAGTGAGGAGAAGAGAAGATGCATGCGGGACAGCTAGAGATGATAAACACAAGAAGTGGATCGCGCCTTGTGAGAAAGAATGAGTATCTGCACACATATAGTTTAGCACAAACAAAGAAGGGAGAAATATAGACCAGTAGTGAAATGAATGAGAGAGGTGAGGTGAGAGAGAAGTAATAGAGCAACCCACAGAGGAGAGAGAGAGAGAGAGCGATGCGAATGGTGACGGTTATAGAGATTAGGGAGGGAGGATTCAGGGGGAATACAGAGATGAAAAGAGTGTCCGAAATTCGAGCGGTATGACAGCAGGTAAAACGTTAGATGCGAATGATGGCTCGTCGTGATTACTGCTGATCAAAAGGTCAGGGATCAAAGGGAAGTGAAGACGTGTAACGTGCCGACAGTTCTCTCGGTGTACCTCGAATCTCCGAAGAACCTTCTGCAGCCGCTCCTGCAGCTACGTTGAATGCATGGATTTACGCCGCAGAAGAAATGTAGCAATAAGAAAGGGAGTTTCCGCAAGCCTGAAATAAAAACGAGAGACCGTCCTGTGAAGAGGAACAAAGATGGCCTCATGTGGCGGCCGACATGCTACCAGGCCAATCAGTTTCTGTCGCCGGCGCATATGCTGAACAGGTCTCACCTCTTTCGTTTTGCCTTTGTCATTTCTTTTCGTAACGCCGGCCCGTCCAGAGGCTTGAGAAGTTCGAATGCGCATAACAGTTCTTCGGAGACACTGGAAATCAGGTGAGCGAAGGTGTTTAGTATCAAGGAAGACGTGCAACAAACCTCATGCATGCCCCGTAGTTGTCGAACTCTACGGTATCCAGTCAGGAGATAACACGCAATGAAGCGAACGCTTCACTCACCCCCACAGTAATTTGGCGCGCTAAACACAGTGACCAACGTCCGTTCATTCCAGAACTCATAACCATCCTCCACCACCATATGTGCACGACATATCAGGTCCATGTCGTACCGCACCAGGAAGTCATTGATAATCGCTTTTCCGAAGCAATAGCTTACTCCCCTCTCGTTGTCCTCCCAATCCACTGCGGAGTCTGATGGATCTGACCATAGAAGGTCGTTCAACAATCCATAATCAGGAACGTCAGTTGGGCGTTGTATCCGCTTGATGTCGTCCATAGAGTGTAGCGACGGGGAAAGTCCACCGTGGACACAGAAAATCTTGGACGCCACTATGGCTGCAATGGGCAGACAATTGAAGACATCGATGAACGTTTTCCAAGTCTTGATATTACACCGCCTCTTGCACTCGTCATAAAAGCCGTAAACTTGTGGTTCACATTAGAAAATACCGCACCATGAAATACGAGCAATAATAACGCACCTCTCGTGACGTTTGCACACTCGTGATTGCCCCGAAGAAGGAAGAAATTCTCAGGATACTTGATCTTGTAGCAAAGCAACAGAAGGATGGTCTCCAGACTTTGCTTGCCACGGTCAACATAGTCTCCGAGGAATAGATAGTTGGCGGCTGGAGGAAAGCCACACATCTCGAAGAGTCGAATAAGGTCGGAATATTGCCCGTGAACGTCACCGACGATCTTGACAGGGGGAGAGAGCTCCACCAGAGTCGGTTGACTGAGGAAGACCTCACGAGCGGTCTGACAAATGGCGACGATTTCGGCATTTTTGAGACATAGTGACTTGCTAACTTTGCCCGTGTATCCAACATCCAGTAGTCGTTGAATCATATCGTCGATGTCCAACGACACCACCTTGCCCTTGCCTGCGATGCCATTCCCCGAGAGGCTACTTGGGTCACCTGCCGAGAAGGAAGCGGAGCCAGGCGTCGCGGGGAAACTGGACGGCGACGTAGAATTTGAGAGTATAGTCTGTGTAACGGGTATATCGAGAGGCGCAGGCCTGTTGCCAGCCGGAGAGGATGTTAAGGAAGATGATGGCGCATTTGAGGGCGGTTGATTGGAATTTGCGGATGGTGAGCCGTCTGCGCCTGGAGGTCGCGAACCACTTCCCGCAAGGGAGGTGATACCGCCGTCTGGATTAGAGACGTTTATTGCAGGGTTTCCGTTTCCAACTCCGTTATGCTCGCCACCATTAGCAGTGGCGTCGATATGAGAGCCATTGGGGCTGTTGTTGGTGTCCGCTCCCTCAGGAGGTGTTGTCGTCTCTGGGGCAGCATCTTTCTCCTTGTCCTTTCCATTCTTCTTCGACTTTTTGGACTGTTGTTGGCCCATGGGTAATGCCTGTGGCGAGGCGGAGGGCGAGCCTGAGCCTGGCTGAGGAGATTGTGGCCTTGACCTCGTAAGGCGGGAGGTGAACACGGAAAGCAGTGTAGGCGCCAGCTTGACGATGTTGTATTTGTGGAGTCGGGGCGTCGGTCACGGCTGAAGTTGTCGCAAAGCGTGTCGAGAGGGTATGTTACAACAACGAAAGGGGGAGAAAGGAGAACGTAGCGGCCGTCGTCGTCAGTGCAGCGGACTTGCCTCGGTGGAGGCAGTAAGTGAAATGTCTGGGCCTCGAGGCTCTGATATCGGGTGAGCGTCACTCCGCCTCGCCTCTCTCCGGATCCTCACTTCAAATCTTCTCAGATCATCTGACAATCTCAAGTCGGGTTACAATGCATATGGGCGTGATGGGCATTTTGTTGCAGAATCATACAACGGCATGGCGATGAAGTAGCAGTATAACATATCAAACTAACTCCCAACTCAGAACTTGCCGAAAGTCTTCGCGGCAGCCTTGTTCTTTGCCACCCGCAAGACGTTGAAACGAACAGTCTTGGACAGAGGCCTGCATTGACCTGAACTCCATGTCAGGCCAGACTCGGATGCCGATAAAACTGTCGGGACTCACCAACAGTGACAGTGTCGCCAACCTCTACACGGAATGCTGGTGAGACATGTGCAGCCAGGTTTTTGTGTCGCTTCTCGTAACGGTCTATTTGGCGAGTTCAATCAGAACCTTAACGGCGATTCACAAAACATGTACGCACTGTACTTCGGGATATAGTGGAGGTAGTCCCGTCGTATGACGACCGTGCGGGTCATCTTCGTGGAAATGACACGGCCAGTCAAAATACGGCCACGGATGGAGACATCGCCAGTGAACGGGCACTTCTTGTCTGAGATGGGTGTGTACAAGGTAAGAGGGATCTTGTGATATGAAACTTCGCCACGTACCAATGTAGGTGCCGTTAATTGCGTCTGAAGGTGTCTTGAATCCAAGACCCACATCCTTGTACCACCTCTTCTCCTTCGTTGAGACCTTCTTTCCTCCTGCAAATATCCAAAAGTTCCAACAGCGACAGAAATTTACAGATCAGCTGTGAATTCGAGAATCGAAGGACCTGAAATACGCACCGCGAACCTTCGCGTTTTGGAACAAGTGTTGCTTTTGGTACGCCTTCTCGATCTGCAAACCGTCATGTCAGCATTTCGCCTTGCAACGCTGAGAACGGTACCCACTTGCTCGGCCATGGCTGGTGTCTTGAGGAAACAGGGATGTTGCGGAGGAAAGGCTGGCCGAAGACGCGGCTAGTGTGATTGGGTCTGGAAACACTACGGGACTGGGAAGCAAGCCACACCGACAGAACTGTACAGCTACGGAATTCGCCGAGAGGTGGTAGACTCCTGGTTAGCGCCGCCACTGCAGGGCGCTTCGGTGGTTAGTTCAAACCAGTGTTCATTACCGTCCATTAATCATTGTTCGTGTGTTACACAGGACATATCATCGTCAAATGTCGTTACATCAATATAGGCACTACAGTACAATATTCTGCTCTGAGAACTACGTGTATGCAGTTCTGATCACAACTGTCCGCCAAATATACCACTTGTACTCGGTCGAGGGGCTGCATCCTGCTGATGAGTTGCTTGAGATGTATTACCATCCCTCCCGCCTTCTAAATCTCGCCTATCCACCAACTGTCGGCATGCACGCATAAATGCCTTCGTTTCCTCCCACGAGCCTCTCTTGCGAGCCTCCATCATGGACTGTGGTCCAACATGCGCGAATGGATGGCCTCGAGGAATGTCTTCAGTGGGGTTCCTGCTTCCAGTTGTGCGTGACCGTGAGGGCGGTGGCTGTAAACCTGGCGATTCAGTGAATGCAGGAACGGCGTATATCTGAGGAGAAACGCGGTAGATGTCCTGCGCGATTTTCGTGATTGGCATGTGATGCGTAGGTCGGACCTCTTCAATGGTTCCTTCCCTGGTCAAAGTGGATGCCATAAATGAATCCATCGGTGAATGGTCTGAGAAGCTTTCCTGTTTGATATCAATAATCACACCACCCTTCGGAGGCACCGCGACGGACTGCCTGAAAACGTTCCAGCGACTACGGCTACCGGGGCGGGCAAAGACCAAATATGATTCCTCGGCAGGAGGTTTTCCAGAACCAGAGCGCTGGAAATGATCACCGCGTCGCAAGTAGTGGTACCAGGATGCCCACACTTCGAACACCTCTTGTTGAGCGCCGAATATGAGGAACATCAGGATGGGTGTTACGGCTGAAAGGAATAGTAGTCAGCAGGTATGATATATACTGTGAAATCGGTGGATCGTACCTTCCCAAAGAACGCTGAGCGTGAAGAGGGTGTTCATGGGTCTCGGACTGTATCGACTGATATGGTCTCTTGCCCAGCTCGCCATGACCACAGTATACAGCACAGCGGACAGGACGATGATACCAAACAGGGCACCGAAACGAAGAATGCGCGTGAGGTCGAGCATCCCCATACTACGACTGAGCATTGGCAACCGAACGTGCCTCCACATGATATACACGAAGGTGATAGAAATTATTGTTGCAATGAGCAAAGCGAATATCATGAGGCTCAGCGATACGACCTGGTATGGTGTGTTGGAGATGGTGCATGTTGCCTATATTTTTATTAGCGACGCCACAGTAGAAAAAATTGATGATGCTCACCTCGTAAAACATGGGTTTGAGGGACTCGCGATCATGGGCGATGGTTGGGAACGTAACGAGAACTGATGGCAGTGCCCAAACTAGAAACTTTCGGATCAGAATAAACACAGGACATCTTCAAGAGCTCGTTTACCGAAGGGCCCGAAGCAGAGGAATTTGATAGTCCTTCGGTAGAACGCTGAGTTGGAGGAAGACTCAAACCCAGTGTACCTTGAATGTTGTATAGCAAGATAAAGGAGCGGCTAGCAAGGAATATGAAGATGTGATTGCATTTGAAAACTTAGTTGTCTCACCGAGGTGAAGCTGACAGTAAACGCGGCTTTCACGACCGTAAGATAACGAAGACTAGAGGCATCCGTTAGTTGCTTCGCTGGAACCATCGAAGAAAATAACCCACGCAATAGCGAAGCCAATACAAAAGTCTGAGAGATTGCGATGCAACATAATGTAGCCGAACTGTTCCCTGTACCTCTGGTATGTGACCGAAGGGATGATGGCGCAAACGGATCGCAGGATGGTGGCGACTGTAAGAGCTTTGACGATTGAATGCTTCGGTGCGGGCGTTATGAGCAAAGCCAGCAACAAAACGATCCCGACCACCTAGTAGACAGCAATATTCAGTTCGCACAAGCCGATGCCGCTCGGGGAAAATGCTAACCTCAAGCACAACACTCGCTTGACGAACAGCGTCCCAAGACATTTTATGAGGCCGAGGGAGTTCAGTTAGAATGCGTGATCACTATGGATTCTGTTGGAGTAGCCTGAACAAGTTGAGAACAAGACGGCAAGGTTCTTGGGCGAGGAGAAAGCCCGGAGGAAGACGTAGTCAACCTTAAGAACCCGGAGCCCATGGAGGCTCCAAAGATAGAAGATCCTTCGATCTGTCGATATTGAATTCACGTCAAGGGAGACTGTAAGATCATGGGCAAATTCCCATGTATCAGTTGGTTGAATTTCATGCTCTGACTGCGAAGGGGATCACACTCACTATTTCTAGCCGGTGTGGTGTTCATTCACGGGGACGTTCACTAGCCTGGTCATTAAGGCACACTACCCAACGCTTTCTTCGCGCAGCTCATGTTCTAATACGAACTATCATGGACAAAAGTCGAAGGGGAGGAACCGTCAATCGAGCCGAGCCAAGCGAGGTCAAGGAGCTGAAGATTGTGTCTACAGTCTCCCGCGCATTACTGATGTCGACAAAGGCAAAGGTGCAATGGCCTCGGCTGTGTATGTATCGACATAACCTAATCGAGAGAGAAACTTTAGCTACGCACTAGGTAAAAGGCCGTGGTGAACGCACACTACATTCAAACCGAGTGAATAACTCGACGAAAGGAGAGCACACTTTACCTTGAGAAGTACGCCCCACAGCACAATGAAATCTATCATGGCCCAAGAATACGCCATAGGTCTGGCAAGCACCGTGTCGAGCGGTGTGTGCGACCAGAACGTCTTCCGCCGGGTGCGGTTTTACTAAGAGGGCTGCCTTCCCAGCCATTGGTTCCTTTCCCGGCGGAGTTGGGAACACTGGCAGAGCGGTGATGTCCATCTGAAAGAATTGAAGAGCTTAATGAAGTTTGACTGACCAGCACCAAGGCAACAATCGCCGTCTTGGTCAACTGATCAGTCGACGTCAGATGGACGGTGCATATGGTCATTGAGGAGATGAGGAGGTGCTGCGTGGGGTTGAATGAGAAGTCATTGATTGTCGATATTTAGATAGTGAACCTATTTTTGTCGTTCAAGCCTCGCGTGGCTCACATAATGACAAGGTCCAGAAGACGACTTCAACATGTGATGTGAGAGACAGTATGGGAGTTCGTACAGAGGCAAAGAGCTGGATGACGGTTGTGACGATAGAGGCCCGGGCCATGGCCGATACTAGTTTGAAGCTCGAAGTTCGATTGCATCTAATCTAAGCGCTTTGATCTCGACGCGCTTCACGTGGTGCGCGTTGTTCAAACAGTTACATGACCGCGACCATCACGTCCCTGCGCGTCGCTCTCGTGTCCAGAGGTGTACATCGCCCATCCACGCGTCTTGCCGCACGCGTTCTTCCACTGTACATGGGAAGGCAACAAACTCTTGGTATGTATAATCCGCGGCAACATCTCTTCATCCATTGACAAGTAGCCCGGCACGTCCAGGGAGATTCTTCGAGATGCCAAAAGGATTCAAAGCACCGCCGCCACAACAGTCAAAATTGGAGGAGATGTGGGGGAAGAAGAAGAAGCCAAAGGCGGTGAAAGAGGACGAGAAGATGGATACTGACGAGAAACCCGTGAAGCCAGCGGAGAGATTGGGTATATGCTGTGTCAATGTCAGTCCGGTCTGGGTGCTGAATTATACACAGGCGCAAAGCGTAAACAGTCTCCTGAAGCTTTCGCAGGTGAGTGATATGGAAATGAATGCTATTCAAAGTCCCTATCGAATACTTGATAGATCCACCTCCACAACGGCCCAAGAAGCGAAGAGTCGTGGATTCTGACGAGGAAGACGAGTCTCTGAATGATGCTGAGGTATGTCTGGCCATATTTCGACTTAAACTTTGCTAACACTGTTCCCCACTACAGAGTGGTGCACGAGCAGCTCCGACGTCCAGTCCGAGCTCTGCAGTAGTTGATCCTTTCAATGAAGCCATGTCATCACGAAAGCGAGAAACTTGTCCAAAGGCGAGCAAGAAGCGGGAACCCCCACCTCCAACAAGTTCTCCCTCTGAACCGCCCGCAACAGAGGCAGACGAAGACGAAGCCAGAGTAGAGGAGGAACCTGAGGAAGACCCCGATGAGGGTGAAGATGAGATTGAAGAGGACGAAGCTGTGGCTTCAAAGAAGTCAGTGATTTCGTTGGTGAATTTACTCTCACTCATTATGCTGCTCCAGTGTTGAGTCTGCTCGAGACAAAACCAAGCTAGTAGATATCAACGGTGGCTGGAAGGACAGTTCACCGTAAGTCTTGTTATTTTGGCATGATCTCACCTTCATACTCGTTTTCTAGAGTTCCGTATGCAGCTCTTGCCCAGGCTTTCACATTGATCGAAGCAACCACGAAGCGGATAGAAAAGACCGCTCTATTGACGGCTCTATTTCTTCTCGTAATACGTCGCAGCAGCAAGGGAGATTTCCAGTCGCTACTTCAAACTGTATACTTATGTATCAACCGTGTAAGTCCACCAAACCGTCAGGATCGCCAGCTGGCTCAATGCTGTGATAGTTATGTCCGGACTACATGGGAATCGAGCTTGGTATTGGTGAGAGCCTCCTTGTCAAGGCCATTGGGGAGTCAACCGGACGTAATCTGAATACCATCAAATCCGAGCTCAAGAAGGAGGGCGATCTCGGACTTGTGGCAATGGTTAGCACTCATCGTCGACGGGACATTTTTGACGTGCTGAGCTCTTGCCTTAGAACTCCAAAAATAGCCAGAAAACACTATTCAAACCCAAGCCCTTGACAGTCCCATTTGTTTTCACCAACTTGAAGGAGATCGCGATGAGTACAGGGCACTCGGTAAGCTGTCACTAATACTATAGAAGCACTATCTGACTCGTATCATTTTAGTCGCAAAATAAGAAGGTTTCAATTATCACCAAGCTTCTGGCAGCTTGTCAAGGTGCCGAAGCCAAGTACATCGTGCGTAGTTTGGAGGGCAAATTACGCATTGGCAATGCGGAGCGTACTGTTCTTGTCGCCCTTTCACACGCAGTTGTACTCGCAGAACAAGAACGAGGTCCGTAAATCATGGACTCTAACCTGCACCGAACTGATGTGAGACCTGGTGTAGCAAGCAAAAATCTGAACAAGGACAAGCTGACGGCTAAGCTGGAGGAGGCATCAGGAATTATCAAGTCGGTCTACAGGTATGAGCGCAAGTCCTTCAAACTTGTGAGCTGGACTAATGATATCTGGCGTTCAGCGAGTTGCCGTCGTACGACGTCGTCATCCCTGCACTACTGGACGCGGGTATTGACAAGCTCCGCGAACGCTGTAAATTGACACCGGGTATCCCGCTCAAGCCCATGTTGGCCAAACCGACCAAGGCCATCGGCGAGGTTCTCGACAGATTCGAAGGAAAGCGGTTCACGTGCGAATACAAGTACGACGGAGAACGGGCACAGGTATTGAATTTATTGCATTCTACTGTTGTAAGGCAACGATGACATATTCGACAACATGGATCGATGATTTATTAGGTTCATAAACTGGACGACGGGACAGTCGGTGTTTTCAGTCGGAACTCTGAAGACATGAGCAAGAAGTACCCGGATCTCATGGAACAGCTGCCTCATGTCAGTGTCTCCTTGTTCCCAAATATGACGAGCTACTGCTGACTCCCTTTCAATAGTGCATCAAGAAGGGTACCGAGACGTTCGTCTTAGATGCTGAGGCGGTTGCAATTGACCGGACAACCGGTAAATTGATGCCCTTCCAGGAGCTCAGCAGGAGGAAGCGGAAAGACGTCAAAGTCGAAGATATCCAAGTTCGTGTCTGCTTGTTTGCCTTCGACCTACTCTACTTGAACGGGGAGGTAAGTTTCGCTCCATTGTATGTCATCCGTCATCTGGTGCTGAAACACGAAGTAGCCTCTGCTTCATCAATCTCTTCAAGAACGTAGGGAATTGCTCCGGAAGCATTTCCAGCCCGTTGAAGGTGAATTTGATTTCGCCAAGGCATCTGATGGCGAAACAACGGAGGAGATCCAAACGTTCTTGGAGGAAAGTGTCAAGGATGGCTGTGAAGGGCTCATGGTCAAGATGCTTGACAGTGATGCCAGCTTCTACGAGCCCAGTCGCAGAAGCGTGAACTGGCTTAAGGTAAAATCACGTCATTGAGTGAGGCCACTTACGTTCGCTAACATCTTGATTATCAGCTGAAGAAAGATTATCTGGCAGGAGTTGGCGACTCGCTTGATCTGGTTGTGGTGGGTGCCTACTATGGCAAAGGCAAGCGCACGAACGTCTACGGCGCGTTCTTGTTGGCTTGCTACGATGCTGATGGTGAGGAGTATCAAACAATATGCAAGATCGGAACGGGATTCAGCGAAGAAGCGTTGCAATTCCATTACGACACTCTCAAACCACTGGAAACCACCAAGGCAAGAGGTGACATCAAAGTTGGAGGAGCGAAACCGGATATTTGGTTCGAGCCGAAGATAGTATGGGAGGTATTGACTGCAGACCTGAGTTTAAGTCCCATATACACTGCGGCACAAGGCCTGGTCAGTTCCCTGTTCATCTGTGTCTCTCCATGTTGTGCTGATGATCGTATCAGGCGGACGAGAGAGGTATCTCGCTGCGATTCCCCCGTTTCATACGTGTGCGAGACGACAAGGCAGCGGATGACGCAACGGGACCTGAACAGGTATGAAAGGGGTGGTCATCTCGCAGCGCCAGAGAGCTAAGGAAGCTTCCTTCCAGATTGCAGAGATGTATGAACGGCAAGTTCTCGCTCAGAGCAAAGGCGGCAAGAAAGGCAAGGGTGGAGACGCAGACGACGGGTTCTGGTGAAGGATTAGCGGGTATTGGTTGGATAATAGTGAGAGATCGAAGCACGTATGTATAAATGGATGGTGGAACGTGTCTACACACGGTAGCCATGGTCACTTTGCATCTGCGACCTTTTTCGCCTCTGCTTTCGCTGCCTCAACCGCCTCGAGGACTTTGCCCTTTGATTGTGACTCCAATTTCTTCTCCCTCCCTCCCATGTACCAGTAGTTAATAAAGCGGGACTCTTGGATTAGCTGCGCTGTGACGTTCGTGCCGTGGCAGGCGAAGAGGAGGTAGTTTCGAGGGATCACGCGCCATGCTGTGAAGATGCGTGAGTACGACTGCCATATCGTGAATACTGACTACTCACCGAAACGCGTGAAGACGAGTCTGGACAAATTGGTCGTAAGCAAAGGGAACGGGCGACGCGAATTGTGTCGTGACTCACGAGTAAGCCGCCAATGCGGAAGTCATAGCACCTGAAATAGCCTCCTCATCCTTGCGCAGATCCGCCAGTGCTGCCAGTGGAAGACCCCAGTTTGCCACCTTGGGTGAGGAGAAGCGATGCTCAGCGAGTGAAACTGAGCAGGAATGCGAGGTCAACGGATGCTTACTGGACCCCAGAAGTGAGTGCCTGCGGGGGGTCTGTCAGTAAGTGTACGTGCATGATATTAAAGGAAAGAACTAACTGAAGAAGTAGTCCCGAGCAGCCGGGGAGCGCAGCCAAGTGAAGAAAGTTGAAGACATGGTGGTTGGAGTGAAGTTGGAGAACTCAGAAAGCAAGAGCCCCAACTTGAAGCGAGTGTGTCATTTGTGATGACCAATCATCCAATATTCCCTGACCTCGTTGTGATCCTCTCTCACTCGAAACGCTCGTCTGTCTTTCAATTAAATTATGAATTCCCCTCTCTTTCCCCTACTACCTCCCAGCCATGCAAGCATACCACTCGAACGGACACTATTACCCCCAAGGTCAGTATGTTGGCCCGCAGGGCTACTACACGCCATATGCACATCCTGGTGCCCTCTACCCGCAACAACCACCTCCAGGCCAGGCCTTCCCTGGGGGTTATCCTGGTGTGGACTTCCAGGAGTCCGAGGAGCAGGCCCGAGCCTCTACAGCAGCTAAACAGCGATACCCCGTTACCCCCAACATCCGCCCAAAATACCTCAATCGCAGCCAGTCCGCCCAAGTGCCCCCCTCGCGGGTCAAGCCCCCAAAGTCGATCATGAAACGGACACACGATCGCTCAGCCTCAATGAGCGTGGACCCACAGCTCTCGCGATCACGATCGAATTCGAACCCCCGTCCCCCTCTTGGACCGCTCCCGGGTTCACGCCCTTCCTCCAGGGGCCATGGAGATGGATCTCGTCCCCCTTCAAGGTCTCCGTCTACTCGACAGAGGGCAAACTCGTCGACTCGGCCACAGCTTGACTCCTTGTCGAACTTTGAACCCAGTAAGAGTTTCTCCTAATCTGATATGGGGGCGTGTTGATGAAAACGTTGCCTCGTGGAGATCATATATTCTTAACTTTGCATGGCACGAATGAAATCATGCTGGAAGGAATCGCATTCCAGGCATTCGTGGAGGACTTACGTGAACATCTTCTTCCTCTTTGGCCTCATGGCGTTACTAGCGAGGAGTCTCGCCACCATCGGTGGAAGGCGCAGTTCGCTGGAAATCCATGGACCAGTTCTGGGACAGACCTTCTCTTGTAAGGATTTTCACTCACGAACTCGTCAATGTTTATCTTTACCCTGACCTTCCAGCGCTGAACGACTTATGTGTCGTCTATGGGCAATATTCAGCAACCAGGTGGGTATTTTGTGTCGGTGACGGGGTCTACGACTGAAAGTGTCACCATTCAGGGTTACGCGTATCTTGCAACCGTGAACACAGCGGGAACGGTTCGTTGATCCTCCGCGGGATCTGTTGTGTGCACTAACATAATTCTCAATTGCTCATGGTCCGACAGTCTAGTCGACTCGTTTTCTTACAGAAACAGAGAGACGCGATGGCTGCTCACTTTGCTGTCAGTGTGGCCACATCCGGAGACAAAATGACTATCATCGACGCGCCAGAGGCACTTCACAGTACACTGGAGCAGGCGCTCCGAAAAACATTCCCCCGCAAAATCGCATCTGGACGCTTCACCGAAGATCAAGTTTACAAAATCGAATTGAAAAGAAGTTTTGGTGGTACGTGGTCCCTTGTCCCTCCGAAATTTTCTCGTGTATTCACGCAGGGCCATGGGTCAATGGATAGGTACGGACGTGGATAAAGCTCTCTTTTCCGGCTGTGTCTTGAAGTTCTTCGGTGAGAATGGCTTTAGATTGAACGGCAGTATTCCTCTGGGAAGGTCTCGTTCTCCACTCAGTGCGTTCGGCGCGAGGAAAGAGCTGTGGATTTTCAGAGGCAGTGCATCTGAGTATGATTATGTGCCATTCCCCGAGAGCTTATGATTTCGAGTGGGTCGTGCGTCCATCTTCGCTTCTGTTTTGTTGTTGCTGTACTGTATGAGGCATTATATGGATGGATTGACGCGTCACACATGGTGTATCGTGAATGCAATGCATTGAGAGGAGTGGCGGAGGAAGGGAGAGGGGGGCTTTGAGGTTATCACATACAAAATATAAAAACAGGGAGATGGGATCAAGCATGGCCACAACTGTCCTATCAAGAGAAACAAAGTCCAGAGAATCGAATATTGAATGGTAAGAATGGATGGGTATATGGAGGTAAATCCAAGGGCGTGCATAGCGACAGCATAGAAGGGAAGCACAAACGATGCCGTGAACGCAGACATTTGGAGAACGAGAAGAGAGCCGTGACGATAGCAGGACGAGGTAGGTGCCGGAGACGCAGTGATGGGGTGGCGCGACAATGATTGGAAAGGGATGGAGCTGGCTTCAATCTTTAGGTGTGAGCCTTCCTGGTTCGCATACTGCTGCTACCACCAGCGGAGGACCCATTTCCCTTGTTGGCTGATGGTCCTCCCTTATCACTTCCCTTCTTGTCCTCCTTCCTCGAATCAGTGCCACGGTTGGCAGCAGATCCACCCTTGTTGTGAGTATTGGAACTAGTGACCGGAGTGTACCCGGCCCTGGGACGAAAACGGTCCCAAAAACTGTGCAACAAGGCGTAAGGATGATGCATTCTTCAAGACCGGATTACAGACAATTGAGTCGGACTGACTTTGGTGTTTGTAGTGGCTCGGTTTGGACGGTGGCGGCTGGTACATCGTCCAAAGGAAGGTCATTCCTACTCGCTGTGTCGCTGTCAAGCTCGGTAGCATGATCCGAATCGGGATCGCTGGTGGTAGCAAGCCCGAGCGCAAGAGTCAGTCAGCGCCAAGAGGACAACTGTTCTACTCACCCGCTCTCAGAGGTTGTGACTACTACTGAATCCTCGCCGTCGGCAACCTCAACCACAACCGGGAGCGGCGGAACGACCATATCGGGAATGTGGTCACTGGCAGTGCCAACCTGACTTTGAACAGAGATGTTGGCGATTATAATATCTGTGGTCATATCGAGGAGCTGGTTGCAGTAATGGCGTTGCGGGATGAACCACTGGTAGTTGAGTCAAGATATGAAGGGGGAGATACGCGGCGACTCGGAGCCTGTCAGATGTGAGTAACGAGGGTATTAGTACAATGTCATAATTCATGAATTTATTCGCAGTGACTCCTGGCTGGCGGATACCAGTGAGTGGCGATGGTATCTGACAGACGCAGCATGAGTCAAAACCTTGTACACATGTGCATTGCCGTGGTCAAACTGTACTTGTGAAGAATGATCCTGAAGAAAGGAACTTGAAGTCAGAAATAGTACGATGCTGTCCGTGCGGGCGAGATGCTTACGGCAGGATATGAGGAATAGAACGTGGCACGGCCATGGTATATATAGCCTTTCAAGTTCTCCATCTATGTCACAGACCAGGGCGTGGCGCCAGTGCGAGAAGAGAACACGAGACTGTGGCGCTGGCGTCAAGGGGGCACCAGGCATCCCAGGCTATCCAGGCAACTTAGCTGTCTGTACCTGCCTGCGCCTCCACGTCGAATACACGGTTCTCAATGTGCACGCTGAAGGACTTGCCGGGGCATCTCGCTGTTACCACATCTGACAAGACAAGGCAGCAAAAATGGGTAAGTATAATCTGAATGTGTTATACCACGAATGCGAAACAGTATAGCATCGCAGCACAAGAACGAGGAAGAAAACGACAACGATAGGTCCGTGTCCACATTCACAAAGGGAGAGCTGCAGCGCAGAATATGAGAATAGCCCTTGAAGAAAGCTGCAAATTGAATACCTGTTAACCCCCGCCGTTCCTTTTCGGTGTCCTGATGGTGTTCTTGGTTGCTGCGACTGCAGCACCTCCCGATGGAGCGCGTGTCGAGTGAGCGGATGTCTGAGCGGTATTGGTGGTGTTTGCACCGGCGGCAGGGATGTCCATTTTCCGTCGTATCGGAGATTGGCTTAGCCCTTAAACGGAACCGCTCCAAAAAGCCAGAGTATGTGGTCCAGACAGTTCCGTGCGTGACGACTCACAAGGCGGCTAAGGAGAGTGAAGAATGATGAGGAAAGCGGCCCTAGCGATGTTGGAGGAGCTCTTCGTTGGGGCCCGTCGCGAAGATGTCACTCGCAGGCGGTACACCGGCATCGGCTCCGATGTCAGTGGTATCATTGGATGTTTGGGTTTCCAAGTCGTCGCTGAGTATCCTAGAGTCAGCGATTACTGTAATGAAGAGATGCTTCGTTATTTACCTCTGCTCCGACATATTGTCCTATTGAACGGATGACGCCAAGTCGTCGTTCGGGACGGTGCCTTCGATTGACATACTAGGATGGAGTTGAACGAGACTTTCGGTCAAGCAAAGGTGGTGGGTCCCAAACACCCAAGCTCAGGGTGGCAATGGCGGAATGAGTTTCAAGCAATACGGGATATATACCCAAGGCAAGCTCAACTCGCGGCTAACGGCTAATGCGATGAAATGTAGACTGCACTGGTCTTGCTAGAGAAGCTCACCCACCAGGGTGGACAAAGTACTGCGTATACCCGGGACCATGTCAGATAGACTCTCTGCGCCAGAGTCTCCCCCGCGAGTTTGTCCAGGCGTAACTGTCGATGCAATGCAACGAACCGCAACAGCGTGGATACAGGGAGTCAGAGGTTGAGCCACTGCCACTGCGAATACTAGGTGTCCAATCAGACCACGGGCACATGAAAGTCAAGACCATGCTGGTATCGTGCCTATCTCGTCTCGAACAGGTAGTCCGAACAGTTCAAGCCTACAAAGCATCCGGCGTGTACAACCTGAAAGTTTATACGTGATTAACGGAGAAGAGAGCCATGCATTACCATTGGTGTCGGATTGCAATAGGTGCTCCAACGCTGAACATTGCTGTCTGTTCGTGTACGTTGGAACAAGTTTTTGTGCACTCGAAAGCAACTCGTGCCCCAAACTCTACAGTCAGCGTCCTAGCACGGGAATCAAATGGACCCTCCTAACTCACCGATGACGCTTCGAAGACCACATGCCAAGTTTCAAGAAGAGCCTGAGAACTGGCCTTGGGTAAGTCTATAATCCAGCGTATATTGATGTAGGTATACGGTAGACACCTTGTAAGAATAGAAGGCAAGGCTAGAAGCAATAGTGGAACAGGAATAGCTGCTGTTGCAATCGCTTTCACAATTTGGGTGCTAAATATATGACAGAAATGGTCAACATGATGATCGTCGCAGAGATGGAGTCAAGATGATAATACCTTGTGTCTTACTTGTTCACGCTATCCTTCTTCTTCCTCATAGATTTCTCCTTCTTTGGGATGGGAGCTGAAGGGTCGCTGGTAGACTCTGCGGTCGAAATGGGCTCCGCTGTGGGTTCAGCGGGAACGGCTGTACTGGTTGTGGCCGCTAAGTTTGGTAGAATCTTGTTAGAGGCAACAGAGAGACTTCCCCTGGCCCTCGTGCGAAATCGTGTGAAGAACCTGGGAAGTGTCAGATAGTGCCCCTACCACCGTCCTCCGTTGCCATACTCACGAAACTAATTTGTTATCGCTGAAAGAAATGAGGAACAGCTATCAGACACTTGCTGGCACGCATTAATCATACTTTACTTACGAGGTCCCTTCACTGGGGGTGGAGCTTGTTCCAGAGACACTGGTCGAGATTGCAGGGGGGACATCGTTTCCAGTAGTAGAATTGGTCGGCGTATTGACCTCTGGGACTAAGCTGGCAGTGCCGCAACACATATTGAACAACGTCTCTAATGGGGGGAGCCGATAAAATGTCCATACTTGCGATCTGCCACCTCGTCCACCTGGGGAGACCCAGACGACGCCTCGTTTGACGACAGGGTATGTTCGCTTGTCATAATAGGACAGAGAAGTGGTTCGAGGGGAGAGGCGTCGAGATTGAAGGGCAGATAACCGAGTTGTGTGTGGTAGGAATGCAACGAGCGTAACGCTGCCACGCAAATATGATATATAACAAGGTATTGAGAGCTTCTCTCGTTCAATTCGTGGAAATCAGCCAGGGTGAAGGAGGCGCGGAACACACTGGCATGGCTCGAGAATCCCATGGCCATGCTGACATAGTATTGAACCTTGACATTTTGTTCAGTCTGAGGCCTATATGATGACTAGCACAAGGACGGGCGAATTGTATCAGATGCGGTGCAAGGGGGCGGTTGTGGACGAAGAGAAGTAGCAATACGAGAGAATGCACTATCAAGTCATTCAGAGAGATCGAACTTGGTACAGCCGAGTCATCAGAGCTACAGAACCCCAGAAGCAGAATTGTGGTGGCCGCATCTCGTTCATTGTACAGATAGAACACAGGAAAAGGTAGAATCAGGACTTCGAGGTTCACAAGTCCGTTCGGTGGTCCAGGTAGCGGTGCAAAAGATGCATCCCACATTGACGCCGACGCCTGTCCCTTTTCCGTTGGTTGGGCGTCTAATCCCAAGGAACATCGCCTTGTCCGGCGTCTCTCATGGTGAACAGCACAGGACAGCTCGAACACAAGGAGCCGTGCGCCTGGGTGCGCCGCAAACCAAGGACGAGGATATTTGGCAGATAGGCAGAGCTTCGGATCCACCAGAACCGCGTCCATCTGTCCACCGGTTTTCATCGCTTGGCATCGCCCAAGATTCGGAGAACTTGTCCTCGTTGCGATCGGTTCCTCTTGTGGGACGACTACACCGGTCTTCCGCCATACGGGGACTTTACACTGGGACGCAACGACGCCTCAATTTCCTTCACGCATGATGGAGTGCCCCTCGAGCACTTCGTATTTGCGATCGAGAGGCTCTGGAGTGAGCGGTATGCCAGTGGCGAGGTTTCCAGGTGCAAGCTCTCCCTTGTTCTCACAAATTGTCCTACAACCATGGAGGTAACAGCTCCTGAACGTGTTTAGTTGATTCATTTGTCTCCTTATGGTAACAGACGTTCTTCTTATAAGACCGCACGGCGCAAGTCCTCTTCCTTGCGCCCGATTCCTTCTCAACTCTCCCCATCCGATGGACACATACGCAGTTTCTCTCTCACTGACAGGAAACGCCTGTTCAGAAACGATCCTTCTGTCGCAAGCAGATCCTCAACAACCTCATAATCCTCTTGATACGCCTCCTCCCGATGTTGTTCTATACGCCACAACACCTGAGACGAATCCTCGTTACGACGTTAATACTACGTAGGTGATGGGAACATTCACTCCTGGAACATATCTTCTAACCAGTCCCTACAGGATCAGCTCTTCGTATGTCAGGATACCTTCATTGTGGCGACAGTCGACGCATGGATGTACAAGGTCTGAGATCTCCTCCTGTGTAGCAAGCAGTTCTAAATGGCATCCTAGATCCACCAATGATGGACTCCCGGAGGGGTGGTTTGCTTATACTCATCCCGAAGGCCTTGTTTTCTACGTCAATACCGTGTTGAAAGTGGTCACAGATGCACTTATCACCGACGTCACAGTTTTAAGAGAACTCGGCGAGGCTTTAGAGATCATCGGAGAACTGAAAGACGAGTTGAAGGATCCTCTTCCGAATGACTATGAAATCTATCTTCGTCGGTGCACTCCCGAAAACTGGCAGTACTATATGGTTGACCACGACACGTGCACTGAGTTCTGGGCTCAAGATCTTACAGCAGACCAGCTTGACCTCCCACATGCAGTTTCTGTGAATCACATGGGTGTGTTTGACCCTTTTACTTCTCCTTTGAGGTCGGACTGACCTTGATACACAGGTCACCTGCTCGGGTGCCACTATTGGATGCATCAGGAATACTTTCCCCATCGCCCAATTCCAGATCACCTCCGACTAGAATTGATTCAAATCATTCGCTATTCCTTGTCAGGTATGTGTAAATCAGAAATATCCGAGCCCCTTCCTGAATGGAGCTCACAGATCAGCTGACTGCTGCGGATGGCACGCTCGTTGGATGGTCTGTGTCTGATTGCAACCAGTTTCTGCGGCTTCTCTCAGATGAATGTATGTCTCACTCACAAAATATGTTTCTGTCTGACCATTGTACACGTTCTCCAGCAAGCCGATGCGATAACGTGTATATTAGGTGCATTATAGGTAAGATATCTTATTTTTCGAACACAATGATCGTGGATCTAATGGTAGTTCAGCTCGTCTGTGGTCCAATATTGGTACGTACAGCCCATTACTTGCTACACCTGTCGCCTTTTATTTAGTTGTGCTGTAATTTCCTGTAGAACGCCATAGATACGACCACTACTTCGGCTTACCTTGTGCCCGGCTTTCTCGTGATCAGAGACGTCTAGGGGAACCTCATCGTCAGGAGAACAAAGTTCTCAAGGCATTTTCCATCCTCCTCTTCAGGTTACCGGAACGTCTTGAAGGCGAACTTGACGGTCTATTCGTGGATCGCGTGGTGTATGTCATACACTGGGAGAAGTTTGCCTCAGGGATGACGGAGAAGTGGAAGCATACTACTTGGATGGTACGCGATAATATTTCTCACATGATGTCTATCGGGACTGATGGTTTAGTGCTGACAACAGGCCTTTGCTCTGCTGATGTGAACCACCCATTTCTTTCTACATCGGGCCCTTCTAATTTGCCGTTTTTACAGTGCAAATGCAGGTCTGATAAGTTATTCTAGAACATATTCCTCCATGAACTGTGGACTTGGATCCTTGGGTACATCTTCGTGCGCTCTCTTCATAAGTCAGGCACTTCTCTACAAAAACGAAGGCATGACAGAGATCACAGCAAATGAGGCTGTAAGTTTGTCTCTCAACAGAGTTGCAGGCTACACTGTGTATTCACTCATTTCATAGGCTAATTATCTTGGTATGTTGGAGCACCCATTGTATGGGTTTTTGCCTGCCGCCGTCATCGCCAGTGCTCCGAACGCACTTATCGCCTGGTCGATCATCCTTCTCACCACAGAAGTGTGCAGTCTGATTCTTGAACACATCGAGTCCAAGGTCGCACTCATCATCGTGGTCGCCGTTATCATTGGCTCTTGTGTGGCCGTCGTTATTTCACTCCATCGTAACGCTATTCTTTCGATGTGTCGCGAGGCCCAAAGGGATGATGTGGCCGCTGTCGTATAGTTTATCTCTACGCACGGACATAGGGTCACCGGTTACTGTCCTTCGTCGCTAAATCCAAAGCGTGGGCTACGGCTTAATCTTGTTCTTTGTGTCACCACCTTCGGCTCCCCACATCTCTTTCGCCCGTCATCCACCGAGCCTCTAGACCTATGTATTTCCATGAGTGTACAACTTCCAATGGTTTTTCTTGGCTGATCTCTGGACCTCGGGCACTGAGCTAAGACTTGACAAGAAACAAGCACGACTCGCGGCGACAAGGACAGTCCATAACGGCACCAGGACAATTCTGCCTTCTATGACCCGGTGTAGAGATTACTAGACCAATACATACATTTATCCCATATAAGAGATTGTCGCCTATGTATCTATTGGTTATGTGTTGTGTGGGTATTAAGGTATGCACCCATGTTAAACCATCTTCACCACCTTGCTGCCGTCAACTAATCCCGCCAAACTCTTTGCAACGACTTTGCCATTCGCGTCACGGCGGTTCAGAAGCTCGTCCCACCATCCGAAGAGGAAGTCGCGCGCGATCAGTTTGAACCACGGTGTAAATGAGTTCTCTGTTTATTATATTAGCACCTTGGTAATTCCAAAGATTGAGATGATCACGTACTTGGATCATCGAACATGGCCATCAACTCGTCCTTGCTCACGTATTTGTGGTCCCGAATCTCATTGAGGTTTGGCGTTACGTCAACGTCAGCGGTCAAGAACAAGATATAGTCAACTGTGTGAAACCAACGACGATAGCACCCCTAGATCGCTGACCAAACGAGAACAGCAGACGTACCTTCATGCTCTCCCCAAACACCATCCGATGGTGCCAGGTAGTGGATACGAGTGAGATACTGGAATTGATCAACCGGAGTCTGGCTCGGAGGGATCCCAAGTTCATGCTCGAGCTTTCGCGACGCAGCGACCCTTACACCCAATTGCTCGGCCTCGACCTTCTCCTGCTCGAAGTCATCCAACGGATGCGAGCAGCACGTGTTCGTCCACATGTCCGGGAACGTGATCTTCTCCGTCGCACGTTGCTGCAGGAGCAGTTTTCCGTCCGATGGACGGAAGACAAATGCTGAGAAGGCGCGATGGAGGAGACCTTTGTTGATGTTCTCCATAAGATGGCCTATTTCGTTCTGAGCATCATGGTTGTGAATCATCTGTAGAGGACACGACGCACAGGTTTTCTTATCCGCTGCTCCCAACGCCCTGTCGTTTTCGTCAACGAGAATGCATCTCTCATCCATCAGTCTCGACTGCTCAGGATCATAGTTGGATAAGTCGATGCTGGAGAGAACAGCACGAGAAGCGATCACTGCAGGTGACTCGGTGGCCATGTTGCGGATTCGTGTTGCAAGAGAGATATTTGGAGACCGGAGGCAGGACCGTCTGGTAAAGCTGGCGGAGGAGGTGGCAATAGTTCTTCTTAAGAACATTTACACGGAGTAACGGACGATAAATATATAGAGCACTGTACCGCACTGTATGGAGGCAACTAGGCGCCGAACGTCACGCACCGGACCGTAGCAACCCATGAGTGGTGATGCGTGACGCGACCAAAGTTGGCAACCACATCACATGTGGCGACGAAGTCGCCACCAAGATTTGCCCTTTGAAGGACTAACAAACAAATTTTAACTGCGAATGGAGTGTTGATTTGCCGCAGAAATCTCCAAACCTCGTTCACATCGCGACCTGTGCAGTTGCTTCGGCTGGGCGCTTCCCAGGATAGGGAGAGGGAAGCAACCGCTCTTGCGTTACGCGTTACGCAGACGCCCAAAATAGCCAACCAAAATGGGCCTGCGTTATGCGTTACGGTTGCCTCCATACAGTGCGGTACAGCAGTGTTTATCCGGCAGGGTGGTGGTCCGACTTAAAGGCCCAAACAATCTTTTATCTGGAACGCCGGTCAGAGATTGGCGCCGGTGTTTGAACCTGGCAGTGTTGATCTCGACACTCAATCCGATGTTTCGATGCGGTATCATTCGTATCTGCAGGATTGCAAAAGTACGGCTCGTATAGATGGCATTACGATGAAGTATCAGTGCAGCAAGGTACAGCCGATGCAGTGGGTGGCATGACCAGCGACATATGGCTCGTTAGCAAATCATTTGACACTTATATGTAACGGTGAGAAGGCTTCTGGTTGGTCAAGACGGACTAGATCCTTCGTAGCAAGAACTGACCGAAGGCGGTCAATATCAGCTAATCGACAGTAATCGCGACTTGCATTGCTTGAACGTACCGAGGCAATGATAAAAGGCGGCGGCGGCAACGTGTGGGGTGCTGGTCGCAACAGGGACAATGTCGTTGAATCCGACAGAGTTACTCTGAGAGGGGAATGCATTGAGTTGAATTTTGCAGTACCTGAAAAATGAGCAAGTTTAGGACAGGTAACATAAGAGTATTACCGAGTGAACTCACTCCAAGAAGTCAAATGAGTGCCGTTCCAAGTTCATCAGGTTCAAGTTGACGTCGGACTGCTGAGACTCAATGATGCGAGAATTGCCATCGGCCACTAAAACATTCGGTTAAAGAGGCTTTGAAGTGAACACCACTTCTCAAATCTTACGGTTGAACTCAAATCCGTCGCCGTCCATTTGAGGTTCTCCGAAGTTGAAGTTGGCAGGAGAGTTGGGAGCTGGGTACATAGGGCTTTCACGTCGACTTCCAAGCGAACTACCTTTACGGCCGCGCCCAAGACTGGCACTAAACCTGTCACTTCCTGCCATGTCGAATGGCATACCTGCAACAGAGGAGCTCATACCACCAGCATTATCCCAGGGAAACATCGCGCTACGCTGTGAAGCGGAGATCTCATGACCGGCTTGGCCAAGAAGGTCCAGGTGACTGCCTGGTAGAGACGGGGGTCGTGACATTTGTCTTGCTTGTCCGGGTTCCTGCAAGCTGTTAGTGAAGATCGCGGTGGAGACGATATAAGAATGCTGACCTCAGATGAGCGCAGCCTGGATTCTAAGTCGGTTAGATGCTCGTTCAGTGCGTGCTCTCCTACCACGCAGTCGTCAGTACATCGAAGGGGAACCTAGAGGCCAACTCTTACCGTTGTAATCGCCTCTCATCTCGAAGTGATCATTAACCCCAGTGTCAAACTCTTTGGCGCCATGTCCACCTTCGGTGAACTCAGGAAGATTTTCTCCCAAAGCTATGGCTTCTGAGACAATTCTTCTTCGCTTTGTCGGAGGCTCGCCTATAGTGATGTCAGAAACGACGACCCCTGCAGTAATGGATCCAATATAGTACCCTCTGTATCTAAAACGAGCTGTCCAGATCTGGCCTGCACCTGCAACTTGAAATTCTCAAGCCAAAAATCTATCAAGACCGGGGCATTCACTGGACGAAATCTAGGTTAGTTGCGCTGGTACTTAGGATGGATGGTTGAGTACACACAGCCGCAAGGAACTCCTGATATCATCTCCTCCAAGAGAACTTCCCCATTTTTCTCAGCCCTTTTCTCGTTAAGCTCCCGTCGAATCTGTGCTTGCTCTTTCATATACAAATTACGAGCTCTCTATAGCTTTATGAGACAGTGCACTCGGACCGTTGGTGTATTCTTACCTGAAGTTCTTCATTGGTCAACTCCGTCCGACTGTCCAGAAGGAGGCGAACACGCTTGGGCTTTCGGGCTGGCTTCTCAATGTCTACTTCGACCACCAGACCATCCTGTCCAAGTTGTGCATTTGCGGGTGATATGCTGCGTGCGACGTATGGTGAGCCGGCTGCGTCTACCGGAGGTGGATCTATACCGTCCTCCATGCGAAATTCGGGCTATGACGGAAGCTGTCAGGAGAGAGGGAAAACGGTAGTGCACCGGATCAAGCTTACTTCGTATCCGTCGTTTACTATTGCATTTGCATCAGAGCCATTACCGAGATGGAAATCGGCACCTATACGTTCAGCATCAGCCATTCTAACATCTTGCAGGTTTACAGCGTCTTCGACACTGCAAACCAAGAGTGAGACCGAGTAATTCGTGGACTGCACGCCATACCTAATTGCGCGGTCATCATTAAATGCACCCCAGCCGGCACCAAGCTCTCTAGCAAGTTCCTCCGCAATGTCATTCTCGGCGTCCATACCGCCCAAGAAATCTTCTTCAAACCCAAAACCGGCCTGTGATGACGATGCTCCCACTACACCAAAGCCTGTATCGTGAAAGGACGCATCGAAGGACGCGGAGAGCAGATAGTCGTAATTCTCCTCTAGGGTATGTAGATTACCTCGGGCAGCACCCGTATGGGAGAGGGCTGGTTCCTTTGCCTTGTCTTTCTTCTTGTCCTTCTTCTTCTTATTGATCGGGTCATATTCTCCGTCAGATTCAGATTCAACTAGAGGACGTCTTTAAGCACGTTATTGATATGGTGGAGGTGGTGTACTTACAACCCGCGCGCTCAACCGACTTGTCCCATTCCTGCGATTAGAATAAATGCGGCATAAAGGAACTACTTGTACAACAGTGGGAAAAAACGTACGGGAAACAAGTGCTCAAATTGCATCGCAAACGCCGCACTTGGGTCGATGCGAACGGTGACCGCATCCGCTCTAAAGTGACCTTTAATATAGATGGCAGACGAATGGCCGGAGAGGGACACTACCGAACGCTATTTTGTGCCATTTGCAAGTTGACAGCTTGCGGGAGACGCATATCATCGACGGCCTTTTTTAGGGCAGAAGAACAAGATGTCACGTCGGTGAAGAATATCTCCTGCTTGACTGAAGGAAGCGTTGGCAAATGAGATGGGATTGGCATAGCGATCAAGATGACTTTGCGTGCCTTTGTACACCCTGAAATAAGCGTTAGAGGAACACATATAGAGGGTCCAATCACTCTACACGTACCTTGCGGCGCCGATCATGAGGTTGCTGGAGAGACGCAGTGCGAGAGGCTCCGGTGGATCTGCGATGAGATTACATAGTTGGACTATATCGGCGGATGTGACGGAGCGTCGAGGAAGCTTCCTAAAGGAGGATTTTGCACCGAGGGTAGCAGCAAGCCTGAGACGCTCATGAGAAGGGACATTGGATGGTTGTTAGAGGTGAACAGACCACAGTAATCCGAAGCCGCTGTCGCGTCGAGAGAGGAGTTCTTGTGTGAAAAACATCTGGAGGAGGAGAGGATGGGAGGATGGGAGAAGGAGGGATGGCGATGGATGGAACGAGGGGAGGGAGGCTTTATACGAGGCCAGGACGTGGAATGAGCTTCGTTCGAGGAGCTGTCACTTTGGTCGGCCATCCATCGAAGCATCAACCCTTTCTCGGAGCACCATCCTTGTGCTCACCGACCAATAATGGACACTCTGTTCAGAGCAGAAGCTACGAGATACCTGGTCTGAACACTGCTTCAGGAGCAGTCGTAAGTAATCCTCCAAGGCAACACAGGTCACGGTAGAGGTCGGGGAGTCTGAGGTCCGAGGGCAACAGAACGGTCTATCAAATGCACGTCCGCATTGCGTTTGGCCATTCACCAGCACTGAGTCACAGTGGCAGCGACATTGGCAAGAAACACTGCACAGTGCAAAGTTCATTGTTCCACTGGCAGGAGCCTGAGGCACTGGCAGTGGTGCTACGCCACGCCCACGTGACCGACGCGTTCAGGTTCGGGCGTCTGTTTCAATCTGACCATTGTCTACCCCCACCTCATCCTCAGACCTACCCTCCTTCACGCCCACGGCCCACAACGACCATGGACGGCTCACTGCAAGGAGAACCTGGAGTACTCGCCTGGTGCAATACCGTTCGACTCACCATGGCTCAAGATCCCGGCCGCGCTTTCCTTGACCAACAAATTCAACAGCAGGGCTTCGAATTCCTCGACAACTACCTGAACAACGTGATATCCCACCGGAAAGAAGAGTAGGTTTTTTATTTTGAAGAGGCACTTGTCCCAGGAACTTCTGCTGAGTCCGGGTTGTAGATCTGTATATGAACTCCTCAAGACACCTGGTCGAAAGCGGACAACACAGAAACGGACACGACTTCATACCTCGACTGCATCGAAGATCGACCCCCAAAGGATCATATCTCTTGAGGTACCTTGATCTAATGCGGACTTTTGCACTACAACTCACTTCCAACTCACAGGAAACCGTCTCTTCCGAGAAGGAGAACTCAGCCCCACTTAACAGTTTTCACAAGGCTCTCTTGGAAGCAAAAGAGCAGGCTGAAGACGTCCTTCCTCCAATCCCTTCACACAACAGAGAACATGAAGCAAATCTCGCTACTGAAGGTGCCACGAGACCGGCGACGTTGGTTGCTGAAGCTTCGCAAGTGGCGATGGAACTCGACGATCAACTCCCCTCCGATATCGAGGAGGGTCTTATTGTTCCAGAGGTCCGGGCATACGATGAGGATATGGAGTCTGAAGCCCAGTCACTAGCTGACGTAGAAGAGCTAGAGCCCGTGCAAGTCAAAGAGCTCTCTATGATCGCAGAGGACGATGAGGAACGTAGTCGCCTGTCGGTACGGCCTCCAACTTTCGATGACTTAACCGATGTCACAGTACCTGTGCGCGACGCGGACGCAGTGACTACGAACGCGACATTGACACGCAAACCTAGCATATCTCAGTTCGTTGGCCTTTCCGCCCCATCACCATTGCGCAAGTCGATGAAGCTCTCTCGGGAATCCACTACGGGCACGCTAGGGGCAATGCTTGCCCATACACCGGGTACTGGTCTTGCTGGGAAACGCTCTTCTTGGTTAACAAAAGCCAAAGAGGTCAAGGCTTTGGAATTGAACAGCGCAGGGAAGAAACACATTCTCCCCGGAGAGGCCGGGCTGAGCAATGCGACGGCGAACAAGAAGAGAAAAAGCAGCGAAATGTTCAACCATGCAGACGTCCCTGTCGAAGAGGATCCACAGAGAAAACAAAAGACGGCCAAGGTCGCTGATCTCATCCAGGGCATCGCTGCAACTCGAGTGATTCACCAAGCCGACGCGACCTCGGAGCATCTGCTATCTAAACCACCCCCCAACTCGCATAAACCCATTACTGCTGCGACCAGCGCGCCATCGCTTTTCATGGATGACTTTACGATCCCTCTCGCCGACGTATTGGAGGAGGAAGGTTCTCTGGACAAACTCAAGCGTACCGTTGAAGGATTCGGTGCTCGTAGCAAGAGTATGGGCAAATCTCTGGGTGGAAATGCCGCAGCTGCCCTCGCAGAAGCTCGCGCGGCTGCTCAAGCTCGAGTTGCAGAGCGCAGGAAGGAGGAAGAGGGCGAGGTTACCGAGGCATCGCCTGAAGATTCTGAGGGGGCTACTAAGGAGCATAGTCCTGCTCTCACGTCTACGGAGCGTAGGCTCAGTGTCTCTGATCTCGTCAGTGCAGCAGAGTCCAAAGCCAAGACGAGCCTTGGTTCTCGTGCCGAGAACGTTGCTGATACCAGCGTTTCTACTACGCCACCCGATTCTCCTCGCATCACGAGCCATCCCTCCCAGACTCCTGCACCCCCGCCCGTGTTTAGCAAACCTCCACCCGTCTTCGTCGCCCCGCCCCCTGCCGTGCCCCCGTCACCAACCTCGTTCAAGCTTCCTGTCGGTCATCCTTTCGCGCTACCCCCCGCTATGTCTCTTGGTGTCAACTCGATGTTACAGCCATCTGGTTCCTCCAAAGGACAACCGCTCTCCGCTCAGTCTAGCAAAGCAAGCATATACTCCGATGCTATTTTCGATAAAGAAGACGATATTCCTGCGTGGATGCCTGATACCCAAGATACTGAAATATCCCTCAACCCATCTATCCCATACTCACAAGAGAAGGACCTCGACCCATTGGATGACGACGATAGTTGGCGTGTAGAGGAAAGCGAGAAGCCAGGCCAAGCCTGGACTCCGTTTGGCTTCACGTCTGCCGACAAGGATGACACGATGACTTGGACCACAGCTCCTAGTCGTAGTACGAGTCAGAAGGGTGGCGACACGGATCGTTTCCAGAACACGCAATACACGCAGAACATGACGGATGCTTTCCATACGGAGCCAGAATCGCAAGCTCGGGGCCCTTTCGACTTCCTCCCCGAAGACGCCAAGGCCGTTGCTCGAAGTGACCAGGGTATGATGGATATGAGTATGGATGTTGACGATGACGCTCCATACGCGGACAGCGAGGTGGAAGAGGTAGATTTCACGGGGAAGTCCACTGTCAGCCTGGTCCAGGTGAGTATATGTGGGTATCTTCTGGATACTTGAGTTGACTTTGGTTTCAGCCCCAGGGGACCCGCAGTCAAAGCCAGCAGTCGATGGCATCGACATCCTCTTCCCAGTCTCAACAGCTCGGATTCTTCGGCCAGGCTACGAAGCTGGTGAGCAGCGTTTTGGGTGGTGGCAAGAAGACGAAGCCTGAACCGGTCAAGAGTATCCAACGCGCTGCCGTCGCTGCGAAGAAGGTTTGTATCATTCACGAAGCCCTTAAGTGTAACCTGTCATCTGATATCCATCGCAGCAGCAAGAAGAAGCAGAGAAGAAGGTCACCAGACTCAAGGAGATGGAGCAGCGTCGGCAGCTTGCGTTGCAGAGGAAGGCGGAAGACGAGAAGTTGCGCCTGCAAGAGGAAGAGAAGAAACTTAGGGAGGAGATGGAGAAGCGCAAGAGAGAGCGTGAGGACCTGACGGACAAGCGTCCATTAAGGAGCACCACAAAGAAGGTTCGTTTTCGCTCGACAGTTTCTAGATGCTTTCTAATGTTGCTATGTCGATAGCCCACTGAAGATGACCTGACCAAGAAGCGTAAACTCACCGTTGAGTCCGAGAAGAAGGTTGAAGCTGCGAAAAAGCCTCCCCCTAGAGACCAACCATCTCGCTTGGGAAAACCAACCGCGTCCACGATGAAGATCGGACCACCTCTAAAGTCGGCAATGAAACAACCCGCAACAGTCGGACCCTCCTCGCTCACTGCTGGTCCTGGATCCTCTGCCAGCAAGGAGGTCAGAGTTATGAAAACCGTGGCCTCGACTAGCACGCTAAAGAGCACAACCTCATCGCTCAAAGGGAAGGGTAAGGCGGACTACGATGACGTGGACGATCCTTCCCAAGTCGTCCAAACTCAGATGGCAAACCGGGTCAAGGCCCAGATCCAAGCCGCACAAACTCCTCGCGAGCCTCCTCGGATTGCAAGCGAAAGTATCGAGCTTCCGGAGATCAACAGCGAATATTCTGACTCGGAGGATGAGGACCGCCCGAAGAAGTTCGATCCCCCTAACTGGGCGCAGTCGCCGGAGCTGAGCAAGGCGTTGGAGCAGCAGAGCAAGCTGAATCCTGATGATATATTTGGACGGATTGGGCCTCTGCGGATGGAGGAGATATTCAGGACGAGAACGAGCCGGTTCAGGGCTCGCACGAGTTCTGCGAATTGGTCGGGCGCTGACCAGCTTACGGCTGAGGAGGAAAAGGCGTACGAGAAGCGTATGGGGTACAAGTAGAGGGGCGACGGTTGGTCCAGTTTTCTGATTGTTTTCTTTCATTGTCGCACCTTGATTCGCATTAGCAGACGGACATCCTTGTTTTACTAGTTATTGTTTCCTTGCATACATACGCGAGAGTTAACGACTGATAACGGCGTGGTGTATTGTCGTGAGCAAGGCAACGCAACAAAGGGAGGGACAAAGCGACACGTGATCGTTCCTCCTTTGGTGCGGTTTGGCGCTGGTAGGTGGACCTGCTTTGGCTTTGGCGGAGGCTACTTCAACTCTCTCCCAATCATCTCCCATCCCCATCGTTCCCGCCTCTCTGCTCCCTCCCTCCCCATTCCAAGCCATCCAAATGGCGTCGTCGTCGTCGTCGTCCCCAGAAATACCAGCCCCTCTTTCCAATCACAACCACAACCACAACAACCACAACAACCACAGGACACCCACCTTGCAACAGAAACTCCATGAATGCCTTGAAGACCTCTCAAGGTGAGCACTCCGCCGCATCGTCTGCGCAGCAGAGTCAATCTCACTCTCCACAGTCGTTTCATCTTGAATCTTCCAGAAGTAGAACTCGCCTCCCTTGAGCGAGTATGTTTTCAAGTCGAGCAGGCGTCAGTCTTCATCCCGTCGTAGTTCCGCTTCTCCAGTCGACTCACACTGTGGCCACACACTCCAGGCATTGGTACTACGAAGACTTCATCCGGGAAGAGGATCCGAGCCTTCCCACTATGACACTCAAGAAGTTTTCCCATAGCCTGTTCAACGTATGCCCCCTCCTTAAGCACTTTGGCCATGATCACGACCAGGCCTTCTCCAACTTCCTCGCGTACAAGACCCGTGTCCCCGTTTGCGGCGCGATAATGCTGAACGAAACTTGGGACAAGGTGCGTCGCAGTATTTGTTCGTCTGGAAGACCAATGTTCCTTATTTGCTCGCCTCTAGTGCTTGTTAGTCAAAGGTTGGAAATCCACCTCGGCTTGGAGCTTCCCAAAGGGAAAGATAAACGAGCAGGAACCAAGATACAAGTGTGCTATTCGAGAGGTGAGCATTCGCCGTGGGGATACTTGTGGGATTCAATATGAATATGGTGTCTTTAGGTGCTGGAGGAAACCGGCTTCGATCTTGAGGACCATATCAATCCCGAAGACGTGGCAGAGTGTAACATCAACGAGCAGTCAATATCTTTATTTATCGTACCAAACATTCCCGAGGATTTCCCTTTTGAGACTCGCACTCGAAAGGAGATCAGCGTAAGTCCTGGCTCGTCCATATCCTAGACCGTAATTGACTTGCGTTATTAGAAAATTGCCTGGTTCAAACTGACGGATTTGCCTACTTGGAAACGTAATAAACCAGTGACAGGGAAGTTCTATCTCATCGCCCCATTCCTCGGGTATGTGTTTGTTTAACTCGTCTTCCGTGCTCAATATTAAAGCACTGTGACAGACCGTTGAAGATCTATCTTCGTGACCGCAAACCCAAGCAGCCCAAGTTGAGCAAGAATGGACCTTCTAATTCTCAAGCCGCAAGTGACGCGGACTCTCCGGACACTGTGCACTCCTTACCCGCCCCCTCACTGCCCGCATCCAGCGCGCCTTCGTCTGACGTTGAGAACGGCGAACCTATCACACCCTCACCACAGTACAGCGAGGCCGCCGTGAATCACACCGGACCTGTTGTGGACGGTGCCGCTATCGAAAACGGGTTGAACAATGTCGATTCCCATCTGGCGTTCCTCTTGAACTCACTGTCGAAGTCGGCGTTGACCACACCCGCAGACTCCGACGCAGTAGTCAAGCCGGAGATCTCGCATACGCCGACGCCACCAGTTGGACCTCCGAGCCTGCCAGACCCTTCGAGCCGTGTTTCGTCGAGAGCCTTATCCCCGCCGCACTCGTCGGGTCATACTGCTCGCCCTTCGCCAGCGCCTTCACGCAGCTCCAGTGCGCAGCGCATAACCTCACCTTCCGGGACGTCAAAGTCCTCTACCTCTTCTCAAGCGACTATACAACCCAGCCCGACATCACCTGTGTCTCCTCGTGCGACGAGACGCCCCGGTCTATCTGCAGATATCTCACCATACTTCACTCGTGCCACGGCAGCAGCTATCCCGAAACAGATGAAGTATCTTACTATGCTCGAGAATGTTGCGAAGGAATCCGAAAGGATGACACCCAGACTGGAGAAGCAGATCGAAGTCATGAATGGTTTGCTCCCATCGCTCCCCCCGAGCAACGCCCACCCCGGGTCATTCAACCCTCTCCCTATGGCAGGCCCCGGGATTCGCGATTACCCTCCTTTCCCTCATAATTTTGGTCCTGGCGCGACCGCCGCCAACTTCCCTCCTGGTTTTGTCCCCCATCCACCACTGCACGATCCCTTTACCGTACGTCCCAGGACTAGTAATGCCTTTCATCCTGTATCATACGCACCGCACTACTCGCGGGCCAGCATGAACGAGGAGCAACTTCGGCTCATGATGGCTGGCGTCAGTCCTCGTGCTCCGCTTGCCCATGCTAATGGACCAGCTGGTCCTTATCCGCCTACGCAACAGCGCATGGGTTACCCTATGACCCATCCATCTGGGGCACCTCCCCAAGTATACCCCCAACCCCCGCTTCAGCAATTTGGACAATCACCACTCCGTGTTATCCCTCCACAGTCATTCCCTAGTGCGCCACCCAACGAGCTTGGTCCGCTCACGGCACCCCCGATCTCCCCAACGTTCAACCTAGCCCCCCGACCTAATGCCGGCCACGCTCACTTATTATCCATCCTCAACACCCCTAGCATTCCTCGCCCAGTGACGACTGTCCCTTCGTCCACGATGGGTGGGCATGCCTAGATGATATCTTTATATCCACATCCACCAAACCGAAATCAAATTGTAGCATGAGGTTTATCTGGTTCCACATTGGAGTAAGGTCGCGTCTCTCATACGTACTATAGTCGTCCTTTCTTCTTCCTGTACGCTGATTCTTGAGTTTCTATCTTTGATCGTAGTCTCTGGTGGCCGCTGCGTGCCATATCATCGTCCTGTTCCACCTGTACATATAACTCTCTTCCTCGCTCATAGGCAAGTCTTTGGCTTCCATTCCTATTTGTCGTTCGCCTTTGCCTCCATCCCACTACCTCCTTGTTGTCGCTTGATCAATTGAGAGCATTCTTGTTGTTCAGTCCCACCTCGTCGTTGTTAGATCATAGCTATCACCATCCTTTTCCGTATATCACCAGTGTCAGTGTTGTAGCTTAGGTCTCTGATTATCCGCTGCCGACGTCCAAGTCTCGTCGTAAGTCTATTTGATAATGAAATTCACACTACGATGCCTTGATATTATTAAAACTGCTCCTCAGACGCGACAGTTGAGCGATTCGTCCCATTTTTCGTGCCCTACACCCTTTGCGACAATGAAGAGTCCCCTTGGGTCGTACTTCTCCTTGATCGACAGCAGTCGTGTATAATGAGGACCAAAGAATGTTTCTTGAGGGTTCGGTTCGTGCATATACGCCTAAGAGATTGCTCTGTCAGCTCATGTCCAGAGTCGCTCAACAGACGATAATGTACGAACCTCGTTGAAGTATGCGCCAGAATCAGGGACAATAGCGGTCAATCTGTCTACATGCGATTTGACAAATGCATCCACCATCTGGATGTACTCGTAAGGCGCGCCTTCGCTCCAGACACCCCAGAAAACCAGGTGCATGAGGGCATTGCGCCAGGCGGGGTTCACGGCTGCAGAAGAGGGGTCTATCCTCGATGTTGCTCCGCCACCAACGAGACTATGCAAATACATATGGTCAGTTTGGATGTGCGCAGGTAAACCACGTAAGAGTAGACACTTACTAGAAGCCAGCACCAGGCATATCCGCGATTGCAGCACCCAACTCAGCGTACTTCTTCTCGATGGTTTCCCTTGGAATGAGCCTGGAACCCAAGTTGACGTTGTTCCCGACGATACCGATCTTGCGGAACCAAGCTGTCTCCCAGGAGTTGAACGAATCGAGAGACATGGTGAATCCTGCGTTGACAGTCAATGCGCCGCCATCTTCGTATGAAGAGCCCGCCGCGAGGGTTTGCGCAAACGCGAAGAAGGGGTTCAGAGTTTCGTTGGCCCGAGCCCAGGATGTGTTGGGGGCGATGAGAAGGAAGGATAGTGAGGGGACTTGGGTGACCGGGTCGGGCTCGATTGTTGGGTAACCTGCCCATCCGGAGTCTGCGAGTTTGGGAAATATGCGGACGAGCTCGGTGACGAGTTTCGTGAGGACCGGAGTTGGACCTTTGACAGGACTGTCAATAGTGGTACCGAAATAACCTCCGATGATGGGTGTGGAGGGGTGTGTTTGGTAAGTTACTGAGGTCAAGACTCCGTAGGTCCCTCCGCCACCGCCACGGAGTGCCCAGAATAGGTCGGAGTACTGATGTGAGTTCACGGTGAGATGTTCACCACTGGATACGACCACTGTCATTTGTACAACGTTGTCGACGCCTGAGAATGGTAAGCGCAAGTCTGTTAACTCATTAAAACGGTAGATCACTTGGATCACTTACCAAGACCATACTTCGGTGAAAGAATACTGTGGCCACCTCCCATTATCCAACCACCAGCGGCACCATTTGAGCCGCCCGGGGATACACCACCAGCGATGACACGACCGCGTTTGTACACAGCATCGTATGCCTCAAACCACTGTACCCCAGATCCAAGGGTGATAACTACATTTATGTGAGCACTCATTACGAAAATCCCTCCATTCTGGCCTCACCATGTTCGTGTACCTCTTTCCCTCCGGCAGGTATGAATGATTCGTGATAAATAATATCCTTCAGATTATGGGTCCATAGTAGGAAGGAACCTCTAGCTGTACTCCGTCCCAGGTAATCGTGGCTAGAAGAAAACCTATCTTAGACCACACCATTGATAACGAACTTGTTGACCTTATGGACGCACCCAGTATTCTTGATCGTAAGCCGCAAATTATTCTGAGCAGCGAATCGTACCGCAGCCGAGACGTCCTTCACAGACCTCGCGTCCACGCCAACGACAGGAATACTCCCCTGCTCGCACGGCGCACCAAGGGTCTGATTCAGATAACAAGCGCTGATGGTGCCGTTGGGGAATACGTGCGTTTCGAAGTTCGAATTCTGCATGGACCCGGGGTGTCCAGAGCGCCAAATGCCGTCCGTGGTGCCGTTAACTGCTGCAGCGCAATCATCATCTGACTGCGAGGAGTAGCAGGCGGAAGCGGGGGGTCTGGGAAAGAGAAGGGGCTGGGAGATCTCTTCGGAGAGTGCTTCGAAGGCAGAGTTCGAAGGCCAGCATGGGTCTCCGTATAGACAACGACACTGGACAAGGCTGAACTTTCCTGACCATGCTTCAGCTGCAGTAAATGTTGTGAGATATCACAGTAATACAATACTGAAGGAAGAGGGCAGCGTACGCAAGATGTAATCCAGTACACCGAATGGATTGCTTGAGAGTGCGAGAATAAACGTCGCGGTCATAATCATAAAATATGTACCCTTTCCGGACGCATCGCTGGATGTTTGTCCGTCTTGGACCCTCTTCCCAGACATAGTGGGTTGCGGAATGAGGACAGACACCAGAAAGAGGTGATGGGTGGGGGAGTGGATTTCAGGGTACGAACGCTGCAGCCAAGACTGTATTGATATACTTCAGAGTAGTATAACACGTTTGGGATTACGACCCGTTCGTTGGGGAAGGTCGTGACGACACTGACAAAACATTCAGCAGTGGTACTAACGGTCAGATCAAAACTTGAAAGGAGATACAACTATCGTATTCACCCCATACACCACTCTTACACGGAAATTTCATGTGTTTTCGAGATACACGTGAAAGTGTTCCAAGTACCTATAGTTTCGTGTCCGAGTCATTTGCGAACGTCCAAGTTCTCATCCAAGTTCGGGATGCCGATTTGGGATGTGCTGCCGTGATGGTCACTTTGTGACAGACACGTAATACATAACGCCCAGTTTGTTTTTGGGCGCCTCACGAGCGGCATTTGATTTCCTTGATCCCTGCTCCAGTCCGTCCCAGTCCTTCTTTCCTCCTCCTTTGCTTTTTTATCTTTATTTCTTCTTCATTCAGTTCATGGGATCGGGCCAACATGTTCACGGGCAATGGAATTAAGTTATTCACTGGTATGTTCTTTCCTTTGCCTTCCCCCCTGGCATTCACACTGGTGAGAACTGCTAGGCACCAGCCACTCCGAACTTGCTGAGATTATCGCAAGACGGTACATCCGAACAGTCCTTCCTTACACGAAGAACTCGATCTGCTGACCATTCTTTTCTTCTCTCTTCTCTTCAGGCTGGGAGTCAACCTTGGAAAAGCGGAGGTGACGAAGAGCGGCATCGGCGAGACGAACGTGCGCATCGTGGAGTCGGTCCGTGAAGACGACGTCTACATTGTCAGCACTGGCTGCGGCCAGGTGAACACCGCCCTCATGGAACTGTGCATTATGATCCATGCATGCAAGATCGCTAGTGCCAAACGCATCACGGCCGTCGTTCCCCTCTTCCCGTATGCCCGACAGGACAAAAAGGACAAGAGCCGTGCACCGATTACGGCGAAATTAGTCGCCAACATCATCCAAAAATCAGGCTGCGACCATGTCATTGTGAGTTGCCATGACATTTGAACCGTATCCGGTTGATTGGAGCTTTATGTGTGGCAGACCATGGATCTGCATGCTTCCCAAATCCAAGGGTTCTTCGACGTGCCAGTGGATAAGTACGTCATACTCTCATTGGTTTGCAATGCATACTGACATGTCATCATAGCGTGAGTAGCTGCCGCATTCAGTGGTGATGAATCTGTCTCCTCATTATCCGTGCCAGTTATACGCAGAACCCTCAGCGATTCAGTATATTCGGTCAAACTTTGATTTGTCCAGTCTTGTTATTGTCTCGCCTGACGCCGGCGGTGCGAAACGGTATGTATGGGTCCCACTGCCTACGCGTTGTACTAAGGAGCTCGCACAGGGCAACTGCCATTGCCGACCGTCTCGGAGTGGACTTTGCATTGTTCCACAAGGAACGGAAAAAAGCCAACGAAGTGTCTCGTATGGTCTTGGTTGGCCACGTCTCTGGCAAGACCGCTATTCTTGTGGACGATATGGCCGATACGTGCGGGACGCTGTGTCTTGCCGCGTCGCACCTTTCAGAGGCTGGAGCGACACGGGTGCTCGGGATGGTCACGCACGGCATCCTGAGTGGCAATGCGCTGCAGACGGTGATGGACAGCACGCTGGAGAAGCTGGTTGTGACGAACACGCTTCCGCAAGCGGAGAACGTGAAGAGGTGCCCGAAGATAGAGGTGATTGACATTGGCAACGTGCTCGCAGAGGTTATCAGGAGAAGTCACTACGGGGAGAGCGTATCGAAGCTGTTTGACGAGGTGCCGTATTAGAACCGTGTAGAGTGCAATGTAAGATAGACGATGCAGAGTTGGATGGGGACAGTCAGGATGTCAAGACGCTGAATCCGTTCACACCGGGAGAAGGTGGTGGCAGTTGAATGGAAGGGGACGGTTTGTCGGTGATTGACATGGGATCCACACTGCATGCACGATCGTCGGTCGCTCTGGCGCAATCTCGGAGTTGGAAGAGGAGGGATAAACCTCACAACCGTGTCTTCAGCATTCAGCCAAGACGGACTGGGCTGCGTTGATGGAGGTCTCGCGGGTGGCGACAGGAGAGAAGCAGCCCAGTTTGCATTTTGAAACACGGCACGCTACTCCCCTCTGGGCGGTTTGCATTCGATCCCGCTCGCGATGTTATGTTCGTCCACAAATGTGCACCGGCGAGAGACTCTCCGCAAGCAGCAGTTCGATGTGATTGATGGGGTCGAGCCGACGGCACGAGAAGGGGGCCGTCGAGCGACCGCACTTGCGCTGCTCTCGAACACAGTCAGCACAAGGTGCATTGCGTCCGCTGCAACCGTTTCTTTCGTCCTTCTCTCTCCCAGCTCTATCATGAAGTAATTCCATTCAGAACTGCACTGCATCAGCTGGAAAACGTGGCGAGAGTGGAGACGAAAATTAAGAACAACGATCAAAGAGGTCCTCACACAACCGACTAGCCTCGCCAATCTCGGTTTTTCCGCTCGGTCTTTGCAAGGCCTTCTTCCATCCCTCACTTCCTTCTTCCTCCATCCCCTTCACCGCCCTCCCCTCCCCCCTCCCTCCGCCGCCCCTTCCACCGCAACCACCACCACCGCCATATCTCACCGGTGCACATCCAGAACCTTGCCTCCGTACTCTCCCTCCAATAACTTAACATAATCACCGCACTGCATCGATACATGCTTCTCGTTTCCACACTCTAATTGCACTCCGTCTTCCACCTTGGGCGATGCTACTCAACCACGTATCATGCACCCAAACAATGGCCATCAAGGCCACGCCCAACACCATCCAAACGAGAACAGCCATCCCCCGAACGGTCACAACCACCATCCCAACGGATCCTCATCCCACCGCAACCATGCCCCCAAAGACCCTATCACAGTGGTCGGCATACCCTCTGTCACAGTCCAGAACGATCTTCTCGTCGTTGGAGGCTCGCAAAGCAGTATGTCACACTCTTCCTGACGACTCACTTCACCTCTCAATTCACTCCCGCAGGCTCGACTCGCTCATACACCCCACTCAAGGTCGTTGGCGACGGCTCCTTCGGAACGGTCTGGCTTTGCGATTGGCATGGGACGCTACCGCCCAATACACCCATGTCCGCCATGCAATGTGGAGCTGGAGCCAGACCCGAGTACGCGAACAAGAGACTGGTCGCAGTGAAGAGAATGAAGAAGAGGTGGGAGGGAGGCTGGGACGAGTGCAAACGTCTAAAGGAGCTCGAAGTACGTGTTCTCCTCCTCTCTGCAATCTTCGTTGCTCATTTCTCGTTCACGTAATGCTCAGTCATTACGCGCAATACCTTACCACCCTAATATAATACCCCTCTACGACTTCTTCCTTCTCCCCAGCACCAAGGAGCTCTACTTCGTCTTCGAGTCCATGGAAGGCAATCTCTATCAGCTCATCAAAACTCGCAAGGGTAAGCCCCTCGCGGGGGGCTTGGTCTCGTCCATATTCAAGCAGGTCGTTTCCGGACTGCATCATATACACGCTGCAGGTTATTTCCATCGCGATATGAAGCCAGAGAATCTCCTCGTGACCACCACTGGTCTGCACGACTACCGGCCGGTCTACGATAATGCCCCTCCAGATGCCCCATCGGAACCTGATGTAGTGGTCATCATCAAACTCGCAGATTTCGGCCTCGCTCGGGAGATCCGGAGTAAACCGCCATATACGGAGTACGTGTCGACACGGTGGTACCGCGCGCCGGAGGTCCTGTTGAAGAGCAGAGACTACTCCGCTCCCGTGGATATGTGGGCGTTGGGCACTATCATGGCGGAGTTGGTCAACCTGCGACCACTATTTCCGGGCAACGGGGAGATTGACCAGGTGGCGAGGATCTGCGAACTTTTGGGAGACCCTGTCGACGACTATGGTGTAGATAGGAGGGGTGCGTGTGTTGGTGGCGGAAAGTGGCCAAAAGGAGTGAAAATGGCGAAGGCGGTCGGGTTCGCATTTCAGAAGGTATGCACACAGTCCCTCCTCGGCATCGGTAACCTGATCCTCTGCCCAGATTCAACCAAAGAGCATTTATGCGCTCTTCGATCGCACAGTCCCTCTCAAGTTGGTGGATTGTATCTCGGATCTCCTCAAGTACGACCCGGACCTGCGGCTGAACAGTCGGCAATGCTTAGACCATCCTTATCTTCTGGAAACTACGCCGCTTAACCATCTTCCTCCTCCACCCATGCAACCGCCCTCGACATTGCACCATGCACACAGATCGAGCCGCGCTCATGGCGTGCCAATCGTTAATGGTGTCAACCCGAGAAACGTCCCTCCATCTCACTCTCTCGGTGCCAGGCCCCACGCTGCGTCAACCCCCCACATTCCGCCACATATTCCAGACGCGTCGTCCTCGCATCGCTCCCAGTACTACGACCCAGTGGCGGCCCGGAGCCGAACCGTGTCGGATATATCGCAACAGCGACATGGTCTTCCCCCCGCCGGTCCATATACAACCAGGCTCCAAGAGCCACAAGGTGTCCCAGTGCAGGGCTCTTCAGAACGTTTTGCAGACTGGTCTCATTCAGAGAATCCTCAAGCTCGAGACTGGGATGCCATGGATGTCACCCCGCATGTTGAGATCCCCCAGGACCGCTACGTATCCGGACCTCACGCCATGGATATCCAAACCTCTCCCATGGCCCAGGAATACCCAGCAAGACCCCCGCCAGAACAGGACGCCGGTCAGGAAATTCCCATATCCCATCCAACAGATCACGTGCAAGTACAAGGCAACAAGTTCCCCAAACTCAGCTTCGGCAAGAAGCCAGGGAAATGGGTGCTTGGGTCTATGTTTGGACACAGCGACAAACATTCTCAGCAGATTTTGCCACCGGTACACGAAAACACGGTTCCCTCTGCCGATTCAACACCGTCTCTTCAGCGAACCAGCAGTAGCGCGGACAGCCACTCACTACCAGAATTTTCACCGACTCACGAAATTCAGCCTCCGCCACCTCATATGGACGAGAAGGCTCGGAGGAAGGAAGCGCAACGGGTGGCCGAAGAAGCTGAACGGCAACGTCGCGCCCGTGTCCGCGAGATGCAGATGGAACAGGCAAGGGCGGTCATGCACAAACGACGACTGGTCGAGGCGTACAGTAACAAAACCGAATTGAACACCAGCAGAGAAGCGGGTTTGCTTTATCCTGGCCAGACCCATCTTACTGGTCGGGCACACAATCGTCACCAGGACAAGGGGAAGCAAGCCTCTCAACAGACAGTGGGTCCCATTCGGCAAACACAAAGTCATGGTCCGTCCTCTCCGACAGTGCAGGCAGCTGGCGGTCACTTCTTGAACGCCTCGAACAGTAACTCGTATCGGACCGACTGGCACTCTGATCTTGAGCGCGTACCGAAGGCGAGACGGAGAGAGTATGACGATGATCACTCGATGTCATCGTCTGACATGCCGAGCGGTATCTCCGTCATTTCGTTTGCTACTGTGGATAGTGACCCTGGTCCTACGCGTTCACGACATCGACCGAACGCGTATGGTATGAGTAGGATGGCGTCTCTCTCCTCTCTCCGCCCAGGCTCCTACGACGACTTCCCCACGTCCACCCGCTCATCAACGTCGTTATCTCTTGAGCAGCAACTGGTGAACGACTTCCACCTGCGGGCTTCTGTCGATTCAGCTTCGTTATCGGACGGCGGCTCCCCTCAACCTCCTCCCATGCACATGCTCTCCCTGTCGTCACCGATACCATGGGCCCGTACTACCGAGAACTCCAGTAACAGTACGGTGGACAACCGCAGCCTTGGATCAGGTCGTCAGACTCTCGCATCACCCATCATGTCACCGCCACCGCATCCTCCACATCCAAACTTCCATCAGGGTCTACATAGTCCCTATGACGCGAGCAACATGTATGGACAACCACCCAGTCCTAACACGGCGCCTAAGTCTGCCATCAACCCTATCTTCAAAGTGGTGCGTGAATAGTGGAAAACAGTCTCTGATTGTTCCGCACGCTAATGTGTTGCCACCTCCACCAGCCTCAAGCGTATTCGCCGAGCAGCGGCAGCGCTGACAAACCGACGCAATTGAGTCTGACCGCACTTCCCCCGTTTTCACAACTGGAAGCGGTCGCGGACGGGGAGTATCCTCCCCTCTCGCCGATGTCGTTCACGATACCGGAGGACTCAGCGGAGGATAGCTAGCACATGTGAAAGGGTTGTTATTTGTTTCATCCAGTTTCTGTGCATTGATCCACCCAGTCACACTCTCATTTTATTGGTTTCTATTTATCCTTCCTACCCGCTCGGCGCAGACCCTCTTCTTGTTGCTTCCATCTCACTGTTAAATTCTCTGCATCTGCACATGGCCGTCCCATCACCCTCGCTTTCCATGATGAATTTGTTTTTCTGTCTCTCTCCTCTCTCCAATTTTCCATCTCTCCCCCATCCAACTCATGTTGTCCCATCATCCCCACACACATAGCCACTGATCGGTTCTCTATTCTCTTCTCTCCTCTCCCACACATCAAGTCATCTCTGCATATCGTTGCAATCTGCATGCATCTGCTCTTGTGCATTACAACCACACCACCCCTCGCCACGACCTCTTCCTTCGACCGTTCTCCATCGCACAAACCCATGTTTCAACTTTCCCTTCGTTCGGAGTGCAGGCGAGATGGGCCAGAAGCCCATCCTGCTTCGCTACACTCTATCAAACCTGCTGCATAACATGCTAGGTTCCACCATCACTTCCCCCCTTCTCTCTCAACTAGCATATTGGCACGGCAGGCGCATTGGACTTGTTTATATTTCATCTTCGACACCCAGCAAGCATTCTTTTTCGGCTTTTGTTATATTCTCATTGTCAATCGTACCATACTGTTCGTTCCCTATTCTTTTTTTTCGTTCCTCTTTCCATCAGGCAGGGCAGATTTACCGTAGACTAATGTACTTGTATTCACTCTTCGCCGGGTCATGGCAAAAGTGTAAAGTGAAACCCACAAAGCTCTGCGCGTGAACAGTGTGAAGTGGGAAAGCAGCAACTGAGAGAGCTCTGAGAGTATGCGCAGTTTGGCTTTCAAGGGTTGTGACTGGGAGATGGGTGATGCAAACGCGAGCGCAATGCAGCCAGGCAGTGCAACCGAAAATGGGTGTTCATTGACATGCAGCTCTATTATATTGTCAATGGTCGTGACCATGATGGGGCGACTGTTCAAATCGCAGTCCACTGATCGGAACTTTCAGTGAAATGGAAAGGATAAGCGAGGAAAACAAACTCACCAGTAGCTACAGAATTTGTTCGACAGGAGAAGATGCACAGTTGAGCTCCCAATCTTGAATAGAAAGGAAGAATGCCAACATACCCGCACGGTTGTGGACCCGGCTTGTCCTACATTCGTTTCCATGATGTCAGTACTCAACAAGATAGTATTTCAGGAAAGCAGCGTACCAAGTTAATGAAAATCTTGGGATGGCCCAAAGGTCCTCCACCTATAATCGGAGGAAACGGCGGTGTTGAGACTAAGAGGGCGGCGATATAAAATGAGCGAGACGCACCTCCGTCACATACAGCTTTCCTTCCATTGACCACACGTATAGGCTCCTTGCTAATCAACTCCATCGCGCTCAGCGCATTCGGCTGCAGCTCCATAATGGTCTGCTCAAAACGGGGACCAGACTGGCCCTGCGGACGAGGTCTCTGGCTGGTGGACCATGTGGTGGGGTAGTTTGGGGATTGCTGAACCACGGCAGACGGGGAAGAGGCCTCGTTGGCGGGGACTGGGGACTTGTTGGATGAGATTGAGGAAGATGCGAGCCTGGCCAGTGGGCGGGCCACCCTCGGGAGGAGTTGTCTGCTGAGCATTGGTGTCGGTGGTCGTGACTGGTGAGCAGCAACAGCGAACTGAGGCTGAGCAGGCGCCCGTGCACGTGCGAGGAGATGTCCACGTGCCCGGCGAGGAGATGACGTCGAGAAGGTTCGTGGGTGTTCGTGCCATTTCTTGGTGGGTCCAGCTCATTCCGCAAATGGCCCAGCCTCGCCACAGCTCTCATATAAAACACGACCGCTCGACACTCCCGTCGCTCACAAGTTCAATATACCCCGTCCCCTGAACACAACACCTCCAATTACTTCACCACAATGTCTAATCTCGACTTTACCGACAAGACCCAAGAGACTCTTGCAGCGGCCATTCAACTCGCAAAAGACTATGCAAACGCGCAAGGTATGTGCTTCACCTTCTGCGTCTCCTTCGACTCAACTTACTGAGTCTCCTTCTAGTCCATCCCGCGCATATTGCGTCCGCATTGCTCAACGAAGGCTCTGCAGAAGGAGCCCCTGGCCAGGGATCGCTGTTCAGCTCTGTAGTCCAGCGCGCCGGTGGCGACCCAGTATGTTTATTATTACTTTACATGACTTCCTATATGTGTTTACTAATTTTATTCTTTCTTAGACTGCTGTCAAGCGCGGAGTACAGAAACTCATCGTCCGGCTACCAACCCAATCTCCTCCGCCAGACGAGACCACCCTTAGCTCCGCTGCGTTGAAAGTCTTGCGCGAAGCGGAAGCTTTGCGCAAGACCATGCACGACTCTTATATTGCTCAGGATCATCTACTCGCCGCCCTTCTGAAGGACCCATCTCTCGCCCCCGTACTCAAGGAAGCCGGTCTTACCGAACCCGCACTCAAAACCGCTATTGACCAGATTAGGGGAAATAGGAGGGTGGAGAGCAAGAACGCCGAGCAGGGTTTCGACGCTCTTTCGAAGTACGCTGTGGATCTTACTGCACTCGCCGAGGAGGGGAAGATCGACCCGGTCATTGGTCGTGACAATGAAATTCGGAGAGTCACTCGTATTCTCTGCCGAAGGTGAGCAGTTTGTCTTTTTACATGTGAGATGCGCTCAAAGCTCACACTGCCCTCATAGGACCAAAAACAACCCTGTTCTTATCGGTGAACCCGGTGTTGGCAAGACTTCCATTGCTGAAGGCCTTGCTCAGCGAATCGTCAACCGCGACGTGCCCGCCTCTCTCCTTGGTCGCCTGTACTCACTTGACATGGGAGCGCTCATGGCCGGTGCGAAGTACAAAGGCGAATACGAGGAGCGTATCAAGTCTGTTTTGAACGAGATCGAGAAGGCTTCTGAAGAAGGAACCGGAATCATCCTCTTCATCGACGAACTTCACCTGATCATGGCCGGCCGTGGCTCGGAAGGTGGAGGTATGGACGCTGCCAACTTGTTCAAGCCCCTCTTGGCAAGAGGCAAGCTTCGTTGTATCGGTGCTACCACCCTCGCTGAGTACCGCAAGTACATCGAGACCGATGCCGCCTTGGAACGTCGTTTCGCCCAAGTCATCGTCAACGAACCCTCCGTGACCGAAACCATCAGCATTCTTCGTGGTATCCGCGAGAAGTACGAAGTCCATCACGGTGTACGGATCCTGGACGGCGCTCTCATCCAAGCGGCTACCCTTGCCCACCGATACCTCACTTCCAGGCGACTCCCTGATGCTGCCATTGACCTTGTAGACGAAGCTTGTGCAAGGTAAGTAATCACCCCGCCTTCCTGACATCATAATTCCAGTGCTGACATGTGCTCTCTAGCGTACGTGTCACTCGAGAGACGGCACCCGAAGCTATCGACAAACTTCAGCGTCGCAAACTCGAATTGGAGGTTGAAATCCACGCTCTTGAACGAGAGAAGGACGAGGCTTCCAAGGAGCGCCTGAAGTTGGCTCGCAAAGCCATTGCCGACGTCGACGACGAGCTTCAACCCCTTCAAGCTGCGTACGAAGCGGAGAAGGCCCGAGGCGATGAGATCCAGAACGTCCGCCGCAAGATCGACGAACTCAAAGCCAAGGCTGACGAAGCCGAGCGCCGATACGACCTTGCTACCGCCTCGGACTTGCGGTACTACGCTCTGCCCGACTTGCAAAATCGCCTTGCCATCCTTGAGGCGAAGAAGGAGAAGGAGGACGAGGCTGGAACTGGTACGGATACAGTCACCCCAGACCAGATCGCCGAGATTGTTGCCCGGTGGACCAGTATCCCTGTGACGAGGTTGATGAGCACGGAGAAGGAGAAGTTGTTGAGGATGGAGAAGATTCTGGCGCAGAGTGTGGTCGGGCAACCTGAGGCGGTCAAGGCTGTCGCCAACGCTATTCGGTTGAGCAGAAGTGGACTCGGGAACGCTCAGAGGCCCATTGCAAGCTTCCTCATGGCGGGCCCATCTGGTACCGGTAAGACTTTGCTCAGTAAGACGGTAAGTGTGCGAATCTCTGTCATGCAAACTACGTTACTGACTTAATATTCATTTTAGCTTGCGACGCTTCTCTTCGACTCTCCGGACGCCATGATTCGGATTGACGGTTCAGAATACTCCGAGAAGCACTCCATCGCACGTCTCATTGGCGCACCCCCCGGATACGTCGGCCATGGCGAGGGTGGACAACTCACTGAGTACATCCGTCGCAAGCCTTATTCTATCGTTCTCATCGACGAGATTGAGAAAGCTTCCCGCGAATTCGTCACCCTCTTCCTTCAAGTTCTCGACGATGGTCGTCTCACCGATGGTCAAGGTCGTGTGGTCGACTTCCGCAACACCGTCGTCATCATGACCAGTAACCTCGGAGCCGCGTACTTGAACGATATGGGTGAAGGTCCTGTCAAGCCTCAGACAAGGCAGCTTGTCATGAGTGCCATCCAAAATCACTTCCCGCCGGAGTTCGTCAACCGTGTTGACGAGATTGTCATCTTCGTGAGTATTCTTCTTATCATCGCACATCTTGCACTTCGTACTGACTATGCATTCTTTAGCGAACCTTATCGAGAAAGAACGTCCTTTCCATCGTTGACCTTCGTCTCCAGGAAGTACAAGAACGTCTTGCCGACAGGAAGATCGTTCTTGACGTCGACGACCTGGCTAAGCAATACCTCGTCTCCGCTGGATACTCTCCAATCTATGGCGCGCGGCCACTCAATCGTGCCATCCAGAGCGAGTTATTGAACCCTCTAAGCATCATGATCCTCTCTGAAAAGATCTTGCCCGGCGAGACGGTGCAGGTGCGGTTTGACGGCCCTCATAATAGGTTGGCGATCATCCCGAACCATGAGGGCAACGCAACGGACGATGTCGATATGGACTATGATGATGACAGCATTGAGATTGAGGAGATGGATTAAGGGCTCGGTTGGGAAACATGGACGGCTTTGTTCAACGCATTGTATTGATAGATAGCAATCACTAAATGTACACTAGATAGTAGATCCATCCACATTTATCATATAGCAGTCGCGGCTTAAACATCTTGACCAGGTCAATGCTCCTGTTCCACTTTGACGGCTGGCTTTGAGGCTTTCTTTCGTCCTTCGCCGGATTTCTCGTCCATCCATTCAAATTTGACCTGACGACACCAATCAGATGCATCTCGAAAGGGGTGTCTAAAAAGTCTAACTCACTCCTTTGTCTTCCATCACCACGTCGATACCTTCATTGGACAGATGTTCCTTCCAATGTCTCGACACGACCCTATAGAACCACTGCTTGACCCACGGGTCATCCAACGTCCAATCATACCTCTCGAAGCGACGCTTTCCATAAGCCGGAATGTCTCCCCACTCCCCATCCGTTGGCCTCAGTAAGTCCGCGGTATATGTGCATTTAGCTATGGGACAATCCCATTTGTATGCGTATTTGGGCATCGCTGGTTTGTGGAGAATGATGTAGGGTATGCGTCTGAGGAGCGTGGGTGATGGAGGTGTGGGAGGTCGAGATGGAAGGGAGGCGGAACTGTCGCTCCAATTGGAGTCGGAGGACTGGGAGAAGTCGTCGTCGTAGACACGGGGAGGGGTGGTGTACCTGGGAGAGGGTGAATACGAAGGGGATGGTGTACGTGGAGAGGCAGATCCTCTCTGGGAGACGAGGGTGGTGCTTCTTCTGGGCTATGCATATTGGTGAGCATTGCGCATGTCTTAAGTTGTGAACAGAGTGGATGTACGAACCAGGGTAGCTTTTCGTTTCCCTAATACCACGGAGGAGACTCGACGAGGTGGTGGAGGTGTGCCGCCGTACGGAGCCTGGTTCCTGTCCACTTGCATCTGTTGACCGACATCATCGCCATCGCCATCGCTAGGACCACCGTCTTCATCTTCGCCCTCATCATCTGCATCGTCTTCATCCTCGTCGGCGAAATGGGCGAGCAAGGTATCATCATCACCTTGAGCGCGGCTGCGGACGCGTCGCACCATTCTTTCCCATTCTTGCCATACACCGACGTCAATATAGCGATCTCCTTTTCGACGATTGCTTTGGTCGTCTATCAACCATTCAACATGTCGGGCAAACAGCAACAGCATCTCTGCTCGGGAACGATGGTAGACGTGCCGAAGGACTTTGCGATCGTCCTCCGCTTCAGAGCCTTCGGAGTCTGAAGAGAGGTAGATCATTTCAGGGATGGGCTTTTCGCGTCGAAGAAGTTTGCGATGCATTGCAGCAAACCACTTGGGGGTGCGTTCCTCCCGCGGCGTCGGCGTCCCTGAGCGTTCGCTATCGTACCGCACGACGTCCTTGAGGACGCGTAGGGTACGATAGCGAGACAGATAGAGGTACGAGTGTTTATATGTGACTGGGTCCATGGAGACGACTTGATAGTTTCGATACCTGGTAAGAATATGAGAAGTTCAGCTCGATCGCCGACATACTACAACGCGCCTGTTCTCAGTTTGAAGAAAAAGTCCGTGTGGTAATTTTGATGCTGACTCCCGAGGTGTGAATGTCCGAGTTGTAACAGAACGAGGTGTATGAACTCACAATGTAAATATACAGCAGCCATGTTCTTGACTGCTTTAATTCGGATCTTCAGGCCTGGAGGCTCGTTGGGAGATGCTCGCCCGAATAGGTTTCTGAGGGTGAACGTGGAGGAAGGTCCGTCCCTCGCCCGGAGATCATCCTGAATGAGCTCCAGGCCTTCGGGAGACAGCCATGCAAGTTTCTTGATAATAAGTACACCTTCTATCTCAACTCGACGATTATTTGTCGTGAACTCAGGCTGGCAGTGTTCGCATTTGGTAAGACTGTGATGTTTAGATAGAGTCGTCGGGATGGACATGCGTCGAATGACTTACCCTGTGGGCTGTCCTTGACACGAAAGAAAAACCTGATGAAGATCTAACATCCTCGTTCTCGTACTCTTCAGATTATCTGCCAAGACTTCCGAATCAACATAAGGCCCAAACGGCTCTCTAAGGAGCTCTCGCAATGTTCGCGGCATTTTGAGCTGCGAGGAGGGACAATGACGGAAAAGGCAAGCCTTGACAGGCAGACACTGGCGCCTGTCTATCCCCGACTCGGAAGCCTGTTCTTTATTGCGCACCACCACATCGGCCCATGGCAACATGAGCAGTCCTCTCCATCTCCTTGCACCAACGATACCCGCAGATGTGGATTCATCAACCGTTTCTATTCCTCTCGGGATCACAATCGGCCTGCTTGCCTCCTTCATCCAGTCGTTAGGCCTCACAATCCAACGGAAGAGCCATGTCCAGAACCAGGCATTACCGGAAGAGCAGCGCAAAGTAGAGCATCGGCGACCGTGCGTTGGAACATTTACTGTGCCCTCACTTAAGCTCACCACTTGCCTTCAAGACTCTGGCTACTTGGTTTTGGTTCGTTTCTCCTCCATGCATGTTTGCCTTGCACTGACAGGTAAATCACGTGCCAGCCATCTTCATCTCTTCGAACCTGTTTGGATCCATCGTGCAGATAGCATCCCTCCCAGTCGTCATACTCGCCCCTCTCGGTGCCGTTTCACTCTTATGGAACGCCTTCTTCGCTCGTATGTTGTTGGGTGATGCGTTCTCCGTCTGGATGCTTCTCGGAACAATCCTCATCGCTGGGGGAGCCGTCCTCATCGCGGTATTCGGTATTGTGCCCGAGCCCACGCATTCATTGGAAGATCTTTTGATTCTGTTTGGACGCCCTGCATTTGTGGTCTACTTCTCGTTGCTGGGTTTTGTTGTGGTGGTTTGCCTCGCCATCGTAAGTGGCCATTTCAGTGGGGTTTTAATGGTTTCGTTCGCTGACCTATTGTTAGACTCACGGCCTCGAATATTCTTATTCAAGGCGGATTGCACTCCCTACTACCACCCCTCCATTATCTCCCCTCCTCGCCCCTGCGACTGCGCCGACCATCCTGACGACTGCAGCCACTCCAAATTCAACCATAGATCCGCCGACCCCTGCAGTCACAGAACGCACACCACTCATTGACCGTAAAGCTTCCCGTCCAGCCACACCATCCGACTCTGGGTCACAGGAATCCTCGAATTATCGAGCCACGCTCTCGGATCGCTTGCCCACTCTCTTGGCGATGTCCTATGCTTCCTTCTCCGGCATACTATCTGGCATGTGCCTCCTCTTCGCAAAGAGTGGCGTAGAACTGTTAGTTCTTACTATCGCTGGCAAGAACCAATTCTGGAGATGGCAGGCATGGGTTCTTGTTCTAGGGCTCGTTGTTTGCGCCTTACTGCAGCTTTGGTACATGCACAAAGGGTTGGTGCTAGCCAACCCGACTCTAATATGTCCGCGTGAGTAACCTCCAGATTGCTCAGTATTTGCTTGTTAACACAGGTCTTTCCAGTCGCGTTCTGTTTCTATAATATCTCATCTATCGTGAACGGACTTGTATACTTCGACCAGTTCTCCCTCCTATCCGCAACCCATCTATGCCTCGTTATGCTAGGTATGGTTGTCCTTCTGGCCGGCGTTTGGATTGTCTCCCTCCCCCCCAGTGGCGGAGTTGGCGTCGATATTCCTGGATGGGACGAACAACGGGAGTCATCTGCTGCAATGAATGAAGAGACCACCGTTGGCGAGGTATATGAGGATGAGCCACTACCGATGGTCAGGCGACGAACATCTCATGTGGAGCCAACAACGCCTCACGACGTTACATACCCTACTGCGGGACTCGGTATCATCATCGAAGACGGCGCGAACCGCTATGGTTCTTTGAGTCGTCGTCAAACGCTACCAAGCTCTCACACTCGAGGACAAACAGATACTGCTCTGATATCCCCCACCGCCTCCACATTGGGACCCCCTATACATCGCACCACGTCACCGGAGGACCTGCGTGGACCACGACCAAGAGCCTTATCCACGCTGCCTCCATCGACATCACTGTCCTCCCAGCACACTCTACCGCAACGACAGTCGTCGCAATTTGGATACCCGTTCCCACTCTCGCCGGGTGGAACACCTGGGACGCTCGGAGGAGGCTTCACCATTGGATTGTCTCCCATCAGCCCTGGCTTTGCTCTTGTGCCCAGGCAGAAGAGACGGAGGACGGGGAGTACTGGGGAGGGTTTGTCACCAGTCACGGACGATAGTTACCGGAGTAACGGGAGGCTAAGGGATTCCACGTCGATGCGAAGAGTCGTTAGTGACGGTGGTGTCCACTCACCTCTGCAACCTAGTGATTCCTCGGACAGCGGTGAACGCGGTTGGCTGTTGGGAAGCGATGAAGAGGCAGCTGGAGGGTCAACTGCGCCGGCGAGCAGTGCGAAGGGTGGCCGAGCGAAGGCAAGATGGAGATGGTTGAAGGGCATACTACCTTTCGTTCGTAATCAATGACTTGGTCGCAACGTGAAGTGAGCTGCAAATATACATTACATCTATGTGGACCCTTACATACTCTCATTCCCCACCATTTCTTGATACCGTCTTTTGCATTATTTTCCTAGTAACTTATAACCATCTCATTACACTACTGACTCCGCTGTGAAAGTCGCACACTAGACTGGTTCGTAGAAACCGCCTGATGGAATACCGAAAGTCGAAGACTGAGTTGTTCTCTTCTGATTGTCGGGCTGGGTCACTGTTACTTTGTTTTGTGGGTGTTGGGGATCAACTCTCCCGGTCCCAGCAGTTTCGTAGCCATGTGTTGGTGGGTCGGAGGTCTGGAGCTGGGCGCCAAGAGGGAACGCGCCCACGTGACCAGTCGAATTTGGACTGGTCCGGTCAGGGACAATATTATCGAGTGAGGCGAGTTTATTGTCATTCCTCCCACCCCGGACGCGTTCTCTCGTGTAGAATGGTGGCGATGGCGATGGGTGGCGTGTCGTGGGCGATGAGAAGGCAGTTGGGAGCGGAAATGCGTGCTGGGAAGAGGAGAGGAGATGAATCTGCAAATCTTGTCCCTCACGGAGACGACTAGAAGCGGTTCGCGTAACCAACGGTAATCAATTTTCTCCTCGCTTATGGACTTATGTTTCATGTACAAGTCTTAGTCTGAGCGCGCCATTCTGGGTGATTTCTTCATCGTTGTCGTCGACGAGCACCTGCTCTTTCACCCAAGGCGCCGTCTGGCTGACCTTGCCCACTTTCCTTGCTTTTGCCTCCCGTCTCCGTTGTTCTCCCTTTCCTGTCCCTTCTTTTGTTTCAGATATCTCCATGTCGTCGTCAACTGCTCGGTCACGTCCCACGGCTTCCGTTGCACCCCTTGCAGTCTCGGCAACCCCCCTCATCGGCGAGAAAATCCTCAAGTCGCATTGGTCGGAGGAGGAACACGACACCGGTCGTCGTCCCCTCGTCAGCAATCCGCTTGGAAGAAGGCAGAACCAGAAAACTTCAAACCTCAGCCTCCGTTCGACGGGCAGCAACTACAACACCACTGCCCCGGCGCGTCCTGACTCTGCCAGCAATTCCTCTGCGAGAGGAACAACAAGCGCCCGAACCCGAGGTCCCATTCCTGCGCCAGACCCCATCATCACCATTTCCACTTCCACCACCACCAACCCCGCAAACGTTCCCAGCGACCTCCCGGAGGAGGCAGACTACGTGACTGTCGACCACCCTTCAGCCGCAGACGCACTCAACGCTGCCCTGCACGCTCTTCCCAAGGACAAGGCCTCTCGCGTTCTAGGCATAAGGCACCGCAGAAGTATGGAGCCTATACCGGCTTCAAACCGTGCCTCCATCGCATCCGCTCGCTCTGCTCCTGCCCCCGAGGTCCCTCCTGCTCCCGCCTCGGGTCCAACCATGCCCCTCGCCTCCTTGTACGTCGTCTCCGGTCTGCCGAAAAGTCCTCATACATGGACATTGGCAGACCCAGATTCTGTTCTTGGTCTGCATCACAGTGAGGGTGCCGTAAGTCGGTGGTGGAGACCAGAGGTCTTGGGCAGCACCGTCAGCCCTGGTGCTGGAGGAGGCGGCAAGAAAAAGCGCAAAGGGAAGACGGACGAGAGTAGCACCGTCTTCAGCACCTCTGGGCATCTCAGTAAGCAGGAAGTGGGAAAGATGCTCTCCAAGGCATTGAAGGTATGTTTAGCAATATCTGTCCCTTCTCAAATGTAGCTAAACACCACTACAGCTCTCCTTCACGCGTGAAGTTGAGATCATTGCCTCCACGCTTCAGCCCGCTTCTACCGTCCACAACTTCACATTCACCCTCCCCGCGCCATCCACACCTCTCGCACCGATGGCATCGACAGACCTCTTGCGCGCCTCTGTTCTCACAGCCAACACCGACCCACGCTCCTCCGTACTTACGTTCCCGTATCCATACACGGATGATCCCTTCTCTCGCCATGCCCGCCCGTCATCCGCTTTCCTTGGCCCACCTTCTAGCTTCCTCAGCCCTCATGGGCACGGATCCTCTTCTGGCGGTGTTGGGAATGCTCCAGGAGTGAAGAACGCCTACTCCAGCAACACAAGCAACACCATCACTTATCACGGTGTGTGTTTGACAGTGTGGTCGCACGCAGACGCAGAACGGTCAGCTGCAATTCGAAGGACCCTTGAAGCGAGTCGTGCTAGGAAGGAGTCCGGCCAGAGCCTGGTTTCTCGCGTCAAGTCTTCGCATGGAAGTGTCACTTCTAACGACCCGTCTACGCAGGCGAGGAGGAGGGCCAAGATGAGTGCCAGAGGCCCGTGGGGTGGTGCTGCTACGGACGCCGAGACCGATAATGACGGTGAAACTGATGCGGACATCGAGACTGGTGCCATCAGCGAAAGCGACTTCGAAGTTGCTAGTACCGTCGGGCACGGACCTGGTGAAAGTACTCTGTTCCTGCCAGGTGACACAGTCTTCTGGTTGCCATACGCCCTCAGTAAGGGTTTCATCTCTGCCTTCTCAAATTCTCTCGTGTCTAATTCAGCCTTTACAGCTCTCGTTTCGCGTTACCCGATATATGACCTTATGCGGGACTACCTCACGCTGTCATGGGCTCGATTCTCCAAGGATGTTCAGTCGCATACCCTTCAGATCAGCAAAATTTTATCTCATCCTGCACCCCGCCCTGGAGAACTCGTTCGCCTCGATGCTTCCTCTGCGCCGAATACTACGGGCGGACAATCCTCCAACATCGGTGGCCATGGCTCAGAAACCAGCTTGGAAGTGGTCTCCAGGTTCCCTGGTGGTCTAGATTTCGGTCGAGGCCTCGTTGACGTGAACTTCACGATGTGGCCTTTGTTCAAATGCCTGAATATTGACAATATCCTGACCATCTGCGAGGTGGGTTACCTATCTTTTCCTTCTCTATATCACCGTTAATACGCCCTCAGATTGCGCTTTCGCCCACGGGACGGATTCTGTTCTTCTCCCGTCACCCAGCCATGCTCGGAATCGCGGTCTTGACCATCAAGTATTTGGTGGAATTGCGCGGCTGGAACGGTATCGCATTGGCCTCCGTCCACTCTCGTGACGCTAAGATCTACATCGATGACCCTGGTCCGTGGATTATGGGGTTGGCTACTGAGGCCAGATATGCTGTTCGCCCTCCACCTGAGGTGTGCATCGTCGACTTGTACGTTTTCTTTCTCAACCTCAAAGCAAGTTATTGCTGACGGCCGAGGAAGGGATATCAACTATTTGAACTGCTCTTCTCCTCCTCCCGGTATTGTCTCATCAAAGCAACAGCGTGACAAGTACCGGCAGAGGTTGATTGCAGCCTTCGAGCCTCACTACCACCCAGACCATTGTGTTCCTAGGTACGATCACACTCCACGGACATGCCAGACCTCTTCTCATTTTCCGCAGCGAGTTCAAGGAAGCTTTCCCCGCGGGTCGTTTCCGACCAGTCTGCAAGATCCAAGCCAAGAGAGGCGCTGCTTCCACCGCTGTCGCTGATATGATCAAGCCGCCAGAGTGGTGGCACTCCACACGCATCATCCAAGCGTTCGACTCTGTCTTGCAGGATAAGGTGAAGTTCTTAGGATTGTCACATACATTTCTATACTGAACCACAATACAGTTCAAGAAGCCTTCTTTGCTCAAGCGGATCAGCTCCTTTGGTACCGTTCGCACCGCTCCCCGTCTCAGCGTCGCCGAGCAGCACATCCAGCTCTCGATTCGCAAGCGTGCTACTGCCTTTGTCGACGCCCGTGACGACCTTGAGACGAAGATCGGTCGCTTATCTCGTCGCTTGAACTTCTTGATGACAGAGTCTGATCTCTGGCGCGACAAGTTCGTGACGTTCGAGCAGTACGCTGAGAAGTTGAGCATGGAGGCGAGTGAGTTGCGCACTAAAATTAACAAGGAGCAGAAGGAGACCAAGAGGCTCTCCAGCATGGTGACCATGACCGCAGCCGAAAAGGCCAAACTTCAATCTCGTGAGTGTTACATGTTTTGGTACGTGATTGTGCGATGCTTAACAGATATCGTTCCAGAACTTTCGGAAACCGAGATAGCTCATCGCGACGCCTTGGAAGAGCTGGAGAGGATGCGAAGTACTATGGAGAAGATGGAGGAAGAGCGCGCCGATATGATTGCGGAAGTGGAAGCCCAGATTGAGCGGGCTTTGGCCTCTATGGCTGTGGATATGGACGAATCGGACTACGGATCGCGTCCCAGCAGCCGAATGTCGTCTCGCTCTGCACCGAGCACACTTCGTCGACCCAGCGGTGAATCCCGTGCTCGCCCCATGCGCTCATTCAGCACCGAGTCTACATTGGCTGAGTCGTACGCCGGTGATGATTTGGAGTTGCCCGTCAAGAAGGACGTTCGCAACAGCACAGTGGAGGAAGTGGCGGAGGAGGAAGAGTTGGAGGTGCCCATTTCTCCTTCTAAGAAGAAGCGGTTCTCCGCTACGAATGGTGACCTGCCTAATGACGGTATGACGGCCGTTGACGAGGGCATCAGCCAGAAGAGCGACAAGATCGCGCAGAGGGTCTTGTCTATCCAGCGCAAGGTACATAGTGATCCTCTCCTGTATTCATTCCTCATGCTAACTCGCCGCAATAGCTGGAACATGCCATGAGTGCCGATGCTCAGCGGCGTTCTCTGGACAGTCATGCTAGCGAGAGTGAAGTCTCGGAGGCCAATAGGTCTGCTAGCGGTCGCACTCGCCGCCGCCGCGTCTCAAACAAGACTGATAGTCGTCCCTCTAGTCGACACCATGGCGGCAGAGTCAAGTCTCCGAATAGCACCGGCACAGGTCGCAGCACTCCCGTTCGTCACAGCGCGCATAATTCGGAGGATAGGAGTACATTGACTGAGAAGCCCCTGCCTCAAAGGGATGAGGCGGGTAAGAAACCATCGTTGGCGAGCCTCCGCAAGATCCCTTCCACGGTGTCGTTGAGCGCTACTCGTCCTGCAACCCCTTCCACCATGACGCCAGTCACGCCGACGCTTACCACCGGTGCCACCACCACCACCGACGATGAAGATACCGATTTCCAAAGCGCATACTCCGCGAGTCCTCGGGGTAGCTACGGGAGCTTCGAGAATTACTCTGGCAAAAACCCAGATACCAGTGACAGTGATGTTGGAACTCCGACGAAAAGTCACTTAGACGACTTCACTCGGACTTCTAGGGAGCGTGCATCCAGCACGGCAACAGCGAAAGCAACCAAGGCTCCACCGAGGGCCAGCCAGGACACCACTCGTCTTTCCTCCCGATGAGCGCAGCCCCTTCAAGATGTCACCCACCATCCCTTATTTATTTAGTCAGTTTATAGCGATTGCTGACCTTGCGGTCTAATCCCATTTTCTTTTCAGGAAGCTCTCCCTCCATCTCGTTCTCCCTTCGTTAGGATATCCCACCCCTTCATTCATTAGTTACATACATTTATTCTTCATCTGTGGATATAGCAGTATCCTATAACATGCCTGATATCACTAGCAATACATCCGGGATCTAGTACAGAAATACAGTCCTTGTGGTTGTCCATTCCCTTCATGTGTCCATGCGCCGACGTGCGTTGTACGCTTTCACGACGGACGCCACCTGACTAAAGAACCAAGATTGTGAAGACTTGTCTGGGATAATGACGAACTTGTCGTGCTCTTTGCCTGCTTTGTGAGCAAACCTGATACCTGTGTCCTCTATCGTCACGCCCTGCATTTGTGTGAAGGGTAGCTCCCATTCGAGCCGAAGCCTGTTAGACCAGAACGATAACACCCTTGTAGATGTCAAAAGCACCACGTTATCCCCACCCGGAAGGTCTGTGAAGCAGCGAATATCATCAATGAGGTGAACGCAAGTAGGTGGGATGTTGATCCTTACTTATGTGTGCAACATAGAGCTCGCTTCGGTAAGCACCATTCTCGAGGTCTTTCATCCAGTACTGGCCCAACGCTTCTCGCTCAGAATATGGCTGCAAACGACATATTGAATGACAACAATAACTCGGCTGACGGGACTGTGAGGGCTTACCACAAGAACCATGTCTGCAGGGACATGACGAGGCTACAGACGAGCATTCTGAGATCACTCATAGCCGTGCCGTTGAGAAGATTGCTCACCATTCTGACTCGGTCTCGCTCCGGATTATCGAACACTGTGGTGGTGTTTCGAATGCCTTCGGCCACGTTGGAAGCAAGATCAAAGACCCCGACAACAGGCTTCGTGACGACACTTTGAACAAGTTGTCAGGTTGAACCGATACGGTGCGGGGGGTTCTGACATACCCAACGATCCCCTTTCCGATACCTTTGAAGAATCCCTTCGCTCCTTCAGATTCAGCCCCCTCAATAGGTTTGAGCTGTATGTACAGATGTCAGGTCCCCCGTCACTCAGAGTGTGAGGTTGGCCTCTGAGACTCACCAGGACGCCTTCAACGCCGCTTGCCACACTGTTCGCAAACGCCTCTGCGCCTGCAGCAACACCGTAGCTTGATCACGATCGAGTCTCGCATCAACGACAAAACAAACAGGAATTATACGGAAAAAAGGCTCTTACATCGCATGCCGCGGCTTGTTCCGCCTCTGGTTCATTCGTCGACGCATCTGATACTCGGAATCGAAAGTGGCAGCGGATAGTCCTGCAGTAACGTGGTGATGAGCTGCCTCACAGTCACGTTCAAAAGGCATATATACCTTTTCCAAGACTCCCAGTGAACTTGGTGACACTGTCAGAGACTCCAAACACGGTCTTCTTCACAAAGCTTGCCGCACCCTATTTCAATACGTGAGAGATTAGCTAGTTTCAAGCAGAATCATCTCATACCTTTGCGATGCTGATTCCGAGCTCCTTGTTACCCCTCATGACCGCACCATTGAAAGGTTCGTAGAAGATGTCTGCCACGCCGGAACTGACGTTTGTGAACAGCCCCACAGGGTTGCCAATGAAGTCTGCCGATCCGAGGATACGATAGAGTTGCCGCAGCACGTCCTGACTGTAATGGTACACCACTCTGTGCTGCAGCTCCGGTAGTGTCAAGCGCATATCCTTGATCGCAAGAGAATTCATCTCGAGTTGAGCATCGTTGATGTTCCCAACGGCCATAGTAATGGCGTTGAGAACTACGGCGATCGGGTTGCGAAGGCTCAGTCTACGAGAAAATGATGTCAATATAATGAACCTCTAACTCTTTCCTGACACTCACTTGTCCTCCCCGCTTACTCGCTCAGTACGCATAAAGGAGATTGAAAGTCTGATTGGTTGCAGCTCAAGAACCTCAAAGTAGACATCCTGTCCTCCTCCGACAGCTTGTGGCTCGGCGATTTCTTCCGATACCTCTTGAATCAGGACGCTGATCAAGTCGTTCAGATGGACGAACAATCATTAATTACCAAAGACCACTCACTCTTCCTGTGCTACATCCCAGGACGCGCCTTTGAGCTTCGTCAGATCGTATAGCGCAAACAAAAAGTCTTCGTCAGCCTCCACTGTCAATGCTTGAAGCAGAACAGAGAAGTATTTGATGAATGTAACACCGTGTTCTGTGAAAATATGAACATTACGGGGAGCCACCGTATTAGCTGTATGACATACCTTGATCTTTCAGCCATATCAACGATGCTTGTACTGTGGGCAGGGAGGCGACAGAGCTGACGTTTTTCGGAAGTGGTGTTGGCTGGAGCACGACGGGGAAGATGGCATCATGCAGTTGGTTATCTATCTGAAGGCTGCCTATCGAGAGATTGATTGCTTGTGCGACGGCGCTGTTCGTGTACTCAATTTTGAGGCCATTCAGTGATAGATAGACCACCTCCACCATTCGCTTGTTGATCAGCGACATTCCTATCCCCTCTAAATCAAGGTTGAAAGAAAGTTCCGATACAACCTCCTCTTGCACAGCTTCGAAGGCTTCTTGGCTCCCGGTAATTGTATCCTGGCGTGCCAAAGATCCCGACTGGCGCCGTCTGGGTTTGTACAGACTGATCTCGGGATCGTATCTCGTGATTCGCAAGACTTGCTTGTGGGCTTCGGCACGCAAATCCAAAGAGACGATACGAGTTCCTTGAGGGTCCTAAATAAACGATATCAACACCAGGATCTTAAGCCAGAATATCAACACGTACGGCGAATTTGAAGGGCACAAGGTCGCCAATCTCCATGATGTCAACTATGCGACGAGTATTGCTGACAGCCAGTACCAACTTCTTCTCTCGAGCAGCGGGATAATCCCAGGCGTAATCCATGTTGGTTCTCTTCGACACTACATACCTCGGGACGGCTGCGTTTGAAGGAGAGCTGTCGGGGTGATCCACGTCCTGTTGGTACATCATGTTAGTGACTGTTAGGCGTCGGAAGCAACTGCACATACCGTTTGGTACATGACAAACGAGAAGTCGCTTTCATTCTCAATGGTGAATGGCCAGCCATCCTTCTCACGAGAGATGACAATGAAGATGGTTGCACCGCCCAGTTTCACGTCCGCACGCATCAGATGAACCTCGTTGCTCTCAATAGTCGCCTTCAAGCGGAAGTGCATGGTTCCGATATCCTCAACGTTGATAGGGGCAGACCTAGAGCAAAGTGAGCATTTGTGAGAATTTACTGTACGACCAGGCGTACCATTGAGCATTCAACCCAGGGAAAGCGACGGTCAAGAGCTTTTCTTCGCCCATGCGAAGGTAATGGAGTGGTGCACGCTCTCCTGGATTGAGAGTTGCACGTCCTCGTGGCGTGGATCCGAGTTCTCGGAAGGATATTACATCTTCAGACGCATTTCTCACTATGAACCGCGGTGCGAGCGTGATAACCTTCGTCAACTTGTATTTCCCTAGGCCTTCGGTCCACGACAAGCCAGCATGTACTTCCTCTGCCTTCTGGGTCTGTGACGGGATGGCTAGTCTCATCTCTGCCGACGGTGCATCCAGGCTGACAAGCTATAAACGCGGACATTCAGTGTCGGTCAGTGCTCATACAAAAGTGTCCTACCTGTGACCAGGAGGAATCTCCGATCCTGAAAACAAGGTTTTTGTTCTGTTCGGGAAGAGATAACACTTAGCGGCGACCTCATCAGCTGTGGAAATCTTCTGAGCAGCTATAGGTGACACTCACTGAAAGGAATGGGTTGGGACATGACCTCTAGCAGTTGGAACGTGAGCAGCGGAATATGGCACCAATCAGATACATACCAGGTCGAGTATCTCCAGCGATGTCCTGTGCGGAGCCAATGCGACTTGCTCTGAAAGGTCGGACTTCAAACGGCAGACCAGTCTTGTTGATGACCAAATATGGGCTATAAATCTGCACTTTGAAGGAACCTCCAGAATCCGGGTAGCGGCTATGTCGCTATGTCAGGAGCTGAAATAGCTGAACAGTAGATCATCTTACACATAGTTCAGTCTCAAGTCCAATTTTCGATCTTTGGAGTCACGTAAGGTCAATCGGCTTTCGGTGTCAAAATCAGCACTTCCGTCCGTATTGATGATCGCAAAATCGCTTGGCTTAAACCCTATCGATGGTTTAAGCAGGCGAATATATACCGAGCAGCGTGGTGCGTACCTGTATCCTGGACGGAGACGTTCAACAGAACCAGATGTCGTAACTCGACTGAATGCACAGGCATGATACCACCTTTGCGAAGATAGCTGCGCCAATTCTGGTCCGTGTCCTTGTCATAGATCCTGTACTCGATATTGTAAGGCAACAGATTCTCCAGCTCAAGTGGAGCCCGAAGTTTCAATGTGATCCTTGGATTCTTGCTGCTGATGAATGTGAGTATTGATATTTGTCCTGGATATATTAGACAACGTACCGTGCATTATCGTCGTTTGCATCAGTGTCGACCCATGCTTGGAAGCGGAAGGCGGCTTCGTTAGGGTCTGCATGTGGGCACCGGATGGTAAAGCTGCGCTTAGCAATCAGGTCTTCCCAACGGATCGCGGAGGACCACTTGTAGCCAAAGCCCTCTGTTTCCGAGTTAGACTGAAACTCTCTGGGATCCAAAGGGACTTACGATCAGGTTGAACTCGAATTCTATTTTGACTGGCAGCTTCAAGAGGTAAAGCGTAATCTTGCCCAGGAGCTGATGGATTGTTAGTCGGCATTTCTGAACGAGGCAACACGATACATACCGATTTTCTCCAGCGAATGCACCGGTTGGCCAGAAGCATCCACCAAGGTAACTTCTAGAGGATAAAGCGTCTTGTTTTCTACAAGATAAGTCGAGCGTAGGGTAACGACCTTGACGTTGTCCTGGACAGTAACCTCGCACAAGAGACGGTGGGCGTACTTCTCCGTTCGTGGTCGCAGCGTAAATGTGTACACACCCACCCTATCCACCGGTATACTCCTAAGCTGCTCCCATTGCTTCCCAATAAACTGTACTCCAATGCTATGGTTTCCTGAGGACGTTATGTGCTAGATAAGGAGCTGGCATTAGAGGCTGCTGTCAACGGATGGTTGAAAAGTCTTACTTCGCGCATAGTTCTCCAATCATCGAACCTCCAGTCCACTGTTTTCCCTGTCGCAATCTGAGTTGCGCCAGCATCGCGAGTGTTGGCACTACCATCCAGGTCAGACCAGATCAGGACGGGCGATCCGGTACGGTTACAGATGCGGTATGGTGCACTGCTTCCCCGAGCTGTCCTCGACGATTGAACCACTTCCTTGCCCATGAGATTGGCGGTTGCGATGGCCAGTTCAATGAGCGTCGTGCTGACATTCAAGTTTAGACGTTCCCTCGCAGAGACCGTCATGTTGAGACCACCGCTTTGACTTTCTCTATTCAGCTATACGGCAAAACGTCAGCTGGGCACTTGACAAGGATGTAGAAGGACACTGTTGGCTTACGGATGCACTGAACGTCCATGGATCGATCACTAACAGGGCATATTCAGAGATGATATGTAATATCAAGGCGACTCGAAGCACTTACAGGGCTCCCAATGCGAGTTTGTCAGATTCCAGTAACTGATCTGTACCGCCAACGTCGCGGTGGCTTGAAGCTGCGTAGAATATGTCAGATCATTAATGCGTGACAGCAAGAGAACCAACCTCTCCTGACCAATCCTTCGCGCCGACGATGAACGGCTTCACCTTGAGATGAAGCATAGGCTGCTCATCAACGTCGCCAATGAGAATGAGTCGGAATCCGTTGATCGACCCTTTCAACTGCGGGCGATCCATGAGTACAAGGGAATTGGAGACTGATGCAGCAGTACTCGCCTGCTCCTTAGTAGTCATAACATTGGCGCGACCAACAGCAGCTGTCTTCACCGCCACTGACGAGCGAGCCCTTGCTGACGCAACGGTTTTCTGTCCATGATTGGAAGTAGAGACGGTTGCCTCTCCTTTGGCCTGAATAGTCTGGTTATACAGCTGGAGAGCCTTGTTCACGATGGTCGTGATGAGGTTGATGTCTCTGTAGGACGCTCGGAAGATTATAGGTTGAACGGAGATCTCAATACTCATCATTTGCTGGGCAGCAGACGCACGACTGTCCAGAGACAGCGTAAGATCAACATCGTCAAGGAAGCGGACACTATCGGCATTCTTGCCCATTTGGGAAAGGGACATTCCCAGATGGTTAACAGTCAGCGCGAGTACTCCCTGGATATTTGGTGAGAAAACATATATAAAGATGTTTGTGGCAATAATAACGTACCTGTTGCGAGATCAGGACATGCTGGATAGAAAGGCGGATCGCCTGTGACTCAGGATTGGTATCGTCCTCAAGGATGCTGACGAAAACATCATGCAAGTCAAACCGGACATTTAGGGAACCTCCTGCCGACGGAGTTTCAGAAGGAGCTGTGGCCTCGCTCTGTCTCTTCAGCGTGGCGTCGATAGGCTGGTCGGCTAAACCAGAGGGAGAAGGGGCAGGGTTCAGGAAGAACGATAAAAGTCCGATGACTGGCTCGATGGCGAGGATCACCTGTGGTGCATCGACGGTGATAACAGCTAAACCCCCAGGGTCCTCCCCCGACATGGTATAGAGAACCATAACCTGGTTACGGTTGTGATTTGCAGCAGGGATGATCTCCCGAAACTTAGAGTTTCCAGGACGGGTGTTCCTCATTGTGAACGACTTCAAGACCACCTCCACCTCCTTGGCGTTATCAGAGAGCACCTTCGCTCGTAACGTTGTCGAATTCAAAGCAAAGTGTGCAATACCACATTTCCCTAGGTTGTCTTCACCGGTGGCTTGCTCGTCGTATAGATGAAGTTTCACTGTCTGCAGGGTGACAATGAGGTCGATCGTGGTCCCAATGGCTTGTCCGTCTGTCGGATGAGGTCGAACTTCCGGAAGAAGATCAACCGTGGAATGATTCGTGCTAACCTCCGTCTCGCTGAGATGGACTTTCTCTGGCGCGGAAAGATCAACAGAAAGCGCATCCGTTGGTACCGCCAACGCCCTTGTCACCGAGTTGGACAGTGCAAGGAGTAGATGGTACTGTACTTGCGTGAGATGCAGCAAGACATCAGAGATCGTGACTGTAATCTGGGACACCAGTCAGAGGACAGAAAATTGTAGGATCAGATAAGTTTACCTGCATGCCCGGAGGACTGGGGTCTTCTTGATGTTCGACTCCACCAGCTTGCAACACCTCAGCATTGACATCGATGTCATCTATGAGTTTCAGAACAGAGGGCTTCCCTTCGTAGTGGATACGGGATGACAGCTGGATACCGCGTAAACTTGCCGCAATTTTGTTGTCCAGTCCCTCGTAAGAGTTCTGGGCCTTCAGCTCTCCGAGACGCAGTGTGAGGACGTCCTGTGATCGTCGTGAATCCGTCGGAAAGACTATGATAGGAGACTTGACGATGATCTCGAACTGCATCAGCTCTGAATCGATCTCTCCTGCTCGTTGTACGGCCGCAACTGTCGCTGCATCATACAACCCTTTCAACTTGGCGAGTTTGAGGAGGAATAAGTAAATCGCCCGCAGTGGCTGTTCGAGGAAGTGAACTTTCAGGGAGCCTGCGCTAAGATACACAGACGACTTGACACCCTTGTATGTCTCCTTTTCTTGAGGATCGTAGGTCTGGTACTGGAAATCGGCAAAGTTGTCCCCTTCGATCGAAAGAAGTTGCTTGAACTCTTTGGAGGATGTATGCGCATCAGAATCGTCACTCAGAGCAAGACTCCCGAGACGCGCGTTGATACGCATCGTGTTCGCTCGCAAGAGCACTGAAAAGTCTCCAGTCGCCATGGAAAGAGTTGCCAGTCGGACATCATTGTTTGTCAGAATGACTAAAAGGCGAAGTCAGCAATGTTCGCGAGCTAGGTAAATCATTCTGACCTTCGACACTTGCTAACTTGACAAATACACGGATCTTCCCCTCCTCGCCTTGCCCAAGAGACGCAGCAGGTGAAGGCTGGGTCACTGCTTCAGCAACGGGCTGGGTGACGATTTGCTGTTGGGGGCCTTTGTTTGGAACGAACGTCGTCATAATGAAATCGTATAGTGTGACAAGAGGCTCCGGAGCAACGCGGAAGGTGAACGTCGTGATCTTGACATCAACACTTTGGTTGATACCTTCGTGCACGGTTGCAAATTCCGGTGACTCTGGTTGCGCTCTTGTGTATTTGACCTTGAGAAGATCCTTCTCCGTGCTCGTTCCGCTCGATGTCATGAAGTCCAGAGGTGCTTTACCCGTCTGAAGTACTTGCATGGACATGGATCTGAAGTATCGTAAGTTCAATAGCCTCAAAAAGGGTGCTGGTCACTGACTCGAGGTTAACATCGACCTCCATCACGTATTTCTCCATTGCGAAATCTAGAGCAAACCCGCTGAGTGTGACATTACCAAGTTCCCTGTCGCCGTCACTACTGGACCGTAGTAATGATGCCCGAAGTGCATCGACGAGGAAATGGATCTCAACGACGTGTTGATGGATTTCTGGTTTCTGAAAACGGCTACATGAGCTACCAAGAGGGAGCATAAGTAGCATATCACGTACTTGACTGGCGCTGCCATCGTCTGCTTCGTAGAATTCGTCATCCTGGTCAACGATAGGTGTTGCTTGTTTCTGTTCTTGAGCCTCAACGTCAAGATCCGGTTCCAGCGTCCCGAACAACCCGGATGTCAGCCTGAACGACCCGCCTGATCGGTCAACCACAGGACGAGTAGGCCCAGAAACGTCGTCGTCGAAATGGGGTATCGTCACGTCAACGAGACGCATAAGTGCCTTGTACTTGGTATCGGATAGATTAACTTGGAGAGATGGAAGGTGCCCTGAGATCTTGAAGCGTGCCAGACGATATGCGGTAGGGACAATGGAGTTCTGAACTTGGAGGTCAATGCTTGTGCGTTCCAACAAATGCAAATTGTCGTGGTCCTTAGAAACCAGCGCGTTCCGGCAGTTTTGTAGATTGTCTCCGATCACGAACTATGAAAGTATCAGTTTGAGTTTAACTACTGCAAGCTATCAACGCACCTGAGCAGACTGGAGCCGGACAGTGAACTTGTCGTACATCATTGACTCCAGACGCTTGTAGTCTTCTTCGGTGTACTGTTGCTTTCGCTTCGCATAGATATCTCGAACAGCCTTCTTATTTGCAAGCTCGCTCTCTACTGAAATGTGGCCGGCATCGATAACAAGGTGATTGCAGACATTCGTCGTGATGCTGTGGGGCTGTATATGAGCCTACGGAGCACTTCAAACCAGAGTATGAGTGCCTACCTTTCAGGTATAATGATAATAGGGGCGTTGAGATCCATTTGTATGTCAATTGTCTTGTGGGTCTGGAGGGCATACTCCAGACCGGCTCTTGTCTCCTTACGGAACCCATCAAGCGTCTCGCTCGCTGCAGACTTTGTAGCGGTCAGTAACAGTATAATTTCGATAGAAGGATCACGCACCAGTAAAGCTTCTACGGACTCCAACTGGCTCGCAGGAGGTTTGAAGAACCGATAGACGGCCTCTATGTATCCTCGGTGATAGACAATCTCCATGTACCGCATGCGGAAAGTCAGAGCGGTATCAGCCCGTTCATCCAAGGGGTTCTTCTCGAACATCAAGTAGAAGAACGGGTCATCACTGGATGTGTTGTTACGCTCGTCCTGAACGTGAACGATGTAAGGGTATATGCTATTCGTCGTAGTCCCGTCTCGAACAGCAAAGCCGCGGAGAGACAGCGAAGTCTCAAAGTTGTCAGTCCTCTGAAGGAAAGCAGCCTGCAGTCCATCGAACGAGATTGAGGTAATCTCCTTATTTTTCCCGTGAGGGTCCGTCCTCAATGCAAAAGAACCGCGATCCAACTTAGCATTTGCGCGGAGCTTCAACGCATCTCGGGGGGTCTGGAAAGCGGCCGTCAATGCAGCCTTCTCATCGAAGTCCAGCACTTCATAGAGCTGCTGGCGTTGCTCGTCAGTCATCTCTCCAGTAAAGCCGACGTCCGCGGGTGCGGATTGCGTGCTGCTGCCAGAGCCCCATAGCCATGAGGACCAACCGGTGGACTTGGAAGCCTGCTGGCTTTGCTTCCGCTCTTCTTCTTGCTTCTTACGATACGCGATATCTTTGCGCAGTTGTGAACGGGCGACGGAGCGATAGAACCGCAAATCCTCGTACGAGAGCTTCTTCTCCAGGTCGTCGAAGGCTTGCACGTCCTGTTAAATCCCCGTGAGTCAACGCGCGGTTGATACGAATAGGCGACATCAACACACCATAGCAGGTAATGGCCCCATTTGCTTCCTTTTGAAGAGGTCAATGTAACGATGTCTGTCATCTCGACGCTCAGCGAAGTATGCCCAGGTCCATTGTCTCTTCCTCTGGCGAACTTCATCTTGAATAGCGTCCAGTGCAAATTTCCACAACGTTCTAGCCCGGTTCTCGTGGAAAGCTTGAACCTGAGGTTTGTAGCGCATGTACTAGGTATCTACAGTTAGTTTAAAAGTTCACTATTCTTATGGGCGAACAGTACCTGGTGTTGTCTGATGTAGAAGTGGTACATGTCAACAAGTGAGATTGCGTCACGGTATTGATCCTCATCAAGGACAACACCGATTTGGTCAAACAAAAGCTCGATGTCAAACTGTGGCGTGTGCTTGTCTTGCTTACGGTTCATTTTGATCTATGTTCACTGGTAAGTCGTCAAATAGCCCTTGTTTTCAAACTTGCTACGCACCCGCCCTTCGCCCGTAACGGGCTCCAGTATGAACTGATGTTCGGGTTTCTTGTCTCCTGCCGCAATCTTAATTCGGATTAGAGGGAATCGTACAATTTGACGGATTTACATACTAAGGCGGCGAACTTCTCAACAAATTCGGTGTGTGATAGTCCAGCAAGACTCGGAGCATCGGTATCGAAGTACAAGGCAAGTGATTCAAGTTTTGCCAACTGTAACTTATGTTGAATGGTTTTGTTTCGAGTAATTTCATATCACATACCTTGTGAATTACACCAGCTGTACTGTCGATGAAGGCTGGAAGCCAACTATCGTTGACTGATACTGCGGTAAACCCTGCCAACGTCACACCAGCCGCGAACGGATGCTGCTGAGCATTAGTAATGACCCAATTTATGCGGGGGGTTACTTACACCAGGAACGCTCAATTTGTCTTCATACCGGATATGAATGTTCTTCACCGTCACCTGCAAGTTGTTCACAATCTTCGTAATCAATGAGGATATGAGACCTTGAGATTGTTGCTGGTCTCCTGGGGTAAAATTAGATGACAGCAGCTACACAAACGCGTCGACGCACCTTCTGGCTGCTCCGCCTGACCGCGCATGTGCAACAACTCTGCATTCTCCAATCTCTCGGCCTTCGCGGCTTGTATTCTTCGTGCCTCTTCTTCCGGATTGTAGCCACTTTCGGATGAGGGGACGACCAAAAGATAGACATCCTCTATGAGTACTTCCACAGGCTGGTTGCCGAGGTTCATCCAATGAAGTGAAAGCGTGAACTTTCCGAGATGTCCTGCGAGAAAAGCTCAATACAGATTGCTTCTGATCTAGATGAAACATGAAAACCTTCAATGACATCCACCGGTAGCCTGAACTTATCCAATGCTCCCTTCTTCAATTGTAAGGATCGTAAGGTCAATTGTCCTGTCAATGTGATTATGGGTATAGGGTGTATGGTTTCGAGACCGAAGTGGACACACCCTGGCCAATACCGTAGTTGACTTGGTTCATATCCAAGTTCATGACATACGGAGCCAAGATACGGTTGAACAGCTTCGGTGAGAAGTGTGAGCCCTATGGTGCTGAGGAAGTAGGCCAATACGTACGATGTTCAAGACCTCCTTCCCTGGATCTAGCCACCACATCGTGGCAATTTTGAGGGTTTTGATTCCGACTAGTGCTCTTGTGTTTTACGTGGCACAGGGATTGCAAACGCGGTCTGAACGTCGTCCTCTTCCTTCGAGTTTGCGTGAGAGGTCGTCTAAGGTCCCACAAGTATACGTCATGTGTCCGAGAATGGCAGGTCTCACGCGCGGTTAATTTTCGGGACGCGATTCGATCCTCGGTGTTGCCATTTACGGCCCGGCACAAGCACGACGGCACGAGTGCCGGGCCGGGGTCGCTCCTTTGCACAACACAACCACCACTGATGTGCGCGACACACAAACACGGGCAGATGTGCGATGTGCAACAACAGTGAGGTCTACGCGGTGAAGGAACCTTGTATGGCAGAGGTTATTTGTCAAGTCAGTGGCTTGCGATTCGCCTCCTGTATGTCCACAACGATCATTAGGTCACCCGGACGGAGGTCATAGGTTACCAAGTTCCGTGCAAACATTGGGACAAAATAATTGATGACAGCCTGGAGACGTGTAGACCCCGGGCCAAGTCTTTATATAGCAGTATGTATCAAACTCTGGGCCCCTCGAAAGAGTTTTGGACGGTTACGTTCCAACGACATAAACCAGCCTGCACTCGTCCTCGCGTCCATTCCGCCGCCCCTCCATCTCCATCCGGTTTCACCCGCGAAGCCTGCAACGAGGTCTGTCGTTCTCTATATATGCCTGCCCTTCATCTGACGTTCCTTTTTCGGTCCAACCTAGTTGAAACTAGCAGCCTCCGAATCCCCATCAACTCCTCAGCACCCTGTCGTGTGACGGTCAGCATCCACCCCGATAGCCTCAGCTCGACCTCCAAGACCTCAACATGTTGTCTGTCATGCCCCAAGCTGCACACTTGCCACTTCACATCCAACAAGGACCGTCCAAAGATGTTACTTTCAACGAGGTTCGGTCAGACTAGCAGTACGCCGAACGGATCTTGGACTGATCACCCCCTGCAGCTTGGCAACTTTCGGGATGCGGTCGAGCCGTTTGTAACGTATGTACATTTCGTCTGAACCTCCAGTCCGTTGTTGATGATCCAGCACAGACTGTTGAGCCGATCCGGACCATCCGTGCGGCTACACTGCACAGTGCCAACCATGTGCTCAGCTGATAGTTGTGAGGCACTTTTGCAGTGGATGATGTCGGAATGTGGTTAACTGAGGCATGCCCGTAGGTATCGACCTGCATGATTTGCAAGCACTCCGAGCTCGGTCACTCGTGTTTGTGCACGAGCTGGTGGAAGCTCTTCGGGCGTCGGGGGTGCGTAAACCGAGCTGTGCTTCGGTGTTCCAGACTGACGGAGGTATATATCCTAAGATTGCCGCGTCATACCGGCTGCAGCCTTCGAGTTGCCCACTATGTGTGATCTGTGCCTTGCCCCCGAACATCGACGCCAACAGGGTGAAGACGGCGGCAGCTGCGGCAGTGAAGGATGCACATCTGGAACTGAAGTACGTGGACACCGTTTTATCCCGGGATGCCACTCATCGCGTATGACAGAGAGCGCGCTCTGCTGGCTCGTCTGGAGGATGGGCTTGCGCTGGTGCTTACCTGACTCTTCCTTCTGTATGATTTTCCGCTCTGGTAGATATTGATTGGACATTGGATTTATGGCAAACACATGTACGATTACTGGACGCATCCAGCGACGATGCAGTGGCCGGCGCTGTTCCGGGATGAGACGATTCAGGGCGTCTAATTAAATGCCCAATGTGGGAGAAATGATGGCCTAATTCTGAAAAGCGCGTTCGCTCAAATTCCCCGCCAACAAGCTCTCTTCCTCTTTTTCCTGTTCTCCATAGGGCCCCCTCTTGTCCATCGTCCACGTCGTCCCCGCCCCTCTTGTCCCCGTCCTCCGTCTTTCTAATGGCTCCCATCGCTGACTTCATTCTCAATTATGTCCCGCTGCCAAAGGTTCCTTATTACCTGACCAGCTATGTCCCCGGAAAGACCCCACTGTCGACGCCTCAGGAGGTGTACCCCGCCTTGGTCACATATCTTGTCGTCATCTTCAGCATCCAATGGTTCATGAAGGATCGTCCCGCCCTCAAGCTTCAGTATCCTTTCCAGGCACATAATGTCTTCCTCAGTGCCGGAAGCTTGCTCCTTCTCGTGCTCATGCTCGAGGAAGTGATCCCCTCAATATGGAAACATGGCGTGTTCTATGGGATGTGCAACGTCAACATGTGGACCCCCGTACGTTTTCACGCGTTACTTCTGACTTTGGAGCGCGACTGACGCCCTGACGTGGCATTGCAGAGAATGGAGTTCTACTATATGATCAACTATTCCTTCAAGTACATCGAACTTATTGACACGGTCTTCCTCGCATTGAAAAAGAAGCCTCTTGGTTCGTAATGCTCCGCATTGTCCCGCCAATGTGGTGTTCTTACCGGAACCACAGCTTTCCTCCATGTTTTCCACCACTCTGCTACTGCTCTCCTGTGCTATTCTCAATTAGAAGGCCGTACTAGCGTGGTAAGTGCAAATCCGAATGGTTTGTCACAAACTGCATCTAATATGTGATTCACAATTCACAGTCTTGGGTTGTGATCTCACTCAACTTGGCCGTTCATGTTGTAATGTGTGAGTGCGCCTCAAAAGATATCGGTTTCCGTTATGCTGACGTGTTTATAGACTACTATTACTATGCCACCGCAGGTGGTGCCCGTATCTGGGTGAGCAAGCTTCTGGAAGTAAAGTGGTTCAACCTCTAACTCTCTCCGAATTATAGTGGAAGAAGTACTTGACGACCATGCAAATCACTCAATTTGTCATCGACCTGTGCGCGGTTTACTTCGGCAGTACGTTCGTCTATTCGTCGCATTCCATCTATTACTCACATCGCTTCGTAGCCTACTCATACTATGCTGCCACCTACTGGCACTTCCTCCCCCACCTTGGGACGTGCGCTGGCACCGAGTACGCTGCGCTCTTTGGATGTGGCTTGCTCTCAAGCTACTTGCTTTTATTCATCAACTTCTACATCCAAACCTACAAGGCGCCAGCGAAGGGAAAGAAGACATCTGCGAATGGCAAGGCTGTTGCAAATGGTAACGGCGTAGCTAACGGGTGAGTACAGTACCCGCGCAAGCTTTTTGCCATTTACTGATATTGGAGTGTCGCAGCCACAAAAAGGACTAAGCTCTTGGACCCAGGAACTCAAGAGGGACGACCTGCATCACATATCCATCGCTTTGAGCTTGCATGATACCCCCCAACCGCAAAACCCGACGTCTGATCCACGTTCCAATTCTTTTACATACGTTATTCCAGTAATACTTCTTGCCTCCCTTCTTTGCTGCCTGTGGGGGGATCAAGCACGATCATCCACTCTCTTGTCGTAATATTAAAAGCGTGGCTCGCATGCTGCCCTCCCCTTCTATGGTTTACAGGATTATACGCGTCTGATGTCTAGAGATAGATGAATGATATGGCAGAACTCAGTGGTCCCTCGCGATCTGAGTGTTGTGTCAGGAACGAACTGTTGAGGAAGAATGTGGCGTCTGTATGGTCGCTCCTACCAGGCATGCGTTCGCACTTACAATATTCATGGCGCTCCCTCAGGCTCATGGCGCCCTCCTCCTCCATTATTAACGACCACGTCACGTTCGACCCCCTCTTTCTCAACATCCATCCCCTGGACATTGAGGTCGTTGCTGGCAAGCTGTTTGATCGGCTTTCGGCTGGATAATCCGGAGAGTAGGGTAGGTTCAATAGCTATTATCGAATGCAGATCCACGACCTGACGACCACCCTTCGTTGAATTGCGTGTTGCAGAGCCAAATCAACCCCGTTGAATTTCCCAGGAGACATTCTTGCTCCAATCTTACTGTTCATATCATCCTCAGCCCGCGGCAGCCACAATCTCAGACTCCATATGCGATGAGCAATATTCCAACGGAGCTGTATGTGTCGGTCGAGTTATATGTGCCCAAGTCCTCGTCTTTACCCAGGAAAGTGCGTCGATTCCACGCGCGATGTCAGATTTCACATCCATCCGACCGCTGTCTGATTCCTCCCACTTGCAGCAACTAACGCGGAGGAAAACCGAGAAGCGGGAATCTGTCCGGACACTTTCAGCCACTCTTGAGGGAAGCTCCAAGAAAGTGAAAGGTGTGTCTACCTTGCTTGAAATCTGATGCGACGAGGTGCTGAGGATCACTGCAGAAAAGTCAAGCTGGCTTGGTCTACCCAGTCGTACAGGAGCGGGAAGTGAACCGTGGCATCCAGCAACATGTACATTGGTGGAAGAGGGTGAAGGATGTGTGTTCAAAGTATTCGTCGATGTGCGTATCTTTGTACTCATTTTTTCTCCGTGCCATGACTGATTCTCACAATACAGGACTCTAAACTGTACCAGTCCGTGTATATTCATAAGCTAAACCACAGCGATATTCGTCTTGTGCACCCTTCCCTCGTGGACCGCAAGGGCTGTTTAGGCATCTATAGCACCCCGTACGCTCTTGACCTTCCTCTCTCTTTTGAAAATCAGACTTACAAGCGTGGTGTAGTGGTGACACATCATGGAGTCCAACCAACAACACCGAGCCTCTCTACCTGTACTTTACCCAGGCCCCCCTCATGAACACATGGCTAGCGCTCTTACGCTCTTACGCCGCCCCGGAAATCTATGGGCGATGGAACGCAGTTTCCGATGGCGGTCTGTATCGAATGTGGCGACAAGTCAAGCTTACTTGTATACAAGGTCGGAACCTGGGTGCTCAGCGACCGCTTCCAGACGACAACATGAATCCGGATGCAGACGTGGACGCTATGGACCTTGATGTCTTTTGTGAGATCTTCGTTAACGGCGTCTTGTGCGGGCGGACCACTACCAAGAAGTGTCTCGGAAATCCGGACTGGAGCGAATCATTCACGTTTACGGACCTCTCGCCTTTCGACACTCTGGAGATAGTTGTCTTCAAGGAGCGCAGAGTCGTGAAACCGGTGGTGGTGGGAAGTATCCTCGTATATTTGATGAACTTCCGGCGAGGAGAAGCTGTTGAAGGCTGGTTCCCTGTTATCAACAGCACTTCCTCACATGTTGGGGTTCAGCTTGGAGAATTGCGGCTGAAGATGAGAGCAGACGAGTGAGTCCAAATATAATGTTGTCTATTCGCGGTGCAGCTATTCAACTCGCCCTAGGGAAATTATCCTACCGTCCAACGCATATGCTGGAATGCATAAGGCACGTCATACTATTGTGTCTAGTTTATGGCTGCTAACGTTCGTGTATACAGGTGCTCCAATCACGGAATTTCCTCGATTGGATAGAAGATTTCGAAAGTAGGCTGAAGCTTAAGGATACCATAGAGCATGTAATGGCAATTGCACAAACACACGACGTCTTGGTGCCAAATATCAAGGAGTTGGCAGGTAGAGATGTCAAAGGCCCCCAGAGCAGTACGTTCGTTTGTTACAGGGCTTGAATCAATCCTCATTACATTTCGAACTTCCACAGCCCACAACACAATATTGTGAGTTTCTAACAGATAATGAAAGCAGACTCTCCGAGTTAACCATCGCCCCGTACACATAGCCGTGGTAACACCGTGTTCACCAAGGTAATGGAGATATTCATGCTCTGGTACGGCAAGGCATTCTTGGAGGCCAGTCTAGGACCAGTCATTCGCCGACTTTGTACGGATAAAGTTATGATTGAGATCGACCCTGGACGGTCTTCCAATCGACACAACAAAGAGATCGACCGGATGGTGGCTCTCTTGGTTTACTGGTGTGGCGAGTTTTGGAATTCGATATACGAGGCGAGGCAGCAATGCCCGAAGTATGCGCGCTCATCTTACCTTTGGTATCATGGCTGATATTTAAATAAACAGTGAACTGAGGCAAGTATTCGCACATGTTCGGTATCTCGTGGAGACGAGATACGCCACGACAGATGAACAGAAGCAAGAGTACAAGGATCTTCCGTGGCAAAGCGTATCCTCTTTCCTATTCCTACGATTTTTTGTGCCCGCCATCCTGAACCCTCACTTGTTCGGCATTTGGCCCGGTATGTAATTCGTGTGCCATCGTCGAGCCGTGGATACCCCACTAAACACCCGATGTTAGGGTTGCCTGAAGAGCAAGTGCGACGCAGTTTGACACTTGTAGCCAAGGTCATGCAGAGTTTAGCAAACTTAAACACGGTGGGTCTCCAAAATCACGTCTGTTTCCTGTTACTTATACTTCAACAACAATCACAGACTGTCCAGAAAGAAGAGTTCATGCACGCAGTCAAAGATTTCCTGGCGAAGAGCTCAAGTGCAATGCTCGAGTACATTAATTGCGTTTCTACCCCGAAATCTGAAGAACCTTCAAAACCAAGTAAAGAGGAGCGGAACAGGCAGCGCCTTCAGAACTTTGTTAGTCAACGAGCGGAGTTATTGCGTCGGCTTCACCGAGAAGCTCTCCCCATGCCCCCACATTCACTGGACGGTCCCAAACACTACGCCTCTATCGCCTCATTAGTCGTGCGATACTCCCGAAGATATAACTACAACGTGCCCTCCTCGGATTCTACCGACCCCTTTGACAAACTTTGTCTGAAGAGCTTGGAGGTAGAAGGTCAGGCTTTGACGCGTGTCAGCGAACTCGCGAAGAAGCTGAGACGCGAGCATGCCCCTTCCACGTCTCCCGAGGGCCCCTCGCCACCCATGTCTCCTTTGGGGCGTGAACGAAGGACGTCACTGCAGAGCAAACACCGTCGCTCGCGTCGAACCCCGCGGCCTGCCACTGCTCCTGCGACAGGCGAATCGGAGGGCCTATCAAACTCCAATTCTCCTGACATCTCCGTCCCCTCCAGTCCAACGTCTCACAACGCCACGCGGATGTTCTCTCGCACATCCATAGCGAACAAACAGAGCCAGTTCCCTGCGTCAGCGGAGGATGATCAGATTGAAGGGGAGCCTAGGTCATTGCCTACGGCACGGCCGCCTCTCAGCCACCATCCTCGGTCTACCTCCACGGACTCGGCCCTATTCCGCAAGACGAGCTACCCGAACATGTCCAGCGGCTCGTCTGTATCGCATGCTTTTGTGGAAGCCACCCCACCTGACAACTTGGATGAATCGGGAAAGAAGCGGAAAGGACTTTTGCGAGGTATCTTGGTGCGACGGTGACAAGAAAGAAGTTGGTCGATATGGTTTGTTACCACATGGAGGAAGAGAAGGAAGGAGGCAAGGAAGACGGGAAATGACAATCGGACATACATATGAGGGGTATCATTATTAGCTTCCAGTCAGTAACTTGTACATTGTAATACATCCATAAATTACGCAGGAGTGCGACCGTTACATGAGACGACCACAGGTGAAAGTAAGCAATAATGCATCGTCAATGATTAATGGCCATCCGAGGTCATTGTGTTCGCCACGAGAGGTTTCTGAAGCAACCGCTGCATCTCCGCAGCCACCTCCTCCGATGTACTCCGCACCGTTATACGACACAGCTGAAAAACGAATGAGAAGTGGTCAGTGCCACATACTCCTCGGCAACAGTCAAGTGACATACCTTAGCTTCACGATTCGGTTCGAGCCTCATCAAACATCCGACCTTGCCATCTGTTGACATGTGGAGGATCCCAGCACCCACGAGGTTGTTAGGATTCGGGTCTATGCCGTCCAATATATTCAACGAATGGCCCGAGACAACTTGACGTTGCCTGGCCAAGTCCACATGCCCGGCGTCGTCCAATTTGATCGGGAAGATGCTCTGCGCCTCGCGCGGAGGGCCCCCGATCAGCTTCCACCGCTCGAAAAAGTCCGCCTGACCCATCTTGACGTGTTCCACGAATTTGGAAATGACGATAGGCAGTCGGATGGCGATGGTTTGGTGAGCACCGGCGAGGAAGGAGACGCTGAGTATAGGAGGTTTGGAGAAGGGTTTCTTGCACTCCACGTGAATAAGCTGCTGTGTTTGTGTCCGGGGCGCGATGGTACTTGGCGCGAGCTTCGCGAATGAGACCGAAACCGCATCCGGTTCTTCGACATGAAGGGTGGTGGTGAACGACGTCAACGGTGCGTCCACCTTGTTGCCCATGTACACCGCTAGTTGTCCGATATGACCATGGTATCGCGATTTGATACCAATTTGAAGTTGGACATCTTCATACAGAACGCCTTCAGAAGAATAACACAGCTTCTCGAACCACCTGTCCACATTGGCGTTAACTGTGAGCCGTGGAATGCCAGCCTCAGCGAGCGTAGCTGCTGGTGCAGACATGAGATCCGGGAATGTGGGGGTAGTCCCTGTGGCAGGTGATGCAGACAAGTCGAGACCCAAGAGAGCATTGATTGTATCGTTTGTGCCATCTTGCCCATGGGTTCCTGGGGAAACCACACTTGGAGCCCCGTTCGATTTGATATCCCCAAGGGTCAAATTCCTCGACCCCTTCCTCGTCGCTTCTCTGTCGAGGTTGACGTCCTTTCCACCATGAACCCATGTCCTTTTGTCCTCCGTGTCCGAATGCTTCTTATTTAGTCTTCCTAGCAAAGCGCTCTCTCTTGGAGGGAATGGTGGGATTTCTTCGCATACGTTCTGGAGCAGTTCGTCATCATCTGGTCTTGAGGCCAAAGCGTAGTACTCGCATGCCCGCTGCTGTAGGTCGACATCAAGCACATGGCGGTAACGTTCGAAGACGTTGACAAGTTGCTCCTTGATTTCGGGAAACACATTCACCCACTTGATGTAGGTGGAAAGGAGGAGAGCTCGTGTGGGCGCGATGCAGAACTGAGATTTGGAGTGGAGAACCTGGAACTGTTCCATAGGGCTATATCCAGCTTCGTTTGCGATTAAGTGGCCGTATTCACCAAGAATATAGCCTACAAGGGAGAAACAATAATCATTGACGGTTGGTGACTATATTTTGACAGTAAACGTACCTCCAACCTTGACCAAGCTTTCATGCGACGATGGTGACTTCAAGTACTCAAATACCACCTTTGCAGCATATGGCTGTAGATCCTCAGTGTTGGTCACAATCTGCACGACACGGAACCAGACTTCGTCTCCGACATGGTCTCCCGCCGCGCTGATGAGTTCCAAGATCGTGTCGACATACCACTTGTACGTGCTCGCGTACTTCTCTGTCAGGATAGCAATCTTCAATACCATCTCTTCTCGGAGACCATAATCAGCGATCTTGAGATATCTCAAGAGTTCTCCGACAATGAGTTCGGAGTTGTCGGTGTCGCACATGCTGTAGAGCAGGTCCAAGGCGCGTCGACGAACGGAGATATCCTTGTCACGGAGTGATAGGATGATTGTGCCCTGGTGCTGCTTGATTGCGTCAAGGTTATCTGTGCGTGCAGCTAGATGCGCCATCGTGTCCAATCCCAGGTAACGAACGTTAGTTTCTTTAGAGCTGATGAACCGCGCGAGGAGGATGGCAGCAGTGGTAACAAGAGGAGAGTTCGTGTCGAGGTGGATAGCTAGGCTGATCGCTTCGAAGAGAATCGCATGTTGAGCATTGTTGTGTTGGACGTTCCGGGATGGTTCCGCAGAGTTTGCCATTATAGCCTGAAGGACTTCGTGTAGCACCTTTCGAAGGGTAGCATCCTCTGGAATCAAGGGCGATGTTAGTCCCAAGGAACAAACTAGAGAACTGATGAACGATGCATGTACCTGTTGGTGGATAGTATTGCAGAAGTCTAAGAAGCTTCACCTGCAGCCACGGAGACGGGACCTTGTAGTACGCATATGTGGCCGCATATTCGTGTTCTATGACGAGCTATTACAAGGTCAGCATATTGGTTCAGACCTCTCAAAACAATGTACACACACCCTGTACAAACGGTCCACAGCTTTCTGATAACATACCGCGAAGGCGTCAAGATGATCTTGCGCCAAAGCCATTACAAGACTGACAACGCAAATGACCACTCCCTACAACAGATGAGGCATATCCCTCGTCCTCAATGCGTTGTCCTTATGAGAGAGCGCGTGAGAACGTACCAAATCAGTGTCATCCATAAGTGACACTAATCGCAGTGCCCACTCTGCTGCAGGGATAACTTCAGGGTGCTTCCTGTACAGACGGAGGAGTGTCAAAGCGGCCTTCTTCCGCACGAAATTGCCTGATGTTCTGAAAGTTGGTCTTAGTTCCTTCATACTCCACAGAAAACGCTCCAAGTCTTACGGTGAGATAAGTAACCGGTGAACATCCTCTGCGAGAGCTTCAGCCATTTCTTGACCGCCGACGTTGGCAATTGCATGCAAGGCCAAACAGTTGTTGATTTCATTGTTCTCATTCAGGTCTTTTCTGATGGAGTTAACAACCAGTCTCAGGAAGTCGGAATTTTCGTGCATGAGCAAGGTTACGGCCAGATATCCCTAGAAGTATATCACTCAGTACGACACCCAACCAAGCGATTCGATCGAGGCGTACGATTTGCTTCTCACTGTACTTTGGGCTGGAAATAAGGTTCACAGCCTCCATATGACCAACGTCGACTTTGTAGCCAAGAATGTAGGTGAATATGACCTTCGCAACATATCTGTGAGTGAAGGGTCAGGGCGAATGGGAGAAACTGATCGCGAAACTCGGACTTCTTCTTCTGATAACCATCCAAGTTGCCATCTGATTGGCAAAGAGAGATGGTCAACACAGATACTCACGCAGAAAAATATGACGGGACATACCCTTGAACCGTTTCCTGATATTAGCCATCTCCTTGTTTATCCTCTTCTCCTCCAACTCTTTCACTCTTGCCCCTCGGATGTCCGCAATAAACTGCCCGAATCGGTCAGCAAGCTGCTCCATAAAAGCATAGAAAGACTGACTTGCGTCAAACCGCGCATAGAGGTCGCCATTTTGGATTATGGAAAGCTGGGGGGAGGACGGTGCGCTTGGTAGTTTCACGCAGACGAATGCCTGCAGCGTGTCGTGAACGGCCAATCTACGGGATCAGATGCAGAGAAATGCAGAGAATGCAGCCCCGAAGCTAAGGGACAGCCTCGAGCTGGAAGGGAGGGAAGAGAGAGGGTATTGTGGGGAAGATGGTCTAGCGTGACGCAGAGAGACAGTGATCGAGAGTCGCTGGTGACAAGACGACGTTTACGAGATAGGCGCCAGCAACATTTCTATGGGCGTCTCGTAAACACACTTCTTGGCTTCACAACCTTCCTCTCTACACGACGACCGACTGGGACTCTGTGCTAGCATTGTTTCCGCTAGACAACATTCCGTCAGAGCGGCGGTATCGAGGAGTATCTTAGTCGTACCAACCGTTGTGGCTGCTCCCATCCTCGTTGGCAGCTAAGCCGTGACGTCATGCTGCTTTCCTTCTCTCTCTCGTTGTCTTCACCATCATGTCTGATTTGTTTCGCCTGAAAGCTGCTCTTCAGCTCTACGACTGGGGAAAGAGAGGCCATCACTCCCTCGTCGCTCAACTGGCTCAAAATGCAATAGGTCATCCTTTCTCTGTTGACGACAAGTCCTCGTACGCGGAGGCAAGTAAGGTTCCCCTCCATACTTGCTACTGCAACTGAGACAACCGCGGCTATTTAGGTATGGATGGGAACACACGCTAATGGGGCAGCACACACATTCCACTTCCCATACCAACCCCTTCTCAAAACCATCTCCTCCGATCCTACATACTACCTCGGTAGCAGCATCCTCAAAAAATGGCCGTCTACCACACATCTTCCCTACTTGTTCAAAGTCCTGTCCGTCGCAAAAGCCCTCCCGCTTCAAGCGCATCCCGACAAAGCTCTCGCCAAAAGTCTCAACGCGGAGGACTCTAGCGAATTTGTGGACGCCAACCATAAACCGGAAATTGCGATTGCAATTGGCGAACCATTGACTAGCGACGGCGGATGGGGAGACGAAGTGGCCTTCACCGGGTTCGCTGGGTTCAGACCCCTAGAGGAGATACAGCAGTTCATTCAGAACATACCCGAACTCGCTCGAGCCATCGGGGACAAACAAGCCACAACCCAATTTCTAGAGAAACCTTCCAAAGATACTTTGAAAGCCGTATTCGGGGCACTCCTCTCTCGTGGTGTCGCCGATCAGGCGGCTGTGAGCGAGCAAATTCGTGCTTTGGTCGATGGAATTCAGTCGGGTGGCACCACCAGCAGGAAGTACCTGGATGAAGAGATGGTCAAGGTGCTCATCAAATTGGACGGACAGTATCCCGGCAACGTCGGCGTCCTTGTCGCGAGCTTCTTCATGAATTTTGTCAAGCTCATGAGGGGGGAGGCTGTTTACATCGGAGCGGATGAGATCCATGCGTATCTGGAAGGCGGTATGTACTGGTTTTCCCCAGCCTCAAGTTCGTTTCAAGCCTAATCGAGAACAAACTCGTTTTGCACAGACATAATAGAATGCATGGCTGTATCTGACAACGTCTTAAACGCAGCTTTCACGGCTGCCGCTCAAGCTAGGGACCAGGTCCCTACCTTCCTCTCCATGCTCACATATACCTCCCGCCCAACTGCCAATTGGTCGCTACCACACACGCCGTACAAATACTCGCAGAACAAGCTCACACGTGTGTACGCCCCGCCGTTGGAAGAGTTTGTCGTACTTGGTACGTATCTCAGCGAAGAACAGGGTGTGGAAGTCCTCGGAGCTATCGGAGGACCTACCGTTGGGATCATCTTGAAGGGGAGAGTGAAGGTTGCTCTTGACGTTGCAGGATCCGAACCGCTTGAACTGGAAAGAGGGGGGGTGTTCTATGCTGTACCACATCGCCAGGTAACCCTTCAGCTGTTGGACGGGAAGGGAGGCGAAGTTTGGTGCGCGGCGTCGATGGTTTGACAAGATACACGGTAGACAGTCATAGAATCGTAGAAGTCGCAACACGACTACTTCTGGAATTCAGAAAAGATGAAGAGCGATGATTAATTAATATAACAACGTGTGTCATGTAATGTACCCTATACAATTAGACTGCCCTTTCTATCCCCAACACTACCCGCTAACTTTTATGGTGAGAAACAAAGAAGTGGAAGTCCATCATCGTAAACGACTTGGTGTACCAGGGCGTGACATGAAATATGCGTACGTATGGTACGGCGTCGAATACCCTGACCTGCTCCCGCCATTCGGCCCACGACCCAACGACGGCCAATCCAGCCCACCTCTCGTCGCCAACGCAAGTCGGCTCATCGGCATGGTAGGTGATCCAGAGGGCGTGGCAGCGCGAGAGGGCACCCGAGACTGGTTCGCAATCCTATACGTGCCATAGTCGTTGAGGATCCCGACGATGTCATGCGTCATCTCGTCCAGTTCATGAATCTCTTTCGTGGTCAAAGAGTAGTCCTTCAACGCGACGTCCTCGTCTTCGTCTCCCGACTCTTCTTCCCGCTCCTCGCGCCGAGAAATGGGAACATGGCGTCGTCCGCCACGTCTGTTGTTGGCATGACCCAGGGTGATACCTTGGAAAACACGGAGGATACAGGCCTCCATCAGAGTCTTCAATCGCTCTACGTCACCCAGAGTATCCATCCGCCCGACAATGGGAAGCCAGTCATCACAGATGATTCCTCGATGAATGACCTGAAGATGATAGGCACCAAAGAGGATGTAGGTGAGGGGGTCGATGTAGGTAGTGTTAACGATAAACTTCTGTGCGCTCCCGCTTGTTGCTCCTGAGGACAAATTCTGACGCTTCTCCACGAATGCAATGAGTTGTTTCTCTACCCGTCCGAAATTATCGTAGTCCAGGAATTGCATCTTAGCATCATCCGACGTATTTCTAGCACTGTTGACACTGGAAGGATGGATGAGGACAATCTCGAGAAAAAGTCAATGATCAAAGATTCAACACACGACAACAAGACATACCTTATCCTGGTTCGTTCTGAGAGTCTTATCACCAGTCCTGATCGCAAACTTAGGTTGCAACGCGATGGTGATCAGAGCCGTCAATAGCGGCATTGACTCTCCGTTGACGTTGAGCTCTGGAGGAACTGTAGCGTCTCCGCGCCTCGGCACCCAATTCGCGACATCTCCTCGAGCAGCGACGTTGAAGATTCCCGCGTCGTAAAGGGACTGCAAGATATGGCCTTTGACCTTCTGGATCATAAGCAAGGTCGGCTTTGATAGGAAGTTGTCCACACAGAACTGGTTTGCGGACCGGAATTCTCCGCGACTCTGCATCGACCACCACACACGGTACGCCCGCAGAACGGTGAGCGCATCCGAGCGGAACTCGTCAGGACTGAACGCTTTCTTGCGTTTCGCCGCTTCGTCCTTCAGATGCATTGGGGACATGAATGGATCGCGGTTCGTCAGAATAGCCGCAAGGGTGAGGGCCTCGTCCAGGCATCGGAAGAAAGCGCCATAGAGTACCAACCTGCCCATCTGCGGTTCGATAGGAAGTTGGAGGAGTACCCGACCAAGCGAAGTGAGGTTGGTTTGCTCGTCCAGCGCGCCAACCATCTTCAGCGACTGAATGGCTGCGAGCACACGTTCCTCTGCTGGAGGTTCGATTGATGCCGCAAGGACTTCTTCCACAGTAACACCAGGGAAATTCAGAGCCTTGACGTGCATGACAACGTTGGTGAGGTCCACACGCTTCATCTCTACTGTCTGGTACGCGTGTAATTGTCCTAGTCGTCGCTCGCCCAGAAGTCCATAGTACACTCCGGGACGATGACGACCTGCGCGACCTGCTCTTTGATTCAGATTGGAGGTGCCAACCCAAGCAGAGACCAGGGATGAGATCCTGCGCTCAGGGTCATATCGTTGTTCCTTGACCTTCCCAGAGTCGACCACGTACACGACGTCGGGGATGGTGACTGATGTCTCAGCGATGTTAGTTGCGAGAATGATTCTGCGGACGCCAGCTGGTGGCGGGTCAAAGATGGCCTGCTGCTCGACGACAGGAATGGTGGAGTGGAGAAGATGTATTTGGAATTTGTCGGATTTTCCTAGACTGGATAGGCCGAAGGGATTGGATGGGTCCTTTAACCACTTCTCGGTGTTTGTAATCTCATCCCATCCGGGAAGGAAGACCAGAACATGCCCTTCCTTTGAGTTCTTCAGGATGTGGGTGACAGTGTACGCTATCAACGGATATGGCAGCTCGAGATCCTCGTCTCTGAACTCGACGTTAGTACCACGAAGCCTATTGGCAGCTTGTGGAGGAAGAGAACTTGGGTCAACTTCCTTCGCCAGGTAGTTGCGGACGGCATCATGAGACATTAGCCAATCTGTGACAGCCGGGGACCTGGAAAGGATATCAGGTATGAAGCTGTCCATGAAATGTTTCTCCACTGGGAAGGAGCGACCTGGGACTTCAATCACACCAGCAGGTTTGCCTTGCGTATCGGGGAAGTACTGTTGAAAGAGCGTAGGGTCGATAGTTGCGCTCATGAGGATGATCTTCAGAGGTTTCCCCACCCGTCTGCGATGCTCCAGAAGCCGTTTGAGCACCACCAGGAGGAGGTCAGTGTCAACGTCGCGCTCGTGCACTTCGTCGACAACCACATGAGTGACATCATCCAGGTTGTTCTCTCTAGTGCCAGCTTCCAACGCCGTATGCATGCGTTTGAGGAAGATACCGGTTGTGCAGAAGGTGAGGCTTCCGTTACGCGCCGGTAGCTTGGCCTCAAACCGGACCTGATAACCAACGCTTCTTCCGACTGGTTCTCCACGCTCAGCTGCCACTCGACCAGCAACACTGATGGCAGCAATCCGACGCGGCTGGGTGCACAGGATGTTGCACTTCGCCCCATCGCCGCGAGCTATCCATTGATCCAGGATCAACTGGGGGATTTGGGTCGTCTTTCCGGAGCCTGTCGCGGCCATAAGGATGGTGACATCGTTGTTCTCAATGTGCGCCAAGACGTCCTTCGATTTAGTGTATACCGGAAGCGACTCGCGAGTTTTGCGCATCTCTTCCAGCTGAGGGTCCTCCAAGTAGGCTTGCTGGCGCTCCAAAAGAGAGACCGATTTCGCCTGAAGACTTTGGTCATTCGCAGCGCGGCGATTGGGTGCCACGTATACGCTTGTTGCTGGTTCAGCGGTGATCGACTCTGTGCTGACGGGCACAGGAGCGACAGCTTTTGGCCAATTCCGATACAGCGTGCTCTGACCGACTTGGGCGCAGAGATTTTGAAGCCGCTCCTCGATTTGGGGAGGAACTGAAAAGAGAACTGTCGCCGCCAGCCCCAGATCCTTGCCAGTCTTTGCATCCTCCACGAACTGACGCCACAAGGCTGGATCACAGTCCTCTAAATACACCGTTACATCGACGTAACAGTTTGCCAAAGCCGCTTTCTTGTTGACGCCTGACCCAATCCCAATACGTTTTCCATCGACTGCCATAATTGCTTCCCATGCATCTTTACTATGTTTCTTTGTCTCATAGGTGATCTCGGGTTTGCGAAAGTCAAAGCGACGACAATAATAGTCCATGAACTGCCGTGCACGGTCAAAGTCGATGATAGTACCGTCGGATAGCTTTCCCGGTGACGCTGTTTTGCCCGACTGTTGCTGTGCCGGACGCTGCATGAAGAAACGTTAGATGTGAATAGAAAGAAACGAAGAACAAGCTTACGAGACCCTTGCCGTCGATTATATAAAGTGCACATAGCGCTGCTAATCGTTCAGCCTCCTTCTTGTGAGGACTGTCCCCAGTTCCAATGATCGTTTCCGCTGTCTCTGGCACAATCACAGTCGACCTGATTGAGATTCTGTGAGTACGACATCAAGAGCGGTATACACAGGCCTACCTCCAGACAGTAGAATCGCCATAGGACATCAGGGTGGTTTGAAAGTGGGGTGTTTGGTCGAAGACTGTAAGCATATAGTTCGTGAGGGGAGACTTTGGATTTGCCAGCCATTCCGGCTTTATGGACTTGGTCTTGTATGTCGTCTCAATATATGGGGCATCATGGAGAGGTCCAGTAAGTGGTGGATGGTGAGACTCCTTCTTCCCTTGGGTAGGTTTTGAATAACCGCCGCGGGATGGCCCACGGGAAGAACCACGCGACGATGAACCTGCACCCCTTTCACGCCAACCCCCGCGACCCGACGAGCCTGACGGTATGGATTCCATGGTTGGTTTGTGGTAAAGAGCGGAAGAGGATTGCCGGGGTGATTCCGAGCCTTCGACTCTAGGGATTTTGTGTTTGTGTGAGTGACTGGATGCAAAAGCCAGCGAGGGTGATTGGAGCGAATGACCGGATGATATAGGTCTTTCGGGAGAGGAGATAGGGCGTTTTGACGAAGATGACGAGGGTATCTGGTTAAGAGCAGTTTTGTCCAAATTCATGAAGAGGCAACGCCTGTGCCGTAAGACGGATGCAAGGAGCATAAGGGGAGAGCGAGGGCTGTGGGACGGACAAGCATATGAAGCATGACGGCTGCATCGAGTGGTCAGCGAGTGCGTACCTTCAGACTCTGTCCCTCCAGCCTCTCCGATCCAAAAGTATGGCGTCACAGGGAGTGCTGGCCAACAATCAATCCAGATCTCTTTCAAACGGAGGCTGTGTCGAGCACGTCGGCTGGAAAGATAGCGAGTCGCTGGCTTCAGCACGAGTAGCAGACGGCCGTTCGTAGGTCGACTGTCGCTACTGCTGGCTCAGTGGTGGTGGTCACGGACGAGGTTTCGAACGCGCTCCGGGGAAATCCGCCTCGACAGGGCGCTTGTTGATAATACGTCACGACAACTCAGACTATCTAATGATCATGGACACTGTGCGGCCATGCTCGAGCAGCTTGCTCAATCCCCTGCAAGTATTTTAGCCGTGTGGCAGCCGTTGCCACAGAATCCCAAGCCTTTGCAGCAACCAGTTGCGATAATTCTGCTTCCACAGCTTTCAGTCTCTCTGGAGGCTGGTTAGTTCGTGTGACGACGCTGTGCAGCACATCACTGACCTTGGTTTTGGAGCCGGATTCGTTCGACTTCTTCCTCCGACTCTGCCTCTTCCAGAGCTTCACGCACCTCCATGACCTCCATTACCACATCCGGATCATCCAGAATGGACTCTGACTCCGACGCGACTCCTTCCCGTTGCAGGATGTATGCCGTCCTCAGAAAGGGGTTGCTCAGGTGGCTGTTGATAGTGTTGACAGCTTCAGACACACGAGCAGCGATTTCGCCGCTTGTCTGCACAAGGATGAGTGCATGCATAAGGAGAAGTGAACAAGTTCGTACTGGAGATTTGACTGCCCAGCGATCGGGGTGGACGAGACGCTGGAGTGCGAGGAAACGAGCACGCAATGTTGAATGGTCGAGCTGAAACGGGTTTGGCTGGTAGTTGAAGCCCATTACTTCGTGATAGGACATGTCGTTTGGTATTGGCTCTATATGGTCACAGGCGGGACACACGGGCAGAGGAGTCGGCAGGGGGGCCGAGCACGAGGGGCATTTCTTCAGGGAGGACGGCGGGAAGGCAGACTGGTTCGCCGAGAATGTCCGCAGGGGGAAGAGGGCGGGTCTTGGGAGGCGGAGTCGTCGCATGCCAGTGGAGGAATGAGAGTGAGGACCAGGAGAGCGCCGGGCGGGAGTGATGTCATGCGAGTCCTGCCAGTGCCAGTGACTGATATCCACCATGTCGTCCTCCCGTCCACCGCCAGAATGCATGCGCCAGGACGACCCCGCAGCTGCAGACCACGCTCGAAGACGTCTCCTGCCAAAACGCTCCTTTCTCTCCAACATCCTGCCATCCCGTCGCCGCCCCCAAAAGTCCCGGGACAGCAATCTCTCTGCCGCGTCCGTGCCTAGCCCTGTCGGTGAGCGAGATGCCGCTGGGTCACCAGAGCTACCCGCCGGTACCATGGACGACCTCGTCCATCTGCAGAACCGTCTGCTTTCGGAGGAGGCACCGCTGGAAGAAGACTATTCCAAGGATGTGTATCGATGGGCCGTATTATACGAGAACCAGCGGGGGTGAGTCTCCAACTCGACTATGTCAGGAATGGTGTTCACAGTCTCTCCAGCTTGACCTTCTTCTCCACCCCTTACTATTCCCCACTGTCGTTGTTACCGATGGACCCCCCGCCTTTCACCATACCATCCGCTTCAAAATCACCGAGAGCAGGTCAGCCTACCGTATCGCTGTCCTCTTACCCGCTACCAGACGGGACATGGCGCTGGGTATCACGGACATGGATGGTTGATATGCGCGGTGACGGTCAGACACAGTACGACGGATTTCAGTACAACTGGTTCTTCAGAGGCAAACACTGGAGGGCAGAGGTCGGCCATCTAAGCTCCGGAGGCTGGGTCAGGCGGAGAAGATGGGTCAGACTTATGATGAGGCCAGCCCAGGCGGTGCCGACTTTGCTATCACCTCGTCCGGACAATACCCCGCAACCTTCAGATGGTGGCGCAACTCGCCCACCGTCTGTCATCAGTGTCGGAAATAGCAGCATGGACGAGGCTGATCCATGGGAAGGGGATGCAAGTGAAGACTGGGCGAGATGCAGGAATGCATTGCGAAAGGTTCGCGATGGTAAGAAGGTAGAACTGTGGAAGAGCTGGCTTGGACACCCTAGGCCCATAACTCTATCCCCCCGACACTCTACTCCTGACTTGGGGAAGACCATACGTATTGGTGGACCGGCGGCCTCGCAAGTGCTGAAGGGCGATGGAGAGGACATGGCATCGTCACCCGCTCCTGCACCAAGGGAGCGGGTTGCCACCATTCTGCGACAGCATGTGAGTGTGCTCGCCATATGCCACGACAGACTTGGCTGATACCCCGTATAGGGCTCTGACATCTTGCAATCGTTTGTCTACCCCGACTCGCGTGCACAGTTCGTTGAGCTGTTGGCACAAGTGGGTCTGCTACCCGAACTGCAGACAAACCCTGGAAGTCCTGGACCACTGGCCATGCTCGAGTTCTGGAGCTATGCGAGTAGCATGGACAAACTTCCGACGCTAGATGGATCCCCGAAACTTGACTGAACTTGTGATGACCATTTTATGATACCTCTCATGTATGTACGCGATAAGTATTTCATTGGAACACGGACTTGTCTGCGTGACATCGGAAAAGCGTCGGCATGTGATTGTGGTTTCAGTGAGCGCCTGTTGCGGTGTAACGGAACCGATAAGATCCCCTTTCATCTAATCTCCCCGATTATTTCCCCCCTTTCCTACTTTTCCCTCATATCTTTTCCGTTCCACTCGTTCTCCCCTTCGTTCGCATTCTTTGTTATTCCATTTACGCTGACGCGTCCTTCCATTCGTTTGCGGCATTTATGCCATTCGCTCACACTCCTTTATTTTACATTCGTCGGGATTCTCCCCCCTTCTCTCCTAGTCCGAATCCCTCCTCTTCCTTATTCCCGCTTCATCCTGACCTATTATTAGTAGACAGCTTCTCTGTATATATAGCCCACTCAGTTGTAGAGAGTCGGTAGTTCACTCCGTTGAGTTATACAGCCCTTATCCCTGTCTCTCTTCCGTGTGACTCTTCTTTCTGTGACCGTGACCTCCCTCTTCGAGGCAGCCAACGTCACATTTTTTTGACAGTCCTTCTGTATCCTCTACATCTTTAACTCCGTTTACTCTACTTCCTATTTTCTACCCCCCTTCGGCGACGACGTCTGGAACCCCCCTCAAGTCTGATCAACTTGCGGACCACCACCCGACCTCGTCTCCCCCAAAAGCAAAATTTTTCGCCACTACCCCGATACTCTCGCATCTTCAAGCACGATGAACATGCATCACGGCTATCGTCTCCGTTCCAACGGACCTGTCGAACGTCCCTCGTCCATCCCCGTACCAAAATCTTCTCAAGGGACTATTAGTAAGTCTTCCTCTGCCGTGTCGGTCGCTGATAAACTCGCGACCAGGGATATTTCCGAGCAGCCGGCCTCTCGCGCCGGATCCCCTGCCCTCGGTTCCGCTGCCCCCAGCGAGTATTCCGCCGTTACACGCACCAGGACTTATAGCCAGGTTGCGCAGGCGCGTAGTCCCTCGTCGGCGTCTCACGCTGACGAGGAGTATCCGGGTCCAGTACCTGAGAAAAGCTCCGATGTTAGTAACACGAGCAATAAATCCGTTTCCTCTTCCGAGCTATCGCGTGAACCCTCGGAGGACGTGAACTACGATGACGGCGTACCTTGGACGACGGTTAGTCGCCGCCGCCGTGCGAGAAGCCTCGACGAGGTCGACAGGCTTTCTCACACCTCTCGAGAGACTGAGAGACCTATGCCTGTCTCCCCGAAGGAGCGGCACAGCCTGGAGCAATCCCCTGAAGGGATTAGGGCTCGCATGGCAAAAGTAAACCCTCACCTCATAGCCAGACCTTTTGTGTCGGCTGAGGCAGGACCTTCCGGTTGGAAGGGTAAGACAGTAGACCCCCGTAACTGGGGCAGCTCGGGTATTCCTGAAGAAGAGCTCGACATTAGCACCCAGCAGCGTCTGTTAGACAGCATTACCAGAAAGGGTACTAACGACAACGGGTCCGACGTCGATACCGAAGAGATCCAAGCCATGGGCATGGCCCTGAATGACCGACTTCGCGACGCTCGCGAACGAGTTGAGACGGCCCGCGGGGGCCAGGTGAATGTTGGCGGATCTGCGGGGCACTCTCCCGAGAACTTGCCTTCGGTTTCGCAGTCCCCTGAACGACGGCCTGAGACTCCTGACGAGGGAAGACGACGCCACCGTGAGGAGAAGCGTGCTCGTCAGAAAGAGCGACGCCACCGAGAAAAGGCTCGCTCGGATGACATGCATCCTTTGATGAAAGATGCTATGTCCACGGTGGCTCCTGACCCCGTGTATACGCCGGCCCAAACGGGTGGATTCTCGATGTTGAGACCTGCGGCTCAGATAGAGCCGGGGAGTTTCCTAGGTAGGGCCTTCGCCGATCACTCTAAGAAGAAAGGCAAGCGGGTCGCCTTACCTGATGACGGGAGCTCGTCTTCCTCGAGTTCTTCATCCTCTTCGGATTCCAGCGACAGCTTGTCTTCCTCGTCAAGTACCGACTCGAGCGACGAGTCGGATTCGTCAAGCTCGTCGGATTCGTCAGACTCGCGAGATAAACGACGATGTCGTAAATATTCTAAGAAGAAACCCAAGCATAAGAGGCAGCTTCGACCTGAGAAGCCCGCCACTTACATGGGAAATGCGAACGCTCAAGACTTCCATCGCTTCATGCGTCAAACGACCGAGTTCTTCGCCTACTTCCATTGTAAACGCCGTATGCTAGCATCTGCGGTGGCGAATTTCCTTGGAGGAACGGCGCTGACTTGTTATACAAATCATATGGCGTCCAAAGTCAAGCGTTGGACGCTGGCGGAGATCTTTGAGGAACTTTTCAACTACTGCTTCCCAGTAGACTTCCGCGAGAAGCAGCGCCAGCGGCTGAAGAACGCCTCTCAAGGAGGGCGTTCGGTACTCCAGTTCGTTCACGAGCTTAAGTCCCTGTTTTTGGTCGTAGGAATTCTGACCGAGCGTCAGAAGGTGCAATACCTATTTGATGGGTTACTACCTCACCTTCAGAAGAAGTTGTATGAACGACAACTCACCCCTAACACCTCGTCTTGGGAAGAGGTGGAGACCGCTGCGCAGATAATAGAACTCGCTGAAAAGGCTGGGAAAGCTGCTCAGCATACTAACTCAGGCAAGCATGCGGCCACTCACTCGCGTGATAGACCCTTGGGTTCCAGTGAGAAACAGAATTCTCGGGGAACTGACCGGAATTCCTCACGGAATGGCAGTCATCCGCGTCATTCCCAAGCTAATCATCAGGGGCGCGAGCAGTCTTCCGGCTCGCGACGAAATGATCAGTCTCAGCATAGCTCTGGTGGACAGAACAAACCTCAACAACGAGGTGGTCCCTCTCCGAGGGGTACCCGCGAAGGGTCTAACCGCTTGAGCGAAGCTGAGAAAGCTAATCTAAAAGAAAATGATCTCTGCTTTGTGTGCAAGAAGCCAGGACACTTTAGTCGGAACTGCCCCCAGAACAATCGAGTCAAAGGGGACTCACGTAAGCCCCCTGGCCTTAAATCCTTCAATGTCGAGATGGGTTTCGTCGAGATGGATGAGGCAGCCGAAGACTCCAAGCAGGAACTTGCCGTCTTTTCGACCGAGTTCGAGCAAGGGTCGTCGAGACAGCATGTTGAGGCAGCACCCTCCTTCAACGACCCGCGTTGGTTCAACCTGCTCGCTGAAGTGGTGCCTGTCAACCCGGATGAGGTCGAGGCACTTGCCCAGGTGTTCATGGCCTCGATCGGCTACGAGGGCGATGATTCGTTGCACACCGAGCTTCCAGTCGGGGCTATTGACGATACCGGTGATTTGCGCGTGGAAGACTATGACTCGGGCATGGGAACGGATTCTGAATATTCCGTACACGATATGGGGGTGCAACACGCACCACCTGAGTTTCCAGGGCCATGGGAGTTCGGCTTTGATGGTCACCACGCATCCTCGTCTTCACCACCGGACACTTCGCATGATAGTCTTTCGGCCACTGAGGGCGCAGGCACTGACCCATGGCAGGACTACCCCATCACTCACGCCGAGGGCAGACCCGCGACCGCGATTGGTGATTGGTTTGTGGAACGGGCCCTGGGGCTGCTTGCCGCGTTTGCACCTTACCCTATCCCTTGGTTAACGTCGACCGACTGGGCGGTTGGAGCGGAGCGCGAATATGCGTGGTTGTGCAGTTGTAAGGAGGTCGATTGGGACGACTTCACCGTTACTCGAGGACACAACGAGGGTTACCGGCATTGGTACAACATAGATAACTACCCTCTGCCGAACCTACAATTTGATGGGTCGCTCCTACGGGATCCCCATTTCGACTTACCCTGCTGGTATCGCCGCCATATGATCGAGTTTGAGGCCCGGAATTTTAGCGTGGAGGACACTGCCCAACTTCCGGGGATCGAGAATCTGCCCTGCCGCTTGCAGTGCTCTGAGTATCATGAGATGGGCCCTGTGTTAGCCTCCCGTGCCGCGCTCAGTTTGGAAACAAACATACCTTACCCGCGTCGCGACGATGACGAGGATTCCGCTGAGGCGATCCCTCGCTTTGATGTCTCCGTAGACGGTGACGACGTGACGATTATTGATCGCTATCTGAACCTGTCCATCAATGTCCCGACATCACTGTTTGATAATACCAGACTAGACTTACCGAACTTATACGCTACTCGTATTCGTCGGGATCCTTCTTTGCGACCTCCGGTATTCGACCTCGATAACCTGGACGGAGAGCTCGTTGGTCTGTTCCATTTGAATGAGCGACCTCGCTCCCGCTCCTCGCTCGACAGCTTCGCGGTTGACTTGCCCAAGGGAAATTGGTCCAGGGGGATCCCACGGACGTCCGCTTCACCTCGCGACTTTGGTCGCCGAGTGCCTGAACCCTCGTCATGATTGTTCGGTTGAACGGACATCCTGTGAAAGCCCTGTTTGACTCTGGGAGTCTTACGGATTTTGTCAGCGCGCGAGTCGCCAAGCAACTGAACCTGAGTACAATTGAACTCAAGAAACCCATACCACTCACCATGGCAGTTCAGGGCTCGCGTTCCATGCTGACCACCGGTTGCAATGCGACCATTGAGTTTGATGGCATCCGAGAGGACCGTTATTTCGACGTGATTAACACGGCGGCATACGATGTGATCTTGGGGACTCCGTTCCTGCATCAGCATCAAGTGACACTGGGCTTCAATCCTCCGCTGGTGTGCGTCGGTAGCGAGGCGTGTTTGCCGATCCAAGAGGGCACCAACGTCCGCACTATCCTTTCCAGTAGTGCCGAGGTACACGAGGAGGATCTCGAGCAAGCCCGAGAACTCCTACGTGCGTACGCTCAGCCCATCTGTGCCGACTCCAGTACGACGCCTCTTCCTCCTCTACGGGCTATCAATCATACGATTCCATTGAAGGACCCCAACCGTGTATACACATGGCGTCCTTCTCGGTGTCCGGATGCGTTATTATCGGATTGGATTGAGAAACGAGACGCTTACCTTGAGAGTGGGCGGTGGCGAAAGTCCAACGCTCGCAACACCTCTCCCATGCTCCTCTTGACGAAACCGGGGACCGGTGTGAAGGGAGTACCCCCGCGTTTGCGCGTAGTCGTGGATTTGCGTGAGCGAAACGACAATACAGTCAAATTGACCTCCCCACTACCCGACATGGAGGGTATCCTGAGACGTGTAGTGCGTCCACATAGTACAATAGATTATACTGAACGACCCAGGTTGGATGGCTGTCAAATCCCTTGAGGTGCACCAGGTCAGATTCAGTTGGTTTACCATGTACCATACCTGTAGAGCGCAGGTTAGCTATGAATGCATCAGACGTAGTGAATACAACTCAGCTAACTCCCCGTCCCCAGTCCAAGTACGTGTGTGTCACAGAATAGCTGACTGTCCGACACATTTAGGACTTTAATTTTGAGCCGCAGGACCGCTGACCTTGCGCATTGAGTTAGTTGTGCAGGTCAGCTGGCTGTGCGCTGACCTTGGGTGCCTCGAGTCAGTTAATAGATACATTATGTTTTGCTCAGGTCAGTTATCCGCACCTGAGATGCCTCTCCGTCCCTCAGGTGACAATCCGATATCATTGAGGCCAAGAGTCAACTGACCGTGCGCACTCGCTTTGATTCTCAGGTCAGCGGGGCACTCACCATTGGTTAGCGGCGACGTCCACTCTGAGCACACCAGTCCGCTGACCTGAGCGCACTTGCTTTGATTCTCAGGTCAGCGGGGCAAACGCAATTGGTGAGCTCTTCGGGTTGGCGGCGACCACCGTCCTGAGCGCACCTGTCCGCTGACTGTGCGCAATTGCTTTGATTCTCAGGTCAGCGGGGCAAACGCAATTGGTGAGCTCTTCGGGTTGGCGGCGACCACCGTCCTGAGCGCACCTGTCCGCTGACTGTGCGCACTTGCTTTGATTCTCAGGTCAGCGGGGCAAACGAAGTTCGTGAGCTCTTCGGGTTGGCGGCGACCACCGTCCTGCATGCACCTCTCTGCTAACCTCGGCACTTCTTCGTCCGCTGACAGATTCACAAATTCATTATTCTTTTGGTGCCCACAACACGGCTGACTGTAGGAAAAGCTTAACATAGACTTTGTCTTGGATGTTTAGCAGACTGTTTCACTCAGAGCAAGGGTTCAAAGAATTGTTTACATTGCGCGCGTGAAAGGTACAGCACATTAATTACAATACGTCAAACGAGTCGGCGACCATGATGCAACAGAGATGACTGGGTGGCGGCGCTGAGCCTCTGGAGATGCAGAATGTTATTTTGTGCCAAGTTACATATCGCGAGCAAGTCCTTCTGGTCATCCTCCAGAGCGCGCGACATATTCTTGATAATGGAAATCTTGGACTTCCGCGACTTGACGGTTTTCTCTACTGCCAAAAGCGCCATGTCGATCATGCCGGTGCGGACAAGATCGTGAAAGAGAATCTGCTCTTGGTGAGGCCGCTGTGGAATGATGATGGACTCGTGGGGAATATCATCGTCGCTGTTGTTGTCATCCAGCGCAGAGGTTGAGGGTGCGGCCGGAATCCATGCTGGGGATGTATTTCATGAGCTAGCGCAATACAATGTTCCAAATGAAAGTGTACCTGGCTCCTCCAAAGCTCTGTCAATGCGCCGGAACACGGGTGTGTTAAGCGTTTCTGTTTCGAGGTGAAACATGTCAAGGAGTCTTGAAAGAGGAATGTCAGGGAGAGCATTCCGCTGAGTTCGCTGCACTAAGGCAGTATCAGGGCGCGCGCGATCCTCCTGTGCATGCACAGTTGGAGGCGGTATTGCTTCCACCTGCGCTTGAGTTGACATCCGCGCAGACTTGGGAATACCCAGGCTTTTCCTCTCGGAAAGTTGGCCTGAGGGCGTGGGGACACCAGCGGTGGGCATTGCGCCACCGGCTGACGACTCTGCAGCGGGTGAAGCCACCAGCGCACCCAGAGATGTCGTCCTGAGCGCGGCGGTGGGAGGGGGAGCTGGGAGGTGAGCTGGAACAGCGGCTCGAGCAGGTTTTGCTGCAGTGACTCGAGCAGGTCCTGCCGCCGGGGCTTGCGCCAGACCCGGCGCCAAGTCTTGCGCCAGACCCGGCGCCGAGTCTTGCGCGGTTGTCTGGGTGCGCGTTGCAGCCGCAATGGAGGGTTTGTCATCGGGGAAATCGGCCAGTAGCTGCGCAAAGTCAGTGCTGTCGGTGGCGCTTGAAACCAATGGGCGAGCGCTACGTGGACGATGAAGAGGGACTCGTCGAGAGCCTTTGGGAGTGGGTCCTTGTGAAGAGCTCTACAATACAGGTTAGTAGAGCCGCAAGTACAAGACATAGTGCACTCACCATGATTACAACAAATGCACAGTGGGTGATGAAGAAAGTTGCAGCGATGTTATCTGATCGCGCGCCTCATTGCGGGGTGGGAATGTGATTGCGCACGTGATGCGCGCGTGGGAAGCGTCGGTCTTTGAACGCAATTTTCACCTCACACACGTATGCAATCCTTGTTTCACTACACCCATCTTCAGTCAAACATCAACCTTCAACATGTCCTCTTCAACTGTCCAATTCCAAACATTCGACGAAACCGAGAAGGCGCTGCTCCTGGTGGCAGGTCGAATTGCGCAAGCACTCATGCGTCGGCCCCCTGCTGACTCGCCGCAGTTCAAAGCTTGGGAGACGAGCTTCTTCGGGGAAGTGGTATGTTATAGCCATATTTCTCACTTGGGACATGCTAACACTTATCAACAGAGCGAGGGAGCGGCTTTGGAGAGGCAGATCAGCGACAAGCAGCGTGTACACACGCTGGTCCCGTCCGCCATGATCGCGTACATCAACCCCGAAAATCCGACGCTGGACTCCATTGGGATCGACGATCCCAACGTCACCGGGAGCAATGCCTATCATTTGCTCCCCAGTGACATGGATCTGGGCGATAATCGGTGGTGGGAGAGCTACGCTACCGGTTCGCATCCAGTGCGAATTACAGAATGGGGTGAGTACACTACCGTTATAAAATTACACTGTGCTGATGTGTTATTAGCTCCAGCGCGACGGGAGCGCGAGCGTTTTGGCATGCCGAAATCCGCCTCGCTCCCTGCCGTTCCTGCGGGTGCAGAGCCCTCGTCCTCCACCAACCCCCCCACCACCTCCAAACTCCCATCGCGCCCCAAGCCGCGACCCATTGCCTCTGGAAGTGCAGCTGCGCTGCCTCCCCCACCCACAGCTGCGCCATCACCTCCCCCAGCTCCCGCACAGCCCAAACCCATGAAGGTCGGTCCGCCGAAGGGGAAGGGGAAGAAGACGCGCAAGATGATTTACGACGACACGGACGAGCCGGAGCACCCGACCCTCCTGGAGATTGCAGAGCAGAAGGCGAAGGAGGCAGCGCAGGAGGACGAGGATATGGATGGGGAGCATGAGATTGACGAGGAGGTCGAAGGGAGTAAGGGAGGGGCGTCGGCGGACGTCGATGTTGAGATGGTGGACGTTGCGGAGGGACCGGCAGTGAAGAAAGGTGCGCAGTGAATGTTGCGCCGTCCGTGAGTGACTCTGACATTCTTATTTGCAGCAGGCGCATCGACACGACCGCAGCGCCACGCGAAGGCTCCCATCGTCACGCCGACGATGGTCACAGCTGCGGCGGTGGAGGCGGGCACGAGTGAGGCGAAGAAGCGGGGTGGTAGAGGGCGAGCAAGGGACCGCGAGCACCCGAGTGCTAAGGCGCTAGGGAAGCGCAAGGTCACCGCCGAGGAAGCCGACACGGAGGAGGCGCAGACAGCACCGGTCGGAGACGGGAAGGGCAAGCGCAAGGGGGATGCGCTCAACCTGGGGGATGCGCCGGAGGGGTACGCCATTGGGAGGCTCCCAATCCTCATGCGCAACGTCGGGAAGCGTGGCGAGGTCGTCAAGGACCTCTTCAAGGCCAAGAAGTACGGGCCGTACGAAAACGACTTCACCCCCAACAAGTACGGCGTTCCGACGCTGTTTACTTTGGTAAGTCTTCTTTTTTATCTTCGTTTGACCACGCGCTCACCAGTTTACAGTGTCACCCCTGCAAGCCATGCGTGCAGCGCAACGTGCCGTGTCAGTGGATGTCGGACCAGTGGAGCATTTGCCTCCCGTGCAAGTCCACGAAGCACAACTGCTCGGCGACGAGCGACATCAAGGAGACGGCGCAGGAGTCTATGCCGGCCATCGTGGGACGGCTCCTCAAGGAGCACATCGATGGGTGCCCGGATTGGCAGGCGGCGATGAAGGCGAGGGCGGAACACGTCCCGGAGGCGTGGGAGGTGGAGAAGTGGAAGGGCATGCCGGAGGTGCTCGAGAACCTCGTGAAGGCGGTGGGACTCCGGGACCGCACGACGTCCACGCCCGCGCCGGTCAAGCGCGAGCAGCTGTCGGTGGAGCCGACCACCCTGCGGGCCAGTGTGAGGTCCCTCTCGACCTCGTCGTCAAGCTCTGCGGGCAGCAAGCGTGCCGCCTCCCACTCCCCCGACGACGAGCGCGAGGAGCGCAACGTCCGTCGTCGAGCAACACCGGCAAGTGTTGCAAACCTCAACCGTAAGTAATCTTTTCTACATGAATGTGTGTGTGCTAACAAGTACTTTAGTAGTTCCTGCCTCGCAGGTGATGGCGGCCCAGACGTCGCTGCGCATCCAAGAGGGTGTAGGCAGGCTTGCCATCGCCGACACCCCTGCGCCGTCCGCTCCCAGCGCCCCTCAGGATGCCCCCGAGCAATCCCCCCTCCCTCATGCTGGCGATGCGCATGGTCGCGCATCCTCCTCCCATGTTATGTCCCGCGGCTCCTCCAGAGGACCACACACTGACCTCTCGCCCGCCGTCCTCGACAGCCTGGGGAACGTGGTGGCCTCTCAGGTGGTCACCTACTACCACACCCTCGAGGACGCCCTCGAAACTCGGGTGAGGAAGGTGGAGACCGGGATGTCCGCTCGTTTGAGCGCCTTCGGAGAGGAGCTGGCGAACGTCAGCGTGAGGTCGGAGACCGCAAACGCGATGGCCAGGCAGTTTGTCAACGCAATGTCGGACCAGGTTGCGACACTGCGCCGGGAGTTTGAGGAGTTGCGCAACGCTCAGCGAAACTGGATCGCGCCTGGGGCTGCGCCAGTGACGAGGGGGCCGAGGTGAGATGGAGGGTCAGCAAGAGGGATCGTCGCGCCAGCACGAGGAGGCGGCTGCGCCACAACCCCCACCTTGCGCCGTCCCCCTCCATCCCCACCATCACCATCACGCCGGTTGCGGAGGCTGAGGACGCGGACGAGAACATGAGTGGAGAGTCGGAGGAGAGTGCTGTGTAAATTATATTATTTATTACATTGTACGCATACGTGGAAATGGACTGTATATATAGATAGCGTGTACTATTTGTATTTGTAGTTTAATGCATGGCTTTCAAGTATCAGAGAAACAGTCTATTAAGAGTGACTAAACATTAAATGCGCCATATCAAAGAGTGTGTCACGAGTTACATAGAATGCCCAGATCATCCTAAACCGTTACGCCAAAAGGGCGCAATGTCAAGCTCGGCTTGACATTCTTCTGGGATATATAAGCAGTAAATGTCTCAACTCGTGACATTATCCCCTTCCAAGATCACATGACCACATGTGACTGCTTATATAACTTGGTCCCAAGGTTACCATCTCTGGCTTAACCTTGAAGGTCTTGGCGGCTCAGAAGACCTGCTGGACACCTAAGTGTCATGACTCCCAGGTTGCTAGATCACGCCGAGCAATCACCATGATCCAATCATGTGACCTCAATGATCATCACAGCCGAACCCTGTCATGTGGCAAAAGTCCCAAACTTTTGCCACCAGGAGGATTGAACCACTGACCTCTTGGAGCTTGACATTATGTCACGAGTTACATAGAATGCCCAGATCATCCTAAACCGTTACGCCAAAAGGGCGCAATGTCAAGCTCGCTTGACATTCTTCTGGGATATATAAGCATAAATGTCTCAACTCGTGACAGAGTGTAAGCTACTTCTGGTTATTCATAGCCTTTGGAGTTAGCCGCTTCTGCCTCTTATGCCGCCCATAGTTCTCATCCGCAGGCTCCAGCACGTCTACAGTGCGCTTCTTGCGTGATGAGGGGGGTTTCCCCGATGGTGCGCTATCAGTTTCGCCGGCTGACACTGTAAGAGTCGGTCCTGCCACAGGCGCGATACTGTGCGCGGCGGTGGGGAGTCCATGCGCAGGCATTGTCGCATTCGACCCTGGCTGCGGAGGTTCTTGTCGTGCAGTGGGGGTTGCGCGCGGTTGTACCTGCGTACCTGCGGGTGGTGGGAGGGGGCTGATGGGCCCTGCGCATGCGCTGTTGCCTGAGTCACCGTTGGCGCACGGACTGGTGGGTGGTGGGCTCGTGGCGGCGCAACAGACGCAGCCTTGCGTTGTGATCCAGAGGCCAACGTGGACTGCCCTATCAGCCTCCTAGCCTCTGCTAATGGTACCGGACCTTTGCGCTGAGTAGTTGGATGTGGTGCTGGGTGATCAGCGCTGGTGAACAGGGATTCTTGTGTGGGAGGTGGCGCCAGGGGTGTCGGGAGGACACGCGCAGCATGATTGGATGGCCCACCCACATCAAAGCTGTTTGGGTTGCGCCAGAGACCTTCGGTGCTGCGCCAGTCGCCGGCTGCTCTACCGCCCACCCCGGAGTTGACGATGCGCCTGGTTGAAGGGGTCTAGGTCTAAACTGTGGGACCCGATGGCCACTAGAACCCGGCGCTGGAGTTGCGGTTAGCGATATACAATAAAAGGTAGTGTCTAAACATACCGTTAATGTGCGTACCGTCAGTTTGGTTCGGCGCGGCCTGTGCACTCCCCGTTGGCACAGTGTCTGAATATGGCATCTGATTTCCCACCAAGGTAGGCAGCGCAGGGAGTTTGTCGTCCTCCAAGAGACGAGGAAGAGGGTGTGGGGTGGCGAGGAGGCGCGCCTGCAGGAGAGCCTTGTGGATGACCTGTTTCATGAGGTCAAGAGGGAAAGCGCTGTCCACAACATACTGTGGCACAAGGATTCCCGGTATTTGGGTTGCGCGCTCTTCGCGTTCATTGCTACCACCTTCATATCGCGTAGGAGTAGGCCAGCGACAAGAAGGAAACGGCACGCATCACACCGACGAGTGGACCCCCTTGCGCACGTTGCGCAAGCCACGCGCAAGTCGGCTTTGCTGCTTGATGGATCTCTTCGGGAAGGAAGGTGTCGGGGTAATTCCAGGTTGCCCAGGCGACAGGGGGTTGCGCTAGAATATCAGACATCTCCGGCTAAAGGTCCATGTCAGCGGAGGCAATTTTTGCAACTGCACTGCGCGCGTACCTGTTCCAATTGCCACTGCTCAAGCGCATATTGGTAGCACTCATCGTCACTGAGCTTCTCCAAGAACGGCAGGCGGCGACCTTCATATGCCGCGGCCACAGAGGGCGGCGCGTTGAGCGTAAGAAGGTCGTGGAAAGTCTCTGGATTGTGCTCCACGTCCACAAGCGAGTCCATCTCCCTCAGCAGCTTGTCAAAGTCAATGGTTCGGACCACGGCACGTCACTGAGAACCGTGTCCTGGGTGTGCTGATAGTCCGCTGGCATTTGCGCTGCGTCGTAGGAGACATCGAGCGGCGCATCGTAGGAAACATCCTGCGCTGCATCGTAGGGCATGTCCTGTGGTTCCTCACCAGCACTAAACATTCGCATGTCCACTTGGACACTGTTGCCAGCGAAGCTGATCAGCGCGTCGAGTGGCGCATCAGGTGGCGCATCAGGTGGTGCATCCTGGAAGCCTGTGTCGGGGATATCAGCAAGGTTGGGAAGCTGATGCTGGGGGACTGGAGGGAGCGGTGGATGATCCAGGTACATGTCGTCGTCGTCGTCATTACCGATAGCGGCAATTTGATCGGAGAGATCCTCAAATTCCTCGAGCTTGACTGGAATATCCTCGGCCTTGACGCGTGGTTCCTCAGGGACCGGGGGAAGAGGTTTCTTCCGTGGCGCACGCTTTCTCCGAGGCTTCGTCTCGGCAGGTTTCTCTATCTCCTGCACCTCAACAGCGCCGAGCTCATCGAGCTTGTAGACCGCAGGAAATGATGTCTGGCTCTGAGGCGAGCGCATCCATCGAGACCACCGAAAGGCGTCGAAGGGGTTCTGGTCGTAGCGCGTGCGCCAGAAATGCAGCGCTTGCCTGAGTTGATCGATGTTCATGTGAGTGGGATCATCAAATAAGACGGTCCCGTTGCCGTTCTTGCCCGTGATGGGGGGATCGTATCTCGGATCCACAAACCGATGATGGTCTGCAGGCTGCCGGAAGGCTGACCAGGGAATCTTCCCGGCGCAATTATTTGAGGCCAATTCTATGGCGCGTGTCAGCTTACAATCACTGCAGACAGCAAGATAACTTACTGGCATGTTCGGCTAGAAAACTCCGGAAGTACACCTGGAGGTCAACTGTCTCGGACTTGTCAATGACCTCTGGAGTGGGCGGTATAGGAAATCCCTTGTCGTCCAGCTGAATTGGATCCTCCAGGACCTCAACCGGGAGTTCCACCGCCTTCTCCTCCTCCGCGCGATCCACGCCAAGAACTGTCTTGGCGTATGCGTTCCATGTGGTTGCATTGAACTCCGCCGCGCCCTGGTATGTTTCGCCGAAGCTACGGTACTTCTCGAATGAGCGTGTGTGGCTAGTGCGCGCATGAGAGTTTGAACAATGGGAGGAAAATAGGATGGACTTACAACGAAGACGCGAATTCTGTTGTTCCGTCCGGCGCAGGCTTCATTTGCGCGGTGAAAATGACGGCGACGGTGTTGGCGTGCTTCGCAAGGTCATCGATGAAGTCTGTACACAACTTGCCGACCTTCTTTGCCGCGCTGAGAGAAGTATCAGTATTGCACAGTGAAAGTCAGTCTGCGCTTACATTGCCTTCTCTTCCTCTGTTCCACCCGACTCATCAATTGCTCGGCGCGAGCAATGTACTCCGCCTGTTCCTTCTCACTGACCTGCGCCCAACAATGATCCACCACCGTGCTCCAGTTCCCCATCCTGACACCCCTGTCGGTGTAATCAAGGCCCAGGTCGTCATAGCGGCTTTTGATGATGTCGGTATTTTTCCGACTCCAGAGATTTTTTCCCTGGGTTGCACCGAAAAAGGTGAACTCGGTCTTGTGGCGGCGCCGAGTCTTTCCTTGGAAATACTGGCGAACACGCTACATCAGGATGGTCAGCAAAGCGCGCGTGCGTGGAATGCCTGTACGCTGACCTGCGACACCTGAGGCTGGTCGACCTCAGTGACCACATCGGAAGCTTTGATAAGCTTCGAGGTCCACTCCTGGATGATCTCTTTCCTCCGCTCGATTGATCCGTCCAAGAACTCGTCGATATCGTCCTGGGGATGGCGGTGAGAGGCTTGGTGCTCATCCACA